>CM060604.1:47314890-48032199 GCA_030578255.1 Tiaroga cobitis | reverse complement strand
GTCTTCATTACAACAAGCCAAAATAAAAGTTCAATCTAACTTGAATAAATTATGAAAAACATGTATTACTATTGCACAGCATAATGTACTAAATAATGTACTAAATAATAGAACAATTTATTAGAACATTATTTTTAAGGAATATCATAAGTTTTCATACGTTTAAAATAAACAGTAAACTTGCCAAAAAATAAAAGGAATGATTAAATTTTCATTTGATTACACTTTAAAAGATCAACTAAATTTTTTTGATTTCCAGTAAATTTGCGTACTACAATGATTTTATATTCTATGTACTCCTGACAGTAAACTAAGCCACTATAAATCTATAAAGATCCAGTCATATGTGATATACTGTGAAACAACCAGAATCTTATAAAATACTGTGATAGAGATTGTTGGTCACGCTGCCCAGCACTACAGGGAAACAAACAAAGGAAACTAATCGAGACATGGGTGAAAGTGATGTGTAGGCTACCTGTGGAAACTAAATCAGAAGTAATGAGTGATTTTGGAAACCGAAACTCAACAGACCTTGGAAACTGGAACTAAAGGAAATGGAACAAAATGTCAAAATAAAAGACAACTTTACAGAACATAACCGTTACAATTATTTTACATTAGAAAAAAAACAAAAACAATACAAGCTTTTCTTCATTATGGTAATAGGACAATTGCTCTGTATTTCCCCGACATTTTTGATCACCACATAATTCCCGCACTTTATTTTCATTGTGTTGATGAATATTATTCTAAAAAATGTATTATTCTAACACTAAAGAATATGTAGGTGTGTAAAAACCTTTGACTGGTAGTTTACATGTGTAAATTATATCATAATATTGTTTTATTAATCAACGCAGATGTGTATCAAGTTAAAATGCTTGAAAAGAGATTAGCTTCATCTGTCTGATCTCATTTAGCTTGTTTCATTGTGTTTTGCAGTCTTCATCAGAGGTCTTGCTGTAAACAACAGAATCCATATTCAAACATTATTTGCACCTTGTTGCTTGACGAGCTTTGACAATCAATTTTGCAGGGAAGAAATAACCCTGTCATGCTTTTTACTGCCATTAAACAGAGCTTGAATGCTAACAATCTCTAACACCTGCAAGAAAAGTAGCTGAATAAAACAACGTGTATTGCAAAATCTAGCATAAAATGTGTTTTACATTTAAAAACTGCTGTTAAAGCTGTTAAACGGAACCAATATAATTCATTCCAGATGAACAAACACCTCACGCAGAGATATCACACACATTGGCTGCTCGCTGCTTTGGCCACTGATTCTGCTGTTGGATTTTTGGTCATCCCGACAGCTCTCAAAAAGGTTCATCTGAAATATCCGCTGGAATATGAGTCAATCTAAAGGGCTGGCGGGAAATACGCTGGGCTGAGCTGGTTAATGTGGAGACAAGTGCGCCAGCAGGGGATTTGCAGGAATTTCCGTGTCTCCATTCAAACTCCACACTGAGCTGGGCTGTCGAGGGACAGGCCTGATTATGCCTTCGTTCGACAGGAGCAGCCATCGCAACACAAGTGGAGACAGCACCAACGAGACACAGTGCATTCTGGGAATGTGCATTTGGGTCATTTTGACTGCTCCAGTGCTCGACAGATAAATCACACAGAGTACTCAAGTATTCGGGCAGTGATGGAGCGAGTTCCCTCTGCTCCATTTTATGTACACATGCAGCAGAGATGTAAATAGTACAGGGTAATCATTACTGTAAAAAGGTATCACATTTTAATTGTGCTTAAAGTCAATTAAAGTCACCATGAAATCAAAATGTAAAATTCTTGCTTTTTAATAGGAAACTGCAGTGTTAATTATAAATTATTAATTGTGTTTTAAATTCACGTTATTGGTAATCTTGAATCAGCATAACTTCCCCTCCCTCTTCTCTTCTCTGGTGACGAGGGCGGGGCAACCTGTCACTCACATGAGATCCACCAATAGTAAACCACCACCATCCAACCATCAATCAATTCTCCACGGACATAATCAAGCACCGCCCTAAATTTCTTCTTGACGTTTCACTCTGATATACGTCACAACAGGGAAGAAAAGACTCTCAAATTAGAATGAAATGGAAGTTGCAAGTCCCCCTGTAGTCAATAATTGTATCCCTTAAAAGTCATCTAAATCACCAAGATGACATATTTAAAAAATCTTTTCCTTTAAAAAAATTTCTCTTAGCCTTAAAATAGCTTGAATGTAACTCTACACCCTTGCCTCATTTAGTATGTGCGGTTCTATGAATATGCAAATTAGCCCCGCCTCCACTCACTCACTCAGCTCAGAGATCCACTGGTTGACGATCACACGTTGATCTGATTGGTTACAAGGTCGTTTGTGACGTCAGAAACACCAGCGATTTCAAACCGTGTGTTTGAGACTGTCTTACTGCAGTTTTAAGGAGAAAATACTCAGCAATGCTGTCGACTTATGAATTTGCACATGGCTTGTCTTAAAGCATATTAAAAACACCACACAGACATAAACAACATTAAAAACTGGATTTTCACCACAGGGGGACTTTAAGTATTTAAAAACTTTAAAAAAAATGCACTTATGAAAATCTCCTTATTAAGAAACTTTGATGTTTCAAACTAAAAATCCCCTTAATTTCCTAAATGTACTAACACTGTACGAATCTAGGGCACATCAGTACATTCAAAGCTCAAAGTTATGGATGTCTGACATTTGAAAACTGTAGATTGACTGTCAAGTCTTTTTTTTTTTTTCATCTTCAGAAATGTCTATAATTAAAACTTATTGCTTGAGGTCAAAGACTGTGTTGTGAATGATGAGGCGTTTCTTCACAAGGGCGAATGACCATAGATGTGGCCAATGACATTTCACAATGAAATGGATTTCATTGGCGGTTTTAAGTAAATGTAAAGTAGCATTCACTGGAGCATACAGTGATTGGCCTGTTATCCCAGTAAGACTTATGTCAAGACAACATGCAAAATATGTCCTTTGTGCAAAGGTCTAAATCCAGTTTATTTTTAAAACAGGTTTTCTATGGAAGTAAAATAATGCCAAATGTTTTTGAAACAAAAAAGCCTGTCGAATTACACTACTTGAAAAAAAAAATGCATTGCATGAACCATGCTTGCATTTTAATGCATTGTATAATTAGGGCTTGCAGTTTTATGGGCTGATATTCAACATGGTTGAATATTTAAGCTGTGACTATTTCAATTCAAAACTTTTCAAACACATTTTCATTATTAAAAATGCAATAATCCACATTCACCTTTGATATTTCACTTCCGAGATATTCAAACTGTTTAAAAATACAACCTATAATATTCAACAGGCAATTTTCAGTCCATTTTATTTTGCTTTGGAAATTCGCTTCCACAAATTCAGTGGTTCAAATTCGACATTAAATTCAACGTTCACATCCAGGAACTGCAGGAAAAGCAGTAGATTACCGAGCAGACTCTCCATCTGCTGTTAGTGACCTCACCAGCAGCAAACACATTTAATAATGAAAATGTGTTTGAAATCAATGTTTTGAATTGAAATATTCACAGCTTAATTATTCAACCATGTTGAATATCAGCCCATAAAAATGCAAGCCCTAATGTAAAAATGCTATATGTAAAAATGCAAGCCCTAATAATACAATGCATTAAAATGCAAGCATGCTTAATGCAATGCATCTTTTTTTCAAGTAGTGCAATTCAACAGGCTTTTAATTTTGTTTCAAAGACATTTGGCATTATTTTACTTCCATAGTTTTTGCTGTACAATGGCTGTACTCGAATCAACCTTCAATTCCCAGTAAACTAAATAATAGACTAGCTCAAAACTCACCCATTTGACTCATGGGAAATCAATTTCAGTAAGCGAAAACATTAGGGTTTAAAAGGTCGAACATGTGTCTCTCCTCTTGTTCCAGTTGAAAGACTATTGTGAATGGCTGGCTATAGCCAAATGTGTCCAGAGGTCTTACTTAGTGTTTGATTTGAAGTCCCCCTGTGGTGAAAATCAAGCTTTTAATGTTGTTTATGTGTCTATGTGGTGTTTTTAATATTCTTTAAGACAAGCCACGTGTACATTCATAAGTCGACAGCATTGCTGAGTATTTTCTCCTTAAAGGGGTCATATAATGCCATTTTTGTACAAGCTAATATGATTCTTTAGGGTCTAAATTAAAAGTTTGTAATATACTTTAATTAAAAATTCTCATTAGTAGTGTACGTGTACACTAGTGTAAGTAACACTTATTTTACCTGGTCAAAAACAGCTCTGTTTTCAGGACGTCGTTTCAGTGTATATGCCTTTAAATGATAATGAGCTTTGCTCACTCCGCCCCTCTGTTCTGTGCGTACACCGTTTGAACACAATAACACAATAACCATAACGCATTGTTCATTATAAACGTGGGATTATGAATTATATTGAGAACATCGTACATAGAAAACATGCCGTAATGTACCCTGAGTGTAAACCGACGCATTCATAGTGAAGCGTGCAAGCGATTTGCAAAGATTAATATAAATACTAATATAAAGGTTAATAAAACATTACACTCACTTCAGTTCTTCTGGAGGTGCAGCGGGGACACGAATAGTTTGTACCGATCCTTTATTCATGAGCAGCTTCTTAGCAAAACCAGCTTTATACTGATCCTCGTTTATAAAGCAGTCGGGTGAGAAATGATTCGCGCAAACATGAGAGCATTGACGTTGCTCGTGGGGAATATTCCCTTCGAAAACAAACTCAGCCACTGCATCTTCAGCGGTTCGGATTTAGGAACATAAAATTACTGCTGTGTTAGTTATTACACCCAAGAACAGAACACCACAGTCGCTTACACGCCATTCTGCTCATAGACAGAGCTCCAGCATATCAACAATGACCTCGCCGGTCCGCGCAGACTATGATTGACAGCTTGCTCTCGAGCGAGGGCGGGTCTGTGTTGAAACACTGCAGTCAATCAACAATCGCGGGAGGGGCGTCCGACCATGTGACGTCACACAGTTTATCGGCTTGATTTGAGGCAGGGGAAAACATATAAGGAGATTAAATCAAAAACACTGGATGGATTTTTATCATTATATGATGGTTGTGTACAGGCACTGCCAACACACATTTCAGTACAGTCAACTTGTAAAAGTGCATGTATCATTATATGACCCCTTTAAAACTGCAGGTTTGAAAACACGGTTTGAAATCGCTGGTGTTTCTGACGTCACACACTACCTTGTAACCAATCAGATCAACGTGTGATCATCAACCAGTGGATCTCTGAGCTGAGTGAGTGAGTGGAGGCGGGGCTCATTTGCATATTCATAGAACCACGCATACTAAATGAGGCAAGGGTGGAGAGTTACATTCAAGATATTTTAACGCATGATTATTATGGATATTCTTTTTCAAGGAAAAAACTTTTAAATATGTCATCTTGGTGATCAAAGATGAGTTTTAAGGGATACAATTATTGACTACGGGGGACTTTGAGGATTGTAGCCCAAACACACAGTTTATACCATTATAAGTATTAGTAATGCTGCACTGATACATTGCTATATGTATAAGGATAAGGTCTTGAATTATATTTTCATAAAGAAACTTTAAGTTGGCTATTGGCTGGGTGAATGTCACGAAACCTGCCAAAAAAATGTCATACGACCATTCATATATTTGCCTTTCGGGGATTTTTTTTAAATAACAATTATTCTCCAAAATTTCTCATTGTTATAAATACAATGCTACCTTCTAGTAGAATTTGTTGTAGCTTTAATTTATGATCCAGATAAAAATGTAATTACAATATTCTTTAATATAATTCAGCAAAATTAAAACTAGAAATACCACTTACAGTAATACAAATTTCACAAATAATGCATTAACATCCAGATGAATGGTAATGAGTCACACAAAAAAAAAAAAAACAGATTTTTTTTACTTTTGAGGTGAAGTGATCTAGACGTTTTCGTTTGATACTTCCACAAACAAAAATAACTGCATAAATGAATAATTAAACCTAGCTTTCGCCTGTCGGTACTCTGCGAATCTTTGGTGAAATGTGATGCCAAAATTGACACCCAGCGGACATATCCTACAGGCTGTACACCACATAACTGAGCTTAATATAAGTTATGACTGTGCTGCTGTTTTTTCTCTGAAAGCACTTTAGGAGCATTTCTATGGGCGGGAGAGCGCACTGTCTTTACTGCGGACTCCTGAGACTACAGCACAACACTCACAGACAGGACTGTCTTCTGCTGGTCATTACTTCATCACTCACACACAGCTCTGTAATGACAGAGGGAGCCATCCACAATGCACTTCTACAGGTAACTACACCAATCACACACACACACACTACTCTGACCAGTGCTCACCAAACAACTAACTGCACCACCCAATCAGACTCTCGTTACACACAAAGCACATCGTGCACATTGTTATCACTGAAGTGTAAGATGCATCTAGAGGTAGACGACAGCAATACGTCACTGAAAGCACAAGACGACGCAAGCTTCCTTTCACAATCGATACAAAATAAAGTTACAGAAGTGAGAATCACCACTGAGAATAATGAGAATAAAAAAAAATAAAAAAAAAGTGCATTACGGTAATGAGCATTTGGGGGAAAATGTGCCCAATAAAAATGTTTCAAAATACAAATTAATACTGAAACAACAGCTAAACAAAAATAACATCCTTAAAACACAATAAATATACCTGAGAAAGAAATTGGTAAAACGACATTAAGATTTGTTTTCAGAGAATATAATGTTATGTTTATTTTTCTCACCCCATTAGCCAAAGAAGTATTGTCTGAAAAAAGGGCTCATTTTACACAATTTTTAAGTTAATCTGGTTTTAAAGTCACTATGAAATCAATATTGCTAATTCTTGTATTTTCTTCTTAAAGGCATTGTGTAACTTTTGGCCTTCTATCAGCTAAAAATAAAAACGGCATGCATTCTGCGGAAGAACATTGTTTTGGTTGTGCTTCGCCTCTGTGTGACTTGTGCGGATGAATATGATTATTTATCATAACTAAAGAGAGAGAGATTATCCTCTAGCTCATAAAACAATCACTGCTAGTCTTAAGAGAAATAACCAGTTTAGATGGAAAGATCTCAAGCTGAAGCTGAAGGCGTTACTGTAGTTTTACACATTAATAAACACAATACGTCCTTGAGAATAAACTCCAGCACAACAACCATAATGAACTGATCTTCACAATACATAATGCTTTACAGTGAACTCTGTGAGAGAGACATATGACAGTTTCTCTGTTCAATAAAACACTTCCTCTCCCATTGAGTAATAAAACACATCGTCTCCACGTCGCGTTTACAACACTTCAAACCACTCAGTTCTCTCCATCTCCTAAAGCCAAGCTGATGTTGATTCTTGTTCTATTACCAGATCTCTCACACACACACACACACGCGCGCGCCACACATGATGCGACACACACGGGTGAGTGACGTATGTACACAATTTCCTAACAGAAACCATCCTGTCAGGTCTAAAATATCAACACGGTAACACCTTATTTTTAAGTGGTGTGCTTAAGACTGACATGACACTATCATAAACATGACATAACACCTGTCATGAACATGAAGGAGTCTTTATGAATGTTTATGACTGTTGTCATTAAGTGTCATTCGGTAAATGATGACACTTTTAATGCAACGTTGACATTGTTTAAAATGTCTTTGTAATGACAACTTGACATTAACCAAGAAATCATAACCTGTCACAAATATGCCATAACAGGTCTAATTATCAAACTTAAAGAAGTTATTTAGCTTTGCGTTTACATTACATTACCCTGTCATATGTTAAAGCATTTGTCATATGTCATAGGTTAAAGCATTTGACAGTGTAATAACCCTTAATGACATCTGTATAACTAGTACAACGTGTTCCACTTTACTTGAGGACAAGTAAAATATTCATGACACAGTTATAATGGTGTCATGACGGCCAAAGTCAAAACCAACCACATATGACAGGGTAATGTAATGTTAGCGCAAAGCTAAATAACTTCTTTAAGTTTGATAATTAGACCTGTTATGACACATTTGTGACAGGTTGACAGGTTATGATTTCTTGGTTAATGTCAAGTTGTCATAACAAAGACATTTTAAACAATGTCAACTTTGCATTAAAAGTGTCATAATTTACCGAATGACAGTTAAAGGGTTAGTTCACCCAAAAATGAAAATAAAGTCATTAATTACTCACCCCCATGCTGTACCAACCCCGTAAGACCTTCGTTCGTCTTCGGAACACAAATGAAGATATTTTTGATTAAATGTGACAGCTGGATCACTCCTCCATAGGCTCCCTAAGGGAATGAATCCTGACATCCCAGAAAGTCAATGAAGAAAATGTTTAAATATTCCATGTCACAACAGTGGCTCAACTATAAGTTTATCAAGCGACGAGAATAATTTTGTGCGGAAATAAAACAAAAATAACGACTTTATTCGACTATTCCTTTTCTTCCTTGTAGGCCTGAAACGAGACTTCAAGAGATTTCCACGACGCATGCGCGAGAATTGCGATCTCCTTCAACTACTTCAGTTCAGTTCTCGCGCATGCGTCGTGGAAATCTCTAGAAGTCTCGTTTCAGGCCTACAAGGAAGAAAAGGAATAGTCGAATAAAGTCGTTGTTTTTGTTTTATTTCCGCACAAAAAGTATTCTCGTCGCTTGATAAACTTATAGTTGAGCCACTGTTGTGACATGGAATATTTAAACATTTTCTTCATTGACTTTCTGGGTCGTCAGGATTCATTCCCTTAGGGAGCCTATGGAGGAGTGATCAAGCTGTCACATTTAACCCTTGTGCATCCTTATGGACATTTTTGTCCTTTTCAGTTTTGTTTTTTTGATAACTTTGGCTGTGTTAATGCTAACTGCAAAAAATTTGCCACAGGTGTGTATTTTTATTGGAATTGTAATATTTCACCGTCATTTACTTTAAAAAATCTATTTTGCACAAGGTACAAAAAATACACCCACTCAGCGCCTTTTGGACAAAAATGTCCCCATTGAAACCCATTAAAACTGCGATTTTTAATCCCAGTGCCATTCAACTATAAAATGATGCAATCTTTCTTAACAGGCTTTCATTCTGTTGGCAAGGCTTCAAAATTTACATTTTTACTATTTTTTATCAGATGGTGCCATTTTTTTCAGGTTTGGCATATAAAGCAAATTATCACTTTATTGTTGTTTTCTGCTGTTTTCAGCTTATGCATATTATAGAGACAATTAGATAAATTATGAAGCTATAATTGTGTGGGTGTGTTGGTATGGATGTCAGTGTGGTTAGTATGCGTGTACTGAAAATTTTAGGTGTGTGTGTGAGAACATTTTGAAAGAAAGAAATTATATTGTACTGGAAATCACAAATCCCACCCCATGTAAATGAGTCATACCCTTGGCAGAGTCACAGACCCTGCCATGTGAAAACTGAAAAAGGTCAAAAAGTTACTGTTACTAAAGTTACTAAAGATTTGGGTCACCTGTGACGTCACCACATCCTATGCATGGAAATTGCAAATTTACACAGGGAAGTCTCCTGGAAGTCCTGCGGAGGTGAACCAAGGAAAAAGGGTCGTTCTGGAAATGACGGAGGGGCTCCAGGGGAACACTGTCACCTGCGACAATTTTTTCACCTCCTATGGACTGGATGAGGAGCTTCTAAAGAGGAAGATGGCCCTAGTCGGTACAATTCGGTACAATTTCGCGGAACAAGCCAGAGCTTCCCCCACAGCTGCAGCAGATAAGGCATAGAGCACTCCTATCCTCCCTCTTTGCTTTTACTAAGACGCACACACTGGTGTCTTATGTACCCAAACGAGGGAAGAATGTGCTACTCCTTAGCACCAAGCACCGCGAGCCGGCTGTGACCGACACGGAGAAAAAGAAGCCAGTGATCATCACAGACTACAACCGCTGCAAAGGAGGTGTCGACAACCTGGACAAGGTATGTTTCATTATGCATCAGTTACACACACATTTATTCTTACTGCATAATGCTTTTATTATTCAGTATTTCTTGTATCTATCAGTGTTTTAGTTTTGTGAATGATGAGGAGAAGAACATTTATTTTATTTTTATTCTTACTGCATAGTTCCTTTATAATTTAGTATGTCTTGCAATTCTATACACAATGTTATATTTTTGTGAATGATGAGAAGAATATTTAGTTTATTATTTCTTTTGCAGGTTGTCGGCACCTACAGCTGTAGGAGAAGAACATGTCGGTGGCCAGTGGTTCTCTTCTATAATCTAGTAGATGTGTCTTCCTTCAACTCCTTTGTTCTGTGGTCAGCCGTGGATCCCTCCTGGAACCAGGGCAAAACATTCAGACGGAGGCTGTTTTTGGAGGAACTGGGGAAAACGCTTGTGATGCCGCAAATGTCACGAAGACAGCGCATCCCCCGCACACCATCTACATCCACCATGATGGAGGATCAACAGCAGGGAGACCCAAAAACCAAAAAGAGGAAGTTATGCGTGTCCTGCACTGACAAAAAGAAAAAAAGTGCTACCACCTGCAGCAAGTGTGGCAAGCATATCTGCAAAGTCCACACAGTCACATACTGCAGCTCCTGCTGTGAGTGAATTCCCTCATAGTAGGCAAATGCTTACTATTTCTGTTCTAAGTGTTCTTGAGTTTTGAACAATAAATCTTGTTCTTGTTCAAAGTGATCTTGTACTTTTGCTTTATTTCTAGAGCAATATAAGGTATATTCTATCAAAAAGTAAAAACTTTTGAGGATATTTTTGTCCTTTATGGGCCTGAGTGGTAGTTTTTTTTCTTTATCTGATACTGCATAAAAAAAAATGAATGCATCAAAATTAATGTTGTTGTTTACCATTGATTATCCAAGGCTGTAATATTTAAAGAAAAAAAAATCTGCTTAGCATTTAGTATATGGAATATTTGTATTATTATAATAATTTTTTTATAAAAACAAAAGTGGCATTATGTAAAGAAACCAGCGTTTAAAGGGTTAAAATTCTGAAAATTAATGACTGTTTGGTAATTATTATTAGAACTGATGCTAGTAAAAAATCTATGTCAGTGAAAGTGGAAAAAAATATTAATCTATAATATTTTTATGACACTTTTTTGACATGGACATTTTTGTCCTTTATGGGCCTGAGTGGTAGTTTTTTTTTAATCTGATACTGCATAAAAAAATATGATTGCATCAAAATTAATATTATTGTTAATCATTGACATATCCAAGGCTGTAATATTTAAAGAAAAAAAATTCTGCTTAGAATTTAGTATATAGAAAATTATTATTATTATTATAATTTGTATAAACATCAACAGTGGCATTATGTAAAGAAACCGGCATTTAAAGGGTTAAAATTCTGAAAATAAATGAATGTTTGGTAACTATGATTAGAACTGATGCTAGTAAAAAATCCAAGTCAGTGAAAGTGGAAAAAAATATTAATCTATAATATTTTTATGACACTTTTTTGACATGGACATTTTTGTCCTTTATGGGCCCGAGTGGTAGTTTTTTTTTTAAATCTGATACTGAATAAAAAATATGATTGCATCAAAATTAATATTATTGTTAATCATTGACATATCCAAGGCTGTAATATTTAAAGAAAAAAAAATTCTGCTTAGAATTTAGTATATAGAAAATTATTATTATTATTATAATTTGTATAAACATCAACAGTGGCATTATGTAAAGAAACCGGCATTTAAAGGGTTAAAATTCTGAAAATAAATGAATGTTTGGTAATTATGATTAGAACTGATGCTAGTAAAAAATTTAAGTCAGTGAAAGTGGAAAAAAATATTAATCTATAATATTTTTATGACACTTTTTTGACATGGACATTTTTGTCCTTTATGGGCCTGAGTGGTAGTTTTTTTTTAAATTTGATACTGCATAAAAAATATTAATGCATCAAAATTAATATTGTTGTTAATCATTGACATATCCAAGGCTGTAATAATCAAAGAAAAAAAATTCTGCTTAGAATTTAGTAAATTGAAAATAATTACTATTTTTCTTTTTTTCATAAAAAAACAACAGTGGCATTATGTAAACAAACCAGCATTTTAAGGGTTAAAATTCTGAAAATTAATGAATGTTTGGTCATTATGATTAGAGCTGATGCTGGTTAAAAAAATGATGTCAATGAAAGTGGAAAAAAATATAAATCTATAATGTTTTTATGACAGTTTTTGGACACGGACATTTTTGTCCTCTATTTACCTATGTGTAACTTTTTTTAATTGATGCACAAGGGTTAATCAAAAAAATATCTTCATTTGTGTTCCGAAGACGAACGAAGGTCTTACGGGGTTGGTACAGCATGGGGGTGAGTAATTAATGACTTAATTTTCATTTTTGGGTGAACTAACCCTTTAATGACAACAATCATAAACATTCATAAAGACTCCTTCATGTTCATGACAGGTGTTATGTCATGTTTATGACAGTGTCATGTCAGTCTTAATGTCATGTCATGTCAGTCCATAAACGCTTATAATAGTCTTACCATAAGACAAAACACGTTTGATGGATTGATGATGTAGTGACTCATTATTTAAATTGTGTTAATGTTGAACAAAAAAAAGTTACATAGCGTATAAGCATACCATTAAATTGCACAACCATCCAATCAAATCCCCACGAACAAACTCAAGTCCCGACCTACATTTCTTCTTGTTCCAGAGGCCATTTCACTTGATATATGACACAATGGGGCAGAAAAGATCATCGCAACTTCGGTTTCACGCCAACTTTTAGGATATTGAGATATTTTTGCAAGACAAAAAATCTGATTAGAAAGATCGGTTAAAAAAAAAAAAAAACGTGGTTGCCAGGGCATTTTTATTGAGTTGCTAGGGTGTTTTCAGTATTTTTACCATGTTTTTGGCCTGTTTTGTGATTTGACAACCCGACCACACAGAAAAGAAATAGCACACATTTGCGGCATCATTCATGTCCATAGCACACAATAATAGTCCATTTTATTCTTAAGGGTTTGTCCATATCACTAACCCTAAATATAAGCAGTAGTAACAGTGAATCTTACCTTAGCAAACACCGCCAAGAATCAAACATGTAAAAAAATGTATTCATTACCGGTGATGCGTCTTAACTGATTCCTCTGCTTTTGGGAGACGAAGCACAGTTATTAAAAAAGTGGACAGTCGTTGCACTGATATATGATTAAATTCTCATGGTACTGAAGCAAAGGGAGAAGAATGCTAGCTGGGAAAATAATCCTCTTTGCTAATAAAACAGGTGGAGTTAAAGACGGCCAATATTGCCCTATCATGACCCAAAGCATTCAAGCCCCTCCGTTTAATTGCTTTGGAATTGTTTCTTTATCAGCGGCGTGAGCGATCAGTGAAAATACGAATTTAGCATACTAATTTAAATAAATACTATAGACTACAAACGCTTCCCAAGAAGAAAAATGATTTTGTAAAATGGTAATTTAAGAGTCTTCAGACTTTTTAATTATGGCTTTGCTGAAGGTATACTCCTGCTTTATTGAAATGCTCCAGTCAGCGTGTGGAAAATGAATTAAAAAGTAACCAAGAGGAGGAAATTCAGATGATATTTTTTTCACGCAAATGGATTGGTCTCATCACATTTCAGATGAGCGTTTGGGAAAGAGATTTCATGGTTCGGGGACATTGCTAATCTGTGAGAATACATCTATTCTTATCTTTTTTTCTTCTTCCTGTAGTTCATGTAGCTTAAAGGAACAGTTCACCCAAAAAAAGAAAACTAAACTAAAATGATATGTACTACTGACACTTCATGGTGTGTGTGTGTTGGTGTTTTTTTTTGTTTTTTTGTTTTTTATGGCTAGTGGCTAGTATATTCCTCAATGGACCTTTTTGTGAGAGTATAAGTGAATTATGACATTATCCAAACTATTCCTTTAACTGCTACAGCTCAGCACTAGCAAACAAGAACGGAGGGGAAATATACTCTAAGTCTCGCTGGGTAAAAGACAACGTGTCACATAAGTGAGGATGTTTATCTCCGTCTAAAACCAAAGCCTCTCTTTGATCTTGCTCAATGCAGTTTGCTCACATAATCACATTTATCTGAGATGAAACCAGTTGGCTTACAGTCTTCAACATATATTTAAAGAAATGAGCATAGCAGAGAGCTTATACGAGTTGGATACAGATGAAAATATATATTTGGCTTTTTTTTTACAGCGCTAAATATGATTCTGGAAACAGGATCAGGAAGTGACACGTGCCAGATTACAGGCCATGGCTCTGATGCAGATAAAACTTTAATAATAACAATCACAAAGATAAGCATACAAGTATCATCTGAGCCGCGTCCACGGCCTGTAACCGCTCGTCAATGTTAAAATGTTTGAGATGACCAATCAGATCAAAGTAGGCGGGGCTTTAAGTTCACAGAAACAGCTTAGCGGTGAGTGTTAATTCCAGCGCGACGCTTCAGTTAACGGCCATAAAGTGCGAGATAAGATTGAAGTTTCTAAACTTAACAATTAATAGAGTGGTGCAGGAATGACGAATGTTTGTGGTAGGCCAACCCGGAAGTTAACATCACCCTGATTCCCTCGACAAAAATCCAATAGGATTTTCCCAAAGGCTTTTGAATTATCGCAAAAAGTAAGCTCTGTGATCAACAAAAGGTCATGATACGTTTATGAACCCGGAAGAGCTGCACTGTGTTTACTATGTCAACAGCGTAGGAGTCTGACACTGACGAGAAGAAGATGTTGAGCAACTCAAGTCAGAACAGTCTGAAGGTCTGAGCCGAGTTTGGTGGCTGTAGCTTCAAAGCTCTAGGAGGAGATATAGTTGAAATGTTGGCTCAGAAGCAGAAGAAAAATAACTAGATAAAAAAAGTTTGTAGACAAACTTTAAGTTACCTGAAAGTTTGAAGGGATTTTATCAGCTTTAAGTTTGAAGGTTTTCAGTTTGTAATAGTTTTAAGTTTTAGTTTAGTAGTTTTAAAAGATAGATATATAGAAGTGTTGCTATGTGGTTGCTAAGTTATTTAGGGTGGTTGCTAGGGCACTCAGGGTGGTTGCTAAGGTGTTGCTATGCGGTTGCAAGCTTACTCAGGGGGGTTGCTATGCGCTTGCTAAGGTATTCTGGGTGGTTACTAGGGTTTTGCAATGAGGTTGCTATGGTACTCAGGCTGGTTGCTAGGGTGTTGCTAGTGTACTCAGGGTGGTTCCTAGGGTGTTGCCATGCAGTAGATTGTTAGAGATAGATAGATAGGGTGGTTGCTATGGTGTTGCTATGTGGTTGATAGGGTACTCAGGGTGGTTACTATGGTGTTGCTATGCGGTTGCTAGGGTACTCAGGGAGGTCATTATTTTTGTTTTGTTTTTGCACACAAAAAGGTATTGTCGCTTGATAACATTAATGCTAATTGACCAAAATGCCATTAAAATAAAAAAAAAACATTGACAATGACTTAAACTGCAACTCGTTCCCGGGTTTTGGTGTATAGAAATACTCTATGCACCACTCTATATTTGACAGCTGTTTTACGATTGAAGTGATACACTTTTGTCTAATTTCACCATTTTTAATTGAAAATATAATTCAGGTCATCCATGTGATATGTAACTGTTAATGTGGCCAGAAAAGACAAATTAACAAAACCATTTTCATAATATTAGGCATAAGATTAATTGAATCATTGAATCATTCACTCAATATATTTGTTCAAAAATGATGATTCATCCAGTAATTAAACAAGTGAAGTCTTTATGAGTGTCACTGAATCATTTACTCAAAATATTTGTTCAAAAATGATGATTCATCCAGTAATTAAACAAGTGAAGTCTTTATGAGTGTCATTGAATCATTCACTCAATATATTTGTTAAAAAAATGATGATTCATTCAGTAATGAAACAAGTGAAGTCATTAACTCGATTAACAACGGACTATTTAAACTAATAATTCCGAGAATTGCATTTTTTTATGCTTGTTAGTTTATTGTGCTTTTAGCTTAACAACATGCTAACTCAACTCTACCGGAGTAAATTAAGTGTGGTGCATGTGGAGTTGCGGCCTATGTGGGGCATAACAAATGGGTCACAGTGAGGTTGGATGAGGGTTAGGATGTACAGTATGGGCCTGTGAAGGCAGGAAGCAGCACGCCAGTGTTTGGAGCAATTTTAATATACTAAACTAAAAACTAGTTTAGGTCTTAATTTGTAGAATGCTAAAATATGTCATTGTTTTTCTTTTCTTTTCTTTTCCTTTCTGTACACCCAGACAAACACGTTATACTAATCTGTCCTTTTGACGATCCAAAAGCGATGCAACAGATATTCTGTAAATTCAATTGAAAAACGATCTCTTTTACCTCCTGTTTCTTCCCCGCTTCTGAACTCTGCATCATTGGAGCTGCATTAGAGCAATGCAAAGATGCATATTTAAATCAGACTTGAGGAATGCTCATGGTTGATGAAAGCTTAATGTCGCCCTGAATCCATATTTCATAGCATCACATTGTAATTTGTTCATAGGTGAGAAAACAAATATCCCAGATGGGTGATGCATTTATGTAACTCACGCGTGTTTGCCTCCCTTCCCACTAACTATAAATAACCAATAGATGTGGCGACCCGGCTCTGAAGATTTGGTGCTGCTGGGCATCAGACGCTGTAAATCTGAAAGTAAGGTTGTGTGGGCTTGCCAGATAAAAACGATGGGCTCTGTTTTATTGGACAACTGTTTGTCTTACTGTTCAGCGTCAGCCACGGATTTGGGAAATCTGTCACTGATTGTTGGCGGCTTTCTCTCATATTTGCTGAGTTAAGGGTGAAACCATTGCAGCATTACAACATATATTTCCCTCATTCGATAAGCTTGTGAAGAGAAGCTTTAAGACTGACTCGAGAGTCCAGAAATGAATAGCTGGGAAAATCTTTGTAGATGGTGTCTTTTTGACCTCTTGACATTTTGAAAGAAAGAAACAGACATTTAGATTAGAAATCAATATTGCATCAGTAGCACGATCTATTTTTCCAGCTCAAGCAAATGAGTACTGGATGTATTAATGATAATAATAACATGTTGCATAACATGGTTGAATAAGTACAACTGTCTTAAGAATGTAGCCGTTTTGTTATTTGTCTGTCTACTTGCAAAAAACCTGCAAAAGTCTATTCCCCCGTTTTAGACATGTTAAATTTGGAAGATTGCATATTTTAGTCAGTACTTCTTTTAAATGAATGTTAGAATGCATTTGTTATATTGTAAAATGTTGTAACTGAGTCTTAAGGTGAAATTACAAACATCTCTCTAGGATTCCTCCAATCATTTAGTCCTCTTTCAAGCTTGCATTCAGATATGCCTCCAACCGTTGGACAGAACCAAGTACCCAGCCCTGCATTTTTTTCCCTGTTTTTGATCATCGGTTTCACCCACATGCACATCAAAATATGGACGAAAAGATCTGCCGCTAATTCTGTTACACTGCGACTTTAAAATATGGCGTCACACTGGTTGGTTGATGTCAGAGTTGTTGGTTTCATTTGTTAAATTGGCCATTTAGTACATACTAACAAAAGGTGAAAAGCAGTCCTGGGGACAGCCAAACAAACATGCAAGTTTGAAGAAAATCAATGACTTAAAGTGGGCCAATTATGCTGTTTTAAAGGTTCCTAATTTTGTTTTTGGAGGTCTGCTACAATAGGTTTACATGCAAAATACTTTTTCTCATAATATACACTGCAGCATTAGCTCTTTTCTCACAGAGTTCAATCAAGGATTCTCTCTTTCTAAATCCCTCGTTTCCAAGAGCCTGCTCTGCTATGATTGGTCAGATGGCTCAGTCTGTTGTGACTGGCCGACCGCTTACAACACGTGTCTGAAACCAAACGTCCATTACCAGATCTGAATTTCAGCTCTGGATCTTCATCAGCTCTTGACACACAGTGACGCAAACATTAACGTTGGTTTTACCGTATCATTTCCAGCGTGAATCCTCATCCTTTTGTAATGCATTAAAGGAGTAGTTCACTTTAAAATGAAAATTAGCCCATGATTTACTCGCCCTAAAGTCATCCTATAGGTCTATATGACTTTCTTCTTTCAGAGACGAATACAATCGGAGTTATATTGACTAACATCCTGATGCCTCCGAGCTTTATAATGGCAGTGGATTGCAACCATCAGATTGAAGCTCATAAAAGTGCATCCATCCATCATAAAAGTGCTTCACACGGCTCTGGGGGGTTAATGAAGGCCTTCTGAAGCAAAGCCATTAGTTTGTGTAAGAAAAATATTCCTATTTAAAACTTTATAAAGTAAAATAACTAGCTTCCGGCCAAACGAACACACGGATTCAACTTAAGCCTAAAGCGCACCTTATGCGAGTAATGCGACGTACTTCTGGTATTTACGCTACGCCATGACACACTACGCTACTTCCGACGTCATAAGTTGCGCTTTAGGCGTAAGTAGACTGCGTATCACCATTTGGCCGGAAGCTAGAATTTTACTTTGTAATGTGTAAAATATGAATATTTTTCTTACACAAACTCATGTATTTAAACTTTGACCTTTGCAGACCTTTTACCTACACAAACAGCTATATTACTCACTAAATGAAAGGGAATATCTGCAGAATAGGGGCACTTTAAGACAAATGAGGATCTCTTTTTTTTTTTTTTTTGTAAATGAACAACGAACATAAAACTCTCTGTACCAATTTTAGTCCAATTTTTAAATGTGATATAATGTTCCTCAAAGACAGACAAGGATCGGTACACAGAGAATGACCCAGCTATGGGTTTACTACTGGAGGTTATAAAGATGTTGAGGGCAATGCATCACTAACAACTGACGAACCATGGACCGGTGATTTGTTTGTAGCTACTCTGGGAAGCTTCATCTACATTCATCCACCAGTCGCCGGCACGCATTACTGCATTTCCCCCATTAGAAAACACTGGACATGGTTGGGAAGAAAGTGGGCCACAAACAGACAAAGAGTGCCTTTCCCCTGGGAGCCATGGCACATGTTACTAAATCTTTTGTGGTAGGTAACACAGACATTCTGTGCCTTTCCACTACTTCCTATTTCAATAAACTGTAGGCAACAAAAGCTCAGACTGGCCTAGTAAAATGGGTTGAGTCACATATTGCACGCTTACGATAAATGTGCTGTGAAAAATTTCACAGGCATATTTATGGACGAGGAACAATTATCACTGCAGGGCACAATGTCCTTGTGTTGAAATGATCTGAGCAATTGACCCATCATGCAAATGTATCGTCCATTCTTGCCTTTACAGGAAATATATCCGAGTATTTGCATGACTCTTGCTATTCAAGGTAAAAGCATCTCCACTAAATGAAAAGCATTCGTCAGACCGTATGTGGTTTAGATTCTGGGTCATGCAAAGGTCAAAGTAAGGATGATGCCAGATCCGTCTGACAACATTAAAGTCTATGAGCAGATTATCCAAGTATTCTATTAGAGGAAATGGGGATGTGTTCAAAGCAGATTTGTAATGAAATTTTCTGGGCTGCTCTATAAACCGAGTGGATAGCAAATTTTCAGGAAGTGGTTTTAAGGAATTGTTGTACGACCTAAAACATTGCATACTAGCTCTAACCAAATACCTATTGATCTGCCTGAAATTGGGAACATTTGTAGGTGCACTCTTGACAAGAGCACTGTTCCAAATATTAGCCAGAAAAAATGCAGAATCGCAGCAATACATACTGTATTAATCACCTAATGTACTATGAATATTGAGCTATTTGTTCATCCTACACATTTGACATACTGCTTTTTTGCGTACTGTAGCAAGGAAGTATGCATATTCGGATGTACAATGTAACTTAAAGTCCCCCCTGTGGTGAAAATCAAGCTTTTAATGTTGTTTATATGTGTATGTGGTGTTTTTAATATGCTTTAAGACAAACCATGTGTAAGTTCATAAGTCGACAGCATTGCTGAGTATTTTCTGCTTAAAACTGCAGTGAACCAAAAACACGGAGTGAAATCGCTGGTGTTTCTGATGTCACACACCACCTTGTAACCAATCAGATCAACGAGTGATCGTCAACCAGTGGATCTCTGAGCTGAGTGAGTGAGTGGAGGCGGGGCTCATTTGCATATTCATAGAATCGCGTATACCAAACAAGGCAAGGGTGGAGAGTTACATTCAATCGATTTTAAAGCATGACGTTTTTTTTTTCCAAATATAACACATTTAAATATGTAATTTTGGTGATCAAAGATGAGTTTTAAGGGATAAAATGATTGACTACAGGGGGACTTTAACATACTGTGCCTTGCTACATGATTAATTGAATTAAAACTGAATTCACAATTTGGCTTAATTAAATATATTCGTTGCATGTTTTAGAGTGAAGCGCAGCAGTGTGTTCATTTACACACGATCAGCTCCTTATCCACCGGTGTTTTCAGCGTCTCAGAGCAGCTCAGTTCACAATAAATGCAGCTCCACATAATATAACCTCCATCTCTCAACTCAGTTTGAGTCACTTTAGCGTGCATGTGGGAATGCAACATTCACCAACCATCTTCCCATACTTGAAACGAGAAGTCCTATTCAACAAAAGAGAAGCTTTAAAGGTGCAGTATGTAATATTAACAGGCTACAGTTTACTTCAACAAGAGAAGAAATTCTTAATTTGTCCTTCATACAAGCACAACTTTTATCAGAAAAAAGTAAATAGCATTTTTCCCGAAATCTTTCAGCCCTACAGTGCCATGGTAAAGACATGACATGCCTTGCTCTCTGTTCTGGTTTCAACAGTCAAGAAATAATCCACAAACAGAAATCCTGAGTGCCTTGTAAAAAGCATGTATAATGAGGGAACACAAGATGAACCTTGTGTTTGTCAGTTCTCCTGAAAATCAAGAGCATCTGCTGATTGTACCGAGCAAAACAAGTCCAGTAAAACTGGGATTAGAGTGTTGTTGACTAAAAGGAATATAGGGTGAAAATGCTGTGTTCTTAAAGGGATAGTGCACCTAAAAATAAAGATTCTGTCATTATTCACTCACTTTGCTTTCTTCCATGGAACACAACAGGAGATGTTCGGCAGAATGACAGCCGCAGTCACCATTCATTTTCACAGCATCATTTTTCCACACAATGAAAAGTGAATGGTGACTGCGGCTGTCAGTCTCCACATTCTACCAGCAACATCATTCTGCCTTTTGTGTTTCACTGAAGAAAGAAAGTCAAAACGAGGTTGAAACCAAACAAAGCAGAGTAAATTATGACAGAAGTTTTATTTTTGAGTGAATTAATCCTTCATGTCTCAAAAACAAGTGTCTCATTTTATTCCAATATACTTACAGTTCCTACAGTTATTCCCATTGCACAGATAAATGATGAACAGCTAAAGCATTCAGGCTCTCAAACAATGGTGCAACTTCCTAAACCCTTAAACGAATGTTGATATTAAAGCTGCAGTCTGTAGTTTTTCCTTTTTGTCGCCATCTCTGTTCAAAATCTGCAATTGCAGTCATTCGCGGAATTATCAGCTTTACGTGGGTTGTGCCTCGGCACGGCACAGCGCGGATGAACACAGTGTTCGAGGAGAGTGTGAGGCTGTCAGTCGCCGTGCCGGTGTGGATCCTGGCGTTCAGAATCACAGATTATTCTTTTTGGAAGTATGACCAACATAATAATTTTCACCGGAAAATGTCCTCTGAACAAGTAACATCCACTGTTCTGACCAACTAAGGTAAAAAAAAAAGCATTGTAGTAAATCGTGCTGATTAAATCAAGCAATCGCTCACGTCAAACCATGCAAATTATACTTTATTCTCAAATTGTTAATGTTAACAACATCAGCATTGCGTGACTACATGTAATGCCCTTCCGATGTTTATCCATGTTTTCGCATGGGTCCGGTTGCAGTCTCTTTCTTTCTGTAGCCACTCCGAAGTCTTTTGCATGTTACAGCGGGTGAATCTCAAGTTGTCACTGGTGATTGTCGTTTTAACCTTTAACCTTATCCGCCATCAAATTGATAAGTTTAATTTCATCAAGTGCTGTGAGAAAATGCTATAAATCCCCACCTCCAATATCCTCACACGCAATATGTGTACAGATGTGTGTGAACAGATGTGACGTAATGACGCAAAGACATGCTCGAATCTCCCGCGGAAATCCACCAGTACCACTGGAGTTAAAGACATTATTACAAGCTTACCGTTTTGAATCGAGCTACGGCAAGCAGAGAGTTTTGAACACTGGCTGGTTATGTACTTGCTCAAAACATTATTTTGGATCATTTTTAACCCCAAAAAAGTTACGGACTGCAGCTTCAACATAATGGTACACGACATTCATCTTAATTTACTTTCTTAGATTTGTTCCTGGTCTTAAGGCCAGAGGGCGATAAAGTTCTAACGAAATCGTTCTTAATATAAAAGAATAGCAGAGTCCACGGCACAACTATAATGATATAACGGCACAGAGGAACGATATCGTTGGAATCACGTTCAGAGTTAATTTTCCAGTTGAAGATCGATAAAAACATTGACAGTCAATCATAATTCACCTAGCTTTAAAGAGCACGGCCATTTAAAGCGACAGATGACAAAACAACAGCGAGTGCTTCGAATAAACAGAACGATAATCTCCCACAGGTGTGGACGCTAATACTGTATTAGTTATCTTTATAGTTGCTGTCCTTGGTGTGAACGGGCCTTTACTGTGCATGATTCATCAGTGCAGGCTAAAAAATACTCTCATTGTACAGTAATTAATAACATTTTAAATATTATGCTTAGTTCTAGGGGTGTACGAGACCCTCATAACACGATTCGATATAATCCATACTGAACTCACGATATGATATTATTGCGATACTCCAAGACAAGACATGGTAAAAGGTAAAAAATAAACTTGCTAAAATGCTACATTTGATATTACATTGTGTGTGTAAATGAATAGGCTTGGACTTGGTGCTGGAAACCCAATAGAGACACCAGAATAACAATATTCATGATTCTGAAGATGAAAGTACAGAATTATTTTAGACGAACATGCTTGATCTCTGTCACTGAATATTTAAAATAATGTGAGCCACTTTTTACTGGTAAGATCAGACATCTGGCATTATCAGCACACACACATATTCCCCCATTGCATTATTATACATTATATTCAACATTATATATAAATCCGTTTAATGTAGTACTGACAATAAATCTCTGTAAACTTGAATTTTTTCACGCTCATTCATTTTCATTTTGGGTGAATTACACACAATACTGTCACTATCCACGGCTGCATGTGTTATTTATCAAAGTTTTATTCTTTAATGCTAACCTTTCACCAATCGATGACCTAAGTTATTTTTTTTCTTATTTACTAACCAACTCATAAATATGTCACATAATGGAAGAACATGGGTTGTGAATGCTGTATCAAGTTGACTTTAAATGAAAAAGTGTTTAGGGCATAGTAGCCTAACAGCAAAATGAATAGAAACACTGTGACCTGGTTTGTAGCAACTTATATCTGAGGATATCTGCAAACTTGGCTTCAGATGTGGCTCATACGTGAAACTACGTGAATTAAAAACAAGTATTCTTACGCTACACTTCATATCGTCCCTTTTATTCACCACACTTTAGGTTACAAAACGAGAACATCCAGCAATCGCATCACCTGTTTGCACATTATTATTTCCCATGTTGACCTATGCTTGAGACGCCCTATGCAAGATAATGCGTAAATATTAGTCACACGCTGCAAATGACATATTTGTTCAGATCAGTAGCGTGGTTGCCAGCAGTTTTAGACTACAATACAGTACCTGATTTCTGTTTTTGCAAATGACATGTTTCAAGGCAAGTCCTGATAAACTGATCAATTTAGCTTGATTCTGGCACAGAGATTGCAGGATACAATGCAGCTGGTCTGTCTGCTCTTCGGACGACAATTCAAACACAAGCTAGCGTTCCCCAGACACACAGCACTGTCTCTGCCAAGCAGACGTAGGCTTGGGAATTTCTCCTAATGACTTTATTGCCTTGTCTCCTTCACCCAGGCCACTGTGACACTGACCCATAACGACAAATTCATCACTGTACACTTCTTAGGGACCAAAGCCAGCCGTCTATTTTTGAAATGACCTCAATTCCGAGGTAAGTCTCTATATGTGGCGAGATTAAAGATTCAATATGCAGTAACACAAATAACCTAATTAAAGAAGCAACGGCTCATTAGGCAGTTTTATAATACGCACAAGAACACTTTAAACCAATCGTTCACCCCAGAAATACATTTCCATCATGATTTACTCACAGTTCCAAATCTCATGCCAACTTTCTTTATGAAAGAAAAAATGACATTTGAACAATGAATTTACTGAGAAACACAATACAAACAACATGATTAGCATCTTGGCTTTCCATGGAGGTCGGTTCATAATTGATTATACATTTTTGGCATATGTTCTCTCTTTCTTTGATTTTATATTAAAACATATTCCTAGGGAAATTTGGGAAACTTGAGTTTGAGCCAAAGTAGGACGAATTCTGGGCAACTCGTCTCTCTAAAGATCAATCCAGCTAATCAGAAAAAAAACAAGAACTCATTTCACGCGTTCATTTACACGCCTTAGCATGTGACAGATTGATGTCTTATTAATATTCTGTGCTCGATCTTTATGCTGATACGGTGGTGCGGTCACAGGGGAATAGGCTACTCTAATAAGCGAGGTGGTGCACAGATGGGCTGTAAGCTTCATAAAGGACAAGGACTGTCTTTAAAAAGGCCTTGCGAACCTGGCCTTAGTTAAAAATAGACTTCGCTGGAAGACGCATCAATGCTACTAGCTACAAACTATCAAGAAGTATTACCACTTTTAATAACTTTAGAGGCTCCGTATCTTATGCCTATGAACACGAACACAAAGAATTTCAAATCGCAAAAACGTTCTTAGTCCCCCTGTAGTCAATAATTGTATCCCTTAAAACTCATCTTTGATCACCAAAATGACATATTTAAATGTTTTTTCCTTGAAAAAAATGCCTTAAAATGTCTTGAATGTAACTCGGTTTGTCGTAAAGCATACTTTAAAAGCTTGATTTTCACCACCGAGGGACTTTAAGAATGCTTTATGAACACGGTGTGAACGGTTCACAAAACCATTCTTGTGTAAACTGCTGTGCTTAGAAACCATTTTCACAAACATTAATTTTGCTTGCATTTTATGTTTAAGGCCCAGTGACTCTTAGTACCATGAAACATACAAATAAATAAATAATAATCACATAGGGCCAATCCATCTAAAGGAGGGCCAATTCATCTTTAATTTTCTTTATTTTTTTGAGAGATTACTTCTGTGTTGATATTGCAAAACCACCAGTTTTAAGTTATCGCTCAAAAAATGAGCAAAATTAACTGTGTGGCAGCCCTTTCTGGATTTCCACTTTACATATAAAAAATTAAAACGGCCATTCAACCAGCTTTACAATTTGTGGACCACCTTGAGATGGAATGACCCTATATGTACTCAGGTAAAATATGTGTACTCAAAATTAAAGTGATAGTGGGAGTAAATCAGGGTCAGTGTAATGATTGAAACACATAAATATTGCATGTGGAAGAGAAGCGAGTTATCTTGCAGCTGAGGTTCTGAGTGTTCATCTGTGGGAGTCCAGAACATTTAATTATTAATGCTGTCATATGAATGGAGATTAGATGGTGTACACTTGCTTTGATGAAGTCTACAGGTCATACTAAAGGTCAAAAAGTGATTCATATTACTAGATTTTTACAATATCTGTATAAAATACAAGCAGTGGTTACATATGTTAATCTGAGTGTTTGGAATATTGCATACAATATTTGTGAATAAATCACTGTTTCCATCCCATGTGGAAGTTTTTCCCTCCATCATAAATGAGTCTCAGAGCATCAGTTGAAACACAAACACTGAAATAATGCAATTCATTTAACACCATTCTGTAACAAACAGTCCACTGAAGGCGAGTTGAAGTGAAAACCCATGCGCAGTTTATTTAAACAAACATAAATGAATACAAATAAACTTAACCAGACCGTGACTTAACCTAACTTGACCACAAACCATCAAACAAAGACTCACCATCAGCAGATTACATGAACAAAGGTGCATTTTGCGGCACCTACTGGTCTGGAGTACATCGTTTAACTATCTAAGACTATGACAAGGGAAAGGGGAATATAGGAAATTAAAGAAAAGAAAAGATAAAAAACAACTTGTATATTTCATCCATTATTCCTCTTTTTTAGATACTAAAACAATCCCTCATAAACTTTTGATTGCATTAACCCATTTCCTAATAGCACCTGAAGAGATTACCAATCTAATTTTGAGATTTACAACACATTTTAGAAGAATATGCTCCGCCGTTTCAGAAGTCCAGATTTGTCACAATTCCTATAAATTTCATGTTTCCCGATTACATGCAAACTGGACAAAAGACAAACAAGAGAGCTTTAGGCCAAATACACAAAAACTAATGCTAAACAAGATACACCTGTGAGTAATCAAACAATGAACTAATCAGAACAAAACACACGAAACAAAGGAAGATCACATGAGGGAACAGGGAGTCACATGACTCATGACTCTGACAAAAGCATTAACATGACCAAAACCTAAAACAGACGCGACACATACGATGTAGCAAAAAAAACTAAAAAGAAACATAATTATTTCAAATGTGTTTTGTCACAAAGGAATTTCTGGGAATGTCAATTTATGGATTTTCACTATAAATTATGAGATGACTTGTTGTTTTTCACTTCCAAAAACTGTAAAATTACACGAAATGTCTCATTTATTACAGTTTTTTACACCCTATAGTACTTACCATTAACAGGTTTTTACCGTAGCATTTTTGTAGTCTTGTACTGTTTTACTGTGTATGTGTGAGACAAATAGTAATAGTGAAAACCATGTCAGCACTTATTTGACATCCAATCCATACCATTAAGGGGTCAGATCATCTGTCAAACACCAATCCTCCTAATGCAACAAGTACGTCACATAAACCCCCTGAACGCAGATGATGGGTTATTTTAGCACATATTTACTTCAAAGGTCTCACCCTCCCACTTCTATCACAGCTGAGTTAGTGTTCAGTAAACAGTCTCTGTATGTGATGGAGTGTGGGCTTGATGTGTTGGGTAACCCTGCTGGCCACTGCGAACCGAGCAGCGAGCGAATCTCTCTAACCCTGGAGCAAACGCTCTGGCTGACCAGAGACTTCAATAATCCGCAGCCCAGATCTCAAACATCTCACGGCGCTAACATACGCAAGACAGAACATACGCAAGACAGAACGCTCTCATTTATTAGGGCTGAGCAATTTTATCGATTCTGCGATATAAATCGATATTTTTTCCCCCAAGAAAGTATCGATTTTTAAGCCGCGAGTATTGATATACAAGTCCCATTCAAATCCCCCGTGTTTAACTTAGCTCGTCAAGGGGCCGTTCACATATCGTGTCTTTTGCGCGCTCAAGTTCGTTATTTCAAATGTAGGCGCGCGGCAAGCGCGCTCATAATTGAAGCGACGCGCTTATTTTTCCCAGGCGCAGCGAGATGAAACAACTCAACTTTTCAGAATGCCGCAAGCGCACCGCAGTTTATCATGTGACAAGAACCAACCATCAGCTTCACCCTTTCCGTAACAACATTGAAAGCTCGGTCGATGGGGTGCACCCAAACACTAGGTGTTTTTCTCTTCTCCGTAGATAAATCTTGTAGCAGAGCTACAGCAAGCGTTTTTCGGTGGAGGAAATCATTAGCTACTAAAACTTTGTCGTTGTGGAGCGCGCAGTTCATGGTTGCTTAGCAACGACAGACGCCACGGAAAAATCGGACCTAATTTTACTATTAATAATAAAAGATAAGCTAGGCCTGATGTGCATTGTAAATGTCCGTAATTTATCTTTTTTGACTCATTCTTTTTATAAAAATGATTTAAAGTCTGAAATCTGTCTGAAGGTTTTATAAAACCTTTTTATAAAACCTTTTTTCTCAAAACTTTATTTGCACTTTTTAACTCTCCATTGTTAATTGCAATACTGCACTTTATTTACTTTTCAAAGGCTTGTAAGCTACAGTTTGCACTGTTTCAATAAATGGAACTAATTTTCTCAACACATCTTTGATTAATTTTGTCCAGCATTTGCAAGCTGTAGAGACTCTGTCCAGTCAGAGACATATATTGTGTAATTGATGTTTTTAGATTTCAGTTCAATTAATTCAATCCAAGTAAATGGAACACTCACAAGATGTCACCAAAATCACTGTCCCCTTTAAATCTTTCAGAAAATGATGTAAGCGTATCGAATTATATCGAATCGTATCGTTGGCAGAATATCGTGATATATATCGTATCGTGAGCTGAATATCGTATCGTATCGTGAGATTAGTGTATCGCTACAGCCCTATCATTTATCACCCTGTTTTCCAATTCACAAACCCAACGCGTTTCGGCACGGCCTGACCTTCCACTTTCAGCCGTTATTTGAGAAGGTTTGGTGGCTTGTGCATGTTAGTTCCTCAATAATGGGTTGTAGGTCCCACTTGACCTTGGTTTAAAACTGTGAACAGAAAAGATGACGTGAAAAATAACAGTCTGACTTCAGCGACAGATCTGAAACACTGGAGCCTTTAAAACTCTATGCCTAAGGTAAACCCCATTACGCACATTTCTGTCAAGTCTTCAGGATCGCACTTACATATCACTCATCCTTCACTTCTTTCGTCTCTTCCCGGGTTTGGCAAAATTCTAAGAATTGAAGAATCGGTTCTCTTCTAATTCAAGATTTTAATTGTTTTGTGTTGTGCTTAAGAACGGTTTCCATCTTGTAAGCTGCTTCATGCTGTCTGGCAGAGTTTGAAGTAGAGCATTCTGGGAAATGAAGTTTCTGCTTCCATGGTTCAGCGTTGCCAACTATTGTCAATGGCAAATAGCTAAAGCCTGCTCAAAAAGTCACTAAATGTCCCTAGCTGACGTAATGCGTCAAACTGTCAACACTTTACATCTGGTTTCTCTCCTAATTACTGTATTTTGATCAAAAATACTGTACAGCTGAATGTCCAATAAAGCTGTTCACATTTACATATTTTGATATATACACTGACATTTTCTTAGCATTCCAGTATTTTATCGTTTCTAGACCAAATATAAAACAAATCTTAAATCAAGACGCGTTTACTAGATGAGTAAAATGACGTGAGATATGATATCTTGTTTTCTGGGGAAATAAATCAAAATGAAGTTTTTGCTTAAAAAAAAAAGCAAAATTATCTGCCAGTGGGGTAAGACAAGACGTCTTAAAACAGAAACAAGATTATTTGTCTTACCCCATTGGCAGATCATTTAAATAGATTGACATGCATTGATATTATAATTTGATTTTTTAAGAGATACCCCATGTTTGAAAAATGTAACTAAAATTACGTTACCAGACGTCTCTGTGTGATGCATCATATTTAATTGTACTATTCTTAAAACAGTTACGTAAAGTGTTTTTTGTAACATGTTTTTACTTTAAATGTATTATTGCATTACTGTAGTGTGATATATATGTTTTGTGTTTGTGTGGGTAATATAATAATAATGTGTATTAGCCATGGTTCATGGGGAAAGAAAAAATCTGAAATGTTTAATTAATAGCAGATTTTACTGGTTCAAGTAAGATGGCATATTAACATTCTATTAGTTAATGGAACGTATTATGAGCTGTGAAATATACAATTCACCAAACTGCCATTGCATAGTGCCTGAAACATTCTCATGCACGCGTTTCTAGTCCACAGCAGCCAGTTTTCAACAGTAAATTGAACAGGATTTCTGTTACAGTGTGCTACCCATTACGGCCATATAAAATTAACAAAAGGATGAAGAAAAGAAGTGCTATTAAATCCCTAATGGTCGTGACCCACATATAGGTTGATGGAGGCGTTCAGATGTGGCCCATTTGTGCTATTCTACATGCTCTTCCTGCTAGCAGCTTTTACTAAGCTTCTTAAAAGGCTGCCCTGAGGAATCAATGATAGCCTCTGGGAAGAGCCTCGCGAGGCCTTATCTCTGTTCATTTATCCAAAGAACTCCGGAGCACAATGTCTGCGCTGTCCTTAACATCAAATATATAAATATATAAAACACAAGCTCAACCTCTGTTGGGCTATCATCACAATACGCATGTATACACACACACACACACACACACACACACAATGCTGTCATTATGGAACTGTCTCCATCTCTCTTGTTCTCTATAGAGTAGCTCTAGTTTTCTTAGTTTATTTGTTCCTCTCTCTCTCTCTCTCTCAGATAGATGAAGCATGATGCATTTTTAGAGCCGTCTCTTCTAAGCATGAGACAACCAATAAGAGGCTCTCACTGCCATGGTGTGTAATATGCTGTCACACTGATTTAAGGTCTACTCTAGCGCTGCTCTTTGAGTTTTATGTGGTATAATGAGTGAACTAATTGAACTAAATGATGATGCAATCAATATTCTCTGTCCACGGCATACAGTTTCAATATTCTATGAATATTCTTTGTAAAAATATGAATGTTAAATACTCCATATGTATTCCACAACCTTAGAATAAAAACTTGAGGTATTGCACTGATTTTACCATAGTGAAGAGGTGTATAATACAAGTGCGTATAACCCCCATAACCACTTGTTCTGTATGTTGCATTCGTTCATAAAAAACAGCAATCTGATAGAAGAATCCAAAGCTCAGTAAGTAAATTAAATTAGCATTTATTAATACATCACGATAAACTATTATTTTGCCAATGAATATTGTATTAAACTAACTCTATAGTTTCTAGCAACCTGGTGCATTAATGTAGAAATGATATGTCTGATAATAAAAATTTTAGATAAAGTTTATATAACTTCAAGTTTCTATAAATTCTGACTTAAGTTACTACAGCTTAAATACACTGACTTTTAAGGGAATTAGTTTCTTTCACTTGTTGTTAGTGAAGAACAAAAAGCCCGTTTGCAGCACCTTTAAACATGGATTATCCAATCATATTGCAGACCAGATTTGCTGTGTGTGTGTGTGTGTGTGTGTGTGTGTGTAGTGGTTAAACGGATTCTATTTGATCCGTGATCTGTACGGACCAGGCCCCACAAATTGATTCCTCTTCTGCATCTCCTTGCACTTGAACTGTCTCAAAATTACGGCAAAATACCAGTCACTGCAAATATTTTCGTAAACAGTCTTAAAGGAATGGTCCACCCAAAAATAAAAAAAATCCGTCATCATTTACTCACCCTCAAGTTGTTCCAAACCTGTATGAGTTTCTTTCGTCTTCTGAACACAAAATAAGACATTTTAAAGAATGTTGGGAACCAAACAGTTGTTGGACCCAGAGTCATTGATAGAAAAAAACACTATGGAAGTCAATGGCTACCTTCAACTGTCTGGTTACTCAAATTCTTCAAAATATACTCAAGAAACTCATATAGGTTTGGAACAACATGAGGGTGAGTAAATGATGACACCAATTTCATTTCTGAGTGAACGATCCCTTTAAGTGGACAAAAACTATTCAGAAAGAAATCAGATGTGTATCATTATATTGGATCCGTGCAGTCGGTCTTAAAGTGACAGCATTTATTTTTTGCTGATCCGAAAAAGTATTCAATCCGTGACTCAAAAACCACAATATGATTCAATCACATTTTAAAAAAAAATATTTACTCTGCATCTCCTGTTGAGCACTAATTTGTCTTTGAATGAACAATTATTAAAGTCCCCCTGTACTCATTTTATCCCTTTAAACTCTGCTATTTTGTCACCAAAATCACATATTTAAAAGTTTTTCATGCCTTAAAATATCTTGAATGTAACTCTCTACCCTTGCCTCATTTAGTATACGCGGTTCTATGAATATGCAAATGAGCCCCGCCTCCACTCACTCACTCAGCTCAGAGATCCACTGGTTGACGATCACTCGTTGATCTGATTGGTTACAAGGTCGTTTGTGACGTCAGAAACACCAGCGATTTCAAACCGTGTTTTTGAGACTGTCTTTGGTTCACTGCAGTTTTAAGCAGAAAATACTCAGCAATGCTGTCGACTTATGAACTTACACATGGCTTGTCTTAAAGCGTATTCAAAACACCACATAGACACATAAACAACATTAAGCTTGATATTCACCACAGGGGGACTTTAACATTTTAAATGCCTATTCAATTTCTGTCCTCTAATTGATTTGTTTCTCTGTGGCCTCACACTTTTGACGCAGCTTGCAACCTGCAGTCACGTCGGGCGTTTGAACAAAAGCAGAACCTTCACATTTGTATAACTCTGCAAAATAGCTGATGCAAGGTCATTTGTCCTCCTCTTTGGTAAATAGATCAGAAAGAAGGAGCCTGGAATAAAGGCGTCCTTGTCCTTTTGAGAAGTGCAGTGCTTTAGTCTGCTTTATGAGACTATAAGAGATCTTTTGAGGCAAGGTCAGAGGAATGCTGGCCGAGAACATTTAGATTCCATTCCTGTTGCTCTTTAGTGGCATCTCGCTCGCCAAGAGACTGATATGAAGTGGATATGTAGGCTTATCTTTTCAACAGGACTTTTCCCGTTTAGCCTTTAATCAAACCTGTTTTTCTACACACTCCCTAGTCTATTCTAAAAGATTTGAATTGCCAAATTGTTTTGTTGCATCCAACAAATGCCTAAAGCTCCTTTAAAAATCCTTTCCGTTGTAATAAGCCTGGACTGACCTGTCTGGTTGACAGACAATCCCAGGGGTTTTGTAGAGGACACGAGGAGACATTTTGAAAGACGTGTGTGCAAGATTTACTGCTCGACATTAAATCTTTGAAATGGCTATTAAGCATGTGCATGCGAGTGTGCTTTATACAAATGCCTTCGCATGCAAGTTAAACCAAGAGCGCACTAGCAGTCCTTTCGAATGGCAAGAGCAGCTCACATCCTCACAGAGAGGCATTCAATCCAGCTCTGAATAAAAGCAAAAGGAATATGGGAGCTGAAATGATCTGTAAAATCAAGCCTATTATCTTTCTCTGCTATTTACGCTGATGTGTATGCATCACTGCTGGGCTGCTGCGAAAAAGAGCAACTTATCCATTTTAAAATAGTTTAAACGTATAAGGGAACTCGACTACAATAGGCTTTGCAAGAGAAATGGGCAGCATATTGTCTATCAATATTTTGAACACACAATTGTTGGATGCTTTTGTAGTGAAGATTATCCTTGCCATTTTCAAGGTCCTATCAATTGGCTTCATTTTCTGTAATGCAATATATGATTTCATTTTTTTGTTGTGATTTTTGGGTGAAATGTGATAATTTCATGACACCCATAAAGCTATCAAACGAAAGGGCTCATCGTGTGTCTGGAATATATATATATGGTAACACTTTACAATAAAGTAAGTAAGGGATAATGTACATCCAGCCGGTTGTTCTCTCAGAATAAACCCCGACAGGGTGATGAGGACCCCGACGGGAGCCTGAAGAACAACCGGCTGGATGTACATCATCCCGCTTATTACACGGTTACTTGCCACATAAGTAAATAATTCGACACGAAATATTGATCTGTGATCTGAGTTTAAACGCAAAGCTTCCGCGGAAAGAGCAGTTGCAGCGCGGCAAGTTCAAACTAGATAGACATTTAAGCGATACGGTATACACTCATACTTATTACACAACATTTCACCACATACATAATTATGCAGATAAGAGATATTGATTTCAGATTAATCTGTTTTAAATCGTACCTGTTTGTTTTTTATAATCCAACAGTGTACAAAACAACAGTCACCAAATGGCAGCGTTTGTATGAAACAAGAGAGAGCGAGTCGATGATACTGGATGGCATAATTAAATAACTGTTCACAAAATATTGATTTGACTGAGTTTTAATATTTTATTAGCTCACCATATTGCAAAAACTTTCCTATGCTTATCTGGGAATAAAATGCTGGATGGCGATATCGACCAATCAGAATCAAGTATTCCACAGAGCCGTGAAATAACATTAGTTAACTACATTAGTTAACATGAACTAACAATGAACTGCACTTCAACAGCATTTATTAATCTTTGCTACTGTTAATTTCAACATATACTAATACATGATTAAAATATTGTTAACATTAGTTAATGCACTGTGAACTAACATGAACTAACAATGAACGGCTGTATTTGTATTAACTAGCGTTAACAGAGATTAATAAATACTGTAACAAATGTATTGCTCATGGTTAGTTCATGTTAGCAAATATATGAACTAATGTTAACTAATGTACCGTATTGTAAAGTGTTATCATATATATAGAGATTTTTTTTTTTCTCATCCATTAAAATAGTTTATCAAGATGTTTCAGTCAGTTCAGTTTCCGCAGGTAAACTGCCAGAAAACCACAGTGTGCTTCCGGTTGTCCAGTATTCTGCGTTCAGACACTTTCAGCTGAAGCACAGAGGCAGATGAATTACTGTCGTCAGAGTGACCTTCATCTGAGTGATGGCAATAGTCCAGTGTTTTTCAACCACGGAGGTCAGGAAAGGTGACTCGGAGAACAGACCACCTGATTTGATCTAACAGTGAAAGACTACGGCAGGAGGATTGATGCCATAGGGCTTTTCTTGTTTTCTGTTTTCAACCATGACATCAAAGTGTTCCAATCATTCAGTGTATGGAAAATTGTAGTAACAATAAAGACAGGAAAACCCAATAGCTACTAGCAATGATTTGTTCCAGTATAGCATATTCAAGATGTATTGACCATGAAGTGAAATCCCCTTGATCCTTACACATCAAACTGGGGGAAAGGTGGGTGATGGCGATTTTGCCAAATGGGACACTTTACTGGTAAATAACCCCACCATAATCCCAACTAAAACCATTAACAACCCTTCAAACATTCATAAGGATGTGAATGTTCAAATCCGACCAATAACCTTAACATAAAATTGAATTAGATGATTAGCTGTTATTTCACGATCAACATGGTATATGCTCTATCATAGTTAACAGCAAAAAGCAGCATTATTGTCTAATTTTTCAATAAAAAATATCTAAATATCTTTCAAATAGGACACCAAACTGCATTAGATTTTAAAGGGATAGTTCACCCAAAAACCATTGCTCACCCTCAAGTCCAAATCCATCCACCCTGGATTTCTTTCATTGACTTCCATATTATGAAACAAAACATACTAGTCTAGAAGTCAATGGGGTCCAAAAACCGACTGGTTACCGACATTCTTCAAAATATCTTCTTTTGTGTTCAGCAGAAGAAAGAAACTCATGCAGGTTTGCAGGAACAACTTGAGGGTGAATAAACGATGACAGAATTTTCCATTTTGGGGTGAACTACCCCTTTAAGACTAGTTTTTTAGAGACTGCATGTTATATTATATAATTGTTCTTACACTTAATGACATTTTTTCTAGGAAAGTTCATACTCTACTTGAAAACTCTACCCTGAAAACAAGTATCTTATGCATTTTTCTTTTATTGTGCATTTATCTTGTTTAAAGCATGTTCAGATATATTTTTTTTTTACTAGAAAACCATACAAAAATAGTGTTTACAAACAGGTTGTTATTATAATTATTAACAGTTTAGGTATAAATGTGACCGTCCAAGTGCCGGCTAGAGGTAGAAGTTAGAAACAAATTGCTACAGTTGTTCTGGATTTATCTATGAAAAAGACCGGCATGTTTCTAACAACTTGTGTCTTTAGTTCTTTAGCAGACGTCACAAAGAGCTCAGATCTCGGATGTGTCATTCAGAACGGATTTAAATCAGCGGCTGCTTCAGAAATACCAGTGTACGAGGCCAAAATACCAATAAAGACATTGGTAGAGAGAGGAAATTCAAAAGCAGGAGCGTGCATAATCCTTCAAGACACTAAATGCCAGAGCACATAAACAGGTTCTCAGCGTAAAAACACAGGATAAACCAGCGTGAATGGCAGGGCTATAGGCTTTCTTTGGAGATACCATCCACTTCCAGGCTCACTTCCACCAATCACAATCACTTAAGTTGCAATGTATTGTCTCAAAGCGAAATAAGCCTAGCCCGAACCCAACTCTAACCCGAGCTGAAATATGCTCTTCACTGATAGGCAATGGCAACAGCAAACCCTTTTAATGCGTCGCCTTTACGGACAATTGCTTATTCACCAAATCACCATGACAACTCCAAGGCACATCTCTCTCTCTCTCTCTCTCTCTCTCTCTCTCTCTCTCTCTCTCTCTCTCTCTGCTTTGCAATTCACTGCAAATCATCACCCAAGTCTTTTAAACTACAGTTTTATAGTCTTAAAACTGTAAAGCCATTAAATCTGTCTTAAATGAAAATATGAGCAGCACTAACACCAGTCAGTATAACATGTCATTATTTAATAATGCAGTATTTGTGTTCATATTCGCAACCAAACAGAAAGCATTTGTTGAATGTGGGTAGCTAGTAAATGATTTAGAAGTACCCCATGGTGTGAGATGCTATAATTCATTTAAATCTATTTCAAGCAACATTTTTTTTTTTCAAATTCTTCTATAATTTCTATACATGCAGTTTTTATGAGCTCATTAGCTGAGGCTACATGGCATATTTGTACTTTTAAAAAATGTATTTGTCACACAGCAGGACCATTTGCTATTTTAATTACATTTAAAAAGAAACCTAAAGGAAATGGAGACCAGTTACAGAACCAGAATATACTCTTTCCCTTATACAAATATGTAAATTGAATAAAATAAAATAAAAATAGGTAGTTAAAAAAGTTCATCTGCTACCCGTAGGCATGTTGCATTTGTGTTTATGCATGGAAACGCTTCTAAGAACCCTGGATTTTATTATTATTATTCAAACTGTCTACATAACTGTGAATTAATTGTAAAATATTGACATTAAATTTACAGTAGTCTCAAAGTCTGAAGACAAAACATGAATCCAATCATCAGCTCGTAATGGAATCCATGCGTAACATGAACGCGTCATGGAAGACGCTTAAAATAACACGCCATCTGTAGCGAAGCGACACAACTATTAAAATCACCGCAGCCGTCCAGAACTCTAGCGCGCGACGCGACGCGACGCGACGCGTCTCTCGAGCTTGCGGATGGCATCCCGACGGCGACCAATCAAAGACTTTTTTTAGGCGAGCGGTAGGACGCGACGCAATTAGAACGCCGCGCTTTTTTTGGGGGGGGGGACGTTGTAGTTTTGTCGCGTCGCTCGCTGGCAGTGCAGATGGGGTGTAACAAGTGCAAGAGATCCTCATCCTCACCTCCTGTTACTTTTACCAGCATCGCAGCCTGTCTAGTTGACTTCAGCTGTTCTTCATCTACAGAACTGCACATCTCCACACCACTGACACAAGCGACACTCAAGTTCACCAATTGTCAAGTGGTAATCCTGGCACAAGAGATCTTGTGATAAGACATATAGCGGTGCGCACCGCCTTCTCAAGACTGTTCGTATGGTGACTAATAACTTATCCTCATAAACAACCATTATTCACATAAACAACTCACCTGCTTTGGTGAAATATCAAATCCCCCATTCCTGGTATTCATGTTCCCTAAAAAAAAAAGAGCCTTTACGTGTGTGTTATTGGTAATCCGTTGCAGTTGCGTTAAGATTTCCTCCCACTGCTCTTCATGCATTTCGTGTGACCTTTTCCAGCGAACGCATCCTTCATCCTTTACACTCCAGTCACATTCCCGTGTTTTTCCTGCGTGTATGTTCCTGATGCTCTGGTCCTGCGTGTTCGTGAGCTCCTCACACGAGCTTCACGAGTGCGCGCTGCGCGGACACGCTTGAGTGTTCGGGAACGCCAGCACTGGCGCGGGTTACTAGGAAACCAGAAGCGCACACACACATGCAAGAGAGGGGGTGTGAGTAACCCTGCTTTCCAGGACATCTATAGAGAGCTTTTTTGCTATTGAATTATGTGAATTGCATTTCCACAATATAAAACCAATACGGCAATATAAAAAACAGAATAGCAAAATAACACAAGCACTAAAGCAATCTGATTGGGATTAATTGATGTGTGCTTTATATGGGAGCCCGGGGCAAGCTGTAACACTTTGTACAAATCTTTGTTGGGCAGGATAAATTATAATTAATGAACTTTAAAAACAACGGTGACAACTTGCCCCAACCTCTTTTTATGAAAAAGCATTTGTATAAAAGACTGAGCTATAAAGCTTGTGACAACTTGCCCATGTGACAGCTACCCCTAGCCGGCAGATATATGAATATGAACCAGGGAAACAAAGAAAAATGACTATGCTGACAAACAGGGCTTTGGCTAGTGTTTTTCCAAAGTCACACTAGCCACTCAATATTTTCACTGGCCACAATTTTGGCATCACTATAGTGGGGGGAATCTGCCATATAGATATTTTAAATATTATCTCATAACTTGGCAGCAGGTGTATTAGGCTGCTGTCACTTTAAGACCTGACACACACATGTGTTTTCTTTCCCAACTGTTTGCGTTCACTTGAAACAGAACTGACTGTGTTTATGTGAATACTCACAAAGACCGGCATTTTGACATTATTTTGTGTGCATTTGACCGATTAAGTGCAATAAACAGTGAAAAAGAACTCAATTTATTACTGAGAGGCGGCTTTATGTGCCGGAATTTAGATGTGAGCAAAAAATCTGCGGGAATGAGTAAAATTATGCGCAATACACACAATCTCACACCAAAATTCAATCCTTGTAACAGCAACAATATTCATCCGGAGCAAATTAATGGAGTGAGTGAGGAGAGGCGGGTTTGTGTGTCACTCGCTGTCGGAGACGCTGGGGTCGTGTAATCTATTCTGCGTGTTGAGTATTGAAAGCGTTTTAGATATTTCAGTATCGAAATATATAAAAAAATCGACAGTATATGTTTGACAACACTACATTCATTGCACGTTCCTCGCCACTGCTGAAATACACGGGGCGACGGGTGTTAATGTCAAGCCCTGATGACAAAGAACTTTTTCTTGATGCTATTCAAGAGAGTGCAGTTACATCCAGATCACTTCGTTTCACTCCTCTTCTATATTTATTGCAATTGCTTTATTTTTTTGTAGGGAGCATCCTAGAATTCTCGTTCTCATTTCAGGAACTCCTTGATTGGTCGGATGCAGCCATGTGATCAGCGTTGTAATTCCGAGCAGTCGCTGTCGACTCGGTGACTGGGCAACCGGAACGCTGAGATTAAAGTCATTTGGATCTGAATGGCTGCTATAGTTTCCTGGATAAAACAGTAATTTAATCATTGAATGAGAATGCTTGCGCAGGCCGTGTGTGCAAACACAATTTCTCAAGGGAATGGAGATTGAGAATTCTCAGTGTGTGAGCTTTAATCGTCAAAGTGGAGCTTTTCCGTCCTTTGTGTTTCATTCCGAAATGACTGAAGCCACTTATGGTGTGTGTTTGTTCAAGTCAGTCATCGGAGAGCTATTATGTTTATTCCTGCATATTCTGTTGTGTTATTTGTGCTCTACTTTACTACCTCATGTGATTTCAAGCCCTCTGTCTCCGTGAGGCTCTGCGGGGGTTTGAAAAGAAGGTGTGCCAAAGGTGACGCCAAGGGATTTTCCTCTTTCAAAAGCTGCACAAAGCGACAATGAAGCAATTCATTACAGCACACACATCCCAGTGAAGCAGCGTTTTACTCTGCGGTGCGTTTCACAGAGGTTCTGCGTATCAAAACACAACCGGATCCTCAGCTCTCTCTTCTTCTAAAAAGAGGAATTAGAGCATTGGATCCCTGGTGCTTTTCTTCCTTCTCCCCCTTTCTGAGTATGTTTAATGACAGCTGGGAATTCGCTTCGACCCAGACCCTTTACAGAGAGAGCTAATTAGCAGGTTTCCTCCTGTCTGTGGAGCCACCAGATGGATTCCCAGAATGCAACCTGCCAATGTCAGTGAGCAGGTCTTCCCAGGTGGATCCAGTAGACTGGGACTGCCTCAAAATGGACTTCTGCGCTGCCCACCACAATCCAGCTAACAATTTCCATGTTTCCCAATCCTGAACTGTGAGGTCAGAGATTTATTCCACAGCTTATCATTGTTTTACAAGCAATTAGGGGGGTAGGGTGTAAAGTCATTACATGCATATTTAATGAATGTCTAATAGTCTTGGAAGCAGATCTCAGAGGTGTCACAGTTCGTCAACCTTTTCTAAACCCCTCAAACCAACCCTCGGACCCCATCATTTAAAGGCGGGGTGGGTGATTTTCAGAGAGGCTAGCAATAGCGAGCTAGTTTTGAAAGCATAAGATCCCACCCTCCCTTCAGAGCGTCTCCAAAGTCACGCCTCCTTCAAAACACATGAACACACACAGACAGAGTCTGCAAAGCATCACGAGAGACGGCGTTAAATCACCTCATGTCTCAAAGCACATAACATTACAACAATAATGGACATAATGAACAAAATCACCTAAATTAAATATTTAAACGTTTTTTTTTCCTTGCAATTTTTTTTCATGCCTTAAAATAGCTTGAATGTAACTCTACACCCTCACCTCATTCAGTATAGGCGGTTCTATGAATATGCAAATGAGCCCCGCCTCCACTCACTCACTCAGCTCAGAGATCCACTGGTTGACGATCACACGTTGATCTGATTGTTTACAAGGTAGTTTGTGACGTCAGAAACGTTTGTGACGTTTGGTTCACTGCAGTTTTAAGGAGAAAATACTCAGTGATTAATTAGTGATTGCTATCAGGATGTGAAGAGACTTTTAACCAGCACAAAAAAAAAAAAAAAAATTCTGGAACAAATCGCCTACCCTGCCTTTAAAAATACTAGATTTTATAATAACTTACATCTAAAATAGTATAAGCTAAACTAATGTTGACTTATTGTCAATCACCTTTACAATCTTTGCCGTGTCTGACAGTAAGATATTTACATTTGTTTAAATGATGTTTTTTTTTTCCCTCAGAGAAGTTTTTGTTTTATAATCACGACCTGTCAAAAGTTTGGAATAATTGGGATATTTTTTTGAAAGAAGTCTCTTCTGGGCACCAAGGCAGCATTTATTAATCAAAAATACAATAAAAACAGTAATATTGTGAAATATTACAATTTAAAATGACTGTTTTCAATGTGAATATATCGTAAAATGTCAAAACTGAATTTTCAGCATATTACTCCAGTCTTCAGTGTCACATCATTCTGATGAGCTGCTGCTCAAGAAACATTTCGGGTTATTATCAATGTTGAAAACAGTTGTGCTGCTTTAAATTCGTGTGGAAACTGTGATAAACTACAATTCAAAAGTAAGATTTACAAAAATAAAAAGAGAAGAAATCCAATTTATTCCACAAGTGCTCACAGAATGCAGAAACACACGTGTATTTGAGTGTTAAAATCATTTAATTTAATATAATTTGTGGTATTTGTGATGCAAGTATCACTATTGCTCATACTAAGGGCACAAAGGCAAATGTTCATCACCGTTTGTGCTACAATCATGAACCACCAACCGTTGCATGCGTATAATTTTGCGTCATTTAATACTGTGTGTGTTTTTCAAACATATAGCATCACTGGCAGCAATCCACACACACAATAGTGGTGGTGAGAGATGAATGCGCAGACACCACTCACACTGTTCTTCAGATGTAAAAATCTAGTTTGTATTCAAATGATGGACATTCAGCCATTGCTGTTTACTCAGGGAAACCCTTATCAAAGTGCAGTAAGACCAGCATCCTCAGAAACACTGCAGCATACACTTCTGCGGAGAGCAGATCGCTTTCACCCAGAGAACTGAGCGTTTAGTGCTGTTCTGAAGGTTAATGTACAGAGCCAGGCATGCAAAGTCACTGCAGCACAATGGGACGTGCCAAAGACCCCAGACTGACCTGGGCGGAACTCAGACGGTAACATATTGTTCCTGTAGCTCAACTTGGATAAAATCATCTGCCACATGCATATATGTAAGTGTCACAGTCATGTTCAGTTTGTTTTGGTTTTCATTCATCACATGTGTCTCCATTTGTTCTATTTTCTGTTGTATTGTTCATCACAGCTGTTCGTCTTTTATTTAATTCTCACTGTTCTGTTCATTGTCGGTTGTTGTTTGTGTGAAGACACACTGTCTCGCACGTTGGCTTGTTAAATCTCGTTCGTAATCAATTTTATGTGATTTCATCTTCATTGGTTCCAGTGTTACAGTAAGAGAAGTAAAGCTAGCATTGTTTATGTGGTGGTTTAAAACAAATATTTTTTTTTGCTAAACAGTTTGCTTTAGTCAGTGTATCATATCATCTTAAGTTGTCATGTCATTATTTTTAAAGCACAAATTGTCTGTAGTTCAATATAGGATTGAGACGGTAATCATTTTATTAGAACAGATTGTGTTCTTTTGATGATGATAACCAAATATAAATCCAACACTCTTAAATAACTAACAGTGATTTGATTGGCTGAGGCTTCACACAAACAGCTATGGGATATATTTTCCCTACGCTGCATAACAAGGAAAGCAAAACTTCCTTTTGCTGAAACAAGACTATAGGCAGTATAATAACTCCCAAGTGCCTGAGAGGGAAAACAAAATAAGATATAGGGTTTGATTAGCTCTAAATCCAGGAAACATGAAAACTGCTTCCATTAAAGGAACAATTCACCCAGAATATTTTGCATATACCATTTCAAAAGTTTGGGGTTGGTATAGGATTTGTCATGTTTTTGACAGAGGTCTCTTATGCTCACTGAGGCTACATTTATTTGATAAAAAAAATATGATATGTAATTCTAAGTGAATATTTCAATATTCTATATGTAATATATGTGTAATTTATTCCTGTGATCAAAGCTGTATTTTCAGCATCATTTCTCCAGTCTTCAGTGTCACATGATCCTTCAGAAATCACTCTAATATATGATTTGATGGCCAAGAAACATTTCTGATTATTATCAATGTTGAAAACAGGATTCATTAAATAGAAAGTGTAAAAGAACAGCATTTATTAGAAATAGAATTTTTTCTGTCTTTACTGTGACTTTTGATCAATTTAATGTGTCCTTCTGTCCTGAATAGCAGTTCAATTTTAAAAATCCTTGATTGCCATTTGCCATAGTAAGTGTCATAGTAGTGTCCATAGTAAGTGTCACATTCAATGGACGAGAATCAATGAAGCGCATTATTAGTTTAAGGCTCCTTGATATTTTAAAACCATTTTAAAAAAAGCATGATATACCATAGAGCTATTGTGAAATCACAAAGACTGCAATTCAACCTAATAAGTATATGCACTGCGGGTTTCAGAGTGAAGTGCGACACATAATTATTTACATGCAAATTTCTTCCAGCTTCCCAGACTAGTTTCGTTCTGCCCCACACAAACTCAGTCTCTGCATGTGTGTTAGTTTGGGCTTCCAATAACATGCATTTGGGAACGCATATAAAGTCTGATGCGCTTCGTGTTTCATAACAAAGTGTTGCACTGTTATCATTTACATGCGGCTACTGTACATCTCTGCATATGCTGTGAGTTTGGGTTGCTTATAATGTTCATCTGGGAATGCAATGTGCGGCATTTCATCAAATTTGTAACATAAATCATGTATAAACCTACACCAACACAGGAGAATACATCAATATGTTTCTAAATATGTGAACTTTGTTCATCGCGATTTCAACATACAAGATTAAAAATTATAGGGAGTATAATAACTATTTTGAGGAAAAACAAAATAAGAGATAGGGTTTGATTAGTTCATCTGGGTTCTAAGTTTGCATGTTTTGATGTCCACATGTTCTTGTTCAAGTGGCTGTAGCATTTCTATCGTAAAGAAGTGGCCAATTTAATTCAATGTTGATAAGGCCAATTGACATCCCAATTCAGAGACTGCATACGAAGGCTGACTGTGTCACAATCAAAGGCTCCTCCAAATGCATCCTTTGATTTCCGGGCAATGAAGGATACAACAGATGGATCCTAAGATGTGATTTTATATAGTTTATCATCTTTATTATGTACATAAATAGACCAGGGTGAACATATTTAGACAAGTTGTGAACCCTGTTTTGTATTCAGACAGTTGAATTTAACTTTCAAAAAAGTCCAGTATAAACGTAACTGCCGCTTTATTTACGTCATTGCAAGACGACAAAACCAATCCTCCATAGTCCAGCCCAGGGATGGGCAGCGTTGGTCCTGGAGTGCTGCTGTCCTGCAGACCCTGATAAAACACTCACCTCCCTTTAGCCTTAGTAATCCTGAAGACATGTATTAGCTTGATCATGTGTGTTTAAGTAGGGTTGGAGCTAAACTCTACAGGACAGATGCCCTCCAGGACTGACGTTGCCCATCCCTGGGCTAGACCATGGATATATGTTGGACCGTCCCATTTAAGAATGCTCGATTTGACCTTCGCAGACTTCGAAGGTGTTGCCTTTGAAGTGCGTATCCTTCGAAGGATGCAGCCAGTGAATTGGGACACAGCTAAGGATTTGATCATGCTGTAAAGTGTGTACAACAACAACAATCACCAGGGCGTTGGCGTCCTCTGCATGCATTTGTTATAATGTGCAATGCAGTGTTGTATTTGAGACCAGCTCACTGGAGTCCGAGTCGAGACCGAGACCAAAGAGAGTCGAGTCCGAGTCGAGACCGAGACCAGAGAGGTTGGATAACCTAAGGTTGGGTCTGAAACCAGACCTAAAGATATCTTCAAGAATATGTAAAATATTTGGTGGTAACGATAAAATTGGCACCATACTCAAACAGTAAATCAAATATACCATGGAATCATACACTGTAATGGTAAAAAGGCCACATAGCGGTGTAAAGGTAATTTTATTAAAATTATGACCAACAATTATTACAATCAGTTAATGCTCTTAAACATAACATTACTGCACACGAATTCTGTGTGGCTCTTATATGCAAACTGAATTATGGATAAGGCAGACATTTTCAATATATTGTTAAGCTAGAGGCTCCACATCACATCTGACCTGGGTCCTGCTGCATTTGCGCGCCGCGAACGTTAGTCTCAAGTCATGCGCAGTTGTGCACAAGAAAGTCAGCAATCATTGGACGTTTCAATCAAACAACAATTTACAGAAATATTAAAATACAGTAATAATCATGACATATTATGAATGAGACTCGAGTGGACTCGGGAATAAGTCCGAGTCCTAATATGTTCGAGTACGAGTCAATTCCGAGTCAAAATGCACACGAGTCCATGACAAGACCGAAATATGGTCTCGAGACCGAGTCCGAGTCTCGAGTACACAACACTGGTGCAATGTACATGAGTTGATTATGATTACTTTATTTAAAACAATTACTATTGCCTCATTGTTATTATATATGTATTTTAAGTCATTGTAAAGACTTTAGCCTATTTTTATTACCACCACCCCAAAAAAAATATGATTACTCGATTAATCATCAAAATAATCAAACTCAATTACCAAAACAATCGTTAGTGACAGTCCCAGTATGCACTTTTAAGGGCTTTTATTTTCCCCGTCCTTTGACGTCACAGCTGATTATATTTACTAGTGGAGGGTTTGAGACTGTGTGTGTTACGGTGGTGCCATCATGGTGCAGGTCCAGAGTGATTCACAGAGTCACATAGCATTTATGGCTTAGATGATTGGGCCAAAAAAAAAAAAAACGATAGCAACAAAGAAGTTGCACTCCTCTGGGGGGTCCGCGCAAGCTGAGCAGCTACTATTGAGATGAATATGAACTGAGATGAGCAGATAGCATTATCGACCCCCTTGGTGTGCATGTCTTCTAACCAAATAAAGTCACATTTGGATATGTGGAAGTTTGAATGTCCTGTGGTGCCACCAGATGGATTTCCACAATGCAACTTGCCAATGTCACTGAACAGGGTGCATTTTGCATTTTCAAACTATTTCTTTAAGTTAGATCTTTGTTACCAATACAAGTTGTCACTGAATATAAGAGTGAATCAGACATACTGTACAGTAAATGTATATATTTTTTTTCTGCTAAAGGTTCACTCTGATCAATCAATAAATGAGACATCATATATCTATTTTGAGAGGAGGTCATTGTTATGGAGAGCCTAGAGGTTTGTGCAAGGTGAAGCGTGGACTGTTGTGAGGTATCGTGGGGGTTAGGAGAAAATACAGCTTCTAGAAGCACATCAAAGAAGCCACTGAATGAATTATTAATTACACTGGGAGAAACATTTTCAAAGTCAGAAAGTAACAAACAAAGGTGAGGTAGTAAGAGACAGGAAATGAGAAAACATGCCGAACAGACACTCATCGTAATAATGCAAGGACCAAAAGAACTCAAAACCCATTATTTAAATACAGTCCCAAGAGCACTGAAATGTAAGCCATTATTCAATGATAATCCTGTTTTGACCTATATAATGAGAAGACAAGATTCCAAGAACATGATTCCAATGAGTCCAAACTCAATGGCGTCCCAGTCTGTCAATCTGTTCAGCTGTGCAAGAGTCTGCGTGTATACATTTATCACCATCAGTAGCAAAGCTCACAGCGAGGGCGATATTCAGATAGACTCGCAGCTTTATTTCTCCAGCGTCCCCAGGAACAGAAGTTCCAGACTCTCCCACCTGCAAAGCCTCCATCTGCTCCTTTTGTCACTGAGCAACAGAACGAGAGAGGCAGGAACCGTTAACACAACACTGGCTTTCCTGCGCTCCCAACAAGCTCTGCTTCGGCAGGTTGCGGTGCGGTCCGACTGTTGTAGAGGCTTTTTATTGTGGTTGGCATTGTTTTCTCATTCTATTTTCAATGCATTTATGTTTTTTAGCAACAACAAGAAGGATGGCGTACTACAATCACAATATACAACACATGTCCCAAAGCCTTCAAATTAACAAGTTTGGTTTGGCTCATTGGAGCGAATCATTCTAGAGGATTCTGGGCTTCCAAATTTGGTACAACAGTTTGTCGAGGTTTCTTTGAGGTCCATGGTGTTGAATGCCGATGTAGTGTGGAAGAGCTTGACTGATCTGCACAAAGTCCAGACCTGATCCCCACTGAACACCTTTGGGATGAATTGTCATGCTGATTTTGAGCCCCATTGCCCAGCATCAGTGCCTGACCTCACTCGTGCTCTTGTGTCTGAATGGGAGAAAATCCCATCTGCCATGTTCAGATTTAGTGGAAAACCTTCACAGAAGAGTGTAAGCTCTTATACAACAAAGAGAGGACCGACTCCTTATAAATACCAATAGTATTGAAATGAAATGGTCAGAAAGAACATATGGGTCTTATAGCATAGCATAGTCATGAGTGCATTTGCTTTTAGAAAATGAACATTGTAAAAATATTAAGCTTATGTGATTTAGTGTATGTGATTATACATTGATTATATGGACATTGCTTGTGCCAATCCCTATAGCCCACCCCTACACCCTTAACCCCAAGAATATTGAAACTGCTGATCAGTAAAGGTGTCCTCAAAGGCTGCCAAATCAGCCCACTGCCAGTTTAAATTATAGGTCTATTTTAAATGATTTATCCACACGGATCATTACTGTGTTAAATTCATGTGCTCTCATAATCTGGAATCAGAATAACTTCCCCTCCCTCTTGCAGAATCTCATCTCTTCTCTGATGACGAAGGCGGAGCAACCTGTCAATCACATGACATCCACCAATAGCAAACCACAACCATACAACCAGCCGATCAATTGCTCATGTCAAGTCCTGTCCTACACTTGTTCTTGTTCCAGAAGCCGTTGCACTCAGATAGGGATATCACAACTTCCCTTTCATGCTGACTTTAAATGCCTCTCTGAGCTGATATGTGATCGGAATAGGATGAAGAATTGGATCATAAAAAGATAAATTTGAACTCAGTTTTGTCAAAAGTTATGTCTGATCTTACTCTCCATGCCACTGCTCCTGTTAACAAAAGTTTTTTTTTTTTGTTTTTTTTTGGGTAATTTTGTCTGGCTCAATCTGACATTGCTGGGTGGAGTTAGTAGGGGTGTAAATCGGACAGTTAATCACGATACGATACGATATTGATTCTCTCAGCCAACGATACGATATTTGCCGATACCTCAAAAAATTCTACGATACGATTACGATTCGATTCGATTCAGGGCTATATCGATCGATTAATCGATATTTAGATATTATGTGCCAAGTGTACACAACCAGTCACATTTATTAACTCACAATACATTAAAAAATATATTACATGAAAGTTTAATTAAACTCTGACAATTGCACACCCTCTCCCAATTGGGACATTTACAAGTTGTTTGTTACAAGTTTAAAAAAAAAAAACATGATGAAAAGGAACAAGAACGGGGTTATCTGTTTTTGCAAATGAACTCTTCTGTTATATTAAAGTTCATTTAAAGGATTTTTATATATATTTATTGTGTGGTAAAAGCAGATAACTCTACATTTCATGTTTCAGAGTTAAACAAAGCCAAGTAATTGCTAAAATACATAATAAAACACTTGGTTAATCCATAACGTTAATCTCCTCAGTTGACATAATTTCGATGCCTGTCAAACTTTGTTGTTGTGATTAACTTACACGCAATACAGAGAGCTTTTCACTCACCACTAAATGTGCTGTTTTAGCAAGATTCCGTGAAAAACTTTCAGCTTTCATTTTCTTTTTACGAGCCGAAGAAGATATCACAGGTTCATGAAGTTCGCTGAAATCCATCCTCGATCACTTTTAGTCAGCTTTGACGAAACTCCTCTTAGTAGCGCGTCTTTTCAAAGTGACAAGCAGCCTTGTCACCTGACCTGAATACTGCGCACTGATTTGCTAAAACAGACTTTTCGGGGCTTGTCGTTTCTGCTGTAAAACATAAACTCGCGATGCGATGCCTTACAGTGGAAAATACCAGCTTTTGTGACAAAGGTTTCAGTCAATCTTGTCAGGCGTCTATTTCAGCGGAGAAAAGTTACGTGAGGATATGGAGTGTGTCAAAATAAAGGTACATGCATCGTATCGTTAGACATTTGATCGATGCATCGATCCATATCGATGTATTGTTACACCCCTAGGAGTTAGTGTAAATACCCTCTAAATAGAGACTCCATTAATATACACTCACCTAAAGGATTATTAGGAACACCTGTTCAATTTCTCATTAATGCAATTATCTCATCAACCAATCACATGGCAGTTGCTTCAATGCATTTAGGGGTGTGGTCCTGGTCAAGACAATCTCCTGAACTCCAAACTGAATGTCAGAATGGGAAAGAAAGGTGATTTAAGCAATTTTGAGCGTGGCATGGTTGTTGGTGCCAGACCAACAACTGAGATCTGAGTATTTCACAATCTGCTCAGTTACTGGGATTTTCACGCACAACCATTTCTAGGGTTTACAAAGAATGGTGTGAAAAGGGAAAAACATCCAGTATGCGGCAGTCCTGTGGGCGAAAATGCCTTGTTGATGCTAGAGGTCAGAGGAGAATGGGCCGACTGATTCAAGCTGATAGAAGAGCAACTTTGACTGAAATAACCACTCGTTACAACCGAGGTATGCAGCAAAGCATTTGTGAAGCCACAACACGCACAACCTTGAGGCGGATGGGCTACAACAGCAGAAGACCCCACCGGGTACCACTCATCTCCACTACAAATAGGAAAAAGAGGCTACAATTTGCAAGAGCTCACCAAAATTGAACAGTTGAAGACTGGAAAAATGTTGCCTGGTCTGAGGAGTCTCGATTTCTGTTGAGACATTCAGATGGTAGAGTCCGAATTTGGCGTAAACAGAATGAGAACATGGATCCATCATGCCTTTTTACCACTGTGCAGGCTGCTGGTGGTGGTGTAATGGTGTGGGGGATGTTTTCTTGGCATACTTTAGGCCCCTTAGTGCTAATTGGGCATCGTTTAAATGCCACGGCCTACCTGAGCATTGTTTCTGACCATGTCCATCCCTTTATGGCCACCATGTACTCATCCTCTGATGGCTACTTCCGGCAGGATAATGCACAATGTCACAAACCTCGAATCATTTCAAATTGGTTTCTTGAACATGACAATGAGTTCACTGTACTAAAATGGCCCCCACAGTCACCAGATCTCAACCCAATAGAGCATCTTTGGGATGTGGTGGAACGGGAGCTTCGTGCCCTGGATGTGCATCCCACAAATCTCCATCAACTGCAAGATGCTATCCTATCAATATGGGCCAACATTTCTAAAGAATGCTTTCAGCACCTTGTTGAATCAATGCCACGTAGAATTAAGGCATTTCTGAAGGCGAAAGGGGGTCAAACACAGTATTAGTATGGTGTTCCTAATAATCCTTTAGGTGAGTGTATATATATGTATGTGTGTGTGTGTGCGTGTGTGTGTGTGTGTGTGTGTGTGTGTGTGTGTGTGTGTGTGTGTATGAAGACCTCTGATGCAAAAGCCTCTAAAACCCACCTCTGTCAAAAAGGAGATAATAATATTGAGTGAATGCTCTCTGCACATAGTATACGCTCATCAAATACTGTCACTTCAATCTCACTAAATCCCAGCCTCAGCTCATTCAGAAATGCCGGTACTTGGGTAGAAACCTATACGTAGGAGCCTGATAAAAATGTTAATATTAAACAAAAACGTTAGACGAACTTAGATTCCAGTCTTCATATATATTAGTTTTTTGAACATAAAATTTAGCTGACCGTACCTTTAGTGTTGTGCTTTGATATAGCACTCTGAGAAAAGTGTGTACAAATAGGGCCCAATGTACTATGTTAAGAAAAGGAAATATTTCTATTTCTATTACCAGGATCTTTTTCTGTTTTTCTGCAGATATTTTCTTACAAAGTACATTTACGTTTTGCATCAAAACTGTCTCTATATTTCGTGTATAGCATCGCTGGATTGCATTGACCAATTGAAACATTGAAATATTATGTTTTTGAACCCATATTATGCTTTTAAAGAGATGGATGAACACCTGTTCTGCTCTGATGTTCATCAGCTGACATCTATTCTACAAGACAAACACATGAAGACCGTGAACACTGATCTCAGGTATCGCTACTTGCTCTATGCTTTTGCATGATATTGTGATCTTGACACGCTGATTGATTTGTAAATGCAAAAATCATAGAACTGCATGAAAAAGCAATCTTACACATGTAGCAAATATTGATGGACCAGAAGACCTGCAATATTGAATCCTTTATGCTTCAAGTCCTATCAGTATCTAATCTGCAGTCATTTCTCACTTATCTGTGAGAAAGCTGCTGGGAAACTTTCTGACAATTGAGGATCCAGCCGGGTGCAGATGACAACAATAATGACAAAGTGAGGAGGACATCTTTTTCTTCATCAACTGATAAATAATGGATAGGAATCGCATGAATAATTTTCCCCCTAATGGATATTGCTTGCTCAGAAAGGATTTCTAGGCCCAGATTTAAAAAATTCAGTATGTGAAATGATGCATTACTATGTGACAAAGTGATTTTAGGAGGGAAAGGGAGAATGGTGCAAATGCATCGGGGAACATCTGCAGGAGTGCCTGCACACGGCTGCTGTCTGCGTGTGATTGGCTCCACAGCGCCTGGACACGACATCACACTCTTCCCACATCTCATTTCAGTCTTTGCAACAGACATGCCAGAAAAATCTTTTGAAATGCATCCACATACATGGATGGAGACACATTTTAACTGATGTTTACAGTGATTATGATAAAAGACATACAAGAATCTTCGTTGGTTCCTGTCAAGCAGTCTGAAATATGAATTGCGAAAGGGTTAAGATTAAGATTTAGGGCTGGAAGTATTTCTGGACCAACATCTTTTTTGCAACTAATCTGGATTTTGGGAAATTTTTATGTATTTTTTTTTATGATGTAACATAATTCTTAATGTAAAACAATTGACAACAACAACAAAAGTGTAGGACCAGGGCGGGACTTGATTTGCTATTTAGGGGTTCAAGCTGAAACCATATTGTAATGTAGTACTCATCCCGTCTACAACATCACCAAGGCTCTCCCCGCTGGCCTCATGGTGGCGCTGCAGCCATCAAGAGTATGTAATGGCTCATTTGTAATGGATTTTTCCGAAAAACCTTCTTTTGCAAACTAGTCCTAGGTTTTGTGCCCGATCTGAACCAAACCAGTGCAGAAAGATTCTCTATAGTCTGATTTGTCAATAATTATCCAAAAGAAAAAAAGGTGATTCGTGTCCACGAAGGGACGCCAACGTGTTCGAAGTGAGCGTGTACACTTTTACTACACCGACTATCCCTCTTGAACGGAATGAGATCATGTTACCAAACTTGGTACGCCTATTTATGGGCTCGGTCTGTGGTCTTGTGAAAAAGGACGAGTGACTGGCCACTTGGTGGCACTATAAAATGAAAAAAGAAAAACCCTACATAAACGGCTATAGCTATGCAACAGTCAGTCCAATTGTCTTGAAAACTGGCATGTGGTTTCTTTGTCCAAGGTGCCACGATTGTCTACAAGGACATTTGCGTATCTCTAAAAACACGTCCGCCGTCAGCCAATGAAATTGGCTGTCAGAAAGCAGCTGTCAGACAAGGTTAACGGAGGCCAATCAGAACGAAACTCGCTGGGCCTACTCACAGTCCTAAAAGCCTGTGAAAAATGCGAAAGAAATCAGCCACCGGGGGCGCCTTCACGTTTTTCACGTGTGTAACAGATTGTATATCATACGGTTTTTCACTCAAGCCCAACAACATTCATACCGCATGGTAGAACCTCATCATTCTGAGCAACTTTGCCTCTAGGACCGCCGCTGTCAATCGAATCTTTCGTTAAATTGTTAAATCAAAAACTTTCACAAAACTAGTCCTAGGTTTTTGGCTCAACCTCTATTAAACAGCTTTAAAACATATATTTCCTTAGTAAATTGCCTGTTTTGGATGTAAATGGTCTTGCTAAATAAAACATAATAACGTTTTACACGTGTGCTTAAAGGCCTTAAAGCGATTGAACCCCGATAATTGCTCCTTGCAGCTACATTATTATTATTATTAAGTGTCTTAAAATACACTTAAACACTTAAAATAATTATTTTAAGTGTCAAAATAGTTTTTTGCGTTTGAGCAAAAAACAAGCCGTTTTTTTGTGTCCCTTTAAATGCAAATAATCCAAAATCCCAGAAATAACCAGTATGGAGTGCACCTTTACGAGAGACTCAGGAAGAGGTCCAACTTTTAGACGCACCTGGACGTTTCTGAATGGTTAGTGGATACATTTATGTAGTTTTTGTGGAGTTACATTAATTCATCTCATCGACCGTCATGTTTAACTTTTACACAAGTTGACAGTTCCCTGAGGTCATTATAAGACATATGTGACATGTTTTGGTCAATAGTGTTCAGTGCTCGTCTGTGCAGCAACGACAGCACAGTTTACATGCTTTGCTCAAACTTTTGCCATTGCGTTAGAACTGGTTACATTGTTGTCCAACACGATCTCATGAAAATGCGTATTTATCATGCAATTTAAACGCAAAAAAAAGTTTTTACGTGCATATGCTACGCATTGTAAACCCCTTGGCTAGGATTAGTGGTGTGGAGTACGTGCATATTACACGCCATAAAGTGCGTATCATATGGACGCGAAAACTGCGTGTCATTTGCACGTAAAACATTTTTTGTGTGTATAAATTGCACGATAAATACTATTTGTGCTATTGATACACACTTTCATGAGATTAAGGGGTGCAGACTGATCTCATAAAATTGCGTGTGTATGACACGCCAATTCATATTTCCATTTTTGGCGTGCTATCAACACGCATAATCGCTTTTCAGCGTGTTTATAAACGCAGTTGACTTAACGTTATTACTGTATATATAAATATATGACCTACCTCAACCCTGTCCCTAAACCTACCCGTCACTGGGGTTAATAGCATTTATGAGTCTTCCCCTGCCATCCTAGGAAAAAAAATATCGCTCCCCAGATGTAGATCTACATTTTGGTTCGTTTCGCTCGGACATTTAACGGCGTGTACGTACACGCGGAATCACTCGGACATTAATGGCGTAGACATACACGCATACACGCGGATACACGCGGATAGCTCAAAATGTGTATAGATAACACGCCACTTGACTTGAAAGTGGCGTGTATGTTTACGCAAAAGTCATGATGTCATGTTGAGGGCTGGTATTATTATAATAAGATCCTCTTCATACGTCAGAAGGGGAGCAAAATCTGATCGGCTTATTTTTTGACATGCTTGCAGAGAAAGGCTCACCAAAACAACGTTACTGGGTTGTCAATTGTGGGTTGTTCAAGTTTTCTGGGTTGGTAGATAGACCGGGGACCCGATAATAGCACTTAAACACGGAAACAAATCTGATTTTCATAATATGTCCCCTTTAAAATGAAATAGGTTAATGATGTCATGCTGACATGTTAGGTTCAGGGCTGGGTTTAGGTGCTTGATCAATTTCAAATCATCAAATAAAATCAGATTTTATGAGTAGTTAATGGGTTAGGGCAAATCAGGACAAATCAGGAATGCTGTTCCGGCACAAACAAGAAATTGATTCAGGATCATGTCCTCCTTGGCAAAGTCTTACTGCCACTTCTTAGTGATGTAATATCAACTACAACATGAAGTTTTACAGCAAGAAATTGATTGAGCTTATAATAGCACCAAACATTTGCAGTCATAAATTCCCCCAGTCTGCTAGAATAACTCTTGTACTATATGCACATATGGATTTATTTCATCACGGAAAGACAACAGGTGTTGAAAAACGATCAGACATACGGAGAATATTTCTATTTGAAAAGTAAACAGGGTAATAATATTAACAATAATTCAACTCACCACCGTCAAATGGCTTAAAAGATGTTTGCCCAATACCTTTGTTCGAAAATCAATTTGGCATTTCAACTTTTACAAATCCCCACAAACCCTGGGAAAGCACAACAACCAAACGTGCATGTCATGTTATAATACTGACATGAAGCAATTGTGACACAATGAAAAGCTTTAACTCGAGCGAGCGCGACCGGTCAAGTTGCACGGTGTTACCTGCTTCCACCCACCGCCCATACAATATGCATATGCTATCAAAGTAAAAAATCAGCCATGAAAGTTTAATAAGCACGGGGATGGAGAGAGGCTTGAAAGAGAAGGTGATTTGCTGAAGGCAGTGTGGAATTGTTTTAAAAGAGCATAGCCTCGGTAAGGCAGGAAAACCTGGAAATGTAAGGGGGAAAAAATAGCCAAGGGACTTTATTATATGCCCTTTAATAGAGGTAAACCATTTTAATGCAAAACATCATGCAAAGCGTCCTCCGGTTAAAAGACATGCTTTGCTTTGTATGTGCCTCACTTTGATCTTGCTAAAACAGATGGCAAATCACCAAGAGCAAACAAATGATCGGCTTCAGAGACTTTCAGAAACCTCTAGAGGACATGAAACCCACGTGACGTACTTCTGTATTATCGGGCCCAAAAGAATAAGAGAGCTTGACAAGCTGACCGTGTGAGGTCAGGATAACCTCTGCACAAAATTCGAAAGTTACATGAGCAGAGATGGGGTCGATTGGTTAAACTGCTATTTTAGGGTCAATGCCATCATATTTCTATCCCTCTGACATGCATCCAATCTAAATGGGGAGTTCTAGCTCACAGCAATAATTATGTAAAGTTCAGGTCCCGCCCACAATGGACCTATTTTAAAATCAGATTGCCCCCTGAATTACCTTCACAAACCCAGACAGCATCACACGGTCGGTCCTTACAGGGGTTGTTGTTGCTAGGCAACTGAAGACACTCGCTCTGGATGCTCTGAAATCTTTGGTGCAAAGAAAGACTCTATTTAATGCTTTAACGTCTACAATTCAGAATCACAAAGAATTTGTTCTGGTGACATGGAAATATGCTTTTAGATAACTTTAGTATTGACGCGTTTCTGGATTTCCTAAAAACACAGTAATGAATACACACACGGCAACACGGTTACACAGTAACCAATTAAGATTCCATGGAATGAAGACTCATTACTCCAAGCTAAACTACATTCTTAGTTGAGGAAAGTATGATTGATGAGGTCATTTGCAAACATAGGAAAGAAAAATCACACAGTAGTTTCACCTTTTTTTTTTTCTAGTGTAGTTTTCAAACTGTGCTCAAATTTGCCAGAGATCTTAATATTAATCCAAACATTCCTCGTCAAAGGATCTGAGCTGCTATCTGCTGAAGAATACACTCTTACCAGAATAATTATATTAAGCTTGTGTGTATTTGGTTTAAGCTGTGAAGTTATCAAGCTGTGTCTCATGTGAGTTTTTCCTTTTTGACCACTAGATGGAGCTCTAAGCATATTATTATATTCTGGTTGTTTTACAGAAGACATGTTGTTGAACGCACAGAAAAGTGTGACACAATTTATTAAAACCAACACTATCCACTTTTATTTTATAGCTCTAATGTCTTACTGTATGACCACAATAGTGTCATTTTGAAGAAATGACAGACAGAAATATATATTTTTTTTCAGTATCCAAATCCAAACTCCTGAACTAAGATGAAAGATCAAACCTCTGGGGCACTTTTTTTTTTTCACCTGGGTCACAATGTAATAATACTGCATCCTGTGAGGCTTATTGAAGCCTCTGGATGGCCCTCTCTGCTCTGGAGAGCATCTACAGCACTTGTGCTTTATAGAGTGTAATCTGTATTTTTTGTATTATAAGCACAGCATTTTTACACATTAACGTTGATGGGGTTGATTTGTGTTTCTGGCTTTCGGTTGTCACTGTTATTTCATTTATTTGCAGCCCTGATCCTTAAGATCATCTCATACTGCTGGTGACCTGTTCCAAGTTATACATCAAGGTCTTTAGCTTGGAGGTGTTTCACTAGAACTGTTGACAGTATCTGACACAACAGTGTCTAAGACGCCTTTCCTGGATGTTAATACTGTTGCTATAGTAGAGAGATAGCTATGAGCAGAAGCCACTATAAAACAGAATATAATACACACACACACACACACACACAGAGAGAGAGAGAGAGAGAGAGAGAGAGAGAGAGAGAGAGAGAGAGAGAGAGAGAGAGAGAGAGAGAGAGAGAGAGATAGAGAGAGAGAGATAGAGAGATAGAGAGAGAGAGAGAGAGAGAGAGAGAGAGAGAGTATGGAATTTTTCATTTCTTTGAAAATTGGGTTTGATGTTGGTGCTGAATTAAAGCCATTTCATTTAAGCCAATGGCTCCATCTGGTGACAAAGAAGAGTTAATGTAGGCTGGTCATAAGTAGCTGTGACAGCTTCCTTTATGTTTACTCCTAGTAAAATCCATGCTTGATATAAATAGTAATTATATATTATATATTATAACGTATGCCACTACAAACTAATTTAAGTACTTCAGCTCATAAAAATGCAAGCCTTAAAAATACAATGGATTAAAATGTAAGCATGGTTAACGCAATGCATATTTTTTTCAATTAGTGCAATTCAACATGCTTTTTGTTTCAAAAACATTTGACATTATTTTACTTCCATACTCTAGCTTAGCAATATATATATATATATATATATATATATATATATATATATATATATATATATATATATATATATATATATATATATATATTGTCATGGTATTAAATTGCATTGAAAGATAAATAAACGTTGTTGTTCTTAATAATGTTTTAAGAAACAAAACGAACAAATAAATCAAGCCAAAAATAAATTATGATTTATGATTTAGGATAATTCAATTGACAACTAAAGGGGCTTTTGCACCGGATAGTTCTAGGAACTAGCCACCAGGGTGGTTCCCCAAGAACTAATGATTCCCCTAAGAACGTTTTCCTGGTTGTATTTGCACCGCCAGAAGGAACTCTAAAGTGATGTGGCCAGCAGCCATATCACCCTGTAGCCCAAGACTGGTTTCCCACTGAAGCTAAGCAGGGTTGAGCCTGGTTAGTACCTGGATGGGAGACCTCCTGAGAAAACCAGGTTGCAGCTGGAAGAGGTGTTAGTGAGGCCAGCAGGGGGCGCTGCTCACCCTGTGGTCTGTGTGGGTCCTAACGCCCCAGTATAGTGATGGGGACACTACACTGTCAAAGAGCACCGTCCTTCGGATGAGACGTAAAACCGAGGTCCTGGCTCTCTGTGGTCATTAAAAATCCCAGGATGTCCTTTGAAAAAGAGTAGGTCTTTAACCCCGGCATCCTGGCCAAATTTGCCCAGTGGCCTCTGTCCATCATGGCCTCCTAATCATCCCCATATACTGATTAGCTTCATCACTCTGTCTCCTCTCCACCAGTAAGCTGGTGTGTGGTGGGCGTTCTGGCGCAATATGGCTGCCGTGGCATTCCCAGGTGGAGCTGCACATTGGTGGAGGTTGAGGAGATTCCCCCTTCCATGTAAAGCGCTTTGAGTGTCGAGAAAAGCACTATATAAATGTAATGAATAATTATTATTATGTCAGCCGCTTTTGTTGTTGGGACCTTTATTTTGACGCCGCTGAGAACGCAAGAGCCTGAGCTCAAAGTGCTCGCATTCTCCGTGTTCATTATTTTACGATCTGTCTAATACGTTATTAGACAGAACTGTCATACATAGAAAGTATACAGTAATAAAGTTATTAGCATATGCCATGTGGTTGATGTCCAGTGTTGCTAGTTGAGCAGAAATGCATAATCATGTTTCGCTTGGTCACATCAAAGTTGCGTTGGATTTTCACCTCAGCGTAAAGGTTGAGAGGCTCATCTATTACTGTTTTACATGTTCGTAGAGTTAGTTTCTGGAGAAAATAAGGCTATAATCTGTATGTTTTCACAGCTTTTTTAAAAATGGCGGCTGCTGGTGTTTCGCGTGCGCTCGGCCAATCAGCGAACACTAACGTCACAGATAGTTCCTATGGTGCTGGTTTAGACCGACTCTGAAGTAGGAGTAAATTACTTCCTCCAAAAGAGTTCCTAGAACTAAAATTGTTCCTAGTTCCTGCGGTGGGATTCTGCCAATAGTTCTAGGATCTATGAAAAGGTTCCTTCGGTGCGAAAGCCCCTTAAGTAGTGTTTATTACACATGGACCTCTATTATAGCTACGTGATTTTAGTAAAACGTAGCATTTAGTGGTCAGATACATTTGCTGTTATCACAAAAAAAAGCGGTCTTAATGTAAAATTGTTGCACCCTTTCAGGGTTTGCTTTGCGATATTAACTGGCTGATTGCGCATTACGTCTTAAATTAAAGCACAGTGTCTATTCTCTGAACATTCACACAATACATTATATGCATAAAATATTGCAATGGTACAGAGACGGAAACAAAAGTTAAAAAAAATTGGTTTAGAACCGAATTTGCTGCAGGATGGCGTAGTATTCCTGTGGTAGCAGAATTGTGTCCATCTTCCTTACCATCTGCTCAATTCTACCAAAGACTCGGTCTGCAGGTAGATAACTGTGGCCCCGTACTGGAAATGTGTGCTCTATGCTGAGGTTGGGGAAAAGCTGCCGAAGTTCCATCAGCATGGACACCATGCTCACGTTCTTGTTCTGCCCAAAACAAGAGTCACTAAACAGCCGAAGCCCCCTGGATCTGCTGACTTTGTCCTGCAGTTGAACCTTGAGGCAGTCATTCAGCGCAGAAGCAATCATATTGCTGTCTTTGCTACCCTCATTCTCCTGCCACACATACAGATGGACATCATCTTTTGCCTGACAGCTGTTCTCCCCATGGTGCACAACCACACCAAACAGGTACATATACATCTGCCGTGAGTAATAGGCCTGTCCTATTGCGGTTTTTGGAAGGACCAGGTTTTGCATCATATCAAAACAAAGGGTAATATGACCTTCAGCAACCCTGCCTAACATGTCATAAAAAAAGCGCCCTCTGCGACGATGCAAGATAAATGATGCTGATTCCATCTTCTTCTCTGTGTCAGTCAGGTTTGGGTCTGTTATCCTGATCTTGTACTTGGCACAATCAGCACATGCATCTGTAGCTGGGTGACCGAAGCCAAGATTGAATTCTTTTGAAAACACTGAATAAAAGAGGGAATAGCTGGTTTGAGCATGGCTCTGAGCTTCAAAGAGCTCATGCATCTTGCGCACACTCAGGTCACTGGGGAGATACTTGCGGCCTGGTGCTCCTCTCCGGCCATAATGGCTGGCCCTGCAGGTGAAAGTCTGTATGTGCTCAACAATGAGTTGCCTTCTCCTTGCATGCTCCTCACTGTGTCTTACACCACCTCTTCTCTCTCTCTCTCTCTCTCTCTCTCTCTCTCTCTCTCTCTCTCTCTCTCTCTCTCTCTCTCTCTCCTCCCTGCTCCCCTAGCCCTTCTCTCTCTCTCTCTCTCTCTCTCTATCTGCTCCCCTAGCCCTTTTCTCTCCCTCTCTCTCTCTCTCTCTCTGCTCCCCTAGCCCTGCTCTATAGCAATGACATACCATGTAACAAAAAGCACATCATGTCCTATGTAACAATACGCAAGGCTTTTTACAGCACCCACTGTTTACTGCGTAAAAAAAAAAAAAATGTAAATAAATAAAAGAATCCACCGTTAACTGGCCACATTTTGTACTTTTGCACTACCATCACTACACACAATCTACCATAGCACCTCATCATGGTCAATAAAGGCCAGTTTATCTATCAGTAGGCTTTTACGTTAGCAGGCTTCTTTACAAGAAAATATATTTTTTCGCGAGGGAGAAACCTACAAAATAATATTAAACTCGCCTATTCTGAGGCGAAAGTTGTAACAGTTACTCACCAAAAACTTTTATGAAGGTCGGCTTGCAAACGGGCACCTTCTCTGGATGACTGTTGCACAAAAGACTGTACTTAACAGATATGTTCCGGTCTTTTTGTTTGTTTACGTCCTGGACTTTCGGACGCTTCCTTGTCACTTGCGTGATGTCCAGGAGATGAAGTATGGCCTGGTCCTGGTCAACCTTGATTGGTTTTTCGTAAAAATAGTTTACATTTTTTATCAGATCGTCCAGCGACAGCCTTTCGGCCTGACAGAAACCTTTTGCGGCAGCTTTGTGTTGACATCCTATTGTCGGTATTATCGCGGCACCCGAGTGACGAGCCTTCTTTTTTTGTTCTTTTTGGTGATTTTCTTTGTCCAGTCTGCGTTTTCTACCCCCAGGAAAAGGTCTCACTGGCTCATCAAGGCCATCAAAAGTGTTATCACTCATTTTGATGAATGAATGAACGTAAACAAACCACTGCTCAGAGCGCCGCCGTGTTGGATTGCGTAGAACGCTCACTGAATTCTGATTGGTCGAGAGGATGTATCGCGTTTAGACTAAAAATAGGTTTGGCGCTTATCGCGTTTTGGAAAAGAACTGCATCTTGCAGTACATTTTAAACAAAGAAAATATAGCGATTTAGCATGAAACGTTGATGTAGCAGTGAATAGGTTCAGTACACAGCAAAATGATATGACAAACTCATTTTTTTCAAAAATGGCGTTTATCGCGTTTTGGAAAAGAGCTCTTCATCTACAGATCAAGTATGATAATATTAACATTGAATGATCATCTTCTTGACCTGGAGAGAGTTTCATCGTTGACTGTCGTAACCGAACGCGACGCGCTGTTTGAACGCTGAATGGAGAATGACTGACAGCCGCAGCGGTGGAAACTACTTGTAAACCAATCAGGTAATGGCATTCCCTTACCTTCCCAGAGAAAGAAACTGGTGAGGCAAGCCCATTTTGCGCTAATATTTCCATACACTCACGCTCCCTTCTGGCACGCGCACCTGTTCGCAGTTCACTGAATATCTGGTACCCGCCCGGTCTGTTCTGTTCTCGCGCTCAATTTAGGCGCGCTGCATTCTGATTGGTTCAGATAGCATACTGGGAGGTTGGAGCCAAGAGAACGCGAAAAAATCGTGCTATGAAGCGATTTAGAAATCGCGCATGCTCAAATCGCGATTTTATAACGATTTCGATTAATCGCACAGCCCTAGTATAGTGGTGCATTGCCATGGATGCATTGGTGGGTGAGGAGAGCAATTTTGTAGTTAATCCTGGCGGAGATGTGAAGCCAGTGAAGTGCTTGAAGGATGGGTGTTATGTGTTGATATTTACACACTTTCATCAGGAACCTAGCAGCACTGTTCTGTATGTGTTGTAGTTTTTGCAGACTCTCGCTAGAGATCCCATAGAGAAGTGCGTTGCAATAGTCCAGCCTGGAGGAGACAAAGGCATGGACAAGTTTTGTGGCGTCGGAAAGGATGAGTGTGGGACGGAGTTTGGCAATATTCCTGAGGTGGAAAAAGGATGATTTGCACAGAAGTTTGATATGGTTGTCAAATGTAAGGTGAGGGTCAAGTCTTACACCGAGGTTGGTTACTGTTGATGAGAGAGGGATGTCTTTTCCGGAAAAGGTGATAGTGGTAATCAGGGACGACTGGACCTGATGAGGAGTGCCGACAAGAATTGCCTCAGTTTTGGAACAGTTTAACTGAAGGAAGTTCTGACTTATCCAGGCCTTAATCTCCTCCAGGCAGGAGGTCAGTAGGAGTGGTGTGGATGAAGATGAAGGCAGAGCAGTGAGGGGGTGGGGGGTTGAGTTTGTTTTGAGGTAAAGTTGTGTGTCATCAGCGTAGCAATGGAAGGAGATACCATGTTGGCTAATGATTCGGCCAAGGGGGAGCATGTAAAGAATGAAAAGAGTTAGACCAAGTACCGACCCTTGAGGGACACCACATGTGACAGCATGTGGGTGAGATTTAGCTCCACCCAAACGGACATACTCGGTCCTTCCAGAAAGGTAGGATGTGAACCAGTCCAAGGCAGAATTTGAAAGTCCTATATCACTGTGGAGGTGGTTGAGAAGGATGTTGTGTTCGACAGTGTCAAAAGCTGCGGTGAGGTCAAGAAGGCTGAGAAGTGAAGGAGAGCCAGCATCGGCTGCCATCAGAAGGTCATGTGTGACTCTGACCAGAGCTGTTTCTGTGCTGTGGGCGGACCGGAAGCCTGACTGAAACTTATCGTATAGGTTATGATGTTGAAGATGGTCCTGGAGCTGAGCAGCAACAGCTTTTTCCAATACTTTGGAAAGGAATGGAAGGTTGGATATGGGCCTGAAATTGGCAAGGTTTTCTGGATCCAAAGTGGGTTTTTTAAGAAGTGATGTGATAGCCACAATTTTGAGGGGTGAAGGAACATGGCCAGACTGGAGGTAGTGGTTTACTGTTTTTGTGATAAGGGGACTTATGGCAGAGAGATTTGATTTTATCAGGATAGTGGGGAAGGGGTCCAGGGCACAGGAAGATGATTTCATTTTTTTGATGATTCCCTTGATTTCAAGTTGTGAAACCTCAGAGAAACAGTGGAGAGAGTGGGAGAATCCAGTCTGTGAACTGACAGAATGGGCAGGTAGTGCAGAGGGACCAGTGAGATGCGATCGGATGGAGTCTATTTTTGTTCTAAAGAAAGTGATAAAGTTGTTGCAGTGTTCCTCTGTGTTTTCTGTGTGAATTTTAATCTGAGGTTTAAGAAGATGGTTTATTGTAGAGAAGAGCTGCTTGGAGTTTCCAGGAATGTTGTTGATGATGTCCGAAAAGAACTGGGACTGTGCATCTTTAAGTGACTTGGAGTAGGCTTGTTGGTGTTCTCTATAGGCTAGTCTGTGTACAGTTAGTGCAGATGTTTTAAAACGACGCTCAAGGACACGGCCAAGTGTCTTCATTCTCCGCAGCTCCGAGGTGTACCATGGGGCTGAGCGAACGAAGGACACTGTTTTGGTCTTGATGGGGGCGTAAAGATCTAGAAGTCTGCACAGTGAATTGTTGTAAAATGTGCCTGATTCGCTGGCTGATGAGAGATTGGCAGAGGAGAGGTGCTGGAGATCCAAGGTCAAGGTGTCTGGGTCAATGTTTTTTATGTTACGAAAGCAGATTTGGCGTTTAGGCTTGGAGTGAGGGGGCAGGAATGGCAATTCCATAGAAATTAACTTATGGTCAAGATAAGCCAAGATCATGCACTTGCAGGTTGTTGATGAAAACAGAATCAGTGATGACCAGATCAAGAGTATGCCCTCTGGTGCGTGTTGGGACGTCAACATGCTGTGTAAGATTCAGACAGTCTAGTAATTGTAAAAATTTAGCAGCTGAGTGACAAGCAGGGGTGTCAACGTGAATATTCATGTCTCCAAGTATTAAAAGATTGGCAGATGTAGGACCAAGTGTTGTGAGTAGATCGTGCATCTCATCAATAAAGGCCGAGTTTGGTTTGGGTGGGCAGTAGATAAGTATTATTGTCATCGGAAAAGGGGGTTTGCTTTTGAAAGCTAAGCATTCAAATGAGGAAAACTCAGGTAGTGACAAGGCGGACAGTTTGAATTTAGTTTGGTGTATTATCACAAGACCACCACCACGCCCAGTGCTGCGAGCTTTCTGCAGGTAGGTGTAAGCAGAGGTACAGGCTTCATTTATGGCAGAATACACCTCTGGCTGATGCCAAGTTTCAGTGAGGCACATGAAGTCAGTCCGATTTTCCAAGATGTGATCATGTATGAAGCTTGCTTTTCCTGTCAATGATTACGTGTTTAAAAGTTCTATTTTAATGTGTGAAGAATTTGTGATTTTCTGCACGGGTCTGAGCAGGCTTTGGTTTGGCAGGCCACTCCTGGTTTTCTGTACCACTCAGTGTGTCTCACAGTGTTTCCAAGGACACTAGACCAAGCAGTAACAGCACTCTGATGACGTAACAATGGTGCGACGTTGCGCTCAGCTGACCAGATAGATGTAATAGAAGACCGGGTGTAAACAAACTTTCTGCGGGAACTTCTGTGGATGTAACGTGGTCTGCGTAGGAGTCTGTTTGATGGCTGAGATGCATACTGGGGTGGAGTAGTTGTTATATTTGAGCAGTTGCAGATTGGAGTATATCAACATTGTGCGTGCCAATCGCGTTGAATGTTCGCCTGATGATTGCCGTTTGCCACAAGCTGGCGGCACAGAGATAGAAGCTGGGCAGGCGATCGGAGGGAAAATAATGCCAAACCTCACCGAAACAGCTGAAGGACTGTCTGGGACAATACCACTAACAGTGGGAGCTAGAAAGCGTCGGGATTGTCCAGGATTGTCCGGTGCCTCTATTTGCGAGAGGACGATTTGCTGTAAGCCAGTGTGAGCGAGGAAAGTAGCAGGTAGGCTACACAGTCATACAAATCCAGTGGAAAACCGTGCAAGAAGGTCCAAAAAACGGGTAGATGCTTCACCCAGTGATAGCTACAAAGACATAAGACAGAACTAAAAAAAATTAAAATCTAAAATCTAGAGTTTAAAAATCTAAACATCTAATATCTAAAATCAGCCAAAGTCAGGAGCAGAAGCGGCGAACAGTCAGCGCCAGCGTCCTCTGTCCTCTGAACATAAAGTGGAAGTCAAACATTTGCACTGTGTTTCTGTTGATCATTTGAAGGATCAACAGAAACACCATTTCCATCAATGATGTGGCCTAAAAACTTAACGGATGCCCGCATCAGATGGCATTTTTTTGGACTTAACTTGAGATTGTGGCTCCTCAGTCGTTGGAATACTATCTCCAACCGCTCCAGAGCTGCATTCTCGTCAGGCGCAAACACCAGTAGGTCGTCTAAGTAACACAGCAGACTACTAAAATTGAGGTCTCCAAGGATACTCAACATCATGCGCATAAATGATGATGGGCTATTACACAACCCTTGAGTCATCCTGTTGTACTCATGAAGTCCTACTGGAGTAGTAAACGCTGTGTACTTTTTATTTTCTTCAGCCATAGGGATGTTATAAAAGCCTGACGTTAAATCCATAGTATTGAAGAGAGTGTTTCCACCCAAGGCAACCAGACAGTCAGACTGGTGTGGGAGCGGGTGTGCATCCTTAATGGCCCTGGCGTTCAGCCATCTAAAGTCTGTACAAATCCTCAAGCTGCCGTCTTTCTTCCATACTAGAACTAAAGGCGAAGCATACTCGCTCACTGATTTCCAAATTATTCCTTGTTCTTCCATTTCTGAGAGAACTTGGCGTAATTTTTGATAGTGAGCGGGTGGAACTCGACAGTATGGCAGTCGGAATGGACGCTCGTCTGTCAAGCGGATGCGATGGACAAAACCGCTGACCTCCCCACAATCCAGAGCATGCTTAGAAAATACATCATGGTAATTCTCAAGCAACTGAACAAGCTTTTCTCTCGCTGCACCCTTGACAGAGCATGTGTCAATGTCGATGTTGCTCCACTCTACCCACACGTCCCCTCTCCAGGTGTGGGTTGACTATTTTAAAGTCGGTGAACCTTGAGGTAGCTGTGCAAGCTGATTGCGATCGCTGGGTTGGACATTTGCACAATCCCTCTTTATGTGACCAGGTTGGAAACAGGCAAGACAAAGTCGTTGTCGTCGACAATGTGCTAAAGTTGAATGGTCAGGGGAATGGCATACCTTACATGCTCTCACAGGTGGCTGGCTTGGCCGAGGGCGCCTCATCTCTGCTTGACTATTCTGGGAAAGAGCACGATCTGTGTATTGTGGTTCATGTAGGTTGTCTACAAACCGGAAGGTTGGTGGTTCAATCCCCGGTTCCACCTGACCAAGTGTCGAGGTGTCCGTGAGCAAGACACCTAACCCCAGCTGCTCCCGACGAGCTGGATGGCGCCTTGTATGGCTGACACCGCCGTCGGTGTATGAATGAGTGTATGAATGGGTGAATGTGAGGCAAACTGTAAAGCGCTTTGGTGGCCATTGGGTCTGTGAAAGCGCTATATAAATGCAGTCCATTTACCATTACCATCTTGCATTTACGTTATCAGATGACACAACAGGAAAAACACTGGTTATGACCTCACCCTCCATAGGTGACTGGGTATGAGTTGTAACGTTTCTCACAACAAAGTTAAGCTTGGATTTGACCGCCAACTGTTCCTTTTGCTCAGTCTGATATCTGTCAAGATGCTATTGAACCTCACTCGCTGTCCACTTATCTGGTGCTTTCAAGCGGAAAATGGCTGACAGAGTTGTGTCCGGGCAGTGTTTGACAAACATCATGGCTGCCTCCTGACATGGATTATCCATTTGTCGCCCAAGCCTAATTAGAGCATCCTCTGCAACATCCACAGCCTTATTTAACCCTCTGGGGACCAGACACGCGCCGGCGCGTTTTGCTCGTTTTTTTCACATAGCAGAAAAATAGACTTAAAGTACTACCATCATTTCTGTTCATATAGAGTTAAGAAATATGAGAAAATAATCTGTTAAATGTCTACTTTTTTATGTGCCCACATACAATCGAAATAAAATATTGTGCTTTTGTAAAATAAAGAATATAAACAGGGTGTGCGTTCTGCCTCTCAGTCACCGTGAACTTTTTTCCTGGAGCACGTCTCTAATCTTCAACAAAACTCAGCAAATACTATTCACCCAGACATGAGCAATATATCTTTTAAATCATTTGAGTTTGTACTTTTAAATGATCCGATTCAAAACTAAAATAAATATTCTCTGTTTATGTCATCTATATAAAAAGAGAGACGTGTCAGCCATTCTAATTATCTTTCTCTCGGCTCATTATCTCTGGTAATGTGACACGCCCACGGAGAGCACGCGCTATTCAAACGCAAATATGTGAAGCACCACATTGAGACGCGTTAACGCCCATAAACTCTGAAAACACACTATATTTATTAGTCAGATTAATCTACTGTCATCTTGAGCGGCTATGAGGAATAATCCTGGGACATTTACTTACCTCAGAACAAGTGCTGGTTTATTTTCACCACGAGAAGGAGCAACAGATTCAGCTGAGAAGTGTGTAAGTGTTTTATGCTTGTGCTTTGTTCTAATCGCGATATAGAATAATGTTAGTGTCTGTAAACGGAAAAATAGCATACTGTTTAAATGTGAATCATGTTTCTGTGTGTGTGTGTGTGTGTGTGTGTGTGTGTGTGTGTGTGTGTGTGAATGAATGAATGCACAGATACGCACTGTTATAGACGAAATAAAAGACATTTTGTTGACTAGTTTTGGATAGAGTATAAAGTTTTTACTCTAAAATAGACATCAAATAAGCTTTTGTTAGGAGTTTCTGCTCATATGTTAAATATACAGTATGTTTTGTCAATAAACTAATCAACTAAGATGTTATAGTTTTTGTTCCAATGCAAGCTATATCAAAATAATGAATCCTCAACTTTGAAATATGTATTATCAAACTAAGACATTTATGGAAAAAGACAATTTTCTTTTCAAGATGTTTCCAACTCTAACTTTGAACTGAAATAAAACCATGTCTATATGGTGAAGGGTGTGTGATAGAAGTGTCCAGACGTATACACCCTGTATTTTAAAGAAGAACATTTAATTATTTGCGATACATTATTCATTCACAAAGAATCCAAGGACATTATTCATGTTCCTAAAGGTTGGAGTTTTCCTCATTTTTTTATTAAGGCATTACGATTTTTTATTCCTCTTTTTAGTCAACTTTAGCATGGGTGGGTTCACTTCTTCTAAGCAGTGTGTGTGTGTGTGTTGTAAATAAATCCAAACATTCTAAAAGCCATTTTTTTTAAATCTCCTCATTCTTTGTGCAAGGCTCCTCATAATGATATGGCCTGATAGCACCTAATAGGGCCATTATGGGAGGGTCTTTGTCTTTCTCAGGTGTGAAATGGATACATACTAATGAGAGATCAAGCCTCCTCGCATAAAGCTTTCTCAAACAAAACACGTCTTACACATTCTAAAAGACTTTATTGACTTATCTGAATGAGTAGTCAGGATGATTCTCACATAGATTTGGAGCAAATATTCTAGACTATGTGATACAAGTTTCAAAAGTCTTGTGAAGAAATAATCAATATGTGTTTTGTGGCCTTATTTCAGACACTTTAAGTTTTAGTTTTTTCAATAACCATGCATAAGCAATATTCTCTCAAAAATACAAACATGTACATAATTGTTGCTAAGATATTACGGTAGCCCAGTTTGTGCTATATTGAGTGAATTTACACCTTTGCCATTAACATGTTTATAAATAACTGAAAAAAGCACAAATGTCAGTGCATGTCAAAACATCCCAAGGGCCCCAAAAAACCCTTGGTCCCCAGAGGGTTAAACGGACCCAGTAATCAACTGGGTTTTCTCCGGCAACAGGCACTATGCCATAGAAATCAGCTAAAGGCATGTAGGAATATCTGACTTCACTGAAATGCTGTTTCAGAATATCAAATATCACTTTGGGGTTCTCAGAGGGTCTTAGGGAAGTGTTACTGCGAAGGGTAATTCTAACAATGTCTTTGGCTTTACCCATCAGCCTTGAAAGGATTTCACGATGGTGCTCCAACATTGGTATGCCTCTTTTCCTAACACAGTCTCATCCCAAGAAGTCATATAACTGACGTCTTGGGACGTCTTTTGACCATACGTCAATATCCGCCTTTTTAGGGTACCCTTAAACGTTGGTTTATGACGATCCTGGGACGTCATACAACTGACGCTTTACCTTTAACGTCAGTTAGGTGACGGGGTAGGTTTAGGGGTAGGTTTAGGTCTGGGGTACAGTTAGGATCCGATAACGTCATCTAACCGACGTTTAAGGGTACCCTAAAAAGGCGGATATTGACGTATGGTCAAAAGACGTCCCAAGACGTCAGTTATATGACGTCTTGGGATGAGACTGCGCTGCTTTTCCGCAGGTAAGTGTCCATTAAATCCTCCCACTCATGCACACTGAACTTATCTGTTCCATCCCCTTTGGAAAACAGGGGGCTCTTTTGCTTCAGACTGCATGACTAGTTTAACTCCTGTCAAATTAAAGGAGCTGTATGTAAGAAATGTATTTCAATTAATCATAAAAAGACGGTTCTGGGTGTGGCAGAATCATTGGCTGTGTCCGAAATCTCCACTCAAACCACTACTCCCTAACCCCTATGTAGGGGGTAGGGAGTAGAGCACTATATAGTGAGCTACCAGCATAATAGAAACACCACTTTCAGACACTACTCGATCGTCTCTCGGCGCCGTTGATTACGGCATTACTGTCGCACTATTTAAACGCGCCATCATCTGTCAGCTGGTGCCGAGCCAGCTCTGGGCTAAATAGATTTTTTTTTTATAAATACATTACATCATATTGAGCTTATTTCTCCAAAATTGTAAAATTAAAAGTAATTTCTGGCCGTTTCTGTTATAATGCGTTACTCCACACATGATTATAACTTCTAAACATAAATAAAATTAATACACATATATTTTCATTTTCGCGCCACACCGTTTTCACTTGCCTGTCGACATTAGAAAAAAAACAGATCTACGTTATCAAATATCTTGCTCATAATACTCTTAATAAAACAGCTTTTAGACTTTGTGGAGATGCCACTCAATATTTATCTTTTTTGTTTGCTTGTTCTCGTGATTCAGAAGATTTCGCGGATTAGCAAAAGAAACAGGATTTCTAGACAGAAAACGAACATAACTTACATTGTATGACAAATTCGTATTGTTGTCGCGTTGCTCTCCTTGACGTCCATCCGCCTTTTAGTAATAGGAGATTTCGGCCACAGCCATAGCCCGGCCTGATTAGCGCTAATGCACTACAGGTGCGAGAGAGAGAGAGAGGAGCAGCGTTTACACGGGCTGTTTGCTTCATAAGCCATAGATAAAAGGACTATTGGAGAGCGTCTGTGTGCGTGTGTTCGTGGGCTGTTAGTCCCGTGCTGGTCTCGTGCTGTTCGGTGGTTCTGGGTCTCTCGGAGCAGTGGTGGGTATAAGCTGATTCTGGGAAACTGTCTGGGTGTGGAAGCCGCCCATTGAAGCTGCTGGATCAGAGTGATCGTCTGTGGGAAATCTACTGGACTGAGTTATCGATCGAATCTGCACTGAGAAGGAGAGAGAGAAAGATAAGTGAATTGATCTCATCTTGTGGACATTTAAACATTTTGAAGAGGACGCAGTGAGTGTGTAACTGATTGTTGGAGGAGCTATGTGTTTCAGAGTGTGTTAAGGAGGAACTGAAGATTTAACCCTCTGAGGTCTAAGGGTTTTTGGGGTCCTTGAGGTGTTCTGACATGCTCTGACATTTGTGCTTTTTTCAGTTATTTATAAACATGTTAATGGCAAAGGTGTAAATTCACTCAATATAGCACAAACTGGGCTACCGTAATTTCTGAGCAACAATTATGAAACATGTTTGTATTTTTGAGAGAATATTGCTTATGCATGGTTATTGAAAAAACTAAAACTTAAAGTGTCTGAAATAAGGCCACAAAACACATACTAAATATGTGTCCACAAGACTTGTGACTAATGAGTGTTGTTGCCTAGAATTTTTGCTTCAAAATGATCTGAAAATCATCCTGCCTAATCATTTACACAAACACATACACTGATTTAAATTTTATTAGAGACCTTTGGTTTGGAAAGGCAATATGCGTGGAGGCGTGTTCACACCTGAGAAGACAAAGGCCGGATAATGTGCCGCATAATGAGCTGCATATTAATTAGCCCTTTCACACAGGTGTGTCACCGGATCCCAAAGAATGCAAGGACAAAAGAAATGATCTATATAGCCTATACATATTTTACAATTAGAAATTGTAACCAATTACAAATAGGTTACAATTACAACAACAATTACAATTTTAACAATATTTCAAGTGTATTTCTTTGTAAAAAGTATACATTTTATCATACGTATTAAAAAAAGGTAAGGATTCATTAGTTTGAATATTGGAACAAACACTATAATAACATCTTAGTTGATAATTCAATATACCTACTTTATTTTTGACAAAACATCATACTATAGTATATTTAACTATGAGCAGAAATTGGTGAACAAAAGCGTACCTATTTAATGTGACAGTAGTCTTTTTTTACAGTCAAAACTTTATAATATATTCAAAACTAATCACAAAATAGTGTCTAAACATTCATATTTAGTCTGTAATATATTGTGTATGATATATTAGTATGTGAATTTGCAGCTTGTTGCTTATACAGACATTTTATTTCAACATATTTCAGTCTATTTTTACTCATCTTAGTAGGCTATAGCAATATAGTTTGTATGTGTTCATGTAAACATAATATAGGTAAGGTGCGAGAGTGAATGAACAAGGCACAGACACGCGCTGTATAACTGTAGTAAACAAAGTGTGCGTGCCTATGCCGTTCACTCATCATTTAGCCTACACACAGACAAGCAATTCATATTTAAACAGTCTTTTTGCGGTTTACAGTCCGACACTATTCAATATCACGATTAGAACAAAACACTAGAATAAATGACTTACTACATCAGCTGGATCCGTTGCTCCTCGAAATGAAACTACCAGCACTTCTGGTACATTTTCCAGGGTTAGATAGTATTATTCCTCACAGCGAAAGGATACGCTGTGTACACAGCTGTACAAGATACTTACTAAACACGATGTGTTTTATAATCCAGCTGGTGGGCGTTGGCATATTTGAACGGCTTGTCTAAGATCATTTGCGTTTGAATAGCGCGCGCTCTCCGTGGGCGTGGCACATTAACGCGTAATTAGGTATAATGAGCTGGAAAGAAAAATACTGACATCTCTCTCTTTTCATACAGATTACATAAACTGAGAATATTTGTTTTTTTTTTTTATATAAATTAATTCATTTAAAAGAAGAGTTCAAGCTTCATTATGGAAAAACACTCGTGCCTGTATGACAAGTATTCGCGGAATTAAAAATAATCTTAGGACGCGTTTCAGAATGGACTTCACTGACAGAGAGAAGGCAGAACGCGCATAATGTTTGTTTTTCTTTATTTGGCGAAAAGCACAACACTTTGTTTTTATTGTGAGTATCCACAAAAAAATATAGACACTTATCAGGATCTAATGATGTACAACAATTAATATGTAAGATCAAAATCAACAGAGTATTTTGAGTTTCTTTTGCCCTGATAAGAAAAAAGCGAGACTATCGCGCCGGCGCGATAGCCGACCTCAGAGGGTTAATATCTCCCACGTGAGTGTAACAAATGGAGAGAGGCCTCTAAACAGCCCTACCGTGTGAGTGAATTGCAGTGCTATTGCTTTATGGATACACATTGATTTATGGCTTTGGAATTGAAGTGAACACGAGTGTGGTGTGCTTTTGCTGAGAAGTGGCCCCAACCCATGCTTGCACATCCGTGGAAAGTTGTGACTATATCTGTTCTCCTTCAGAAGTCTAGAGTGATACAGCTGAGCTGAAAAGCAGCCTGTATTGTGAAGATTCTTACCTGTTCTCCTCATTGTCTGAGTTTGGAAGTATGCAGCACCATCGATGAATATGCAGCACCATCAATGAAGTAAGCTTTTAAATCACTGTCTCACTATTGTGAACCGAAGAAAGTACTTTGTACTGTGTAGCATCCTTACCTGTTCTCTTTACTGTCTGAGTCTGGAAGTATGCAGCATCACTGTTGAAAGAAGCTTTTAACCCACTGTCTCACTATTGTGAACCGAAGAAAGTACTTTGTGCTGTGAAGATTCTTACCTGTTCTCCTCATTGTCTGAGTCTGGAAGTGTGCAGCATCACTGTTAAAAGAAGCTTTTAATCCACTGTCCCGCTATTGTGAACCGAAGAAAGTACCTTGTACTGTGAAGATTCTTACCTGTTATCCTTACTGTCTGAGTCCCGAAGTGTGCAGCTATTGCTGGAAAAGGAGTGCTTACCTGGTGACTTACCTTCCGAGTCCTGAAGTGTGCAGTTATCGCTAGAAAAGGAGTGCTTACTTGGTTACTTACCTTCTGAGTCCCGAAGTGTTCAGCTACCGCTGGAAAAGGAGTGCTTACCTGGTTACTTACCTTCTGAGCCCCAAAGTGTGCAGCTATTGCTGGAAGAATAGTGTTTACCTGTCTACTTACCTCCTGAGTTCCGAAGTGTGCAGATATCGCTGGAAGAATAGAGCTTACCTGTCTCTCTACCGTCGGGGCCGTGGAGTGGGTAACATCCCGGGGAAGGAGCCCTCGATCTGTCCAGCTGTTCTGGAGAGAAGGCCCAGTGACCGTTATCATCCTGTTCCGTGCTTCTATACATACAGTACTTAATAAAGATTGTTACTCCTTGAAAATTACCTTTGCCTCTGTCTGGTCCATTCTGTTGCGCACCTGTGGTGTCGGCTCCTCGCGGTGGTGTCTGGAGTCAGGGGCGGTTGGTCCTACGAGTCCGCCCCGGCCTGCACCGGTGACACACATATATATATATATATATATATATATATCTTTCGTGTCTTTAGGTTGGGTGGAGCCTTGCAGGCATCACACTGCATTGACAATCTGCGTGTGATAGATGCCAGTGAGACAGTACATGACATCCCGGATGTAGAGCCTTCATCAGTCACCTTACCTACACTTCAACCACATGGCTTTCCTGATACACTGGAGGTCATGACTGAAGATGACCTAATCGGAAAACGGGCCTCCATCACTTATGAGGACTGTTTGAAGCAGCTTGCAACATTCCTTGTGCTCCAGGTCCAAAAGTGCCCATACAAATGTGCCGTCAGCCAAGTGGAGTGTCAATGTCGCCCTCCATTTGAAGTTTCCATTACGCGCAGGGGTACTGCAAGCATCATGTAATGGGTAAGTGTTATAATCATACTACATTGCAAATAAGTGTAGCTTGGTGTTGGAGGCAAAGTTAACCCCCTGGGGTCTGAGGTGTTTTTGGAGTCCTTGAGATGTTCTGACATGCTGTGACATTTGTGTTTTTTTCAGTTGCTTATAAACATATTAATGGCACAGGCGAAATTACACTATATTTAGCACAAACATGGCTATGATAATATGTGATATAATATGTATGTACATGTTTGTATATTTGAGAGAATATTGTTTATGCGTGGTTATTGAAAAAAACTAAAAATGAAAGTTTCTGAAATAAGGCTACACAACACATAATAAATATGTGTCCACAAGACTTTTGACTAATGGATGTTGTTGCCTAGTGTTTTTTCTTCAAAATGATCTGAAAAACATCCTGCCTAATCATTCACATAAAACTGTGAATTGGGTTTTATTGTGAAAAACTTTTTTTTGTTTGCCAAGGCAATATGCGAATGGCCTTGAACAGTCCAAGCCCCATCATGAATAATTAGGTGATTCTCACCTGACCCGCATAATAATGAGCCTTTCATTCAGGTGTCACACAAGCAAAAATTGAAAGGACAACATACATACATACATACACATATACACATATACACATATATATATATATATGTATGAAGAGTTCAGATGCAAAAGCCTCTAAGTGCCATTTGAAATTTTCTTCTAGAATAATAATTTTTATCAAGCTTGTATATTTAAGTTCAGTAATTTCACTTAAATGGCAATGAAGATTACCTAATAATTGTCATTTAAGTGAAATTACTGAACTTAAAATGTACAAGCTTGATAAAAATTATCATTCTAGAAGAAAATTTCAAATGGCACTAGAGGCTTTTGCATCTGAACTCTTCATACAATCAAAATATAAATGAATGTCAAAAACCCATTTTTAGTCATACCTGGAAACAAATCCTGGTCAAATAGGTTATATGGGTCATTGTATAGAATTGGTTCAAAGTTAGAGTTGGAAACATCTTGAAAATATATTTTTTTCCATATAAAGTAGGCTATTATAAGCTTGCATTGGATAACAGTTGATTAGTTTATTTTTTACAAAACATAGGCTACTATATATTTAACATATGAGCAGAAACTGTCTAACTAAAGCTTATTTGATGTCTATTTTATAGTAAAAACTTTCTAATCTATTTCATCTGTAACAGTAGGCTATGCATCTGTGGGTTCGTTTGTTCACACACCCAGACACCCGATTCATATTTAAACAGTCTTTTTGGTTTTACAGATACTATTCTATATTGCGATTAGAACAAATCTCAGTAGTCTTACTAATGTAGGAGCGAGAGTGAATGAACGCACAGCGCGCGCGCGTCTGTGAATTCGTCCATTCATTCGCACACAGACACGCATTTAAAATTTAAACAGTCTTTGTGCAGTTTACAGACACTATTCAATAACACGATGAGAACAAAGCACTTAAAAATAAATGACTTACTACATCAGCTGAATCCGTGCTCCTCGAATGAAACAGGTAACTGAGTTAACTTTTCCAGGAATTATTCCTCACTGCGCAGCAAGACGAGATAAAGGTTAGGGCGTTCTGATGTGGGCGTTTTCATGGCTTGCCTCAACATTAACGTTTGAATAGCGCGCGCTCTCAGTGGGCATGGTCACATTAACACGTCATACGCTATAATTAGGTGAAAGGAAAAAGACTGACATCTCTCTCTTTTCATACAGATTACATCAACTGAGAATAGTTGCTTTTTTATATAAGTTACTTCATTTAAAAGAAGAGAATTTCAGCTTCATAAAGAGAAATCTTTCGTGTCTCTGTGACAAGTATTTATTGAGTTACAGTTCATTTTTCGGACGCGTTTCAGAAAGATTTTTGCGGAGACAGTGTGAGCTGAAAGCGCACCCTGTTTATTTTATTTATTTTACAGACTGATCTCATAAAATTGCGTGTGTATGACACGCCAATTCGTATTTCCATTTTTGGCGTGCTATCAACACGCACAATCGCTTTTCAGCGTGTTTATGAACGCAGTTGACTTAACGTTATTACTGTATATATAAATATATGACCTACCTCCACCCCGTCCCTAAACCTACCCGTCACTGGGGTTAATAGCATTTATGAGTCTTCCCCTACCATCCTAGGGAAAAAAATATCGCTCCCCAGATGTAGATCTACATTTTGCTTCGTTTCGCTCGGAAATTTAATGGCGTGTACATATACGCGGAATCACTTGGACATTAATGGCGTAGACATACACGCATACACGCGGATATCTCAAAATGCGTATAGATAACACGCCACTTGACTTGAAAGTGGCGTGTCTGTTTACGCAAAAGTCATGATGTCATGTTGTATTTTACAAAAACACAAGGTTTTGATGTTAATAAGAGTGTACACAAAAAAAGAAGACATTTAACAGAATTGAATGATGTGTAACACTTATATGTAAGATCAAAATCAACAAAGTATTTTGAGTTTGTTTTGCACTGATAAGAAAAAAAGTGAGCAGATCACGAAGATCATGAAGCTCACAGCCTACTGTGAGGTACGGGATGCAAGCAGGGGACTTCATGTTGGCAAGCAACATACTACTCTCCGGAAGCAACTACGCCAAAGTTTCGCTTCTGTTCCAGTTTAGGAACATGGGGATGGTGGACCATAGTTCATTTTTCACAATTCAGGACACATACGGTGTAGACACTGTGAAGGACTTTTGGGAGAAGAGGAGGGCTGAGGCAATAAATCGCCTAAAAGACAGAGATGTGGTAATAGTAGGTAATGTAAAATTTGTATTCATTCAGGCTATAGTATGTTAATATGTCACTTTGATGTTCTGTTAAAATCATTGATTCTTGTTTACAAATTGAATAGCGGATGGAAGAATGGACAGCCCTGGACATTGCGCCCAGTACTGTACATACACTGCCATGGAGAACGAATCCAGGGAAATAATTTCTGTCATCACTGTTGACAAAAGGGAGACTGGGCGAAATTCTGTGATCATGGAGAGAGGCATTTGTGCGGACAGTCGACACTCTTTTGAATGAAGTGAAACTAGTAGAGGTCTGCACTGATGCCCATGTCCAGATCTCCGCACTAATGAGTAAGTTCCCACTAAAATTTTGCATTACTTGTAGAATTACAACAAATTTTTTGGAGCGGTGGGGGGCCATTACTGTACTAATAATAAATATTATTTTTCAAAATAAGACAAAGGAAAGTACAATGACCTTGGGCTGCAGCACAGCTTGGATATGTGGCATGGGGCCAAGAATTTGGCAAAAAGGATCCATGCTGTAAGTTCAGCTGTCATTACTATGGCTTCATTTTCTGCATGGAAATCTACCCTAATTTGAGCCATGTAATAATGATAACTGTTATGTCTATTCCAGGCTTCACAGGTCAAGGGTCAGTCCAGTTTGAGCATTTGGCTGAAAGACATTGTCAACCACTTTTGGTGGTGCTGCAAAACAGCAGATTCTTACCAAGAGTTCCTTGTAAGTTGATATGGTTTGAAAAATAGTTGTCATCTAATAAGAATATTCTATGAAACTAACATGCAGTCTTATTAGACATACCTTGTTTACAAAGAGAATAAGTTAGGATGGTTCCTTGATGTTGGATATTGGCTGATTCAGTAGCTAACCAGACGTGTCATTGTGGTAAATCATGTGATGTGACCCACTTAGATTATAGTACTTATAAACAGCATCCTCATTAATAATGAATTATGTACAATATGCATGCTTGTTTTTTTCTGTACATTATATTTCTATATTATTTCTAGGAGCTGTGGCTTGGGCTCCTACATCATGTGACAAATGAACACAGGTGGGTGCTGGGAAGCTGCCAGCATGCAGAATTAGAATCTGGTGGAACTTAACAATGGCTTGAGCGAGGCTCCATGGCACATGAGGCCCTGAAGAGCATCGTTAGAAACAGCGGTGGCTTAATGAGGTCCACAAATATCTCAATTTCAGGTAAATTTTTGAGTATATACACACACTGTATATAGAAAGTTATTTTCAAAATCCCACAAATTGTCTCTTCTCACACACAGGTCCACTGCTGATCTGGAGTCCTTCCAGAACCATATTTTAATGTACGCTAGCAAGCGCACAGCATTTAGCCCTCCTGTCTTTGAGGCCAGGATGCTCCTTGCAGCGGTGGACTATAATTACCACAAGGACCGCCCAGAGTTGTGCAAATCTGATGGAAGCAAACAGTAAATTACTAGATCAGATCTACATGCTATTGTGATATACCAGATTACAACACCATTTAAGGAATACTCCACCGAAAAATGAAAAATCTGTCATCATATACTTACTCACCCTCATGTTGTTTCAAACCTGTATGAATCTCTTTCTTCTGCTGAACAGAAAGGAATAAATTTAGAAGAATGTCCGTAACCAGACAGTTCACTGATATTCTTCTAAATATCTTCCTTTCTGTTCAGCATAAGAAAGAAATTCATACAGGTTTGAAACAACATGAGGGCGAGTGAGTATATGATGACAGAACTTTCATTTTTCGGTGGAGTATCCCTTTAAACACTAAAAAAATATGGCCCATACAATGTAAATGTCTTCCCTCCCCTTTCTGCTTTTAATTCAGGTACAGGAGACTGTACAAGAAGAACGCTCGCAGGTATATGCTTTACACTCAGAAGGCATCCAAGACGTATGGCTACATCCCAGAACTGCAAGCTATGATCCTTCAAAAGAGATTAGCTGGTAAGGGGATGCCCAGACGGAGGACACTACGACCTGATGACCCCAGAAAGTACGGCCCACTTCCCCCTGTGCCGGCACCAACCATTGAGGAACTACTGCACACCCAAGTCAGGAGAGGTCTTGGTAGGTTGAATGCCAATTGATTTATTTTGCACCTTGGGCTACATGCCACACACCAAGTCAGATGTCATGCATGACACATCCAAGTTTGAAATAAACTAACTGCATGTTTTATTTTGCTCTCCTCAGTATCAGCATTCCAGACTGAAGACCCGTGAAGCATAGTTTCCAGAGCCTCACAACCCTGACCATGTTCATGGCCATGTAACCTTTTGTGTCACAAGCTGCTTATCAACAATTTCAGACTATAAAATTTAAACAGTACAGAGCAGCTGAGTATAGTTTTCTATTTATACTGTGTTACCTTTATCTTTATACCATTTTATATACTGTTTCTCTCCATCGTAAAAAGCATAGTATTGTTATTGTAAATAAACTTTTTATTTATTGAAAAAATGAGTAAGGCTCTTTACAAACAAACAAACCAAAAAACAGAACAAATCAAAAAACAATTTGTTAAACCATATACATCAATAAATAACTGGAATTAAACTGTTAAAGTTAGAGTAGTATCAAATGGTGGGTAAAAAGCCAGTGTACTGGCCTTGGGGGTCAGGGTATTTGTCCCTTATTCTCCATATACAGCAGCTGGGAATAACACGACGGTTACCCAGACCCAGTGACCCATGCTGCTAAAAGATGTATTGACGATAAGCAGCATACCAAAATTGTCTGTTATCATCTCCTGGCTCTCTAACTTCAGCTACCACCAACACATCATTTCTGTAATCTCTGTGAATGCGCAAATAACCATCTTCCAGACAATACAGATCAAAATGTGCCAATTTGCTGATGCAGTAGTCAGGCCCCTGGCCACAGCATTTCCTTTCAGCGTCTGTGGCCATTTCCCTGCAGTTCCCACAGGTGTACCATGAAAGAGCAGCATTAGGTGGGGTTGTGCTGTCCAATGGAGGAAGCGCATCAAAAACTAATCCAGGGTTCCGGGAGAAGACCTGGGTTGCTAGTGCTTGTAGCCTCACTTCACTCATGCCCTGAATGAGTGCCTAAATAAACAAACCACAAAAAAAAATGTGTAATTTACATTTGATTAAAAATACTGAAGATGCTAACATTGATTCAAATGGTGACTACTTATTACAAGCCATAATTGTACTAGAGTCTATCAAATGTGTAGCATATCCTGGAAGCAAACCTCTGTCCGGACCCTTCGGTCATTTTGGATAATCTGAACTCTGTTCTCTTCCTCTGCATCTCTGCCTCCTCTCCCTCTGCAGCCAACTCCAGCACTTGGACCTGCATTATCTCCTCTTCCACCTCTCTGACCTCTTCCACCTCTCTGACCTCTTCCACCTCTCTGACCTCTGTCACCTGGTCCAGGGCCCAGACTCTCTCCTTTTCCACCTAGTCCATCTCCTCCCTCTAAATTATCTCCTTCTCTCTGCTCTGTGTCTCCTGGACCAAGACCTGCACGCTCTACTCTTGTCTCTCTCCCTTTTGCTCTTCTTTTCCTTTGTCTGCGCCTCCTCTCTCCTTCCCAGCTCTCATCAGCCTCACTTTGGACAGCGGGCACCTCATAACTGAGGTCTGAATCAGGCTGCAACAAGTGAGAGCAGTACAAGTGCTATCTCAAAATAAACATTCTCAACCTTTTAGGCTATGTACTATGTTAGTGTTGGTTTGGAAGCACTAGGTGCAATTCCAAGGGAAAATATTTTTTTCTAATGTCCATATCACTAATGAACAGCACAGTGTAGCCTATGATGTGAAAAATGTGGGCCACTTGTAACGTTTTGTGTTACTTGTTTTTCATGCAAGTTCTACAGCCAAAATAATAGAATGTCATGTAATCTTTCACATCACATATTTTAGCGTTATGGACGTGTGCTGCAGGGTAAGTAAAAAAACACAGCTGGCCACTTTCACTTATAGCGTCAGCTAAATGAATAGCTGTATCTTTGATATAGTTTACACATAGTGACATAGGCTTGTGCTTGTACTTACCGTACATTAATGACAGATAAATAACGTTACAAGTTAGACTAACAGCTACCGTTCTGTCTGTCACATACGAGCATAAATCTTTACGATTATACTGTCACATACGAGCATAAATATTTACGATTATATTTAACTAATGACAATTAGTAATTTTTTAAAATACATAATTACTTATCAAAATATCTCGCATGAAGCATAAACATAATGAACAGGAAAAAAACTTACTGTGTACGTCTCGTCGTCACTTGCCATTGGAAGCAGCCTACGTTTCTGCTGAATCCTGCAGCTAATCTGGCAACCTCGAGTCAGGGGGTAGGGGGAGGGGATACAGCGCTCTATGATATTTTTAAAGTGATTGCAGTACCAGTTTTGGCCACAATCCTACATACGGCTCATTTACGTGAGGGTGCATCTGAGAATGACTGACCTGCACCTAAACTTTGAGTCTGTGCATTGCTGGTTTCTCTTTCCCCATACGTTACCCCACTTTGAGCAGAAATTATAGATGTTCCTACTTCCTGAGCAATGTGTGTAATAAGATTATACCATGCTGAATCAGTTAAGTCTGGGCAGACTGATAATGGATTACCCCGTAACTGACTAGGTGTTTGATCAGTTACTCGAGTGGAACAAAGTTCAGGTGATGTTCGTTCTACATTACCCCTTCCTGCAACAGGTGTAAATGTACGGTCACTGAAAAGTCTACCTCTCCCAAAACTTGAATCTGACATGTTCCCATCAGCATTACAATTGTCTGCATTGAAACCATGTGCCATCATTCCTCATTAACATGCAGGTCACCAAGCAATGAGTAATGAAAACCTCAAATGTAAAAAAAACCTCTTAAGTGCCAACACAATAAATGATTAAATGATACCAAGAGGGAAAAAAATAATAAAATTAGTGGCGCTAATTATGAAGTGAAATGTCCAGTTCAGCAAAAACAAACCTATTTGTGTTACTGTTCATTGAAACCTTGAGTGAAATGCAGCATCCACCGGCAACCAAACGACATTGATCCTTGGACGAAGATCCTGGAAGACGAGCTGATCTTCATCCGGGTCACGGCACCACTGTAACCGGTCCCATTCTGACCATTGTACTCTATCTGCGTTGTGTTGTGTGGTGTGTTGTCACTCATAGAAAACACAGAATACCGGAACTGCTGCTGACTGAAGGTTTATTCTCATGGAACATTGCTGGATGGATTAAAGAGAGAGACAGCAATGAAAAATGTTTCTCTCTGACTGTATCACCTCTCCTCAGCGTGCACACAGTACGGGTTCAGCGAAAAAATCGGCAGCTGGCAGCAGGAAGTAGCTCTCACTGGCACCAGGAAATAGCTGCCGTTGACAGCCGGAAGCCCTGCCAAATTAGGAGGGACCTGCCAGTTCGTGGCAGCCAATCAGTGTCGTCCAACGTAGCAGCAACCAATCACATGTAACTTCGACAGCAGGCCATTTTCATTGGTGGCGCCCGCGAATTTTCAGTAATGGCGGCTGTTTTTTGCTTGGTAAGTTCGTAAGTGAATTATCAGATTAATAAATATTTGTTGCTCTGTAAATTGAATTTTTACTTTTTATGTTAGAGACAGTGTATCTGTGCCTACTTTAGTTTAATTTGCTAATTTAATCATTTGTAGAAACGCAGCTTGTGCACTGTGTGGTCCTGGTTTGTGAGGGGCTACCATTAACTTTAAAAACAACGTTATTATTACCATTACCATTAAATATTAGCGTTTGTTAACATGGTAACTTAATCTATTGATTAGAATAAAGGTAATGCTGATTTATTGGAATTATTGACAAGCTCAGCCTAACGTTACACGTGCAACACTAATAACCATGTCAATTTTTGCGTATTTAATTTTTCAGGGGATTGTCTGATATCCAACCATTTATTGATTTTTTTTTATTACTATTGCATTTTTGGACAAAACAGTTCTTTTAAAAACTACCTTTCTATCTCTAACTCTGTGTACACCCTGTTCTACACCTCTTGTGTAACTGCCAATCAATTAATGCAGGTAAGAAGCCAATTATTTACCAAAATCTTACTAACTAAAGTTCATTTGAGCAGAACATGCAAATACCTGCCCATGTTAAAGATGTAATTAGACTTCTAAAATGTTCTACTTTTATATGTGAATGAATTTGTGTTGCTATTTGAGATATGTTATTTTCTCGTATACACTGCGCATGTGTAGGAATACCCTTTGCTTTTGGAAAAGATGTCGTCTTTTCTGGGACAGGCAGTTGTCCCTACTGTACAACTGGGGTGATGTCGAGTCCTGAGCACTTTCAGCAAAAGCATGTAAAGCATGCCATATATTTTGAGGACAATGGTATCCGTAAGCATTGTACAAAGCACGCATGCATTTTACATGTTTGTTGTAAGTTAAAATGTATCAACATTCTCTTGTCTTTTTAGAAAAATATTGTGTTCCTTGCTTTTGTTTGAATGCCCGACAACAAAATAGGTGCCATTGGCATTGCCCTAAGTGTCAGCACATCTTGTGTAGTGCCCTTGACTTTAAAAAACACCTACATAATCATAGTATGTGCAATGTAATTAGTTAAATTTTAAAGTTTTGTTTCATTTTTATTTCATGTTATGATTAACTCACCTCATCTTTTGTCCTTTTTGCAGATCTTTCAGTTACATGCAAAATTACCAACAAGCCAGACAGTATGTACCTTTGATACTGGTATTTAAGAATGTTTAATATTTGTTGATCTTTGTTTACTTTAACATGTTTATATTGTCCCTCAGAAATGCCATCATCAGAAAAACCAAAGGCAGGGCAGCAGGTCAAGGAACAGCCACCTGTCATTTGTATTGATGAACGAAATGGGATTTTTGTCACCCCAAAAGATGCCCATGGACCTAGAGTCCCTGTTCACATAAAGAAACAAGTCGTCTCGGGGTCTATTGGCTGTGAGTCAGCTCTGTGTCGAGATTTTATGAGGATTGGAGTAGAAAGTGGCAATCCAGGCATTGAATGCGATCACCTTCAGAGGACCAATAGAGCTGTGTGCTATTCTGCACCAGCAGCACTTAGGGAAGACTCTTTGCAGTCAATGGTTGACAGTGGCCTGCTGTCCAAAACCCGACAAGATGAATATGTGCAGCTAAGAAACAAAAGTATTGCTGGTGGTGTGGATTGTGTTTTCCCCATTTTTTGGCATGAGCATACCTCTGTCAGGTTAGTTTATTTTTCTGTGTTTACTGGGGTAAGAGACAGCTGGTGTCAGTTCGAAAGGACCAGAGTCTCTTTTGATAGCCATCTGGGCAAGTGGCACTGCCAGTGCCGCAATAGAATGAGAAGCTGCGTCCACAGATACCTGTGCATGTGGTGGCTGTTTCAAGAGAAACCCCACCTCCTTTCCTGTCAAACTGACCCAAATGGTGAAGACAGTGATGTGGATGAAAGGGTCAGAGATGTTGCAGAGACAGAAGTGGCAACACTGGCTTCTACTGACATACAGAAGTTGACAGATTATTTGTGGCGGCAAAAGAGGGTGCCAAAAAACCTTTCACAGGATTTGTCAACAAAAGAACGCCAAATACCAGACTTCTTTGAACCCCTTGAGTCCAACTGTCCTTATTGCCCTGGTCCCACTCAACCAGCTTTGGGGGAGAGGGTACTAATTACACGGCATGGGACAGTGTATGGAATATCTTCAGTGACTCGAGGTTAATTTCAGAAATGTATAGATCTCTTTTTCATGTATTTTCCGCAATGTGTTTAACATTTAATCTTTTAAACAATTTCTGTCTTCTCCAGATGTGCCAGTGTATGTGAAGAACTGCCTTGTTTGTAGATGTCCAGTGAGGTTTCAAGAATATCAGTCTGGTTTCCACAATTATGAAAACAGGACCTTTTTGACCATTCCCCTCTGTTCTCTTCTGACATCTGGACTGGCAGTGAGTGACTTAAAAACATGACTTGAATTTTACAAATACTTCTACATGTCAGGTGTGTGTCTGTGTGTGTGTTTATAGAATCATATTGCCCTTGGACGTTTTTTGCAAACAATGGAGGATCATGCCAACATCACTCTTCCACACAATTTGATACGAAAGGCATTTTATCATTTCTCTGCTCTGAGGGAGTACTCCTATGACTATTCATGTGTTAGATGTGGCCACAGCCCTCCGGTTTTGGTTGCAGATGGAAACTGGACAATTGCATTTGATTTACCTGGTAAGTGAGAGTGTATTGTTAATTGTGAGTGCATATAATGACTGGTCTTGATATATATTTGGTTCTTTGCTCATTGTCTTGGTTGTGTATTAGCACATCTGTTTAAACGGGCAAATTTGGACAAAATCTGCCAAGAGGATACTCAAGTCAATGTGAGAACAAGATGGGAGACACTTGAGAAGGAAATGACTGCTTCTGGGTTCTGTGATGGTAAGTGCTATTTTGGGGGTGGAGTGGGGGTACCCATAGCTTACATCCTGAAATGAAAGTTTTATTTTCCTTTTTGCATTTTAGGCAACACATTTGCCAATCCTTATTCACATCCCTTGACATACACTGCCTTTACTCCATGGCTGGGTAACTGCTCTAGGGTAAGCGATATTGTTCCAAAGACAGAAGTGTACAAAGGTCTGTCTCAGAAAGATCGTGCTTTCACCTCTAGCTGTGGGTTGGAGATAGATGAAGAAGCCATTTTGCAAGTGCTGGAGTCCAAAACTGTATGTAGTGTACCTTATTCTGTAATGATGTTTTCTACCATTTTTTTTTTCTTTATTAACCATGACTTTTATATTTAGCCAAAGAAAGAAGCCTTGGTGAAAGCCTGCAATGCCCTGGGAGTATCACGCGTGGGTAGTACCACTGACTTAATTAACAGACTTGAGGAGCTACTCCCTTACAAGGATTTGTACCCCAAAATGTTTTTTAAGCTTCAAAAGGCTGGTGGTAAGACATTGTCATATGTTAAAGGGTTAGTTCACCCATTTAGGGGAAATCAGGGACTTCAGAATGCCGCTTCACTATTGGCCGTCTCCTGCGTCAGCATCACACGCATGTGTCGTGGTGATCACGTGAACCGCGTCGGCCAATAATTAGATGGCATTCTGCCGTAGATCCCAGAAGTGCTGCACTGTTTACCATGTCGGGAGACAAACAGAAAATAAATTGTTGAATAAAGATGTTATATTTGTTTTTTGCGCACAATGTATTCTTTTCTCTTCATAATATTAAGGTTGAACCGTTAAGGTTAAACTATTTTAAAGTGTTTTTTACTATCATTTTGGGCCTTGAATGTTGCAATGATGTTGCTGTCTATGGATGGTGCAGAAACCTCTAAGATTTCATCAAAAATATCTTAATTTGTTACGGGTTTGGAACGACACGAGGGTGAGTAAATGATGACAGAAATTCCCGATTTTGGGGGAACTAACCAACCCTTTAAATTGTATTTACATTTCTTTCTTTCTTTTTTGTCATGCATATGAAATGTTTTGAGGATGTTGAATTTTAAAATTTTACACCATTTTTCTTTGTTTTGCCAAATGGAGGTGGTGTTTTGCACATGACCTGCCCACACTCTGTGGTGTACTACCAGTCAGCACTGTGGTGGCAAGAGTCAGCCCGTGATCATGGAGATGCTCTTTTGAGCTTTAAACACCCTCCCACAGTGTATGTGTCCGACATTGCTGGACGTGTTGCAAGACACGTTAATAATCGCACCAACCAACGTTTTTTCCAGCCATATGATGGACGACTTTGTGAAAACACTGCTGCACACATCCAGGCAGCAGCGGAAAAACGACTTGAAGTCCGGTTCCCATGGGTGACAAGTGTTGGCTTCTCATCAAGAAAAGTCTCTGAAAATGAGGCCACCTATTCTTCTGACACTTTGTCCTCACTGCATCATGTGACAGTAACCAATGCAAGATTCTCCTTGTATGATCGGTTCCATCAAAAAAATCAAAGCAGACAAGAGGAGGTTTTGAGAAGTTTGAAATTGGCACCACACTTAGGCCCTGTCCACACGGACACGGGTATTTTTATAACCGTGACTTTTTTTACGCGGTTCGGCCGTTCGTCCACACGAAAACGCACTGAAACCGAACATTTTTGAAAACCCCTGCCAGGGTGAGGATTTTCAGAAACGCCGGTTACAGTGTTGTCGTGTAGACAGTGAAACCGGGGTTTTTGCCTTGCGACGTCAGAGTGTGCGCCGTTATCAGCTGTGTTTGACATCAGATTTGCGCTTCTGATTGGCCAACGTGGCTTTAGGGTTAAGGTTTATATCGCCGCCTGCTGGCGTGGCATGCTCTTGACCGCGCTTGATTGTGTGTTTTTACGTTTTCATGTAGACGGAGACCGAGCATGTGTGGACGGGATTTTTTTTAAAAACGCTGTAGGAAAAACTCCGCTTATAAAAATACCCGTGTCCGTGTGGACATGGCCTTAGCTTCTCTTGTTAATTCCTCCGTAGCTGAACAGCTAAACCGGGAGTTGTCTTCCAGCAGATATTCTTTGTGTCAAATGAGGGATGAACATTATATGTTCTCCCTACGACTGTACTTTCATCTTCACAACAAAAGAGTTAATGAAAAATGCAGGCAAAGCATTCAATCCACATTGGCCTACATGGGAAATTGACATTCAGGAGTGAAGGTAGTTTTAGTGATTACTGATTTTCAATATTGCCTCTAATGCCCTTTAGATTGTTTCAATTAGCCATAAATGTTTTTTTGTGTGCTCTACAGGTAGTACCACAGAACTTCAAGAAGGTAAAGTTGACTTGAATCACTTAAGTAATTGTAAATATCAGGTTTAGGTTTTTATATAAATCATTATTTGGTAGCCAATATCCCAAATGTGCCATGTTTTAATACAAAATACCTGATGGAATGAAAACATCCATTTTAATCATATTACTTCACCATATTCTAAACTTCTGTATTTTGTAGTTCCACCAAGTTCACCAGAGCCTGACACAGATTGCTGGGGACGGACAAACATACGTGCCAGGAAGGAAACCTCAGATTTCCAGTTGCAAAACCAACCAAACCCACTGGTATGTTTTCATATAAGGAACACAATGTTCAAATGTATTATAAACTGTCTTGATTTTAGATTTTATCTAAAATTTGACAATGACATTTGACAACTAACATTTGACTAAAATTAGTCTGTTCTATTGTTACTGTTTTAGTTTGATCATGTTTTGGATGGGACCCAATCACCAGATGAAATCATAGGTGCAGTGGGTAAAACAGTGTTGAAAAGATCTGACTTGATGTCTTTAGGATTGAACCAGGAAGTTGAGGCAACAGTTAGTGGATATGTTACACAACTTTATTTTAATATATTTTAAGTAACTTGTGATCTATTTTTTTTTACCTAACATTCCTGATCCTTATGCAATAGGTGATGAACTGTTACCTTTCTCAGTTATCCCACATTGCTGGAGAGAAGGTATTATGGGTGTCATTGACAAACCTGTTTAATATAAACTAATAATGATATTACATATTTGTGCTTTTAAAATTAAGTTGTAACTTGTTTTTTCTTTTTTTACAGGGCAAGGATGTTCATCTTCTTGATTCATATGTGGTGGCCACTTGGCAACCACCTTTGAATTGTGATCCATTTCTGTCCCTGCCGGTAAGTAGTTTTAGAAAGTAGGTTTGATACCCTGCTTTAAAGGGATAGGTTGAGGGTGAGTAAATGATGACATAATTTAAAATTTGGGGAGAAGTATCAATTTTAAGTTATCATTATCACTTCTTATTGTAATTTCTCAGATGAATTGCCACATTCCAACAATATGCTCTGTTTGTTGTTCCTCTGTTCACTCCAACAGACTGATGCATCCTCAAAAGACTGCATCCTATTTCCTATATGCAAATCAGGTCACTGGACCCTGTGTGTAAGTTGTTGATTTCTTCAAATACCATTCGTTTAATTTTGGAAATATCTTAATCATTGTTTTCATCCAAGGTTTTGCCTGACAGCCATATTTGATATTGTTCATTTCTATGGTAATCATAATTAGACATATTCATTTTTTTCCCTCTTTATCTTAATAAAAATTGTATACTTAAAAATTAAAACAAGAAATAACAAACCTACACACAGGCAGGCTGTATTGTAGGAAGTTTGCTTTGTGTATTCTGCAGGTATTACTCCCGAAACTTAAAAGGATACATGTCCTCGACTCCACTGACCCTAGAGGTTATGGAGATACTGACTGTGTATCAATGTTCAGGTTTACATACTGTATAATTACATTCCATGGAGTTCCGTGGGGCAAAAAACTGTTCTGTGTTCCAGTTGAAGTTTTATGCATTCTATATACTGTATATGTTGTTAATATTTGTTTAATTTTATATAAATCTATACAAAATATAATGGAACTGTTCATTGTTCCATATAACTTTCACCCCCAGTTTTACAGACAAGTCTCAAATTAGTCCCAGACTAAAATGCAGGTTTAACTGAAAGTAACTTACAATTGCATATCTTAAAGGTCCCGTATTATGCCCCTTTTCACAAGATGTAAAATAAGTCTCTGATGTCCCCAGAATGTGTATGTGAAGTTTCCGCTCAATATACCCAACAGATCATTTTTTACAGCATGTTTAAATTGTAATTTTTTGGGGCTCAGAAAAACGAGCTGTTTTAGTGTGTGCCCTTTAAATGCAAATAAGCTACTGCTGCTGGCACAGGGGGCGGAGCTACATGAGCTCGCGCTCAGTCTCTCAGGACAATTTCATCTCACGGAATGATGATAATATCAGAAACTCTCAGTAACGGTGTTCATTTCGAGTCGGACAATAATGCCTACAGAGTCAGAGTGCTGTATAGAGATGGAACAGGTATAGTTTAGTAGTTTAATTACGGTTATTATAACGTATTTGTCATCTGCTTGTATGTATCCATTATTTATTAATATCCTACAAGTCTGCTGTAGCGGACCAGGTCCGAATGATAATCAAACATATACTGATGAGTTTAATAAAGTTTATTTTACATCACACAAAAGATGAAGCGTCAGTTTTACTTCAGAAAATCACTGTAAGAGCTGCGTAAACACTAAGTTATAAGTGCGGGAGTTGAGGGAGCATTCCTGTGGGCGGACGTTAGTCAAAAAACTGTTCTATTGACGTCATTAAAGAAGGAAGTAGAGAGATGTAGTCCAAACGGGCTGTTCGATGTAGGCTACTTCTGTTAAATAAAATATCTCGCTTGGCATTGAACTTTGAGCTTTATAATTTTACAGATATTATTTATACTCTAACAACAACATTACACACTAACTAAAGTTTAAAACATGGGATCACGAAGAACGGGACCTTTAAAATGTCAGTGCCATTGTTTCTTTTAATATTCACAACAGTAAAAAAACTTCTAAGGCTTGTTTATAAAAGCTACTTCAATGTCCTAATTGAACTAAGGCCTAATCCTGGCATAATCTAAACCCTGTCTGTGAAACTGGGTTTCAAAGGGTTAAAGTCCAGTGGTTCAGTTCAACACTTTGTTCTCTGGCTTTAGATGGGCATAGACAGTGGCATTTAAAAAAAAAAAAAAAATACACCTGCTCCCTAGTTCTGGTAACTGTCATGTGACTATACCTGTCTATACCCCTCTCTCCCTCTCCCTCTCTCTCTCTTTCCCTCTTGTTCTCTCTCTCTCGTGTGTATAAAATAACTAACTTTTTCCCTTCTTTTTAAGCTCAATTGCAATAAAGATGGTTCCAGGATCTTGGAAGCTTGTTAAAAATAAGGTATTGATTTCATGTTACAACAATTGATTTATTTGCCATCTTTAGTGTATAAATAAAATGTAAATTTTTCCATTTTTATTTCTTTTCTAGGGTGTTCCAGCACAGTTAGGATCTGTGGACTGTGGAGTATTCATGCTAATGGTAAGTAATTACGGTGGGTTTTTTTACCCCATAACATTTATTTTAAGGATAACCCAACATCCATAATTGTCATCAAAAGACTATCAGGCTGACCCCAATGAAAATAGATTTTCTTTCTTTTTTTTCAGGTATTGACAAGTGAATAATTTGATCTATATTTGTAATTATCAAAGGGGTGTATAATACCCCTTTTTACAATATGTAAAGTAAGTCTCTGATTTCCCCTGAGCGTGTATGTGAAAATTTTAGCTAATACCTTACAGATAATTTTTATAGCATATTGCCCAGGAGGAAGCTTGTGTAGTCCCTACCAGTTGTTTGTTGTAGTCCTCAAAAAGTGATTTCTGTATAAAGAAAATTCCCTTTGCTTTGAACTTTGATCGTCGTTACTTATTCATATTGCAGATGTTGTTTATGCTCAAACAGCAACATTACACTAACTAAAGTTAGAAAAGTGAAATCATAATCAACCACCCCTTTAAAAATGTGTTATCTGTCTGACAGTATGCACTGTACAAGGTGTTTAACTGGGAGTTTGACTTCACCCAGGTAAGCACTATCCCTTCTCTTAATATTTTTTAGGAAAGGTATTACTTTTGGACATTTTAAACATCCATTTCCAAATTTATCTTTTGCTTTTCAGAATGATATGGCCCATATCAGGCGGTGGTGGGTGAATCTGCTATTGTCAAAAATGACAAATGGAAGGTATAGATAGAATATGTAAATAAAAACTATTTTGGCTAAGTAATGTTTGGTAATGAAATACATGTTGTTTTTGTTTTGTTTTTAGAAAGAGGATGCGCACATCAGCCATGTCAATCAGTGAGGAGGCAGGACAAGTACAGAACATCGAAATCTTGATGGTAGTAGTACATTCAATATGACAGAAGCAAAGATCGAATGGATTTCAAGCCTTTATTATCTCACAAACTATTATAGTAGCTTTATGACATATCTTATTGTTAAATTAAATGTTTTCAGGTATTAGCAAGTCATTGTTTTGCAAGTCACAAGTAAGTCTCGAGTCTTTGCATTCAAGTCCCAAGTCAAGTCCCGAGTCAAGACAGACAAGTCCAAGTCAAGTTGCAAGTCCTCGAGTTTAAGCTTCAAGTCTTAAACAAGTCATTAGTGCTTTTTGCACAAATTACTGTCTCAGTGTTAATTACTATAGTAAATGAAATGTATACTAATTTACATCAGAAAGGCTTTTAAAATATGATATAATATAATAATATATAATATTATCAAATTTATTGTGGCAATGCAGATTTAAAAATAAAAAAAATAAACTGTTCTGTAACTGTAAATGAACTGTAACTGTTCATTGGGAAAATTAATCGTGATTTGCTACACATTAAGTTAAGTAAAATTAAGTAAAATATTGAGTCCCTGGTTAAATTATTTTGTTAACGCGACAGTAATTGTACTAGAACATTCCTATTTCTATGGCGACGTATCAAGCGCCACGTGACACTTTTTGGGGCTACGTTACGTTACAAAACGTAATGTAAATCCATCCATTTCTCCCGAAAGACATGAAAGTGAGTGGCTGGTGAACAGGGAGAAGACTTTATAGTTACCTATAGGCTAAAATGTGCGTTTGTTGTGGGGGGAAAATAACATGTCTCAAAATTACATTTGAAAGGTTTATTATTTCCGCTTACTTAGATATCAGTGTGTTTTTTTTTTCTCAAATTATAAATGGTTCGCTAGTACTTGTGTATTTAAATGCCTGAAAAAGAAAAAAGAAAACATTATTTGGTTGAAAACTGTCTGAACGTGTGATAATTAATGACAACTGACTCGCGCTGCTGAACACACTCCATCACGCGCTCTCTGGCTCAGTGCCAAACGTGCGAAAACAGCGCTAATCAGCTCTGTGATCATGCGTCAATGATACAGTGCTATACTACAGTCAGTGATTATTACAACTCTGATCTGTGGTTTTAGAAGGTAGGTCAAGTCTTTCCAAGTCACAGGGCTCAAGTCCGAGTCAAGTCGCGAGTCATTGTTGTCAAAGTCTAAGTCGAGTCGCAAGTCATCTTTGAATATGTCAAGTCGAGTCGCAAGTCATCAAATTTGGGACTCGAGTCCAAGTCAAGTCCAAGTCATGCGACTCGAGTCCACAACCCTGATTACCTGCACCCATAGGATGCACATTTTGTTTTAAGGGAGGTTAGGTCATGATGTTTGGAAATGGCAGTATTCATTTTTTGGTTTGTTTGTAATACCCAATAGTTGCCAGACGCTGTCCTGTCTGAAATTCTTCTTCACACACTTCTGCTGGCTTCACAGTATGTTTGTATTTACTTTCTTTTACACATTTGATTGAAATGTGGTTTTAAAATGGTAACTGAGAAATGTATTGGTATGTCAACATGTCTTCAATTATTCTCTTTTTAATCATGCTCATTTTTATGCTCCTCAAATTGAAATATTCAGGTGTAACAAATTGGAGAGAGAAGACATGTCAAGAATATTATCAGATGTACACACTGCAGCCCTGCAGACACTGCAATGACATTTACAAGAACTGCTAACCAGGTGCATCAATTATGAATGAAAATGTGCTTAATGACAAAATGCAATAAGAATAGTAATTCATGTGGCTGCATCCATGTGTACTGTTAATAAGGTAATTTGGATATTAATCTCACAATTTTCTTATGAATCCTCTAGGTTATGTTGGAAGAGGAAAACGAGGAGAAATGCAAGGCTTTTACTCGGAAAACACCCATCCAGGGTTTTGCAGTGATTGGTGTCAGCTGCTGGAGAGTGACAATTCGTTCACTCTACCAGTTCCAGTCTAAAAGCCTACTTAATCATCTAACTCATCTAACTGCGTAGGACACAACATCATGAGATCGGTTCCATCCAGCACACGGCTTGTTCGTCCTGCTACAATCGGGTAGGAGGTACAGGTCCCTTCAAGCCAGACTGGCCAACAGCCTCTATTCTCAGGCAGTTAGACTGCTGAATAACACCATCCCCGGCTACCTCCTCCTCTCACTTAATCCACTCACTTAACACTACCCAACAACTACAATAACTGTGAACTGGACTTTGCATTGTTGCAGCACACACAATTATACACATTTTCTGGTTAATAGTGATTCTTTGCCTCATATGCCCTTTCCTTGTTTGTTTTGTCGCTTTCCCTGTTTCCTTGCTATTGTTGATCTCACTTAATCCGTCTATTATGCATATTATCCAACATTGCAATAATTGTGACCGGACTTTGCATCGCTGCAGCACATACAAGTATACTCTCTTTTCCTGGTTACTATTGATTCTCCACCTCATACACCTTTTTTTTCTTGGTTGATATCTGCCGCTGTGTCCTGTTTACAAAATATGCTCTTGTTGATCTCTTATACCTCATGAAATTGCACTGTCGACTGATGCCCTAATGTAATTTTGTTGTATCACTGGAATAACAATAAATTATTATTATTTATATTATTATTATTATAACTAATCTTTCTTTTTTTCTAACTAATCTTTAACTTAACTAAAATTCTTTCTTTCTAACTTTGCTAATAAGCTAATAGAAGAGCTCAAGTCTGAAGAAGACCCTCATCAGTCTGTTTTCTGCTGACCAAGTTAACTTATGTGATCGGATTCACAGCATTGTATGTGTATTTCTTTAATGAATAAAGTGATCATTGTCTGTACTATCTGAGGAAGGAGTGTTTTATCAGTATGTTTTGGTAGTCTGTCCTGATAATGATGAGCTTAGGCCCTCTACAACCTTGGAGGAACTGCGATTCCCTTGTGCTTTTGTGTGTGTGTTGAATGCTCTGTGCAGGTCTTGTGATATGCAACAACAGACCCCGAGATGCATTTCTACGACCTCCGATGTCATCACCGAACCAAGTCTTGGACTCTATATGACAATTATCTTGATTAATGTCGGCTTATCTTCTATCTATCCATAAGTGTAGAATTGTTTAGACTTTTCTCTTAGCCAATCAGAAGTAGCCAACATGAATGTACTGATGTCATTCATGCCCCAAATATCAAGCCTGTTTCAAAAGTTACAGCTGCTTTATTAAACAAATAAAAGAATGTATTTAGTACTGCAAATGTAAAACTGACATTAATGATAGCAAAATATGATTTTAAATAAAGGTCATTGATGAGACAATGTTCTTTTTTTTCTTTTAGACAGGACTTTCATTAAGTTTAATGAATGTTTATGTACATAGGAATTCATTTATGCATGTATATATTTCATTATTTAACAAACATGTATACTCATTCATAAGTTATATTTATACACGTACAAATGCATAATTTCAAGTGTAGCTTGTTTTTTTATTTCTAATTATTTCTATGATCTTCGTAACTTGATTTTAATCAAATTATATAAAATAATTACTAATAAAATGTAAATAAGTACTAAAATTATATATAAATTAATATAATAATTATTTGCCTGGCTAAAAGCGGCATACACCTCCGATTTCCGGTTATAGCGGCAGCTGACGTCCGGTTTTATTGGCAGGTACGGTCCAAGGGGGTAATCCATCGACCGGAAGTTGAAGTCGGCCGGGTGCCGCCATCTTGTAGCAGAACTTCACTTGCGTTAGCATTTCCATTGACTCCCATTCATTTTGGCGTCACTTTGACAGCGAATAACTTTACATCTGAGGCGTTTAAAGACTCCATTTGTCCATTATTTATTTCTAAAGAAACACGACAATGTATAAAGGGCTCCATTACCTTCTATGTTACATTATGGCCCCGTAGAAACAGTTTTGGTAAAAATAGGCTAACGATTGCGTCATAACCACTCGACTCTCTGTCGCGCTGTACAGAAATTACCGTACAGACAGGAGGAGAAGCTCGCAGGCAATCGGGGGGACGTCCCGTCAAGGGAGAAGCCCATAGATAATGAGTCCATAAAAGCAACGGAATACTTATTCCTGCTCACTCACGCCAAAGAACTCTTTGCTCAAGTTCCCCGTCTCTGCAAGATTAACATTGGCAATTTTCACGCACAGCTACTAGAAGATTAACGTCTGTCAGACAGGTTGCTCACGTCATCAAGCTTAGTTTGAGTCGGTCTGAGTCTGCGCGTCAGGAACGGAAGTGCTCAAAAATCGCTAAAAGTGGGCTTCAACTGTCTCAACTGAGTTCCAATGAGATCGCTCTGTCCATTTCTTTTACTGTCTATGGTACGGTCAGCTGTCAACGGCAGCTACTTCCTGCTGCCAGCTGCCGATTTTTCGCTGAACCCCCTCTCAAGCAGTCTTAGCAACCATTACAATGACAATATAATCAAAAATACAATAAATGAAAACATGTTGCAAACATTGAATGCAAAATAAATCGTCCCAACCATTTATCTAAACACAATAAAATCTATTGCAACCAATTCTAAATAACTCATGAATTTGAAAAGAACCAAGTTGATACAAAATTAATACATTAAAAAAAATAAAAAAAAATATAAACCATACCTGGATGGATTAAAGAGAGAGACAGCAATGAAAAATGTTTCTCTCTGACTGTATCACCTGCACAGATTAAGAACCATAATCAATCGGTTACAATCACCACGTTCTGTCGACGCACACACATACATACTCGACTTCTGTACTTAGTAATAAAACTATCAATCCTATCCATCCATTCATAAAACACTTCCTAGAACATTTGTAACAGTCTTAACAATAATATTAATGCATAATATGTACTTTATCGAATTTCTGCAAACTTTTATAAGCTTTTATGGAGAAACACCAACCGCTTACCTCTCCTCAGTGTGCAGAAAGCAGTCTGAGGACGCAGCGCGAGCTGCACAGAAATGACGTCACGACGTCAATACTAACACATCATTAAACTCCCCTTCCAAATTAACACTAATGATATAAAAAAAGTAACATTTTCATAGACTATTTAAAATAAAAGTAAATAAATAAAAAATGACAAGAAGGATAATTAGTGAAATACATACATTCACATTAGGAATATTTACATCCGTCACAAAGGCAACCGCTGGGTTCATTGTTGGTCAAGTTTTCTGTAAGGGAACCACTGTTGGTAAGCGCCATGCTCATGTTTTTGTTTTGAGTTAATCCCACGCCATGTTTTTGTTTGATGATTAATTTTGTTTGTAATAAACTGCACTTTGGTTCTTCTCTACAACTTGCCTTCAATGGATCATTTTACGCTTCAGTAAAATGTGAATCTTAAAGTAAAGTTTTATCTGTTATTTTTGTAATTTAAATATTTAATGAACTTTTCATTTCATTAATTTCATTTAGCTATTCATTTAGCATACGCTTTTATCCAAAGCTACTTACAAATGAGAACAATAGAAGCAGTTAAACTAATAGTAGTACAACAATATGCTATAACCCGTCCCAGTTTCATCTAATGCAGTCCATGTAATTTTTTTTTTCTTTTTTTAAATAAAACAATAGAATAGAAGAGAAAGTGTTAGTGTTACTGGATCAAGTGCTGCCGAAAAAGTTCCGTCTTCAGCTGTTTCTTGAAAGTGGCTACTGACTCTGGTTGAGTTGGGCAGATCATTCCACCAGCAGGGAAGAGTCATGGTAAAGCTCAGAGAAAGAGATTTTGTGCCTCTTTGAGATGGTACCACAAGACGACATTCGCTTGCAGAGCGCAAGTTTCTGGATGGCACATAAGTCTGAAGTAATGAGTTTAGGTAAAAGGGAGCAGTGCCAGTGGTTGTTCTGTAGGCAAACGTCAGTGACTTGAATTTCAACATGACATGATGACTTTTGCGTAAACATACACGCCACTTGAAGTGGCGTGTTATCTCTACACATCTGCGTGTATCCGCGTGTATGTCTACGCCAGGTGTGCCCAACCCTGCTCCTGGCGATCGACTGTCCTGCACAGTCCATCTCCAACCCTAATCAAACACACCTGAAGGTCTTCAATTAAGGTCTTAACAACCAATTAAGGTCTTCAGGATTACTTGAAAATTAAAGGCAGGTGTGTTTGATCAGGGTTAGAGAGAAATTGTGCAGGACAGTCGATCGCCAGGAGCAGGGTTGGGCACACCTGGTCTACGCCATTAATGTCCGAATGATTCCGCGTGTACGTACACGCCGTTAAATGTCTGAGCGAAACGAAGCAAAATGTAGATCTACATCTGGGGAGCGATATTTTTTTTCCTAGGATGGTAGGGGAAGACTCATAAATGCTATTAACCCCAGTGACGGGTAGGTTTAGGTCATATATTTATATATACAGTAATGTAACGTTAAGTCAACGGCGTTCATAAACACGCTGAAAAGCAATTATGCTTGTTGATTGCACGCCAAAAATCGAAATACGAATTGGCGTGTCATACACACGCAATTTCATGAGATCAGTCTGTGAATTTAATGCGAGCGGCAACTGCCAACCAGTGCAATTTTTTGAGGAGAGGAGTGACGTGTGCTCTCTTTGGCTCATTAAAGACCACTCTGGCTGCAGCATTCTGGATCAGTTGCAGAGGTTTTCAGAGCAAGCTGGAAGACCAGCCAGAAGAGCACTTTTATAGTCTACTCTGGAAATGTGTCACAGTGTTTGGTACTTAAAAATCCTGTTACTTTTAAACCCATACCTGTGGCTGTAAGAATTCATATAAACATATATTAACAGGGCAGCACAGTAGCTCAGTGGGTAGCACTATCACCTCACGGCAAGAAGGTCAGCGCCAGGAGTTAGCAGGTTCTCAATGATTTCCTCCCGATACACTAGTTTCCACCACAGTTCAAAGACATGCTGCATAGGCAAATTAGTAATACGCAATTGTCTGTGTATGAGCCCGGTGATGGGCGGGCCATCTGTTCAGAGTGCTTTGAACGTTCAGAAAACATTCTGAAAATAACGTTTTAATAACATTATCAAAATGAGTGAATGGAATGTTCCTTTAACGTCCTTGACACATATGTTCCTTTAACACATTTGAAAGCCACACAACATCACTTAACTGGGATGAATACTAGTTGTAGTACATGTGTATTTGATAGTAAGTTTATGATATATCATGAGCTGAAATTGACCAAGGGCTAAGCCACGCCCCCTCCACTCACTCGGACAAACAGTCAGCATTCGGTGACAGGCGCTTGGCAGCTGTCACAGTAGGAGACATTTCACGGGAGGCAATTGATGATTTTTGGAGACAGAAAGATTATATATCATCTCGAAGTCACCAAAAGGGCATTACCTATGCATTGGAGGGTTATATTAATAATTTTATTGTTGAGAAGGTCGATGAAAAGCTTCAGCTCCAGGCAAAAATGTACAGGTCACAGTGTAAATGTGATAAACCGCATCTCGTTGCCATCACCATCTCAGACAACAAGATAGAGGATCAGCATTGTTCATGCACTGCAGTATTTACATGAATCTTTCAGCACAACATTGCTAACATTTGTTATCTCGGTTATTTACATACGTTTATATACGTTAATGAAGCTACGCATGATGTACAACGCAGCTAGAAGCTAACGTTACGTTAGAGATGTTAAAGATAACGTTCAAAACTTCAAATACGTTGTTGACTTAGAACAGATGTAGACATCCTTGTTTAATTCTTGTTCAATTTATCCACGTTTAGTTGGTGTTGTGGTCTAACGTTACCGCATAACTTAATCCAGAGCAGACACCACGACTTATCTCGGTTGAGATGTGGCTTAGGAAAATGTAAAAAAAAATACACACCGTCGCCCTGCCTCTCGGGATACCGAGTGTCGGAGTTGCATGTACCCCATGCACACCGTTTGACCATTTTAAACTTAAAATGACAAGAAGAAACATATAAAAACGAATGAAAACTGACTAACTGCAATGCATTTCAATGGACGTGGAAGCAGAGAATGTCCGAGTGTATTGGTTAGCTATGCGCACTGATTGGCTCATCGTGTTTGGGGGTGTGGCTTAGCCATAGGTCAATTGGTAAGTAGTTAACAGTGAATTAATTATGACGTGCCCCCTCAAGTAAAGTCATGACACAGTCATGCATAACCCTTTAAGACCGACAGGAGCGTTGGCGCTCCCATTCCATTTGCCCATTTTCCGAAACTGAAACCAAATGGCTAGCTCGATAATTCTAAATAATTTAGTTTGTGCTTATCTTGGCGAAAGCCGATTACAAATCAGCATGAGGTTTAACATCTACTCTACTATTTTAATTTGTTTTTGTTTATTGCACTTTTGAGCTATTTATCTAGTTAATATTGCTTTATTACATACATAGCCTTTAAATTGGGGATGTAAGGATTGTTTTGATGTATGGCATATGAAAATGTTCAAAAGAATGACAGCACAGCATGTAAAAACATACAAGATATACTCTGGCGGAATTGTTCTATGGCAGGTCATAAAGGGTTAACAAGCCATTACTTTATGTTAGTGTATGGTTAGTTAATCATGACTTAGTAATGATGTGCCCCCTCAAGTAAAGTCATGACATAATGATGCATTAACAAGCCATTAGTTGATGTTAGTGTATGGTTCGTTAATAATTAATTAATTATGATGTGCCTTTTCAAGTAAAGTCATGACACAATGATGCACTTACAAATCATGAACTAAAATATGAATAAACATACAGTAAGAGTGCCATCATTATTCCTTTACACCCATGGTACAAAAAAACAAAGATAAAAATGATGTGTAGTTCTTTTATTTTTATGTATACAATTAAACATATATGGACTTAAAAAAAAGCCCAAACATACCTGTAAAGACACGCATAAGGCACGTTTACATGTAAAATAGGGCATAAGCTATAAGCTAACGCTAATTGAAGCATACATTTAAACAAAAAATACAGATAATTTTTGTACATAACCTCCTGAAAACTCCAAAATACAACTGTTACGATCCGTTTCACGTCTAGGGGTAGGAAGGGAAGGTAACAAAAGTTTCGGGGAGAGAGTGAGAGAACTCCCATCTCCAGGTCCCAGGACAAGCACAAATTACAAGGTATTGTTGACAGATATTGTTGTATGTTGCTGTAGGTAGTATGCCATATGGAACCGTTGCAACTGAACCTGCATTATCAACGACAGTCGGCTTCGACAGCATTAGTCAAAGGGGTTGGTGCGTATGGTCGGGGTTGTTAGGTAGTATGCCTTACGGAACCGTTGCCACAGAACCTGCTTTAATGACGACAGTGGGGCTTCGACAGCCTTAGTCAACCGGGTTGGCGCGTATGGTCGGGTTGCGGTGAGATTGTACCGTTAGAGATTGTGATTAGGAGATTGCGGCTAGGTCACATCAAGGGTTTATGCCACTGAACTACGAGGAAGGAGCAACCTCAGCAGCAGGAGGGATCTCAAGCACAATAGAAAGAAAGAAACGCTGATGTACAGGTAAGCAAGCTGGGCTGAGTTGAGTGGGGGACGGAGGGGGGTGACTCTGGGACGCCAGAATCAATGTCGAGCCCTCTTGAGGTGTCGTGGGCTAGTCGACGAAACACTGAGGACGGAAGAAAGTGCCCACTTGAAGACCCAAGAGATGTTCCCTACTCAGCTCAATCCAGACGGTTGTCATGCTGATCCGCTGGGGAGACCGCACTGTGGTTGATCCCCGGAGCCAGCATCGCAGCCGTTGTGTGTGCTGACGTGCCAGGAAATATTATTCAGCTATTAACACCAGATAGAAGGAAATTCACATCACCATATGGAAGGAAGCGTAAATGGATGGAGACGCATAGGTTACTGTAAAGCTACGTCTTAGTTGGTGCTTATCTTGGCGAAAGCCGAGTGCAAATCAGCATGAAGTCTTAACATCTACTCTTGTGTAATGGAAATCATGCATGAATCATTAAGACTCCTGTCCGCAAAATAATGTAGAATTCCTAGACAATTGGAAAAGTTTTTGGGGTAAGCCTGACCTGTTGAAAAGAAATGGTATTCATCCGTCCTGGGATGGTGCTGCTCTTCTCTCTAGTAATTTGGCTCATAGTCTTAGAGCTAAAACATGACAAATTTGGCACACCAGAACCAGGAAATATGACCATATTAGCCCGCTTCTGTCAACACTGCATTGGCTCCCTATTAAACATCGTATAAATTTTAAAATATTGTTGATTACCTACAAAGCACTAAATGGTTTAGCTCCGCAGTACTTGAGCAAGCTCTTAACGCATTATAGTCCTTCACGTCTATTGCGATCTCAAAATTCCGGCCAGTTGATAATACCTAGAATATCTAAATCGACTGCAGGCGGTAGATCCTTTTCCTATTTAGCACCAAAACTTTGGAACAGTCTTCCTACCATTGTCCGGGAAGCAGACACACTCTGTCAGTTCAAAGATAGACTAAAAACACATCTCTTTGACCTAGCATACACATAACACACTATAGACTTCTATAAATTCAATGTTAGGCTGCATAGATTAGGTCAGCGGAACTGGGAACACTTCCCTTAAATCTTGATGTACTCGCTACATCATAAGAAGAATGGCATCTACGCTAATATTAGTGTCTTTGTTTATCCAGAGGTTTTCCCGCAGCCTGCCGGATTTAGGCCGTGTCCAGACCTGATGAAGGAGATCCGCCTGGACCCGATGACAATGCAGTGCTGAAGTGTCAACTATCCTCTCCCTATGGAGGATCCCTTTCCCACTCTACAGATAAAGCGTTGTGAATTCTGGCTCGCGTACCCCGAAGTGTCACGGTGCGTGGTGTGGAATAAATCCGTGGATTCAAGTGCAGAGTAAGAAGTATTTAATAAAGACCAAAACATAAAATAAACAAAAGAAAACTACAACGTACAAACTTAATCCAGAACAAACAAGGCAGGGCAAGAACAGAACTCAACACGACGAATACACGTAACAAATACAACGAACGAGCACAGGACAGCAAACACAGGAAGACTAAATAGGAAGGCAAATAAGGCGGGTAACGAGGATAACAGGTGGGACAAATAAACCAATAATCAGATAACAAAGGGGAGGGACCAGACAATAACATGAGCACATGGCCCAACATAACAAACACCCAAGTGTCACAAAGGACAGGACAGACACGTGACACTACCCCCTCCCTACGGAGCGGCTACCAGACACTCCATCCGGTGGCACGGGAGGGACACACCAGGGGGGCACGGTAGAGACAGGAACATAGGGCAGCCAGGGCGGTGAAGAACCCTCGGGCGGCCAGGGCGGTGAAGAGCCCTCGGGCGGCCAGGGCGGTGAAGAGCCCTCGGGCGGCCAGGGCGGTGAAGAGCCCTCGGGCGGCCAGGGCGGTGAAGAGCCCTCGGGCGGTGAAGACCCCTCGGGCGGCCAGGGCGGTGAAGAGCCCTCGGGCGGCCAGGGCGGTGAAGAGCCCTCGGGCGGCCAGGGCGGTGAAGTGCCCTCGGGCGGCCAGGGCGGTGAAGAGCCCTCGGGCGGCCAGGGCGGTGAAGACCCCTCGGGCGGCCAGGGCGGTGAAGACCCTTCGGGCGGCCGTGGCGGTGAAGACCCTTCGGGCGGCCGTGGCGGGGACACCGGCTCAGGAACCGCAGCAGGCACCGGCTCAGGAACCGCAGCAGGCACCGGCTCAGGAACCGCGGCAGGCACCGGCTCAGGAACCGCGGCAGGCACCGGCTCAGGAACCGCAGTAGGCACCGGCTCAGGAACTGCAGTAGGCACCGGCTCGGGAACAGACACCGGCTCAGGAACAGACACAAGAGCTGCCACAGTCACAAAAACAGACACAAACACTGAAACAAATACTGGGTCCGAGACCGACATGTGCTCCAGTTCTGGAACAGGCACTGGCTCTGCTACCGGCTCTGGAACGAGCACTGGCTCCGGCTCAGGAACGGGCACCGGCTCAGGAACGGGCACCGGCTCCGGCTCAGGAACGGGCACCGGCTCCGGCTCAGGAACGGGCACCGGCTCCGGCTCAGGAACGGGCACCGGCTCCGGCTCAGGAACGGGCACCGGCTCCGGCTCAGGAACGGGCACTGACTGTTCTACTGGTTTAGCCTCCGGCTCGGGAACGGGCACTGGCTCTGCCTCCGGGTCAGAAACCGCAGACACTGGCTCTGCCTCCGGCTCAGGAACAGCAGCGACTGGCATATCCAATATCCGAGCCAGACGCTCCAGGTAGTCCCAGCTCAGGAAGGCAGAGGAAACCGGGACAGTTTCTCGCTGGGCAGACGGGACGTGAACAGTCTCTCGCTGGGCAGACGGGACGGGAACAGTCGCTCGCTGGGCAGACGGCACGGGAACAGTCTCTCGCTGGGCAGACGGGACGGGAACAGTCTCTCGCTGGGCAGACGGGACGGGAACAGTCTCTCGCTGGGCAGACGGGACGGGAACAGTCTCTCGCTGGGCAGACGGGACGGGAACAGTCTCTCGCTGGGCAGACGGGACGGGAACAGTCTCTCGCTGGGCAGACGGGACGGGAACAGTCTCTCGCTGGGCAGACGGGACGGGAACAGTCTCTCGCTGGGCAGACGGGACGGGAACAGTCTCTCGCTGGGCAGACGGGACGGGAACAGTCTCTCGCTGGGCAGACAGGACGTGAACAGACTCTGACTGGGCAGACGGGACGTGAACAGTCTCTCGCTGGGCAGACGTGACGTGAACAGTGTCCGAATGGACAGGCACAGGTCTCCTCCTCCTCCTCCGTCCCTTCTGACAGATATGCACAGACTCAGGGCTGGCTAAAACCATCGACGGAGTACCAACACTGGACGGATCCAGTGACGATGATTTTCTTCCCGAAGAGACCAGTGGAGAAGACTCTGCTGCCCTCCTCTCCTCATTCCTTTGAGCGCACAGGGAGAAATATTTTAAAAGAGAAATCCCATTCTCCCTTTCTGCAGGACAAAGTTCGCTCCGCTGAATCCACATAATGGCTCGTTCGTTCTGTCACGGTGCGTGGTGTGGAATAAATCCGTGGATTCAAGTGCAGAGTAAGAAGTATTTAATAAAGACCAAAACATAAAATAAACAAAAGAAAACTACAACGTACAAACTTAATCCAGAACAAACAAGGCAGGGCAAGAACAGAACTCAACACGACGAATACACGTAACAAATACAACGAACGAGCACAGGACAGCAAACACAGGAAGACTAAATAGGAAGGCAAATAAGGCGGGTAACGAGGATAACAGGTGGGACAAATAAACCAATAATCAGATAACAAAGGGGAGGGACCAGACAATAACATGAGCACATGGCCCAACATAACAAACACCCAAGTGTCACAAAGGACAGGACAGACACGTGACACGAAGTGATAAAATAAAACAAAATTCTGTATCAAAATTTATAGGCAAGAAAAGTAGTTTGTTTAGGCTGGGTTGTATGAATTATAAACCTGCGCACATATTTTAAAAAGCACATAACTATAAAATCAATTCTGAATGAGCATGTGAACGCCGTCAGCGTTAATCACAGGTTCGCGTTTAAAAGTCTGATCATTTCGATGGAGGTGAATCAATCAAAGTTAACTTTAGCTGGAAATAACATTATTCAAGAACCGCTATAATGCCAAACCAATCTGTTACCTTAAATTATATGTTTATCTCTGTAAAGCTGCTTTGAAACAATCCATTGTTAAAAGCGCTATATAAATGAAGATGACTTGACTTGACACCTGCGTGAAGTTGGCCCCCCACCCAACGCAAAACCTCGTCAAACTATGCTCAATCGTTTGTGCTCGGTTTGTGCTGTAAAAAGTTTCGTTTGTGCTGTTTCGGTTTTTTAGATATTAAAAGAATATTTTTAGGTCATTCTGAGGTCACTCAGCCCCCCACATGGTCCAAATTCCCCCAAAATAGGCTCGTTCGTTTGTGCTTCGTTTGTGCTGGTTTGTGCCGGTACAATTTTCGTTTGTGCTGCGTTGGGTTTTAAAATATCGGAAATTGAATTATAGACGATGACGTCACCAGCCCCCCCACATGCTCCAAATTCACCCAAAATAGACGCAATCGTTTGTGCTCGGTTTGTGCTGGTTTGTGCTGTAAAAAGGTTAGTTTGAGCTGCTTCGGTTTTTTAGATATTAAAATAATATTAGGTGGTCATTCTGAGGTCACTCAGCCCCCCACATGCTCCAAATTCACCCAAAATAGGCTCGTTCGTTTGTGCTTCGTTTGTGCTGGTTTGTGCCGGTAAAATTTTCGTTTGTGCTGTGTCGGGTTTTAAAATATCAGAAATTGAATTATAGACGATGACGTCACCAGCCCCCCCACATGCTCCAAATTCACCCAAAATAGACGCAAACGTTTGTGCTGGTTTGTGCTGTAAAAAGTTTCGTTTGAGCTGCTTCGGTTTTTTAGATATTAAAATAATATTAGGTGGTCATTCTGAGGTCACTCAGCCCCCAAGAGGCCAAGAGAACAGCAAAACTATCCTCGAGGTGAGCACACTTTTAAAGTAGAATTGACGAAGACGTTCTGTCATTACATAATTTGTTCAATAAACAATTATCTTCACTTCAGTCTCTTCTGATTGTATTTTATTTTTACGAGTTTCATCTGCTACACTTCACTGCCACCACTAGGGGCAAGTGACACTTCTGTTCAAGACTGCTCTTGTATAAAATGCTGTAGAGTTGGTGGAGAAAAGGTCGATATAAATCAAATTACAAAAGTCGTTACTAATCCAAATTTCTGGCCAATGTAAGTATACATTGTTTGTACTGTCAGTTACAATATTAGTAGCTTCAAGAATAATTGTACAACATTCAAGAGAGCTTGTTACTTGTTATTGAACAGAAACCTCATTAATAACACTTTTATTACTAATTTAGCTATGAAATGCTGATTACAGTTGCAGAAATTTGCCTTTTAGTATTAAAAAACGACCATGGGTCACATGTGCAACTGTATTTAACGTTTCATAGCTAAATTAGTGATATTAGTGTTAGCAACGTGTTTTCGGTTCAATACTGACAATCTAGGTGTCAACATTACCATATTGGTCCTAATATAAGATATATTATCCATCTACATTATCCTTACTATATTATATTATCCTATTATTCTTATATTCAGATCAATACAGTAATATATTAAAACAAATTTATGCTGTACATGATATTTTTTGGAGTCAGGATAATTGAGGGTAATTATGTTGTGCTTATGCCAGATGCCCAAGAAACCAGCAGTCGACAGGGATTCCATTTTCACAGTCCTGTGTTCATCAAAAGAGGCCATAGTCCAAAATGGCAACATAGCTACTCCTAATCAGAGCATCTGGACAGAGCTTAGTAAACAGCTAGACAACAAGATCACTGCAAAGGCACTATACACTTTTGTTAAATTAAACAGACACGATATCTGGACTGCTTTAGGGTTTACTCATGAAAGTGATCATGAAACAAGTGGCAGTAGTGATGACACTGATTTTGAGCCAGGGTCCCTTTCCTCCAGTCCAAAAGATTGCTGCACTTTTGATTTTGAAGTTCCATTTCAGAAATGGATTGAATTTATGCCTGAAACAGTAACATACAAAAACAAGTTCTCTAAAACAAAAAAAAGGGAATACACAATTTTGAAGCCTGGTATCTGGACACATGTGATAAATCGTCACATTTGGCAAGAAGTGAAATGCCCCTGCACATTTGCTTTTAAAAGAGCCAAGGTCTATCCATCAGTCACAGACAAATATATTGTAATCAGAGGCAACTGTAAGGAGTGTCGTGGCCACATTCACATAAAATGTGACAAAAAGCCTGAAATAAACAGCACAATGAAGTTCAGGTGTTCACTTCAAAACACTGATGACTCCCTGCATACTGGCTGTTCCAAGTGTGCGATGTCTGGTAACTTGCGTGTGCAGATATCCAAAGAACTGTGTGAGGGTTGAAAGGAACCCCATGTATGGAGGGCATCAGAGGCAACAAAGCTGATGGATTTTGGAGATCCTGAGCCAAGTCATCTGCCTAATTTGGCCACCCTGCGCAAAGCAAAGCAAGAGAGAAATGATTTCGAATTAGGCGACAAGGATCCTATTCTGTCATTGCAGATGCTAAAATACAGTGCTCCTCACAGTGGTAGCATTAAAGACATTGGACTAGACAAGTTTTTCTGTCACTATTGGAGTCAAACACAAATGTATATGTACAAGACATTATCAAAGACATCTACTAACCCCACTGTGAGTTTTGATGCAACTGGCTCAGTGGTGAGGAAACTACAGAGACCAAATGGCAAGTCTGGCCATATATTCCTATATCAGGGTGTTGTGGCAGGGGGTGAGAAATCAAGTGTCCCAGTGGTGCAAATGCTGTCAGAGAGACATGATGTTAATGCCATAACACATTGGCTGACAGAATGGATACGCGCAGGTGCACCTACTCCAAAAGAGGTTGTGAGTGACTTTTCTCTGGCTTTGCTCGGAGCTTTGGTCAAGGCTTTTACTTCTCATCCTGATCTTAAGACCTACATCAATGAGTGTTGTGGTGTCTTACTCGGTAGACAGTCAGCAAAAGTCCCACCTTGTTTCGTGCGGGTTGATGTTGCACACTGCATCAAGATGATCTGCCGGTGGGACTGCTTGAAAAAAAAAACACATCGCATTAAAGATTTCTTTGTTAGGTCAATAGCTCAGCTTCTCATGTCACAATCCATTGCGGATGCAAGAGAGCTACTAAGATGCATTACTATTGTGGCTCTCAGCGAAACAGAGGATAGTGTCAGCTCTGGAGCCCGCCTCATTTCAGAAAGGTGCAAGAAATACCTAAAAGCCCGAATTGCAGAAGAGCGTGTCATCATTCCAGATGTAGAGGGTGCGGACCTGGAAGAAGTGGATCCATGTAACCAAACACAGACAGACCTGCGGCAGTGGGTAACAGACATATGTGAGGAGAGCAGGTCACTTGCCACATCTAATGGTGATCATGACAATATGCACTTCCTCCCTGAGATTATTCCAAATATAATCTGGCTTGTAAATTACTTACCTCTCTGGACAGGGGTAATGATCCCTCACTTCCGGAGCTCCAACATCACCGCAAGTTCAGCCAATGTCGAAGCCGAGTTTAAAAACATCAAACGCGGCCTTTTCAAGCATGAACACTTGCCTATTCGAGTGGATCGATTCATTGCTCGACATCTGTCCTTCATTGAAGGCAACATGCGTATTTTTTCTGCAAAACAAAAGAGTGCGGAAAAAGGTGAAGAGGATGAGGCTGTTGCGACAGTGATCGACACAGGAGTCAATCCACTACCCACCACAACCTGCAAGATAGATGGAAGGCCAGAGATGGATGCTTCCTGCTCTGGGAAGTCTGACACCGTCACAAACATCCATCCAACAGATGAAGAAGCTGTTGAAAACTGGAGAGGCTTAGCGGTTCCACCCAAAAAGAGGAAGAGGAGTTCATACCTCTCTCCTTGTCCTGAATGGCTCCATGCAGATCCATCTGTGAGAGGGAAAAGACTAATGCTATGTTTACACGGAAACGATCTGAAGAGAAAACGCAAAAGTGGCGTTGCGTTTTCACTTTTTATTCTGCGTTTAGACGAGCGTTGTGGTTGGGAAATCCGCGTGCATATGGTGACGCAAAAGTGTGTGAAATTCGATGTAGTATGCACTCCAGGCGGCTAGGTGGCAATGTGAAGCACTGCCACACAACAACACTAATATCTTAGAATATTTTTTACAACTGCTGTAAAGACTCTTGTATGTTTTTCAGAGCTGCTAGGGCAACTTGAAGGTCCGACGTATGGAAATAATCTGACATGTTGGTTGTTATTTTCCTGTACTGGCGCATGCATGTGACGTAAACGCGTACGCGACGACAGCCATCTATGAGAGCCACCGTGAGCAGATTTGCGTTTTTACCTTTTTACCGTTTAGACGGGAACGCAACGGTGGAGCGTTTTTAAGATTTCCACTCTGGAGGGTGGTTTCACTTTTTTGCGTTTTGGAGCCCCCAAAACGCCGTTGCCGTGTAGACGAAAGGCACATCCGATAAAATATTTTTACGTTTTCACCCGGAATCGTTCTCGTGTAAACGGGGCCTAAAAGTGGACCTGTTGAAAAATGGAAACAATCAACAGCCTGTTAAACTCAGGAAATCAAGAATCTCTGTGCTTAACACATGTGCATTTGATGCTTTTTGTCAATGCTTATGTTGTGCTTACTGTGATAGTGTCACTTTTGAAAATATTGTTTGCAATGAGGATTCCAACAACCTCCTCCAGCTAGTGAAATCCATCACCACAAAGGGTCTGAATGCACAGGCCTACATACAGAGGGCAGAGCTGCTGAGCGAAATATTCAAAGCTGTCCGACTGAAGTCTGGTGCTCTCCAAATAGATGCACAATCAGTGTTGGGGAAGCTACTTTGAAACTGTAGTTTGACAAGCTACAAGCTACTCGTTAGTTAAAGTAGTTAAACTACAGTCAAGCTACCCTTTTGGAAAAGTAGTTAGCTACACTACAAGTTACGATCAAAAAGTAGCTAGCTACATTGAAACTACTTTTGCTTTTTTTGAACAACATATATTATAAATTTTATATCACTTTAGTGGTCTTTTATGTTCATTACCAAACTGGCGGACAGATCATGGCGGTTCATTGTAATTAAATCAGAAATAGAAATTTGATGTAACATAGAGAGCAATAAAGCAGGATAATTAAAACATTTAAAATGGCCATTAATCACCTGTATGTGCTTCCTTAAATTTGTACTTGAGGTCTGTACGTCAGTGAACCGTTAGCCGCAAGATGCGTGATTAAACAACAGGTGGCGGTAATGGCAAAAAAAATGAGTTTGTATTCTAACAAGAAGAAGAATATCCTTGCATCGCGCTGATTCGCGCAGGCTCAACAAAACGCAATGTAGCTTTTGCTCGCGCTACACCGCTACTTGCTGCAAAAAGTAGTTAGCTACTGGAAAAGCTACACTGTTTAAAAAGCAACTAAGCTACTGCCAAGCTACTGAAAAATGTAGTTAAGTTAGTAGCGTCGCTACTTGTAGTTAACTACTCCCCAACACTGTGCACAATGCCACATCTCCACTATCATTTAAAAAAGGGAATGACAAAACGCACTTGTGTTTCATTAACAAAACAGTGCTCTTCACAGTATTGTGGTCTCAGCAAACAAGTCACAAGGGAAATTACATTTGTTTGTACTTCTGTTGCTGTACTACAGGCTTCTGGCATGGCTCATCTTCAGACCGCAGTGGAAGAAGGCCTTGACCTTCCGGAGTCCCCCTGCCTCAGGCTGATCCAAAGTCTGTCACAGTGTCCCTCTGCAATCAAGCCAGATACCTCAGAAAAAGTGCTCTGTGCAGGGAAAGTTTCTCACAGTTACAGTCTGGGAGAACTTATGTGGATTGACACTGACCTGGGAAGCAACTCCACAGAATTTCCTTTGAGTGAATTTCCCTCCAATCTGATGCTCCAGGGAAAGAAATTTACTTTACGGGCAGTCATTGCTTTTAGAGGAGGCTTAACCCAGGATGCTCTTGGGCATTATGTGGCCTACTGCAGGAGGTCTCCATGTGTCTGGGAGATGTATGATGACCTGAGAAGTGGAGTGACAGCAGCGTCAGATAAAAACAAAATATGCCCACACGCTGTATTATACACAAAAGACTGATTGCACTATTTATATTTAATTTCACAAGTTAAATTATTTTGGTTGAACTTTTTGTATGCCACATACCCTTGTTTTCCTACTCCTGTTAGGAGAGGGATGTAGTGTGTTATTTTATGGAAGTTTGCACTCAAGTCTATTATTTTGTGTGGTATCTTTGGTTTGAAGACAGATTTAAACTTGTCAGTATTAAGTGTTTTTAAGTTTAAGTTTTTAAAGTGTTTTGTTTTTTTTAATGGATGTTGGATAGTACATAATTAAATTTCAAAAGTTAAATCATTGTGACTTAATTGAGTCATGAGTTTCCTCATACATAATAATAATAATAGTAGTAATTAAATGATATACACACAGACACATAAATACACACACAGCAGCCTACCAGTCAAAAGATTTAAAAGTTTTTTTTTAATGTTTCTCAAAGTTTAATGTTCCCTTATGCTCACTAAGGCTATATTTATTTTATCAAAAATACAGTAATATTGTGAAATATTATTCCAATGTAATACTGCAGTGAATAATATATAGTAAAGTGTAATTTATTCCTGTAATCAAAGCTGAATTTTAGCATCATTAGTTCAGTGTCACATCATCCTTCAGAAAACATTCTAATATAGCTACGGATGTTATGAATTTGATGCTCAAGAAACATTATCAATGTTGAAAACAGTTGTGCTGCTTATTGTTGTTCTTTTCTTCTTCTGAAAACCAATATATACAACAATTCAAAGATTTTGGTTAAGTGATATAAAATATAATACTTTTATATAGCAAGGAAGTAAAAAAAAAAAAGTTTTTTAAATAAAAAGTTGATCAATATTGATTAAAATTAAGAACCTTTCTTAACTGAGCACCAATAATAATTGAGCATACAATCAACATTTTACTATGATTTCTAAAGAATCATGTGATATCGAAAACTGGAGTAGGTCTAATGATACAGAAAATTCAGCTTTTACATCAGTCTAAATGACATTGTAATTATATTAAAACCGAAAATAGCTACTTTAAATTGTAAAAATATATATGTTTCATCAAAAAAGTGAGCTTAAGAGACATAAAAAAAGAAGAATCCAAACGTTTGACCCCTAGCCATAGCCAATAGGCCTTTACACACATAAACACAGCAAACAGATTATGGTGCGTGTATTTGTGACAATTTTCATATATGTTATAAACAAAACACAACATACAGTAAGTAAAAACACTAACCTTGAAGTTTGTGTTGCATCCACATCCTGTATCCGCATTGTTCGTTAAAAGTTGAAAACGCACAGGATAACATAACCTAAGTGAATATTGTTATTTGGTTTGCCGATTCTTTAGGTCTTACCTTGTTAACGTTACTTTAACTAGCCTACTGTTAAAAAAAAGTGGGCTGGTGCACCGTCTATAATTCTCTCTCATTCAGTGTCTCGCCCATTCAGTTAGTTGTGCACAAACGGAGCACAAACGAACGAGACTATTTTGGGTGAATTTGGAGCATGTGGGGGGGCTGGTGACGTCATCAACAATAATTGAATGTCTAATATTTTAAAACCCGACACAGCACAAACGAAAATTTTACCGCCACAAACCAGCACAAACGAAGCACGAACGAGCCTATTTTGGGTGAATTTGGAGCATGTGGGGGGCTGAGTGACCTCAGAATGACCACCTAATATTATTTTAATATCTAAAAAACCGAAGCAGCTCAAACTAAACTTTTTACAGCACAAACCAGCACAAACGGAGCACAAACGTTTGCGTCTATTTTGGGTGAATTTGGAGCATGTGGGGGGGCTGGTGACGGCATCGTCTATAATTCAATTTCTGATATTTTAAAACCCGACACAGCACAAACGAAAATTTTACCGGCACAAACCAGCACAAACGAAGCACAAACGAACGAGCCTATTTTGGGTGAATTTGGAGCATGTGGGGGGCTGAGTGACCTCAGAATGACCACCTAATATTATTTTAATATCTAAAAAACCGAAGCAGCTCAAACTAAACTTTTTTACAGCACAAACCAGCACAAACCGAGCACAAACGATTGCGTCTATTTTGGGTGAATTTGGAGCATGTGGGGGGGCTGGTGACGTCATCGTCTATAATTCAATTTCCGATATTTTAAAACCCAACGCAGCACAAACGAAAATTGTACCGGCACAAACCAGCACAAACGAAGCACAAACGAACGAGCCTATTTTGGGGGAATTTGGATCATGTGGGGGGGCTGAGTGACCTCAGAATGACCTAAAAATATTCTTTTAATATCTAAAAAACCGAAACAGCACAAACGAAACTTTTTACAGCACAAACCGAGCACAAACGATTGAGCATAGTTTGACGAGGTTTTGCGTTGGGTGGGGGGCCAACTTCACGCAGGTTTTTCCATTGTGGATGATGATGGATTTAGGGAGCTCCTGCATGTGTTGGATCCCACTTATGTGATCCCAACAAGAAAGGTATGTGATTTATCAAGTGGTTCATCATTATTTAAGAAGTTAAAAGTAAGAGTAACTGCATTTATTTCTATCCACAGGCTTTGAAGGTCATGGTTGATCATAAATACAAGGAGGCTAAGGACAAGCCCAGAGAGCAGTTGCAGAATGTTCAGGCTATAAGCCTTACCTCTGAAATGTGGACATCACTAAACATGGAGGCCTACCTAGCAGTAACTTGCCATTTTATAGACAATGACAAGCTCTGCACTATTTTACTAGGTGTACAGCATTTCCCTAAGAGCCATACTGCTGAGAACTTGGCTACTGGATATGTCAAGCTCATGGAGGAGTGGGGCATAAAGGATAAAATCAAGTGCCTGGTAACTGATGCAGCAGCCAACATGATAGCATGCGATATGCATTGCACATGCACTAAACCTTATTGTGAGGAAATCTTATGATGACACCAGTAGCTTTAACGACATTCGAACCAAATGTAGGAAGCTTGTAACCTATTTCCGAACAAGCACTACAGCAAAAGAGAGACTGGCCCAAGTACAGGAGCAGATGGGGAGACCAGTTCTGAAAATGATAACTGAAGTGGACACTCGCTGGAACAGCACTTATAACATGCTGGAACGTCTCTATCAGCTGAGAGAGCCAGTGGGGGCAGCCCTGGCCTCTCTAAAGACCGACATCACCCCTCCTACAGCCCTGGAGTATGAGGCAGTCCAGGATGCTTTACATGTTCTTGCCCCTTTTCGCCAGGCTACAGTAGAGCTTTCAGGAGAGAAAAGGGTGTCTGCCTCCAAAGTGATTCCTTTGATGAAGATGCTGAATCATGCAGTAACGAGTAAGCTAGAAGGCCTGAAGTCCAATCTAACAAGGCAGCTGGGTGACAGCCTTGTACGGAGGGTCAGGGAACAAGCAGTACATTTAGAATCACTCAGTGTGATGACCATACCCACGTTATTGGATCCCAGATTAAAAAAACTGGGATTCTTAAGTCAAGGGAAACTGCAAGAAGGCATATCAAGATTAAAATCCGAATGCGCTACTGTGATCAGAAGTTCTGGTCTCCATTCTGCTTCCACCAATACACCTCCAACTCAGCTGCCAGCCTCGTCAGAAGCAGGCCAATCCACAGACAACAGTAAGTACTATATGTGTTTGTTGTGTGAATGTTCACATTAGTGATTAGTACTGTGAACCATTGTTAATGGAGTTTTATTTCTTTGTACCTCTATTATTAGGTGACCTTTGGCATCTGCTGGATAGCACGGTTGAACACGGTAGAAGGAGCTCAAGTGCAACAGCAGATGCTACTGTAGAAGTGGACCGATATTTATCTGAAGTGAATCTCACAAGATCTGAGGATCCACTGGTATATTGGGCTCAACATAAACATCAGTATTCTCATTTATACCAGCTGGCCCTGGCATTTTTATGTTCACCTGCATCCTCTGTTCCATGTGAAAGGATCTTTTCCAAGGCTGGAGAGGTTCTGTCCAAAAAGAGGAATCGTCTAAGCCCCAACACACTTGAAAAAATTCTGTTCCTCAATAAAAATAATTTGTAACCCTTCCTTCGTTCCTCTACGTCCCCAGTCCCATAAGCACAACACTGCACAAAAATAGTAACAGTTCAATGCACAAAATCACCAGAAACAATTCTTAAACTTTACCACCCCACACTTTTCTGTTGCACTTTACTTTATTATACTACCTCCACCATAAGCACTGCACTCAACAGTGTCACTTTTGTTGTTCATACTGTCATTATCCAAACCATTTATGAATAATTAATTAACTGTGTGTGTGTGTGTGTGTGTGTGTGTGTGTGCATGTGTGTGTGTGTGTGTGTGCATGTGTGTGTGTGTGTGTGTGTGAGTGTGTGAGTAAGTGTGTGAGACAGTTGAGGCAATGGACAAATGTCTGCTCAGCTATTTTTATTATTGCAAATGAAAGGTTACAGACATTACAACGCATTCTCATCCTTTGGCGTCATATAGGTGACGCCTGACAAAACGTCTAAATACTACGCACATGGCACCCTTTAGCGTGAATATAACACGCGAAGTGATGGGTAGGTTTAGGTGTGTTGTAGGGTCTGCGTCTCATATTCACGCTAAAGGATGCCAGTCAACTTTATGAAGCCTTGGGTTCGCGTGTTATATTCACGCTAAAGGGTGCCATGTGCGTAGTATTTCGACGTTTTGTCATATAGCGTCACCTATATGACGCCAAAGGATGAGAACGGGCTGGACATTAACAGTGAGCAGAAAATAAATAAATAAAACAGAACATGGGGGTATATGGACATCATAAGTCTGCTCAGGTCATTGCTTCAGGATAAATAATTTGTCTGCTATTTCTTTGCACAGTAGCTAGGTGTCACTAGTGAGCGATGCTGAATGAAGCTTCGAGTAATGAACCTCTGGGTGAAGCAATGGTCTGCGAGGTCTCAGTGGTTCAGGAAGCCTCATTTTGCCATCACTAGTTATTACACCCAAGAACAGACCACCACAGTCGCTTACACGCCATTCTGCTCATAGACAGTGCTCCAGCATATCAACCAGAGCCGGCCCGAGCCTTTTGGGGGCCCTAAGCAGAATTTGATTTGGGGGCCCCTCCCACTACACGGAGTCACCTGTGCTGGACGATTATTGACACAAATCTCACGCAATAATGATACATTATAAATAGAGGGAATGCATTAACGTCACTTCCCCGCCGGAACACGCCCCCCTCAGCGGGACTGAGTGGCAGAAGAGCTGCTGCGTGACTGGAGTTAATAGGGGAAACTGCGTTAACGCGAGTAAAACAAACTATTATCAGTTTAAACTAAAAGTTGGACTCGATATAGTGTTCCTTACCACTTATCAAAGATCCAGTGATCCATGGATATTGACATGCAGCCAGGAATCGTGTTTCCTGACATTTATATGTGCCTGATTTCGACGCCGGGGAAATAAATGAAGAAAATTTGCCTGTAAACGTTTTATATAAATACAATATAGATAGGTCTAAATCCGAGTGATCACTTACATTAATGTTATACTGTATATCATCATATCGTCCAGCCCTAAAACTTGTATAGTTTTTTGTCAGTGTTTATTTAAAAACATCCAATTATGCAGAATATAGTCTGTCCCTTACAAAAAAATACTGCAGTTTTTTTAAAGTAATACTGCAGTTTTTGCTACATGTAGAAAAATGCAGTTTTTTGGACACGAAAAAACTGCAATATTGCAGTATAGCTGGAGTACAACTGCAGTTACGGCAATACAACTGAAGTAGTACTACATATCAGAAATACTGCAGTATTATTGAAGTAGTACTACAATAATACTGCAATATAACTGCGGTATTACTACACTGAATACTGCAATAATACTGCAATATAACTGCGGTATTACTGCACTGAATACTACAATAATACTGCAATATAACTGCGGTATTACTGCACTGAATACTACAATAATACTGCAATATAACTGCGGTATTACTGCACTGAATACTACAATAATACTGCAATATAACTGCGGTATTACTACACTGAATACTGCAATAATACTGCAATATAACTGCGGTATTACTGCACTGAATACTACAATAATACTGCAATATAACTGTGGTAGTACTGCAATACATAATACAGCTAAAGTATAATTACAATACTACTACAATACTACTGAAATGCAATACTAATAAAATGCTGTACAATACCATTGAAATACAACCAGAATATCCTAAATAAGTTTTATTTTCACACATCTGCAATATAATGAATTAAGATACAAAACGTGAATGTCTCAAACTGCAATGCAACAAATAATGTGATTTTACTTTTTTTAACTTCAAATAACAGGCTGAGAGTTAGACAATGTATTTAAAGTGTTTATTTACAAATCATGCATATATCTTCCTCCACATTATTCAGAGAAGTTGTGTTTTTTTGAAGAGCTTATTCTCATTATTCCACTTTGTTCTTTTAAAGCAGCACTCAGTAGGAATTCCGTTTTTGTCAAACGGCGACCCCTAGAGTCGCTGTGGAGTACTTGTACTGTCGTGAATAGCACTCACGCAGAGTTGGCTCGCACTCACGGCCGGATCCCCTCCCCCTGTACACCGGTACCTGTTCAGTAGGATTGACGCTGTAACGAGTGGAAATAAGGTGTGGGCCCTTTAAGAGCTGCGCGCGCCCAACATCACATGTATACGGTGCCGGGTTATTTCTGTTTGATGCTCATTTTATCATAATTTTTTCAGATCTGTTTTTTGCCGTAAAGCAATTCGTTACCTCGCGAGACCTGATATCACACGATACTTCTTAACACTGAGGCCGGCGGCCCGCCGGCCCAAAGTTGCAAGGGTGGTTTTGCGGCTCACAGGCACCAGGGGGGTGCGAGACGACCACCATTCAACACGAAATCAGTAATATAAACATTACAATGACTCCAAAGCTGTTCAGTTAAGGTAAAAAAGTTACTTAGTTCACCTTTAACTGCCTTCATCTCAGATGTGGAAACACGATTGTGGATGTAGTCTGTAAAAAACAAACAAACAAAAAGAATCAGAGACACTCTTTTCAGTTAGGCCGGTGACACACTGGCTGCGTGGCTTAAGCGTCTCAGCTGCGTGCCGTGTCCGTGTTTATTTCAGCTCCCATGTTAACAGGTTAGAGCTTGCAGACTGCCTGCATGACACGCATGTCTCAGGCACGCGGAAAACGCATGCATGCTAGAAATAGAACCGATGCCTATTTTTCACGGGACACGCAAGCGCATTGGAAGCGTTTCCAGGCAAAATAGAATAGGAAAAGATGTTTATATGTTATTTTGTACACAAGTACATATTAATAAATTACATTTTGATGGTTGAAAGTCTAGGTATTGACAAATTCAGATATAACTATAATTTGAAAATAAATAAATATGAATTTTCAAATATTGCACCTGTCAATACAGAATGAAATATTCTGTAGTCTATTTTGCTGTCAATACTGCTGACAGTGTCTTTATCAGTAGGCTTTATATTTATCCTTAACATGAAGTATAGTCACCAGGCAGCAGCGCCGCGTCAGACACGTTTCTGGTGTGCAAAGACACAGAAAACGCGACACAGCCGCCACGCAACAGAAACGCCACGCTCACGCCACGCAGCCAGTGTGTTACCGGCCTTACACTCTTCCCCACAGGCATATATTATGCTTAAAATGAATCTGCAAGTTAATCTCTTAAATTTAAAGGAACACGCCACCGTTTTTTGAAATAGGGGTTATTCTATGGAATTAATATTGTGTCATAATTAAACAAACAAATCCAGCATTTTGCAAACAAAGTCGATCTGCTTTGCAAAGGAAAACTCGACTCGCAAACAAACAGAAAGCAATGTGCAAGTACAAAGGTCAATTTGAGCGAAAATGTAGTGGAGTAACACATGCATTGTGTTTTGCAAATATAAATAAATGAGCCTAGGTAATATTTCACAAATAAATACAAACCATCCTACAAATTGCTTCTAACCTTTGAACAAATACCAAATCTAGTGCATACAAATGCACATCTGTCTGTTATGATTGTGTGAGACACTTGGCTTTTTATGAGATCTCTCGGCTCGATTTTCTCATAAATGCAGTTGAGCGACTTCCTCTTCTAAAACAGTAGATGGCGCTAATATAGGGGATTCATTTAGCGCTAGTCTCCCAGGAGAAGCACTGATTTGAAACGCGTGCTTGCCTTTGCATACAGCTGTGGAAAATGAGCGGTGAACAGGTGTGTTTACTGTATCTATAATGAACCTTTTTGAGGTTTTCTTTTGCAATGTTATTACATATCTAGACAGAAATCCACATTTAGCACTTAGTAGCACTTCACTCTCTCTAGAATAGAGGAATGAGCTGAAAGCTCTGCCATCATATGTTGCATTTTTACATTTTTGTAAACGTTACATTTACTGAACAGTCTATTTCTTTCGTTCTCCATAAATTAATGACAACATTTAATTTAATTGAAAGGAGGGTTTCATTTGTCCAAAATAATAATTTGGGCACTGCATATGTCACAGGCAGGTTATATTGTTTGTTTTGTTCAGTCATTATTTTATTACATTAACAGTTAAGCTGACTGAATTCCAACTAAATACATAAGTGGGAAATGTTGTCATTAATTTATGGAGAACGAAAGCAATAGACTGTTCAGTAAATGTAACGTTTACAAAAATGTAAAAATGCAACATATGATGGCAGAGCTTTCAGCTCATTCCTCTATTCTAGAGAGAGTGAAGTGCTACTAAGTGCTAAATGTGGATTTCTGTCTAGATATGTAATAACATTTTGCAAAAGAAAACCTCAAAAAGGTTCATTATAGATACAGTAAACACACCTGTTCACCGCTCATTTTCCACAGCTGTATGCAAAGGCAAGCACGCGTTTCAAATCAGTGCTTCTCCTGGGAGACTAGCGCTAAATGAATCCCCTATATTAGCGCCATCTACTGTTTTAGAAGAGGAAGTCGCTCAACTGCATTTATGAGAAAATCGAGCCGAGAGATCTCATAAAAAGCCAAGTGTCTCACACAATCATAACAGACAGATGTGCATTTGTATGCACTAGATTTGGTATTTGTTCAAAGGTTAGAAGCAATTTGTAGGATGGTTTGTATTTATTTGTGAAATATTACCTAGGCTCATTTATTTATATTTGCAAAACACAATGCATGTGTTACTCCACTACATTTTCGCTCAAATTGACCTTTGTACTTGCACATTGCTTTCTGTTTGTTTGCGAGTCGAGTTTTCCTTTGCAAAGCAGATCGACTTTGTTTGCAAAATGCTGGATTTGTTTGTTTAATTATGACACAATATTAACTACATTCAGATAGGTGGACAAACGCATTTTTGTCTCAATGCGTGCATTGTCTTAGTCTGGCAGAGTCGCCGCCAGTTTAGCTTAGCATAATGAATGGAATCCTTTGTAGCCGGATAGCATTTCGTGAGTAAAAGTTATCCAAAAAAAAAAAAAAAACCTAATTACTCATTGTGGCCTGCGTATTCACAACGAGTACAAATAGCAATGCAGATTAAGACTAGGCGATTTCCTAGGCAGATATTGACTTATTGACTATATTGAGGTGAAGCACAGGCGAAGCACAGATATCACGCAACATACTTTCATCAACATACAGGCCTGACCTGCACGGAGTATCTTCGCTTTTGGATTGTGTTAAGTTTGAAAAGTTTCAGCTTTCAGGTGTTGCGTGATATCTCTGCGCCCAAGTAGCCGTGCTTAATCTGGTCTTAATCTGCATTGCATTAATCTGCATTTGTACTCGTTGTGAATACGCAGGCCAGCGTAGTATTTAGTTGCTGTTTTTTTATCACTTTTACTCACAACATGCTATCCGGCAACAAATGATTCCATTCATTATGCTAAGCTAAGCTAGCGGCGGCCCTGCCAGACTAAGACAATACATGCATATAGACAAAAATGCATATGCCCACCTATCTAAATGTAGGTGAGACAGTGAATAACCCCTATTTAAAAAAAAAGGTGGCGTGTTCCTTTAAAGGGATAGTTCGGCCAAAAATGATATTTAAACCATGCATTACTCACCCTCAAGCCGTTTGAGATGCATCTGTCAATCTTGTTTCAGACGAACACATTTTCAGTTATTTTAGAAAATGTCTTAGACCCTTCAGTGGATATAATGTGAAGCAATGGGGTCCACCTCCTTCAAGTCCCAAAATGTGAATACATCCTTCACAAAAGTAATCCATCCGGCTCCAGGGGGATAAACGAAGGCCTTCTGATGGTAATCCGTGCGGTTTTGTCGTAAAAATATACATATTTAAAACTTTATAAATGAAAATATCTGACTTCCGGCAACGATCGACGCGCGTGCGTTCACGCGCTTTCGTGTTTTGTTTTGCTCTGCTCTCTGGCTGCGCTGGCGCGTTCGTTCTACGTCACAACAGTTCCTAGGCTACGTCTTACCTCGTACGCCGACTTCCATCACCCGTGAACGCGCGTCGATCGTTGCCGGAAGTCAGATATTTTCATTTATAAAGTTTTAAATATGTATATTTTTAGGACAAAACCGCACGGATTACCCTCAGAAGGCCTTCGTTTATCCCCCTGGAGCCGGATGGATTACTTTTGTGAAGGATGTATTCACATTTTGGGACTTGAAAGAGGTGGACCCCATTGCTTCACATTATATCCACTGAAGGGTCTAAGACATTTTCTAAAATAACTGAAAATGTGTTCGTCTGAAACAAGATTGACAGATGCATCTCAAACGGCTTGAGGGTGAGTAATGCATGGGTTAAATATCATTTTTGGCCGAACTATCCCTTTAACTTGGTGTCTGCAAGTGTTTGTGGAACGCATTCATACTATTTCCAGTTAATTTATGGTTTATTGTTCTACATTAATAATGAGTTTGAACACTCCAGTTAAAAAGTTAAATTACTCACCCTCATGTCATTCCAACCCCGCAAGACTTTTGTTCATCTTCAGAACACAATTGAAGATCTTTTTGATGAAATCTGAGAGCTTTCTGTCACTCCATTGACAGTCTACGCAATTTGCCCAATAACATGCATTTCTGGAAAAAAGCAGAAAGACACAATTTTTAAATTTTGTGAGTGCATATTTGTTTCACAGCAGCCATTATCTTCTGTTCAATTACATTTTTGATCTTTAGTTGTTACCAGTGCATTTTCCTAAATAATCACACCATAAAAAGTATTTTTTTTATCCTTTTCTGCCCATTAATGTCAAACTATTAAACATAATTGCTTGTATTTTTGTGTATATCCAGTAAGTTAGTGTCTGATATTCCAAATATTCCTAATATTAAATTGAAACAATTTAAGTAAAGTCGCCATTATGTATAGCGCTTTATACAATACAGATAGTTTAAAAAAAATGCATTAAAAGTGATAAAGAAAATAATGCTGCAAACATACACAATTTGCCGTGACGCAGCTCTAAAAAACAACGTAAACAGTGTAAAACTACGCTACAGTAACGTTACGGAAGCGGCGTTTCCTCTTATTTGCTCACCGGTTTCAATAACATATAAAGTCTTTTTTACACTAATCTAAAATTAAAATAAACAGATATGAGGACATTATACGTTATAGTCACCCCTAAACTGAATGACTTGACAAGGCCAACACTCCACCTCGCGTAGCTAATGAACTTCTTTTCTTCCAGAAAACGCTTCTCTTCCGTCCCACTTGTGAATGACCGTCACCACGGGTTGTAATGCTGTAATGTCTTTGTGTTTTAATTGTGATAGTCCTTAAATATGAACGTATATGAACGATATTTTCAGTAAGGAAATTAACCAAACCGTATTTTATGGAGCAGACACCACGGGAAAAGACGCAGGCTGGCCGTAACGAGCATCAGCTGCTCTCGAGACTCGTTGTCAGGACAACGACCGCGGTGCGCTCGCGCGAAGGAAGCTCTGGTCACGTGGGCTATACGCGGGTGAAAAAGTTAGTGTCGCACAATACAGCATAACTGCAGTAGGCTACAGTGTAATATTAACAGTGGTGGAGGAAGTACTGAGTCTCAGTACTTAAGTAAAAGTACAAATAACCAGAGACATATTTACTTTAGTAAAAGTAGAAGTACCACAATGACAATCCTACTTAAGTAAAAAGTAAAAAGTACATGATTTTAAATGTACTTTAAGTATTAAAAGTAAAAGTACTTGCATAATTTTTTTTTCTCTTAATGTATATTCTAATGATTAATAAAACAGTTAATTCTAACTCATTCAACCTAATAGCCTACTCCTATAATGATGTTCAATAATGATGGATTTATTTTTTAAGTTTTTGTCACCATTTCTGAACAAGCTTGCAATTAGGCAATACACACATCAAGCTTACTATATCCTTACTATATACTAGTATTTGACGGCGTTTGGCTGTAAACGCGATTAATATATGGCGTAATTCTGAACCTCTTGCCTTGCCATACTAATCCTAACCAAACGTATAATTCACACGCACCCCACACCACTACTAAACCTACCCATGCGTACCATATGCACGTAAAAAAATAATTTTCACGTATAAATTGCACGATAAACACTGCGTGCTATAGAGACGCATTTAGTGTGACCGGGTTCATATATCTATGGCAACCAAACTTCACTGGTGAGTGGTGAGACAAACGTGCGACGAACGGACGGTCAGGATGACGTTTTGGCAGGAAAAACTGTTCAGAAAATGTAACGAAAATGTCCCAGAATATAGTAGAAATGTACTGGAGTAGAAAGTATAATAATTGCTGCAAAATGTAACGAAGTAAAAGTAAAAAGTATGCACTATTGATTCTACTTAAGTAAAGTACAGATACGTGAAAAATGTACTTAAGTAAAGTAACGAAGTATTTATACTTCGTTACATTCCACCACTGAATATTAATGGTAGACCAAGACTTCGGATGCAAAAACCAAAAAGTTCATCTGATTTTTTTTTCATAAAGCTCCTTTATTTAGGTTCAGTAATTTCACTTTTTAATGGCAACAAAAATGATCTCATTGCCATTAAAGTGAAATTACTGAGACCCTGACTTTGAGTTTTTTTTTTTAAGTCTATCACTTTTTAAAGTGTATCACTGAACTTCAGTTATTGTATCTATAGGCTACTTCATTTTACTGCAAATCTACAGTTGTACTGCAGTTTTACTTCACTATTCTGAAGTTGTACTTTTTGTACTGCAGTTTTACTGCAGTTGTACTTCAATGTACTGCAGTTATATTGTATCTATACTTCGTTAATACTGCAAATCTACAGTTGTACTTCATTGTACTGCAGTTATACTGCTTTAAACTGCAGTTTTACTGCAGTTGTACTTCATTGTACTGCAGTTATTTTTTGTAAGGGGTTCTGTAGCTTTTTGCAGACTGTAAAAATATACAGTACCTCAGATTTCTGGTCAAATCTAGTTGTACAGTCAATCGCAAAGCTCTTTCCCGTTTTAGATGTGTTTTGTGTGATTTTCACGGCATTCACGCTGAAAACAAATGCTGCCGCTCAGTCTTTTTGCCACTTGTGGGCGTGACCGCATTCACTCCGGCCGACGGTGACGTCATGCGCATACCCTCTATTAATACAGTGAGGTTATGTATAAATACAAAATAAATACTTAAAAAATAGATAGCCTACTAAAATATTTTTTTTTACTTTTACTTTACTCTTTTACTAACTCTTGAGAAAACTGAGAAATCAAAAACATAATAAGAGCAAGGGTTCAACAATGACAATTATTGTTGAAAACTGTAAAAATATTATTATTTCTCAACTGTCTCAATACAGTGTAACTGTCCACAAAATCTTTTTTTTAAATGATTATTATTGTAACAGACTTTGTTAGATTGTGTGTATGCAATGTATTTTTCCCCTCTGGGCTTGCCGTAGATAGGAATGGTTCAATTGCTACACAAAACATACTGTAAGTAATCATGCAAACATACTTTTATCTTGCTCTTTTTTTCTCCTCCTCTGTCATTTTCTTCATTCTATTTTCGGCACCAGAGGGATACGTCCTTTTTTGTGACATGCCTTAACATTACCGCGAGTCCGCGACTATGCGCACGAATTGTCTATGCATGCGCGAGGTGTCTAGATTATGCGCATGACTTAAACGCTGGCAGACACAGCAGCAGTTGTAGGCAGGTATATTGATCATGAAATCAGATTTTTTTTTGTCTTTAATTATTCATTCATTCATATTAATTCATTCATGTCACTTGTTTAAGTTATCTAAAAAAATATTTTTCGATTTTTCGACTCGATTGGGGGGCCCCCTGGTGGCCAAGGGGCCCCAAGCAGCCGCTTAGTTCGCTTATGCCTCGGGCCGGTCCTGATATCAACAATGACGGACTATGATTGACAGCTCGCTCACGAGCGAGGGCGGGTCTGTGTTGAAACGCTACTGTCAATCAACAGTCGTGGGAGGGGCGTCCGACCGTGTCACGTCACACGGTCGAACGGCTTGATTTGAGGCAGGGGAAAACATATAAGGAGATTAAAACAAAAACACTGGATGGATTTTTATCATTATATGATGGTTGTGTACAGGCACTGCCAACACACATTTCAGTACAGTCAACTTGTAAAAGTGCATGTATCATTATATGACCCCTTTAAATAAGAAGAATAAGCAATAAGAAGAACACTTTTAAATATTTATATTAATGTGGTGGTGCTGAAACAAATAAATAATGCAACACAGCGGTCCCTGACCATAAATATAGGTGGGGCAAATTCTGAGTCTAAACCGCTTGTAAAATTTACATTCTAATTGCTGGACTCAATTCTGCCCATACACCCTCCGCCCCTCTTATTACGGTCATTACAGGATTAATGCTTTTGGCATTTATTAAGAATGTTATGAAGTCATGCTGCACAAAATTCTAGCCTTGATACAATTGATGCAATCCTTTTATGTCTTATTAATAATTGATTTTGTTTTTGGTTAAATAAACAAAGAAATAAACATGTGCTTTAACAGAAAATGGAACAGGACTAATTGTTTTTTTTTACTTACTTCATTTTGTAACTTACCTCATAGGCACTAGAGGTCAGACAACCACCACATTTGGAGCCTTTGAGTTATTGTTCAGCTCAGACTGAAAACCAGCACGTTATTAGTGGTCAGAATCGCCTGACATCAGATATCCCAGAATAGAAATATGAATTACAAATTGACAAATCAAGTTATCAAATATACTCTACATAGAGATATACATTTAGCTATTTTTGTATTTTATAATATTTATTATTATACATGAACATTTTATGACATTAATAATGTAATACTCAATACATTTTTACATAATGCTTTGTTATTGTTACATGTGCATATTGAAATATATTATATTATTGGAAATATATTCTGAGCATAAACCATTTAAATATATACCCCATGAAGGAAAATTAAAAGAGTTAATATATAGCTGTGGTAATTGTTGAGGACATTGACCTTTATAAGATACATTTAAAAACTGTGGATACAAATATTAAATTGATAATGTAGAACATGTAAAAAAAAAAAATCACGTGTTTTATTTTATCCCAGTATTATGGTGAGTTTTAAATTATTTCACTACTTTTGAGTAGATTTTGCCATTTTTGTCATTGATCTAAAACATTAAACTGGATATAATTTGAAAAAATTTAAATCCAGATTTTTCTTTAATATTCTTATTTGCTAATTACTAAAAAAGTTACTGTTTGAATTATATCGTTTTAATATTGTTTTAAAACTGCTTCAAGTTGAGGATGTCGTGTAAGCCAATATTAAAAACATTAATTGTGTAAATAATCTTAAAGTGAATAATTAAATGCTTTCATTGGTATTCATCAGTTCCATATCTTAATCGGAACATATTTCTGAAATTCTGCTATACCCTTTTAAAGAAACACTTTTTTAAATTACAACACAGCATATTCATTTTTTTTTAAAGTTACATAGTTCAAAAGGTCCTGCATAACAGGAATGACCCACCTGACATTCTCAACTATCTCCTCCACCATAGTCCCGCTGATAGCATATTTATTAGCTTTTTGAGTTCTGCCCGGTTTGAAATGTTGGACTTAAGTGTTTATGTTAATATCACTGATTTGTATTGTGTAACAGTGGCTGACCTGGACACATTACTGAAGCACAAGGAAAAGTCATAGTCAAGCACAGCACCACACACAGAAATGTCATGGAAGACATTCCTCATAGTGATCAAGGACAGTCGACCTCCATCTCCGTCTCTCTTTCTTCAGCAGAGGAGTTGGGATTATGTGCCTGAGACCATGTGTCCTTCAGCTGCATGCGTTCAGCCCTGGACAGAGTCCAAACAACCGAGAGGACATCACACATCTGCACTCACTTCACATCCATCCGAATCAGAGACAAAAGGCATGTAGATCAGTTTGATTCATTCCATTGAACATCACAATTTAACACTGCTCTCCCCTCATAATAAGCCAAAAAAAAAATACTTCATAGCTCAATTTAGCATCTATGGCTGTGAAATTTTATATTATATAATTGATTTATTTATTTATTTTGTCAGTCAAACCTTGCTTTCTACACTTATATGCGGACATTCTGATTGCTCCTTAGTCTTCTGGCAATATTAGCTAGGAAAATAATATGAATTAAATATTTTCAGAAGTATTTTATGTAACATATGTATATTTTCCATCCCTGCCACTATTAGTAAAACAAAAAAAAACAAATGCAACGTTTACTTTGCTGTATCTTTAATGAACACATGAAAACCTACAAGCCCCAAGGATCTTGAAAACTAATTACTACTTGAAAAGAGGGTAATTGGAGTCATGGGTTCCTCTGTTGTGACTTGGCTACAGCATTCATCACAGCAAGAACACTGAAGAATTTCTTCACATCAGCGCACATTCAGGCAGGAAGTTAACAATAGTTTCATAACAGTACTAAAAACCCAGGAGTGTCTATCAAAATCAATGACATTTCATATACACATATATAACAAAATAAAACAACGACATTTAACTGTTTCTCAAAAGCTAAATTTTGCTTATAATATTTCAAAAGTTGTCTTTAGGTTTTTCATGAAAATTATTTAGCTAGCACTTTATTTTACAGTCCTGTTCCAGTTATCACAATAACTGGGTAATAACTACACCGTAAAAAAAAACAACATTTTCCTGATTTGTTATCACAGCCGATGCCGATGATGCCTGTGAATGCACATGCACGGAGTACAGATTCCTCCATGATTTCGACACCAGCTCAGTGTGGCTGTGGAGATCGGGGAAGAAAGGGAGATGGCACTTGTGCAGATGTGAGGAAGCGGTCATCTAATTTTGAGCGCACATCCGCTTGCCTCTCATCGGGCCAATCTATCTTCAACTTGGCCACTGCTCGAGTAACAACTTCAAGCGGCTTCAAGCAGACTGAGGAAGATGCTCTGCCAAAGCAGCCGTCTCGTTATCTGCATCAACTCCTCAGAATCAGATGCAGAAAGCATGAGTTCCTCGTACTGGTCCGAAGAATCCGCAGCTTCAAGATGCAGGTCCTCTGAATGCAAGCCCCATGCCTGAAGTCGTCTCGGGTGCAAGGGGCAAGCAGGATCCGAGTTGTGGATAGTGAAACACTCGCAATGCTGACAGTGAGCCCCCTCGAGGACTGACCTAGCATGCTCTCCCTTAGCCAGACTGTGTGTCTGTGTCTCAACCTTGACATTGTTGCAATCTTAGACTCCAGCCTGTGTTCCCCTGTCTCATGGTGAAGTGTTTCTGTTCCATTGTTTCTGTGTTCTTTTCCTATGTGTAGTTCCTGTTTGCTTTGTTTCATTAGTACCCATAGTGATTCATTGGTTCACACCTGTTGGTCATTAGTGCTCGTTACCTTATGTATATATACCCTGTGTTTTAGTGCCTTGTGTCGGTCGTTCTTTTCGCGGTGGCAGGGAAGAGAAAGGGTAAGAATCCAATTGCAGCAACAGTTTATTCAAAAACACAAAGATAATCCACACTGAAAATCCAAATCAGGAACAGGAACCAAATATGGGTTTTGTTTTAATTATTTTTTGATTCAGCCACACTCAGGTTTCTACTCCCTGTGAACGGTATTTGGGTTTTCTCTGTCTCTCTCTCTCTCTTGAGTACTTTATTGTGAATAAATATCTCCCTTTGTCTCTATTTAAACTCCCTTTGTTCTTGTGTTCTTTTTGCACCGGCACATTGATCACATCTACCAGGGTTAAAAGATCCGGCAATAAATTTATTTTATGTTGAGTACCTTCATGCCTTTAGCTACCTTAGGGACGAAGTTGTCGGGGTGCTGGTTCAAATTGTTGAGTAGCGCATTAGTGAAGAGCCTAGGGATTTTGTGGATTCATTGAGTAGCCTATTGTTTGTTTGTAAATTTCATCACGACTTTCATCATGAGAATCCCTCATTCGCAGTGTTTGAGAGATGTCGTAAAGATGACTTGATTGCCATAGCTGACCCCTTCGGAATTTCTTTTAGGCAACAGAGAAAAGAGAATAAATAAAAAGATAAATTAAGGATTTCTTGAGTGTTTTAGCTCTGCCGGATATGGGTCACTGCTGGCCCATTCACTTCTAATTCGGTGAGTAAAGACACTGCAGTTCGAGTTACTACATCCTCTGCAGAGTAAAAATCTCCCCTTAGTGCCCTTGTTCAGAGAGTCGGAAGTGGATAGCTATTTTGGAGTTTTTGAAAGGGTGGCGGTCTCGTTAGGATGGCCTAAAGATGTATGGCCAGTGTAGTCGCATTGTCGGCTGTCAGGGAAAGCTTTGGACGTTTTTTTCACACTTAGCGGATAGCTTACAGTATGAAACTGTGAAGGCGTGCGTTTGACTTAGTCCCAGTGGCTTAGAGGCAAGAATGCAACAGCCTCACAAACACATGCAAAGACAACGACCGACACAAGGCACTAAAACACAGGGTATAAATACACAAGGTAATGAGCACTAATGACGAACAGTTGTGAATAATAAATCACTATGGGAACTAACGACACAAAGCAAACAGGAACTACACACAAGAAAAGAACACAGAAACATTGGAACAGAAACACTTCAACATAAGTCTAAACTATGAGACAGGAACACAGGCTGGAATCAGACACTTACACTCAGGGTTTTAGAGACACACTCTCAACAAACATACAGCTTCTGAAGACAAATAAGCTGTTGACGTACATTTCTGGTGTCTATTTATGGACTCTGTGACTGACGCGCTACATTGCCTCCCAACATCCATACGTTCAGCCAATCAGATTGGCTCGTTCAGACATGTGCTTCACACACCGGCTCACGTGGAAGCGTTCCCATAGCATTAATGCCGTGACGCCGCATCGAGGTCCACTCAAAAGGGAACTCAAGTGAAGCTGGATCATCCAGCATGACAACGATCAAACATTTGAGTCTTGACTTTAATTCCTGTAAAGTGATATGGCAAGAGCTATTGCTGTGTATGTATAGATAAGGTATGTATAAATAAGTCTATACTAAATAAAAGACAGAGTCACGTGACTCACCCTCATGTAATTGAAAACCTGTATGAATTCCTTTCACAGAATACAAAAGAAGACATTTTTGAAGAATCTGGGGGTCAAAACAACATTGGACCCCACCGACTTTCATTATATAGACAAAAAACACTGAAAAAAACAATTTCATTTTGTTTTTTAGAAGAAAGTAAATCGTACAGGTTTGGACGACATGTGACATCATTTGAACATTTGGGTGAAGAATTCCTTTTACATCATGATGTCATGGCACAAGAACCAATGAGGTTTGATGTTCTTGACATATTATATTTGATTTGGGCTTTGATTATAGTTATATTTTAATTAACAATGTATCGTATGCACATGCCATATCATTTTTGATGCATTATAATGTATGTGATTCCAGTGAAGAGAGCTGTAGAAATGGGTTAATGCTTGATGTAGGGAAAATTAAACTATAACACCTTCAATAACCTTTAATTAACTGCCTTGACAATGCATTCACCTGGAAAATGTGCAGTCATTGTGATATGAATTAGCAATTTGTCGTTTTTGATGCATCTGCTTTCCACTCTTGAAGATGATGAGCTAGCATGAGTATAGAAGTGAAGGTTTAGAAGGCCACAATCCTCATCAACATGTAGGAGAAACAGGTTGGTTTAATGGGATCCAACTGCTGCACATGACTGTCCGTTGGCAGAGCTCCTGAGCCAGTATAGATACAAAAGGAGGAAAACAGCTGTACGGGCCTGCTGTTGCCTAACGTGCTCCATCAGGTAGACGGAGGAGGATTTGAAGAACATGTGGTGAAATGAAACCGGGCTGCTGACAATTTTGACACTCACCATCAACGCCCAAAGCCATTAGTCAGGCAAACACCTTCCATGGATCTGCCAGTGGATGCTGAGGGTCCAGAACATTAAAAAAATCAGGTTGCCAATTATGTTTCCATGGACAAAATCAGGTTTGAACAAAACATTTCAGTGGTTTTAGTTGACCTTGTATTATTACAATTACTTTAAATTGTCTCCCCAGGTTAAGTCTCGGTCCTGTTACAATCATATATTTTAATATAATATCTTTAAAGTGATTTATATTCCATAAATAAGAAATTACACCCTTTGACAAGTTTTGACAACTCCTCTTTGTTATCGCATTATCCAGTGTTTATTATTTGTCTTAGGTTGTTAGTAGAGGATGATCTTAAAATGTCAACCCTGTTACAGTAAACAACTGTAAAAAGTTTCAGCATTAAATTCCTTTCTAAGAGACACTTTGCAATTTGTACTGGGCTTGTAATGATGAATTAAATGGTAACACTTTACAATAAGCAGTAACTACATTAGTTAACATGAACTAACAATGAACAACTTTTTATTAACTAACATCAACAAAGGTTAATGAATGCTGTAAAAAAATATTAGTTCCTGCAACTAATACAGTAAGTATTTTAACAAATGAAACATTATTGTAAAGTGTTTAAAGAGTTACCAATTAAACTACAAAAGTCAACACTGTTACTGTCAACCTTGTTACCTTTCTGAGTGCATAATTATTGATCCTATATTAAAATGTATTCATTTGGCTTAAGATTGCACAAGTAATTTCCTAACAATGTAATACATTATATTCTTGATTTCAATTTTAGAAACTTGCAAAAACCAGAAAAGGGATCGATTCCCTAGAAATGACCCTGCTTTTGTTGAGCAGCTCAGATCAATGTATGGAATGGAATTGTTCTAATTACACTCATCGCCCAAAACCAGCAAAGCCTGTCGTGTGCACTCGTACTCTCTAACAGCCTTTTATTTTGCTCTTTTCTTCAGTCACTTACCCAAAGGAGCCAATTACAGAGATTTCAGGTTAAAATCCCCTAATTCGACTTATCTGCATTACACGGATTAACTTCATCAAATTGCCAGGATCAGACATTCTTGCTGTATACTTATCAAACTACAGCTATTCATACCTTAGCCTGGGCGAGAATGTGAATCTCTCCTTGTGAATCTTTTGTAATTCGAAAATATCAAATCTTTGCCATCATTCTCAGAAGAGTTTACAATATTATCACGAATCCTGATGAATCTGACGTTGCTGGTGGATTTCTTCACAAAATAAATCCTGTGTATAATGCATGTATACTATAATGCCGTCACAACTCGGTAGTGATAATCACACGCACGATGAGGAGGATGAAAGTTCAAAGCAGTCTTTAATAATCTAGGTAATCCAGACAGTGACTAGCAGACAAGCAAAGAATGAAACAAGAATTTAGGGGCTTTTACACGACACCGTTTTTAACTAAAAACCACACAACCCCAGCGTTTTGGGTGCCTGAAAACGCAAACTTTTGAAAACTGGTTTCAAAGTGCAAGTTTTTGAAAAAGGTCTTTGTGTAAACAACAAAAACGCTGATGACGTCGTCATCCACATGCGTATTACGTGTTCAATCTATAGCGTCTATATGGTCTGGCAGTAGAATACAGGGGTTTCGTGTGAATGGGGATCATTCTGACTATGCTGTCGTCTGTACGCGGAAAACTCAAAGGAAAAACTTCTCCGTTTTAATCACATCGTTGTTGTGTAAACGTTCCATTTATATACACAGGTAATGAGGGGAACACAGCTGACCAAGATGACTAAATCAAATTAGTAACTATGACAACAAACAAGGCAGGGAGAAACGGTGCAAATGAAAACAAAGTTCAAACTAGCTGAATCCATGACAAATGCATATAATACAAGCATAAATAAAAGTAACCTGTTTATCACTCACGGTTAGAAGTTTGATCAAATCTTTAAACCTCCATAATATAAGCAACAATAAGCTAATACGGATGCTTTTTTTAGCAAACACCTCTATACAAATGCCTATATTGTAAGCCTTTATGCATTATGAACATGGGAGTTTTTACCAAAAACATCATGTGTTAGTGATGTTCTCTTTTTCTCTTACTTTATTTTACTCTAAGCTGTAAAAAAACATATGCTGAAGAGGCTATCATGTCTTCACTCATAAGTTCATATTCTTTGCAAGTTATCTGAGGGCTCTACTACTTATCTGATTAATTGGCTCATGAACAACATCATTAATCGAGCTATTATGTCCAACTCTGTTGCCACGGAAATAATCCTAATGAGTTGCTGATCCTATTTGTTAATGTCACTTCCAAACCTCGATCACACAAATGTGACAGCGTGATTAAACACCCAACGGCTTTCATATAACCAGTAGCCAGTTTCAGACATTTATTGAACAAACTGGAGGTTAAAAAAATATTTTATTTCTTCATTTGACCTCCAGTTGCAGTTATTGCTCATGCCCTGCAGAACAAGGGTCGCAAATTTAAATGGTTTGTTAAATTAAACATCTGAAATCATCGGTCGCTTGGCCAGATGCAGATTTTGCTGTTTTATTACGGATGCTTAAAAGCTCTTATGCAGTTAAAAAAAAATGAACTGCTGCTCAATTGAAATTCAACAAAGATTAGTGTAAAATCCACTGGAGGATTGAAAGTGGGTTGTTTTAGAAAGATAACCTATTAATTGTAGCTTTATTAATTCTAACCTTTAAAATATACATGGACACCAGGGCCAGTGGGATATCTTCTGCTGTGAAAAATGGACAGGTTAACTACCGCATCTCCCCAAAGGAGCAAACAGAGAGTACATTAACAGTCAGTCAGAGAGAAATTTCATTAAAGCAATAAGAAAACTGCTTAAAGTTATAATGGATTCTATTCAGAGAGTCTGTCTGGGGGAGATTAAGTCATGCACTGCATAATGAGGATGGGGAAAAACTTGACAATGCATAAATTCTTGTATCACCCTATTCTGGAGTAGTTATATGTGACAAATGCTTTCAATAACATCAAACCCAGATGAAACTGACACCTCATACATACCATACAAATGACCTTTCCACCAAAACAAGAGCTCATTGACATTCAAGCTGTGGAAAACTGAGATGGGCAATGTAAATGTATCCATTAAACCATTTGCTTAGATGCTTTCCTTTGATTTCAGTATTTTCAATCTAATATAGATGTTAGCACTGGGGAATAATGATGAGAACCAGAAATTGTAGGTAGAGTTGACATGAAACGGCATTCGCAACCCATCATATTTCTCTCTCAACACAGTCTAGTACATTGAGTATTTTACCATGTGAAAAACATACGGACATTACCTTTACAATGTAATCTGCATTTTACAGACAATATAGAATATAGAAATTAATACCTGAAATAAAGTTATGCCTTAAATATGTTCTGCTGGATGACTGGTGCATCGTAATTCTAAACATGTCTGGAGCTTAAAAGAGACTGAACAAAATTATAAACGCAACACTTTTGTTTTTTCCGCCATTTTTCATGAGCTGAACTCAAAGATATACGACTTTTTCTATGTACACAAACGGCCTATTTCTCTCAAATTTTTTTTTGACAAATCTGTCTTAACCAGTGTTAGTGAGCACTTCTCCTTTGCCGAGATAATCCATCCACCTCACAGGTGTGGCATGTCAAGATGCTGATTAGACAGCATGATTATTGCACAGGTGTGCCTTAGGCTGGCCACAATAAAAGGCCACTTTAAAATGTGCAGTTTTATTGCGTGGGGTGGGGGTGGGGGTGGGGGTGAGGGGGGTATCAGGTTTGATTGTGGCATGTGGAATGTTGGTCCACTCCTCTTCAATGGCTTTGCGAAGTTGCTGGATATTGGCAGGACCTGGAACATGCTGTCGTATATGCTGATCCAGAGCATCCCAAACACATTCATTCATGCTGACTGCAGGAATTGAATTTTCATTTCTCTACCAGGGAAGCTCATCTGCATGCTCGTCGTCCTCATCGGGGTCTCGACCTGACTGCAGTTCGTCGTCGTAGCCAACTTGAGTGGGCAAATGCTCACATTCGATGGCGTCTGGCACTTTGGACCCCCGGACCCCCCAATACAGTAAAACTGCACATTTTAGAGTGGCCTTTTATTGTGGCCAGCCTAAAGCACACCTGTGCAATAATCATGCTGTCTAATCAGCATCTTGATATGCCACACCTGTGAGGTGGATGGATTATCTCGGCAAAGGAGAAGTGCTCACTAACACAGATTTAGACAGATTTGTGAACAATATTTGAGAGATATGGGCCTTGTGTACATAGAAAAAGTCTTAGATCTTTGAGTTCAGCTCATGGAAAATGGGGGCAAAAACAAAAGTGTGGCGTTTATAATTTTATTTTTTTAAGTTTAACTCAAGTCAAGTTATCCTCATTTATATAGCGCTTTTAACAATGTAGATTGTCTCAAAGCAGCTTTACAGAGATAACATATAATTTAAGGTAGCAGAGATTGGTTTGGTTTTATGGCGGTTCTTGAAAAATGTTATTTTTCAGCTAAAGTTAGTTTTGATTGATTCACTTTGATTTATTATTAAATTAGGGGCAGCTAAGACGACACCATTCTCTCTAAACAGACTTTAAACGGGAACCTGTGATAAACGCTGATGGCGTTCACATGAGCATTAAGAATTGATTCTATAGCTATGTGCGTTTGAATACATGTGCGCAGGTTTGTAATTCCCTACAAACCATGCCTAAACAAACTACTTGTCTTGCCTATAAATTTTGATACAGAATTTTATTTTATTTTATCACTTCGGGGTTGGTACGTAAACCGTGATTTCCACATCTTTAGAGTGGCATAGGGATCCTCCATAGGGAGAGGCTTGTTGGCACTTCAGCACTGCGTTGTCATCAGGTCCAGGCGAAGGTCCTTCGTCAGATCTGGAAACGGCCTGGATCCGGCAGGCTGCAGGAAAACCTTGGGATAAACAAAGACACAAAAATTAGCGTAGATGCCTAGTCTGGCTAACGTCAGACCCAAGTCTCATTGAGACTTGGGTCTGGGAACCACATGTTCATTTTGTCGTATTTGAGGCGTGGTTTACGAATGCCCAGAGCCGTTTATCGGGTGCTAAGAATGTCTATCAAATGCGCCTGGACGTAGCTCATAGCCAATCGTTTCAATTATACCAGATGACGTATGTAGAGCGACAGAAATTAGACGAGGAAGAAGACGATGGGTCAGAGATTTATGTGTACACGATGGCGTGTATCTAACGGGCGTTTCACACCGCATATTTTTTCCGGCGTGCATGCTAATCAATGAGTGCATTCACACCGGGAGCAGGAGCAGCGCGTGAGCAGCAGTGAAGCGGGGGTTTCAGCGTCGAATAACGCTGAATTAAAGTGAAAGCACACTTTTTATGGACAAAAATAAATATGATTTCACACAAAAAGTGCCCAAAATGCACAGAATAAGCATGGCTAGTGAGTTTTAACAAGAACTTGAGGAGGCAAATAAATAAAAAAAGACTCAAAAATATTTATAGAAGATTTAGGCTACCCGGTAAAAACTTGTTTTAATTATTCAGTTTGGGTGAAAGTTGTGTATTATATAAAAAAAACTAAAGTAAACTAGCCAGAAAATAGTATATATAAAGCGTTCTTTTAGTTTATGTAACACGCAGACAGCTACATAGGCTAGCACAACCCAAATCAAACCCGAGTGTGTGGTTTATTTGTGTGTGTGTTTTTTTTTATCCGCAGTGTTGCAGTCTTGTAAACATATCAAAAGTATGACTGAAACTAATAGATTGGAGCCATTTTCTGGGTTGCGAATGTTGTTCACTTCCCCATTACAAACTTTCAAGACTATCAATGTTATAAATGACAAACTTCTAAAAACAAATGTATACTTGTCTTTGTAAAGAATTGCTCGCTTATAAATGTAGCTTTGGAGCCGCTGCTGTGACACTGTACAAATGCTTCCAGTGTGAATACTCTCGCACGTCTGCAGCTTCAGGGACGATGTAGTTACGCTGACACGCTGCTCAAGTGCCGCTCACGCTTGCGGTGTGAAACGGCCGTAAGGCTGCATCGAAAGGTAACTTCGCGTCTGCTGCCCTGTTGGATCCATAGGTATAAACAAACTGCTTCGGTGTGTCGCATAGACGTCGTCATCGTCTCGCTGCTCCCTCCCAGTTCTGTGATTGGTTCCCTAGAGGAGGCGAAAATTTGGTCCATGGTATCCAGACTACCTAGCAGCGTGAATAAAATCGCGCTGTGGCAAGGTAGTATGGGGAAACCCAGGCTAGTAGGTGCCATTCTTCTTATGATGTAATGAGTACATCAGGATTTAAGGGATGTGTTCCCAGTTCCGGCTGACCTAATCTATGCAGCCTAACATTGAATTATTGAAGTCGATAATGTATTATGTGAATGCTTAGTCAAAGAGATGTGTTTTTAGTCTAGCTTTGAACTGACAAAGTGTGTCTGCTTCCCGGACAATGGTAGGAAGACTGTTCCAAAGTTTTGGTGCTAAATAGGAAAAGGATCTACCGCCAGCAGTCGATTTAGATATTCTAGGTATTATCAACTGGCCGGAACTTTGAGATCGCAATAGACGTGAAGGACTATAATGCGTTAAGAGCTCGCTCAAGTGCTGCGGAGCTGAATCATTTAGTGCTTTGTAAGTAATCAGCAATATTTTAAAATTAATACGATGTTTAATAGGCAGCCAATGCAGTGTTGATAGAACTGGGCTAATATGGTCATATTTCCTGGTTCTGGTAAGAACTCGAGCTGTTGCGTTTTGAACTAGCTGTAGTTTGTTTAAGCGTGCAGGGCAACCACCTAGTAGAGCATTACAATAATCTAGCCTTGAGGTCATGAACGCATTAACTAATTGTTCCGCATTTGTCAATCGATATAGATATATTTTTAAGATGGAAAAATGCGTTTTTACAGATACTTGACACGTGACTTTCAAATGAAAGGTTGGTATCAAAGAGCACACCCAGGTTCCTAACTGACGACGAAGACTTGACAGAGCAGCCATCAAGTGTTAGACAGTATTCTCGGTTATTACGTGAGGAAGTTTTTTGTCCAATAATTAGAATCTCTGTTTTTTCAGGATTTAGTAGTAGGAAATTACTAGTCATCTAATTTTTTATATCAGCTATGCATTCCGTTAATTTTGTGAATTGGTAAGTTTCGTTAGGTTTTGAAGAAATGTACAGCTGAGTATCATCGGCATAACAGTGAAAGCTAATTACATGTTTCCTAATGATATCTCCTAATGGTACCATGTACAGAGTGAACAGCAGCGGTCCTAGTACTGAGCCTTGTGGTACGCCATACTGAACTTGTGATCGATAAGACATCTCTTCATTTACTGCTACAAACTGATAACGGTCAGATAAGTATGATTTAAACCATGCTAATGCAATTCCACTAATGCCAACATAGTTTTCTAGTCTATTTAAAAGAATGTTGTGGTCAATGGTGTCAAATGCAGCACTAAGATCGAGTAACACTAATAGAGAGATACAACCGCGATCGGATGATAAGAGCAAATCATTTGTGACTCTAATGTGGGCGGTCTCAGTACTATGGTACGGTCTAAATCCGGACTGAAAATCCTCGCAGATATCATTTCTTTCTAGAAAGGAACACAGTTGTGAGGATACTGCTTTTTCTAATATCTTTGACAGAAAAGGCAGATTCGAGATTGGCCTGTAATTGACTAATTTTGTATGATCAAGTTACGTTTTTTTTAACAAGCGGTTTAATCATAGCCTGCTTAAAGGTTTTTGGTACGTATCCTAGAGACAAAGACAAATTAATGATATTAAGAAGAGGATCTATGACACCTGGAAGCATCTCTTTCAGTAGCTTAGTCGGTATAGGGTCTAACATACAAGTTGTCGATTTAGATGATTTAACGAGTTTGCAAAATTCTTCCTCTCCTATAGCAACAAATGAATCAAATGTTTCCTCATGCACTGTAAAAAATGATTTGTTAGTTTGACTAAAAAAAGTAAGTTACCTGGTTGCCTTAAAATTTTGAGTTAATTGAAACTAAAAATGTGAGTTTTTACAACAAGTGATTTTGTTGTCCCAACTTAAGATTAAATATTGTATCAACTTATTCAAGCAATTAAAGGGATTAAGTTAACTTACAATTTTAAGTTCACTCAACTTAATCTTAACTACATATAGTTTGTTGTAACAATGAACTAAGAAGTTTACACGGTTGCCTTAAAATTACGAGTTAAATCAACTTCAACACAACTTAAAACAACAAAAGCTTTTTTGTTAAAAGAAGTTATTCTGGAATAACAGCACAAATAAACCATAACTTTAACATTTATTATAACATTCACAAAAATATGAATTAATTGAATTGTCTGACAAGTATAAATTATACTTATTAAATTATAATTGTATTATAGTATACATTAGTATGATATAATTAACTGCTGCTTGAATAAAAACATACAAACACATTAAAGCAACAATACAAGCATGCTATAACTGTCAAGCATGTGCAAGAATAAACAAATGTCAGTGTGATGACATTAAAATCAGTTTGAATTAAGTGCAATAGAATTAAAAACAAAAACCCATTTAATGAACATGACGCATGAAAATCATTTTCTCAAAACAATATTTTATTTCTCAAATAGTATTAAAAGGGTTAGTTCACCCAAAAATGAAAATTGTCATTACTCGCGCTCATGTCGTTCCAAACCTGTAAGATATTCATTCGTCTTTGGAACACAAATTAAGATATTTTAATGAAATCTGAGAGCTTTTTGTCCATCCATTGACAGCCTATGCAACTATCACTTTCAAACCCCAGAAAGGTAATAAAGACATCATTGAAGTAATCCATGTGACTCCAGTGGATTAACCTTAAGTTTAGGAAGTGATGTGAGTGCTTTATTTGCACAAAAATAAAAATATTTACAAAATATGAATCTATCAATCTCCAACGCACGTTCACAATTTTTTTGTGCAAACATTGGGGTTGGCCAATACCTTTTCTTTTATTCAGGGGAGGGGGTCTACCCCAGGTAGACTGTAAAGTTCTTTGGAGTAACTGAAATAATTTTAAGCTATTTAAACTGACGTGGCCAAGACCTACATTTATTAAAGCATTACTGGTTTAAAATAATTGAATCACAATTAGTGAATCACAAAGCACTCACATCGCTTCATAAACTTGAGGTTAATCCACTGGAGTCACATGGATTACTTCAATGATGTCTTTATTACCTTTCTGGGGTTTGAAAGTGATAGTTGCATAGGCTGTCAATGGATGGACAAAAAGCTCTCAGATTTAATTAAAATATCTTAATTTGTGTTCCAAAGACGAATGAATATCTTACAGGTTTGGAACGACATGAGCGCGAGTAATGACAATTTTCATTTTTGGGTGAACTAACCCTGCGAAACAGTTTTCTTCATCTATTCCACATTTTTAAAGACTTACACCAATTCATAACATTTTATAATGAATATTAAGCTTACAACAGTTCAGTTACAAGGATATTCCATTTGAACTCAAAATCTCCAAATGGTAAATGGACTGCATTTATATAGCGCTTTCACAGATCCAATGGCCACCAAAGCGCTTTACATATAGCCTCGCATTCACCCATTCACTCACTCATTCATACACCGACGGCGCTGTCAGCCGTGCAAGGCGCCATCCAGCTCACTGGGAGCGGCTGGGGTTAGGTGTCTTGCTCAGGGACACCTCGACACTTGGTCAGGTGGAACCGGGGATTGAACCACCAACCTTCCGGTTTGTAGACAACCTACATGAACCACTGTGCCACTGCCGCCCCAAAAAAAGTGGTTGAATGCAAACACTGTTTTTATATGTAATTCAATGAGTGAGTGTATGTGAAGTGAAATGTGAATGGATGAGCGAGTGCAATGAAAGAAGAAAAAATAAACACTTACATTAATGAAAAGGAGAAAATCATTGTGTTCAATGATATCCAACTTCAGAGCTAGCAAATAGTTATATTTGTGAGATTTTGTTTTCAAAACAGACGAATAAAAACATGTCAGAATGTCAGTGAGTGTGAGTAGGGGAGAGTAAAATCCTCTTCCACTAAACACTGAACAGTTTGTTCCTTACTCCAAGAACTCTGGCCGAACATACCTCGCCACCACTTTTTGGAGTACTTTAAATGTATATTTGACCTCCTTGGGGTAAGTGATGTTCAGAGCATAAAGAGGCCCCATTAGTATAGCAAAGGCATTTGACACGTCCGTTAAGCCATCAAGCACAATCACCTCCTCTAACACCACAGCCACATCGATTATTTCCTTTGGGAGGAGGTTTGCAGTGTTCGCCTCTGTGACCACCAAGAGTCCAACATTCATCCCCTTCACCACCTCTTCCTCATCAGTTGGCTAATAAGAGAACAAGGAAATTACTATGAATCACAAAATTACAAATTTACAAAGCTTTTGTAGGTTAACAATGAATGAGTTTTAAACAGAGGCGTGTTTCCATTAGAATAAGGGTATGTGAATAATCTATAGTACAATTAATGGTAAATATTCTTTAATGTTTTAAATATATCAAACCAATAATGCTTTAATAAATGTAGGTCTTGGCCACGTCAGTTTAAATAGCTTAAAACTATTTCAGTTACAAAGAACTTTACAGTCTACCTGGGGTAGACCCCCTCCCCTGAAAAAAAGAAAAGGCATTGGCCTTATTAAAGGCATTATTAAAACAAACATGATATTTACATACCTCACAAATTTTGATGAACTTGGAGGGTTCCTCTTTGAGGAAGTAAGGAAGCCCACGAAGGACAACTGCTCTTCTACGTTGGTTTGAGCTCTGCAATGAATAACATTGTTTTAAAGGGTTAGTTCACCCAAAAATGAAAATTATGTCATTAATGACTCACCCTCATGTCGCCCCAAGCCCGTAAGACCTCCGTTCATCTTCGGAACACAGTTTAAGATATTTTTTGATTAGGGCTGGGTATCGTAACAAAATGTTCGATACCGATACCGATACCGATACCTTGACTTCGATACCGGTTCCTGAACGATACTTTTTTCGATACCAATTTTGTTTAACAATATAACATTACCTAATTTTTATTTTTTTTTTTCAGTTTGTTGACTTTTTTACACTCATATTTTTGAGTATGTAAAAAAGCACCAATGCTGAAGTTTTCTATGTTTCCTAATCATTTAACAACATGTATTCTTTACTTCAATGAGCTCATTGTTTCTTCCTTAACTTAATGCATTGTTTAACAATGAAATTGAATGAAAATTAATAGAAATGCACTGTCACCTCTGATAACAGATCACTCTAAATTGTAATTTAGACACATTCATTTTCTGTAAAGCTGCTTTGAAACGATATGTATTGTGAAAAATGCTATACAAATAAATGTGAATTAAATTAAATATAGGCTACTAGGGGGCGGGATATATGCCTCGCGCTCCGCACACATCAAGCTTGCCGCAAAGCACTGGCAAAAGTAGCCTAATGATTATGGATGTGTCGGGAAACAACAGCAAGGAGATATTTTAATTGTTTATTAATGAACAAGTGTTTACTAATGGTGTGTTCACTGTTCACACCGAACGCGGATTTAATTATTTGCGCTAGTAGATTAGATACAAAGTCAAAGACGGGGATAGACGCATCATTCGCGCCGGGCGTCGCGAATGATGCGAATTGGGCGACGCGTTTTGAACTCGAGCGGAAGATTGAAGCGTCTAACTAGACGCGATAGACGCCTATTTGACGCTCTATTCGCGTTCGGTGTGCTTTGTATGACACACCGCTTTGCCTTATCAGATTTACCGTGTTACCAGTCTTGGCAGCAATTATCTTGTCGAAAATATTGCATCGCGTGCTTCTGGCAAACACACACACACACACACACACACACACTACAGCCTCACATGCGACAAGCCAAGTCTCTGGGCAGCCGCGTAAACTAGTGTTTTTCCTCCACAGCCAATCATGCTGCATGCATGTTTCACTGACGTTGACGAGATTAACCACTTAGGTACCGAAATTTGGTACCGAAAAACAAGACATGTTTCGATACTCGGTAGTACCGAGGCAATTCGGTCGGTACCTAAAAAGTACCGAACTCGGTACCCAGCCCTATTTTTGATGCATCGAAAATACGTTTTGGTCCAAAAATAACAAAAACTATGACTTTAATCAGCATTGTATTGTCTTCCGGTTCTGTTGTCGAGCCGCGTTCAGTGACGCCGCTGGCGTAAGACGCTGCTGACGTGTGTCTGGTGCGCCCGAGCTTCGGTTACAGTCTGAGGGAGACGCACGCTGTCAATCTTCGAACAATCTTCGCAAACATGTCTAAGGATTTCGACACAGAGGAAGCCTTGCATTTTTTTCCCAGCCATATTTATTTGAACCCGAATACACGGACGCACCAGACACACGTCAGCAGCGTCTTACGTCACCAACGTCACTGCGGACTAGTGAACGCGGATCAACAACAGAACCGGAAGACAATACAATGCTGAATAAAGTCGTAGTTTTTGTTATTTTTGGACCAAAATGTATTTTCGATGCTTCAAAACATTGTAACTAACCCACTGATGTCACATGAACTACTTTGATGATGTCTTTATTTCCTTTCTGGACAAGGACAGGATACCGTACATACATTTACAGTGGAGGGACAGAAAGCTCTTGGACTAAATCTAAAATATCTTAAACTGTGTTCTGAAGATGAACGGAGGTCTTACGGGCTTGGGGCGACATGAGGTAGAGTCATTAATTACATTATTTTCATTTTTGGGTGAAATAACCCTTTAAATAAAAACTAGTAGTCATAAGCCACTTTTCCACTGTGAGGCCAGTGCAACCCAGGGCAAACAGCGTGCCAGGAGGGGGCCAATAGCCTCGGACCTCGAGCACCGAGGCCAAAATCAAGTTGCGTTGCATAGAAATTTTAATTAATCAGGCATGTGACACTGGAACCATTTTTCTAATTCTAAATTAAATTCACATATACTCACATGATCTTTAAGAGACTGAATCAGGCTCTTGAGTTCTCCAATGTCTTTGGCTTGGTACAACCGCAAAAATCCTTTTAGGTACTCATCAAGCCCATGGAAAAAGGTAGTCTTAAGGTCTGTGGACACTATGCGTTGAAATTCTGCAGCAATCTAGTAAAATAGCAGACCCACAATTAGAATATTACAGTTTTTTTTTTTTTTTTAACAATTGCTAGGACACATTTCTCAATACTTGGGTCACTTTTTCAGATTATAATTCAAGGCAATACTGTATTACAAAAGTAACCCATGTTTTTGTAAAGATAAACCTGTCTCAGAGATGCACCGATTACAATTTTTTAGCCCGATCCTGATTTCCGATTTTTCCTCGAGTTTGACCTGCCGATACTGATTTGAGCTGATTCCGATTTCATTTTTTCAAACCACTTTACAGCACACACAAATATTTATTTTCTATCTTCTCTTTAATAGAACATTTTGCGTAGAAAATTTTTTGAACAGGTAATCGCTATAAGATAGAACTATATAAATGACTCCTAGTGTGGGAAATACCCACACATCTAAAGTGCAGTGTTATGGAAGAACCATTTCCTTTTCACATCCAATATCCAACTAAAAAATATTTGATATATTTAGCAAACTAAACTTCTGTATGAAAAACAGGTAATGGCAATAAAATAATATATAAATAACAAATAAAAATAAAATAAATATAGTCTTGCACTGCACTATAAAGATATTTATCACACTCACACACACACACAGGCCTATTGCAATCACTTGTACATCAATGGCAAGTTATATTTCTCAAACAGTTCTTCTCTTTTCTGTGAAAAGAAATGGTTCTTCCATAACACTGCACTTTAGATGTGTGTGAATTTCCCACACCAGTAATTTATATAGTTCTATTTGATAGCGATTATCTGTTAAAAAAAATGTGTTCTATGCAAAATGTTCTATAAAAGAGAAGATTAAAAATAAATATGTGTGTGTGCTGTAAAGTGGTTAGAAAAAATTAAATCGGCAAAATTATAATAAATTTAAACTATTTTCGGACCTTTCCCCGCCTATACATTAAATTAATACGACAAAACCAGTTGTAATAGAGACATATTATTGAATTTTAAAATTACTTACCCTAAACAGCCTAAGTTTGCAGAGAAGCAAATGGCTCTTTCCCCAGGTCTGGTCCAAGATAGGCCTTCGTCGTGTAACGTTAATTGGCAAACATGTTCAAAGCTCAACAAGTCTGAAATATTACATAAACAGATTCATTTGAACACTTATTGCTTCAGAAACATAAGTATAACAGTTCAATCTATATTACTTAACGTTATTGCCGTTTCCTTATCTTAAAGGAAACGTCAACTTAACCTGAATGCGTTAACGTTATATTTTACGCATTCGTTTAATCACGACGAAAATGAAAAATAATTAAACTATTATTATTTATCGGGATTGTTTTAAGGTTGAATCGCTTCACTAACAGCCTAACTAAACTGTAACGTAAAAGATGACATAAGAAACACACTAACTTTCAAATAACCTCAATGGAAACTTCTGGAATTTCTGAGGCAAAATTATTAACTTACTTATAACGTTAGATTTAAACCATCTTCTGATTTTTCGCTGCCTAGGAAATAAATGTCATTACCCTTAGACAAAACCAGTCTATAAAGACATTGAATTTTAAAATTACTTACCATAAACAGTCTTGTTTCCTTGCTTCTGAAGAAGCTGAAGAGAAAATCGCGCCTTCTCTTTCAAGTGTCGTCTGTTGTTTACACTCGGCCGTCCGGCGCATGCGCAGGGAAAATTAAGACTCAGAGTGAACTATCTATTAGTACAATCAACTAATGTTTTTATTTTATATCAGTGCATTGCCACCAAGCCATTAGTTTAATCAACCTAAACTAAAAACGTTTTGTTATCTGAACAACATTAGTGAATCTAAGTTGATTTGACAAAATAAAAAATGTTGTGTTAACAAATCATGGAAATCATTTTTTACAGTGTGGATACTACAATGCACTCCCTGATGCGATACTGTAGTAGACAGTTGCATAGTTATAATTTTGTCCCTGATATTATCGATCTTATAAGTGAAGAAGTTCATAAAGTCATTACTGCTGTGTTGCTTGGACACTTCTGGGCTAGAAGCTTTATTTTTTGTTAGTTTAGCCACTTGTTCAAATAAATACCTAGGATTATGTTTATTTTCTTCTAATCGGGTTTGTGACGGGACGCATAGCTATCGTCACGGCAGCGATGTGCTGCCTAGCTAGTACACAAAGACTTGAGTGCAAATGTGACCTGTATGTGTTTGTCTAGCACATTAATGTCTTCTGTTAATCTTTATACTGTTACAAACCACGGTTAATCTAGCCTTTCACTACAAAATCTCATATCCCGTAGCTTTTGTGTGCACATTTTTAACAGCTAATACTGCGGTGAGTTATATGCTATAACTACTTCTATCAATACATATCTTGCTGTTTTAAAGAAAATCATGTCATTTATGTTACAGTCATAATCAGTTACAATAATCACGCAACACGTGTTTTCAGTATGTATCCGTTTATTTAGTTTAAGAGAAACATAGCTTTGACATACCATCTTTGTTGTACTGGCGTCTCCGGTTTGTTTGTGTAAAGGAAAATTTGCCGCGATTGTGGGGTTTAAATGACGCTATGACTTCCGGGTCAATATCAAAGGACCCGGAGTTTGAGTTATTTATTTGTAGCTGTTAAATATGACTTGTTGCTTGTCAATTGTTAGCTGAAAATGTAGAAATAACATTCTGTAATTTTCTAGTTTAATAGAAGTAGTATGTCAGCTGTTTTTAAGCATTTATGTCTTTGTCATCTGAACCACCCCTGCACCATCATCATGTGTTGGTATGTTCCAATTCCAGGGGTGACCTCAGGCCTATAAAGTCTAGTATTGTCATTCTGTCAGGAGAACTGAGTGAGAGGACATACGTCTGTCTTTGCTCTAATTATAGTGACTTGTGTTAAGGTCAATTTTCAAACAGCTGTAAACATTTAATTGTTGTTGTTGTTGTTGTTGTTGTTGTTGTTGTTGTTGTTGTTGTTGTTGTTGTTGTTGTTGTTGTTGTTGTTGTTGTTGTTGTTGTTGTTGTTGTTGTTGTTGTTGTTGTTGTTGTTGTTGTTGTTGTTGTTGTTGTTGTTGTTGTTGTTGTTGTTGTTGTTGTTGTTGTTGTTGTTGTTGTTGTTGTTGTTGTTGTTGTTGTTGTTGTTGTTGTTGTTGTTGTTGTTGTTGTTGTTGTTGTTGTTGTTGTTGTTGTTGTTGTTGTTGTTGTTGTTGTTGTTGTTGTTGTTGTTGTTGTTGTTGTTGTTGTTGTTGTTGTTGTTGTTGTTGTTGTTGTTGTTGTTGTTGTTGTTGTTGTTGTTGTTGTTGTTGTTGTTGTTGTTGTTGTTGTTGTTGTTGTTGTTGTTGTTGTTGTTGTTGTTGTTGTTGTTGTTGTTGTTGTTGTTGTTGTTGTTGTTGTTGTTGTTGTTGTTGTTGTTGTTGTTGTTGTTGTTGTTGTTGTTGTTGTTGTTGTTGTTGTTGTTGTTGTTGTTGTTGTTGTTGTTGTTGTTGTTGTTGTTGTTGTTGTTGTTGTTGTTGTTGTTGTTGTTGTTGTTGTTGTTGTTGTTGTTGTTTGACTCTCATGTCGATTTATTTTATTTACTAAAAGAGTGTTTTTTTTTTGTTTTTGTTTTTTTTTGTTAATTTTTTTATTGCCTTTTGTTGGCATTAACTGGGACAAATAAAAATATCCCATCTGAACAAACTCATCCAACCTCTCCTGAGTGCTTCCATCTGCTCACGACAATTCAGTCACGTCTACCCATAACAGGGTTGAAAAATAAGACATTGTTTAGAAAATGTCTGTTAACACATTTCCAGCATGTCTTATTATAAAGAAGGACTTATACATACTTCTCAACAGGGTTTCGCATGAGTAACTATACCAGGAGGATTCTTGATCATCCAATCCAAAAAAAGCTTACAGAGAGGTACCCCTTTTCCAAACAAAACTCCAGAGCTCTTTATTGCTATAGTAGGATTTTTTTTTTTTTTTTTTTTGCAGTGTTCTAATAGTACATAACCAATGATTTGTGTTTAATAGATTTCGTTTAGTTCCCTTTTCAGTTGAACTCGATGCTGCGTCATGGCGTTGACCATATGGGAATGCTTCCTGTGAGCTATTGTCTAAATCATGTGTCTAAACACAACAATCTGATTGGCTGAACATATGGATGTTCACACGTCACTAAGTCCATAAATACTATAGATGCCATAATGCCATAAATGCACGTCCACGGCTTCTTCGTCTTGTGTTTGTAGTCCATTATAACATCTACAAAGACAGCATCCATGCTTTCAATATGGAACTAGGCAAAGCTAGACAGACTTTCTGCTCGAATATTATAAACAGCAACTTATACAACACACACACTCTTTTTGCTACTGTAGAGAGACTGACAACCCCCCCAAATCGCATTACCAAAGAAATGCTCTCAGACAGCAAATGCAGTGAGTTTGCTTCCTTCTTCTCTGAGAAAATCAATAAGGTGATCAGCACATCCTTGAGTTGCGCTGGGGTCAGACAGATCAGATGACAACCTGAGAAAGTAGTTACTATGTCTGATTTCTGATTTCAATTCTTGCGCCACTCCTATTCAACCTGTAAATGCTTTCACTGAGCCAAATAATGAGAAAGAACCAAATCGCTTAACACAGCTATGCAGATGACACACGATCTACTTAGCCCTATCGCCTAACGACTACAGCCCCATTGACAGATCATTAGGATCACATCAGCAAGAAGTACAAAGGGTTCACTCAAAGCAAGGATGGTCTGCTTTTAGCTATTATGCCAGCCGCAGTTGGAACCAGCTTCCAGAGGAGATCAGATGTGCTCCTACAGTAGTCACATTCAAATCCAGACTCAAAACACATCTGTTTAGCCGTGCATTTAATGAATGAGAACTGAACAACTGTGCGTCCTACTGTTTTTACTGTATTTTATTTTATTTTTTATTCTAAACTGTTTTAATTATTCTTATTTCTTTTGATTATTTTAATTCCTTCTATGTAAAGCACTTTGAATTACCATTGTGTATAAAATGTGCTATATAAATAAACTTGCCTTGCCTTGCGGAAAATCTTTAGACCAGGAGTTAATCTGTAAAATGTAATATCTAAAGTATAGAAAGTGTGTGATGCCGTGGCCTTGCTTTTTACGGCGGATGAGTCATGATACAGTATGTGCTTGTTTGTATGGCATGTGTGGTTCAATATCCGAACCTGTCTGGTGTAAATTGTGTATGAAATGTTTTAATTTCAAATATTCATAGCTTAAATGGGGTCATCGGATCCCCATTTTCCACAAGTTGGTATGATTATTTAGGGTCTTCATTTAAATTCCTCAATGGTTGTGTAAAATGTCTCAGGTTACGACTGTATCCCTGGTTCCCTGAAAGGGAACGAGGCGCTGCGTCGAGATGCTGTGGGAATGCCCCTGCGTGATTGCGTCGTGAAGCATGTGTATAATCAGTCCACTGGAGAGACGAAATGTCATAGGCGGTTGACGTCTTCGACCAGGAAACTATAAAGCACACCTGACAACAGACCGCGCTAGCTTCTGATAGGCCGAAGCAAGTCGATCACAGGCATGCAGGGAGTATGGCAGGGAGACGCAGCGTCTCGTTCCCTCTCAGGAAACCAGGGTTACAGTCGTAACCTGAGACGTTCCCTTTCAAGGTAACTCGAGCTGCGTCAAAACGAGCTGCTGTGGGAACACTATACCCACGACGCCATAATAGCAAATTCCTGTTCTGTGTGAAGTCATTGCGCACACTAAGAAGCAAGCACCCTAGACCCCAGAGTGGAGCCTAGATCCAAGTCATAGCCTTTAAGGCAGCTATACTCCTAGTATCTTGGTCAGACGCCTCACAGTGCCACAGTGACATGGTAAGCAGCTAAGGCCGCCCTGTACACCTTTAGTGTGGAGGGGGATAAACCTGCGGAGAAACGCTCCTGCAGGAACTCCAGCACTGCAACCCCAGGGCAGATAACTGGGTCCAGCTGGTGCTCTCCGCACCAGGAAGTAAACAATTTCCATTTCAAGGTGTAGAGTTTCCTCGTGGAGGTAGCTCTGGAGTGGAGGATGGTCTCAACAACATATGAGCTGGGCCCCCTCAGAGGCCAAGCCCAAAGTTTCCAAAATTCTGGGCGGGGGGGAAGGATCAACCCGCTCGACTGAGAGAAAAAAAAGATCTGAGCCACGACGCTTATGCAGCCCGTAATCTACGCACTGCCTCGGCACACGCAAGATCCGAGATCAAGTCACAGAATCTTTATTGCAGACCCGTAATCTACGGACTGCCTCGGCACACGCAAGATCCGAGATCGAGTCACAGAATCTTTATGGCAGACCCGTAATCTACGCGCTGCCTCGGCAAATGCGAGATCCGACCCAAATCTTTATTGACTTTCTTCCCTCAAGAAGAAAGCCAACAAGAGCAGAGCTAAAACTAAAACAGAGCTATGAATGAACACAATCAGCCCCAATTTACTAGAGCTGACCGTGCATGCTCCCCTCCCAAACAGACAACACATGAATCGCGTGTGTCCCCACTCGTAAAGAAGCGAGGGCAGGGACGAACACACGATCCAAGGCTGTTTGCTCTCCATACTCCTGTCTAATATATATATATATATATATATATGCTTGTGGATAAACAACAATAAATAGACAGACAAGATCACACAGAGCGCATGCTGAAGGCACAGAAGCTAGCGCAGTCTGTTGTCAGGTGTGCTTTATAGTTTCACCCGCCTATGACGTCTCATCTCTCCTTTGGACTGATTATACACGTGCTTCACGACACAATCACGCAGGGAGCGCAGCGTCTCGGCGCAGCTCGAGTTCCCTTGAAAGGGAACAACACCCTTTTTATCTCCTCAAAAACAGCTCTGTTCACAGCGACCCATCTCGGTGCATGTCTCTTTAAATGATAATGAGCAACTGCATGACATCATATTGCTCAGAAAATCCCAACGGGTTTTTCAGGATAAAAAAAAGGAGTGAATGGATTTTTTTGTATGGTGGTTGTGTCCACACACTGCATAGACACAGTTATATGCAAACACCATAAAAAAAGTAAATTTTGCATCCGATGACCCCTTTAAATATACGACCATGTTGAATTTCAGCTCCCAAAAATGCAAGCCCTGGAAACACAGTGCATTAAAATGCCAGCACTCTTAATGCAATGCATTTTGTTTTTTTCAGTTAGTGTGTTTTCCAATTTAATTTGTCTTTTATTCCCAACCCATTTTACCTCTGTAAATTTGATATATTTATGCGTAATATAGGATATTCGAGAAAAAAAAAAAAAAGTGTAATGTACTGTAGAACAGAACTGGATTGACATTGACCAGCTATCAAAAATATTATGATATTTTATATAAGAATGATTTGCTAACACATTATTTCTGATGGTTCTCTGAACGTTTACTTTAAAACATCCACGCTGCACCCGAAATCTAATACTTCCCTACTCTATAGTAGACGAAAATCAGTGTGCCAACATAGTATGTCCGAATATATAGTATTTGAAAAATAGTTGGCAAGTCCTCGGTCCCTGGATGACCTACTGCTTCCGGTGAGATTCTGAAGTGTTCATACAATGGACACTTTACCATCCCATGAGGTAATTCGTACGAATTAGCCACCTCGTAAAATTCGTACGAATTTGCCGTGAGATCGGGTTGGAAACCCCCAAAAATTGGGCAAGCTTTGATGCCATGTTGACTTTTATGGTAACACTATTCTTTTAGAAATGAAAAGGTCATTCAGTGCAGAGGCTCTTATCTCTTCTTGAGTATTAGAGGCCCAAAATAATATATACCTTCCTCATAGACACGTGGACACCCCAACCTTATGAACAAAATTGCTCTGAAAGAAAATTACAGACTTGTTTTCTCAATTGAGTCTCTGAAGTGTTTTCCTTCTCGAGAGCTGAAGTATAGCAGCAACTGTTGAGGTTTAGAAACCCTGACCTAGTGTACAGAGCACTCTCAGGTTATTACGGGAGTAATTATGCGTGTTGTTCTGAAGTCGTTGATGTGTCAGCTGAGACGGGCTCTTTGTTTTGCATTCCTGTTCCAGGAAAAAAATCAAGTCTATTTTGTTCAGCTAAATTTGCAGGCAAATGCTAAATTTCCCTTATGATCACATAAATCATTCAACATGCGCTACAATGGTCGCATGTATGCCATTATAAACTAATGAGAATGTGATGAATTATAAAACTTGTCGTAAACATTGAAACGCTTCCAGGAAGATGGGCTGTCTTCATTAGGGATTGCTTGGAGATTTGTCACATGAATTAATTGTCATCTAATAATGCTCTACTGTCCTTCAACACAAATTGGAAAATATGCTGTGGGAAGTAAGTTTGATGCGAGTAACTTGATAAAACATGAGCACTGTTTTGGACCAAATTATTATTATTATTATATATTTTTTTGCTACAGATAAATGTATTCGTTTTTAAAATAATAATAATACATAAAGATTAATAAACCCACAATAATTTCTGATGTCAGTAAATTTTGCCAGTGTTTTGCATACCCACACTCTGGTGTCCAGTGAAAATAATATTTAACCTAATTGTTTCTTTTAACAGGTTGAAACCGGAAACCATCGTTTTTGATTAGACCAATATGAAAATGCACTTTAAATAAATGACATGGTTATTACACTGTTTTCAGTGTGGGCTGTGAGCCATATGGATCAGAAATGATGGATTATGATACAGGATCAGCACTCTACGTCTAAAAAACCCAATGAACCCAAACTGCAAATGCTGGTTTGGAATGAGATCCAAGAGAAGTCAGCATTGGGTTCTGTTCCTTTGAACGCAACGACATTACCTGCTAAATAAATCTCTAGAGCACCAATCTCTCTTGAAATCTACAGCATCTCTTTTGATGTGTCTGCTGAGTCGAGCTTTATTCTGAATGCAGATGTGAGCGGAGAGTCTTTAGAATGCATCATTAAACCTCTGCCCAAAGTGGAGCAGCAGCATAAGATTAATTTTATTCTCCTTATGTGGTCAATTCATGTTATGCATCTCTTCAAAGTTTCAGAAACATTCAGTGTATAAATACTTGATTTCATCTCATAATGGCAATATTTTTCAACGTGTAAAATCTTAGCATCACGCTAGCATCACACTGCAAACCACAGCGTGCACAATACAGTTTTTCTGTTTAATTTCGCCCACAAAATCCTTCTTAAGAAAGAAATTAAGAACGTTCTTAAAGAGGTCATTATGTCATGATTCCTGTCTTGTGTGGACTTTTGTTATTTCCTGTTCTGTGCCTTGTTTTGTAGTCCTTTGTAGTTTTTCTTGTTGATTAGTTCATGATTGTTCCCAGGTGTGTCTTGTTCGCCAATCTCCCCTTGAGTGTATATACCCAAGTGTTTCTCATGTTCTTTGTCTGGTGTTGTCCTTCTATGGATGCTATGTGTTTGCGCGCCACTGATCTATATAATGATTGGATAGCTCATGACTTCTAAACTGCCACCAGGCAGTGAAGCCACCGGAAGTGTTCGAGCGGCCATCTTACGATTCCCTACCAGCAGAGGGCTCCAACGGCCGTTATACAGAGATTGGTAGCTCCGACGACGGCACTTTTAAGATGACCCGCTGTGCAGCATACAAGTGTAAAACGAAGTTCACAAAAGGATCTAGAAAAACTGCCCACAGATTGTAATTTAAGCCCATAAGTAGTGGTGGGCAGATCGAGGCTTCGTGAAGCAATGAAACAGTTGAAGCATATGTGCCATATCGTTTCGAGGCTTCGAATCAATCCGACACCCGTCTCCACGGTGACACCTAGTGGTCACTTGCAGGTGTTGATCTGAGCCATTAAAAAATGTTTTTTTTTTATTATTGTATTTTTCTAATATGTGAGACTTGTAACCTGTAGGCTCTTCACAGTGCAAAATGTTATTTTGTTCATGAAAAATTAATATTAATAAAATAAATCAAGCCACAATGTCTAACTTTCTTATAGATTTTTATTCAAAACTATTAATTTCTCTGCTGTCGAAAGACTTAGCCTACTTTTTTTACAGATAATTTCTCCAGCCTTTGAAAAAATCCTCTCACAAGGGACACTTGTTGCTGGCATGCAAAGATATTTTTTAGCAATGACATACAAATAAGGAAATATTACTGCTCTCTCTTTCCAGTAAGTTAGTGGATCATGAGTTCTGGGCAAAAACGCGTTTAGGTATTTTTTCACTTCCACTGGGTTTCACGGATACGATTATCAAAATGTTCCCATAAACTGTCCTGTGTTTCTACTGGTGTTGATGATGATGATGATGATGATGATGATGATGATGGGCCTGATGTTGACATTTGTGGCTGCCGATCACAATACATACATCTCACTTTATTTGGGGTTTCCAAATGAAAATGCTCCCACACCACAGATGTACGGCTATCTATCCATCTATCTATCTATCTATGAATCTATCGGTCTATATATATATATATATATATATATTAATCTGTCTATATATATATATATTTATATCTATGAATCTATTAATCTGTCACTATATGTACTCTGTCTGTCTCTCAGTCAATGTGTAAATTTAAATGGAAGCCTAAATATAACTAAACAAATCGCACTACAAATGTCACTATATCACCAAAAATCCGCTATCTCAAAACCAAACTCCTCTCACAAAAAGCCACGATATGAAAATGCGTTGACTTCACTTTTATACCGTGCGATTGTGTGATCTGTTCCCGACCCTGTCAATCAAACCCTGATTCGGCGGACCATGCCACCTGTCGAAACACTCAGAAGCTTCATTTAGCCGTAGTCACGTGACGTGGGTGTTTTGAATCACGCTTCGGATCAGTGTTTCGAAACATCTGCGCTTCGGGATCTCGCAAAGCTTCGGAACGTCTGTTTCGCATCAGCCCTCCCTACCCATAAAGCTGGAAGCACCACTAGCATCGCAGAGACATTGGGAACACCTCAAACAGACTGTTTCATTCTTACTATGACCGTCGAGGATTGCATGTCTGGTGCCTTGTCATCGAGCGCCGAGGCAGCCGACCTGAGGTCGGAGCTCCGCTCCATAGAGGTCCTACTGGATGCTGTTCTCCGGCGGCAGTCTTTACTTCTCTCACGGGTGGATTCATTACATCCAGTTTCTAAACCCGATGCCGCGGATGATGCCGCTGGTGTCTCCGCCAGTGTCGTTACTGTGACTGATCCGTTGAACACCTGGACAATAGTTGGTGCGAAGGACGGCCGACGGGTTTCTCTTCCCTTCTTCTCTCCGGATGATGATGAGAGCCCCCTCACTCTTTCAAACTTTTATGCACCGCTGGAGACATTTCAAAGGACTGGCCTGGAGGTCGAGTTTGGAGCTGCTGACTCCCCATTGTACTCTACGGATAAGCAACCTGCTGAAACCATTATATCCACAGCCCCGGCAGCGCAGTCTAGTGCTGGGTGCTTGCCCAACCCTGTGAGGTCGGGCAAAACTTCCATTCACAAGTCGAGAAAGCGGTCCACTTCTCCCATGCCTACAGAAAGATGTGAAAAGCGCCGTCGCTGCCTCTCTTCCTCCGAGGTTAGTGGCGACATCGGCTGTGCTTCACCGGTGTTTCCACCTGCAACAGATACTAGGCCAGGCTCCTTCGCGTTGAGTGATGACGTCATATCCTTGGCGTCCTTCTCTAAACTTTCTGACCGTGCGACAGCTGCTGGCGCTGAGCCAGCTGTGCCCCCTGGCTCTCGGGAGCCTCAGTCTTCTGCCACACATATATCAAATCAGAATCTTTTTTCCTATATGTATAACGACATCTCATTGCCACAAGTTCTCCTGCTTGGTGATTCTTCCATCAAGGGAATTAAACTTCCAGCTTGTATCACCTATTGTCTGTCTAATGGTAAGATTGGTGATTTCATCAAGCTTTTGCCTAAACTTTTTCACTTACATACATCTGTCAAAATAGTCATTGTACATACTGGGACTAATGAGATAATGGATAGGCAATCAGCCAGATTGCACTCAGAGCTTGAGGAAATATGTTTTCAAATTGAATCCTTGGGAAAGCGCTGTATTCTATCTGGTCCTCTCCCCTCTCCTTCTATGGGCTCTGAATATTTTAGTCGTCTTTATGGACTGCATCAATGGCTATGCCACTTTTGTCTAGCTGCTGGTTTTAATTTTATTTCTAACTTTGATTCCTTTTGGACTAGGCATGACCTTTTTAATGCTGACAGACTTCACCTAAATAGGGGAGGGACCAAGCTGCTCACCTCCAATTTAGTGAACTATATAGCCTTTGGTATTGACTGACATGATGCTCAGCCTGACCCTCCTTCAGCCCATCCCTGTTCTACTCAGCATAGTAATCATGAGGGTCCCGCTAAACTGTCCCCCTGCATAAATCTATATATGACCTCGGTACACCTGCATACTTCTATCATGTCCTTACAGGCTCCTATTACTGTACAAATTGGTTCCACAATGGCAAAGTGGAATAGACCTAAACACAACTTGGCTCGTAGACCTAACCCATCTAATCTACTTATCATTCCTAAGAAATTATCTGTCCCTGTGGAAAAAAACATTTTTCTTACAGTAAAACTCGCTCTGCTAAATATCAGGTCACTCATAAAAAAGTCTTTTTTAATTAATGATCTTATTTCCTCATATAAACTTGATTTTTTACTTTTAACTGAAACTTGGCTTGATTCAGTAAACTGTAATAGTACTCTGATTGAATCTTCTCCCTCCGACTATAACTTTATAAGTGTCAACCGTGAAAATAGACGTGGGGGAGGAATAGCTAAAATTTTTAAAACTTCTTTTCAGTGTCAACAGTCATCCTATGGTGACTATGCTTCTTTTGAATATCTTTGTGCTGTCCTTAAAAGTTATCCAAAAATATTGTTGCTAACTGTATATAGACCTCCTATTTTATCAATTGCAGTCTTCCTTGAAGATTTCTGTGAATTGCTCTCTGAAATCAGTGTTCACTTTGACAGCATTGTTATATCAGGTGATTTCAATATCCATGTAGATAACCCTGAAAACCAGCATGCAAGAGACTTTTTGGCGCTGATCGATTCCTTCAATTTGACCCAACATATACAGGGCCCCACTCACTCTCAGGGCCATACACTCGATCTTGTCATCACAAAGGGTGTAACTGTTTCTACATCTGTTGTGGATCTAGCTTTATCTGATCACTGTTGTATTTTCTTTGAAGTCTGCTTGCTCCCCTATTGTCAGAATCAGGGGCGTAGCACAAGATCCCGGGCCCTATGTATAGACAGTCCTGATGGGCCCCCATGTTCCAAATAAAATATATTCCAGACTTTTCAAGGGCCCTCTCTCCCATTGGGGCCCTGGTAATCAGTACTGGTTTTACCCCCAGTCCGACGCCCCTGGTCAGAATAACTCTATTATGATCAGAAAGAGAGCTATAAATGACAAAACTTGTGCTCTTTTTGAGCAAACACTCTTTGAGTCCAAAAATTCATCTCCTAAGACTGCTGATAACTTGCTGGAAGATTTTAATTTAAGAATGACAAATATAATGGATGATATTGCCCCTTTTAAACTGAAAAAATCCATTGGAAAACAGAAAGCTCCATGGATGAATGATCCGTTAGTTAAATTGAAAAAGAAAGAATGTAGGAGAACAGAAAGGAAATGGCGTAAATCCAAACTTAATTTAGACTATCTGATCCATAAAGGGACACTTTACGAATACAATTCTGTAATTTGTAAAGCAAGACAATCTCATTTCTCCACTATTATTAATAGTAAAGCTAATAACACCCGTGCGCTATTTTCCACCTTTGAGAAGTTAACAAACCCTTCACCTTATCTGGCTCCTGAACTACTCTCAGTTGAAAAGTGCAATGAATTTGCTTCTTTTTTTAAGAGCAAAGTAGAGAACATAAGACATCATATCTCATATACGTCGCATAGCATCTCTCACTTTGAATCACCAATTAGTCTGAGGGATGAGCTTAACATTCTTTCAAATTTCAGCCCTGTTGACCTCGACACTCTTGAAAAGACTGTACAAAGTCTAAGTTCCTCCACATCTGAGCTGGACATTTTACCAACTAGCTTTTTTAAATCTGTGTTTCATCTAATAGCAACTGATGTGCTTTTAATAACTAATACCTCTCTACTGAGTGGCGTATTCCCTAAGTCCCTTAAAATAGCCGTTGTAAAACCTTTACTTAAAAAGAACAACCTGGATGAGTCTGTCCTCAATAACTACAGACCCATATCAAATTTGTCTTTTATCGGTAAAATAATTGAAAAAATTGTTTTTAATCAAGTGTCTGCGTTTCTAACCTCAACTTCCTGTTTTGATCTCAACCAGTCAGGTTTTAGAAAATACCATAGCACTGAAACAGCCTTGGTTAAAGTAGTCAACGACATTCGGCTAAATAATGATGCTGGAAAAACCACTGTTCTTATGCTGTTGGACCTCAGTGCAGCGTTCGACACTGTTGACCACAGCATACTAGTAGAAAGCCTTAAATGCTGTGTTGGCCTCTCTGGCTCGGTCATCTGCTGGCTAAAGTCTTATCTAGAACACAGGAGTTTTTACGTTTCTATTGGTCATTATGCTTCAACTCCTGTGTCCTTAGCATGTGGTCAGGGGCGTAGCACAAGATCCCGGGCCCTATGTATAGGCAGTCCTGATGGGCCCCCATGTTCCAAATAAAATATATTCCAGACTTTTCAAGGGCCCTCTCTCCCCTTGGGGCCCTGGTAATCAGTACTGGTTTTACCCCCAGTCCGACGCCCCTGCATGTGGTGTCCCTCAAGGCTCAATCCTTGGCCCTCTTTTGTTTAATCTGTACATGCTCCCTCTTGGCCAAATTATGAAAAAACATTCTATTAGTTACCATAGCTACGCAGATGATACACAGTTATATCTATCCTTGTCTCCCAACGAGTTTGCTCCCCTTGAATCTCTTTATCATTGTCTTAATCAAGTTCAAGAATGGATGTCTAAACATCTCCTTAAATTAAACACAGACAAAACTGAAGTAATTATCTTTGGGAAAAAGGATCAAAGACTAAAGACTGCCACATTATTGGGAATGAAAGGTTTTGAGGTAGTGGAAACCGTGAAGAACCTCGGGGTCGTTATTGACAGCGACCTAAGTTTCAATAGCCACATGAAGGCAGTCACAAAATCAGCTTTTTATCATTTAAAAAACATTGCAAAGGTTAAAAACTTTATATTACCTGTAGATTTAGAAAAGCTTATTCATGCTTTCATCACCAGTAGGGTAGATTATTGTAATGGTCTTTTCACTGGTCTCCCTAAAAAAACAATAAAACCTCTCCAAATTATTCAAAATGCAGCAGCAAGACTATTGACCAGAACTAAAAGAAAAGATCATATCACACCAATTTTAAAATCTTTACACTGGTTACCAGTGATCTATAGAATTGATTTTAAAGTTCTTTTTCTTGTTTTTAAATCATTAAATGGTCAAGGACCTCTTTATATAGCAGAGATGCTTGAAACATATAGCCCCTCTAGATCTCTTAGATCTGCTGGAAAACTCCAACTGGTACAACCCAGCGCTCGTACCAAGCAGGGAGAGGCAGCCTTTAGTTGTTATGCGGTCCGTCTTTGGAACCGTCTTCCTGTAGACATTAAGACCTCTCCTACTGTCTCTATTTTTAAATCCAGACTAAAAACAAAACTTTTCTATGATGCTTTCTATTAACCCTCTCTTGTACCTGTGGTCTGTACGGTTTTTATTTTAAGCTCTCAATTTTGTGTATTATGTTCCCTGTGAACTATTAAGTTTTTATTTTAAGCTTTTAATTTTGTGTATTATGTTCCCTGTGATTTAACATGTTTTTATTGCTAATGTTATTGTGTAATTGCTATTATGTAAAGCACATTGGGTTACCGTTCTGTGTATGAAATGGGCTATATCAATAAACCTGAACCTGAACCATAAGTAATTTATATGCACAATTGTCGCTATTTCCGTGTTGTTTTATCCGAGGCAAGAGTAGCCTAATGCTTTTTCAAAAAAAAAAAAAAAACAATAAAACATTCATCAGTAGCCGATAAGGAACCTCAGAGCAGAAATAATCACAAATGACCCTTCGCTAAGCCACGCCTGAAAACCGCCACTGGCCAATCGTGTCTTAGCAACTGTTACTAGGCGCGGGAGGTCTGGCAAGCTTTCGAGCGAGGGAAACATGCAGAAGCATTGTGCGTATGGATTGTACAAATCTGATACCCGGTATCCTAAAAGTTTGGACGGGGGAGTGGAATTTTTTTCCTTCCCGAAAATCTAAAAGCCGAGGGGAGAAATGCCGGGCGTGGATCAAGCAGTGTGTGAGACCCCATTCACAACTACATGTCCACAGGATTAACAAAAACACTTATTGCTTGGAAGTTGGAAATAATGACGGTTCTTTGTTCATAATGCATATATTTTAACGTAAAATAAGACGATTAAAGACAAGATGGAGGCTCACTGACATACTTGTATATATTTCAGCATTTTGCTAATCGACGGCCTACTACCCCTGACTGAGTAACGTTAACTTTAACCCAATCCGACCGTGGCTCTCCCGGTGTTATTCCACAAGATTTATTTCCTGTTTGATTTATAATTATTAGATTATTTTCACATCACTTACCCTGTTGTGCACGAACATAGCTGTTCCTCAATTTGTGTGTTTCCCATTTGAATGGTCAGCGTAGGGACTGTGGTACCTGCCAGGCAGTATACCTTATTTCAGGTCTGACTACGCCACCCCCTGATGATGGGCAGGAGGAACCACAGATCTTCTCGTGAATGTAATGTGGCTAATAATATGTTTATGCCCGCAAAGGAACAGTCAACAAGAGTCAAATATGTAAATATATTCCAAATTTATTACTTTTTTTTTTTTGTGTGCAAAAAGACGTAGAAAAGTTATTAAAATAGATCTTAAAAAATACTGGGATAAATGACTGGTGGATTTTCCTCAATCTAGGAAGGTCGGATCAGCCAATGCAAAACCCCTGCTCAGGAGGCCCCTGGGGAGACAGAAACAGGAGACAGCAACCCAGCACCAGTAGAAGCATGCAACACAGCAAGCTATACACACTTAAGACTTTTAGATACCACTACAAAATATCACACCGTGCTGTAGTTATAAGTACACACCAATACAGTGTCTCTCCCAGTGTGGTCCCCTGAAGAGAAGGGGCAAAGCATCAGTATAGATCTAGACACTTAAATCAATAAAATAAAATGCTAGTATGAATGTGGCACATGAGTGGCAAAATTACAGGTAACCAAACAATAACAAAAATCAAACAACAGGAAACAAAGAAATGCTTATAAATCACATGGAAACAGTGGCTGGCCTGGTCCCTTTTCAAGATAAACCAAGCATGTTAGTTCCCAACCTCATTAAACAGCATTAGCATTGTCAACTCAAACATAACTAAAAATATAGGCCTACTTTTCAGTATGCTCAACTGTCCCACAGCGCATTAACACATGCAGAGAAAAGGGGAACGTTCCCTTGCTACGGACAGAGAAAGTTGTTAAAACATGTCTCAATGCAAGTATAACACATTCAATGGAAAATGTACATATTGAGGCATTTACCAGTGCACTGCAGTCCAGCAACTCGAGTCACACTGGAGGTGATCACATAAAGGTTAAACTTCCATACAGAAGCCTGTGTCCCCCGTGAAGAGTAGACACGCACTTCTAGAATTACCCTTAATAAAATGAAATAAATAAGTATTAAAATTCAATGGCAGTAATTAAACATGCTCTACAATGACCAGTTAAACCTGCATGAAATGAGAGTCCCACTCACACAACCGCGTCTAGCATCAACAGAAAAGATGTCTGCCTTGCAGCCAGCAAACATTTATCAATTCCTGATTAGTCATGTGACCTTACAACAGATCACATGATCCTGGTTGTTGAGTGAATGTGCTGTTGTATGCCTGCCTGAGTAGATCCCCACAGGACTATAGGCTTTAGATTCAATTTTTATTAAATTATTCTCTAATCGGCTGCATATTATGTCGTGGATATATCCCTCGAATGCATACTACAGTCCATTTTGTCTTGCTATCTCAGATATTTCACATGTTCACCAAAAATGACTAATTATCTCATTGGGAATGTTTGACACCGGTGCATACACACTGTAATCATAGACAGTAAAAGAAATGGACACAGCGACCCCATTGATTTCAACGGAGAAGACTTGAAGCACTTCCTGTCTGATGTCTTAGCGACTGCGCAGGCTCAAACTGAGCATGACGACAGTCTGACAGTTGAAAGTCTTCTAGTAGCTGTGCCAAGACAAATCTGAATCACCTAATTCCTCAAAAACGTTATTGAAATATTTTGTCCGGTTGCTTTTATGGACTGTCTATCTATGGGCTTCTACCTTGACTTTGTGCCTTCATGTCCCCCCGATTGCCTCATAGACAGTAAAAGATTGCCGCGAGCTTCTCCTCCTGTCTATACGGTAATGTCTCTATTGTGCGACAGAAAGTCCCGTGGTTATGACGCAATCTTTAGCCTATTTTTACAAAAACGGCTTCTACGGGGTCGTAACGTAAGAGACAAAGTAATTGAGCATTTTATACATTGTCGTGTTTCTTTAGAAATAAATAATCGACAAATTAAGCCTTTGGATGCCTCAGATGTAAAGTTATTCGCTGTCAAAGTGACGCCAAAATGAATGGGAGTCAATGGGATGCTAACAGCAGGTGAAGTTCTGCTACCATGGCGGCTCCCGCGAGGCTTCAACTTCAGGCTGATGGATTACCCCCTTGACTGTAATAGACATGCCAGGCACGAAAGCTTGACAGGCGTAGCAACAGTAACTAGGGAGGGTGGGGCTTAGCGAAGGGTCAATTAAGTGTCCAATAGCGACTCCATTTGACAGCTTCAAATAAGCTTCGTGCAGAGTCCATTTACCGTTACTAACGCCTGCGGTGCAGGAGCAACACGCACTATTGTGCTTCCACATGCTGTTTGCTGTGCGCAATTGATCTACCTCTGTACCACAAACATTTATTCTCTATTTTTTTATTTCAAATCGCTATTTTTATTATTAGCGTCTTTTATAAAATAATATTTATGCATATTTACTATGCATTCTTTCACAGACATATTCAAGTTTAACCCTCTGAGGTCTAAGGGTTTTTGGGGTCGTTGAGGTGTTCTGACATGCTCTGACATTTGTGCTTTTTTCAGTTATTTATAAACATGTTAATGGCAAAGGTGTAAATTCACTCAATATAGCACAAACTGGGCTACCGGAATTTCTGAGCAACAATTATGAAACATGTTTGTATTTTTGAGAGAATATTGCTTATGCATGGTTATTGAAAAAACTAAAACTTAAAGTGTCTGAAATAAGGCCACAAAACACATACTAAATATGTGTCCACAAGACTTTTGACTAATGAGTGTTGTTGCCTAGAATTTTTGCTTCAAAATGATCTGAAAATCATCCTGCCTAATCATTTACACAAACACATACACTGATTTAAATTTTATTAGAGACCTTTGGTTTGGAAAGGCAATATGCGTGGAGGCGTGTTCACACCTGAGAAGACAAAGGCCGGATAATGTGCCGCATAATGAGCTGCATATTAATTAGCCCTTTCACACAGGTGTGTCACAGGATCCCAAAGAATGCAAGGACAAAAGAAATGATCTATATAGCCTATACATATTTTACAATTAGAAATTGTAACCAATTACAAATAGGTTACAATTACAACAACAATTACAATTTTAACAATATTTCAAGAGTATTTCTTTGTAAAAAGTATACATTTTATCATACGTATTAAAAAAAAGGTAAGGATTCATGAATATTGGAACAAACACTATAATAACATCTTAGTTGATAATTCAATATACCTACTTTATTTTTGACAAAACATCATACTATAGTATATTTAACTATGATGAGCAGAAATTGGTGAACAAAAGCGTACCTATTTAATGTGACAGTAGTCTTTTTTTACAGTCAAAACTTTATAATCTATCCAAAACTAATCACAAAATCGTGTCTAAACATTCATATTTAGTCTGTAATATATTGTGTATGATATATTAGTATATACATGTGAATTTGCAGCTTGTTGCTTACAGACATTTTATTTCAACATATTTCAGTCTATTTTTACTCATCTTAGTATTTAAACAGTCTTTTTGCGGTTTACAGTCCGACAAATTCAATATCACGATTAGAACAAAACACTAGAATAAATGACTTACTACATCAGCTGGATCCGTTGCTCCTCGAAATGAAACTACCAGCACTTCTGGTACATTTTCCAGGGTTAGATAGTATTATTCCTCACAGCGAAAGGATACGCTGTGTACACAGCTGTACAAGATACTTACTAAACACGATGTGTTTTATAATCCAGCTGGTGGGCGTTGGCATGTTTGAACTGCTTGGCTAAGATCATTTGCGTTTGAATAGCGCGCGCTCTCCGTGGGCGTGGCACATTAACGCGTAATTAGGTATAATGAGCTGGAAAGAAAAATACTGACATCTCTCACTTTTCATACAGATTACATAAGCTGAGAATATTTGTTTTTTTATATAAATTCATTCATTTAAAAGAAGAGAGTTCAAGCTTCATTATGGAAAAACACTCGTGCCTGTATGACAAGTATTCGCGGAATTAAAAATAATCTTAGGACGCGTTTCAGAATGGACTTCACTGACAGAGAGAAGGCAGAACGCGCATCATGTTTGTTTTTCTTTATTTGGCGAAAAGCACAACACTTTGTTTTTATTGTGAGTATCCACAAAAAAAATAGACACTTATCAGGATCTAATGATGTACAACACTTAATATGTAAGATCAAAATCAACAGAGTATTTTGAGTTTCTTTTGCACTGAAAAAGCGAGACTATCGCGCCGGCGCGATAGCCGACCTCAGAGGGTTAAACCCAATAAACTTAAAACAAACGTATTATTCAATGCATTACTTCTTAATAATTTAATTAAATGCATTTATTTACTATATTTTCATGTCAATCCGTGTTCAGTTTGACCACGAACCATGCGCTGTCACTTTAATTCAGCGCCTGCAGCACAGCAGAAATAGACTCTGTGCGGGGACGATCTCTGCACTGCTGTATACACACCGCACCTGGAACGTATTGACGGGCATCCGCTAGCAGTGAAAGCTCTAACCTGTTAACATGGGTATGGTAAAAAATATGCACTGCAAACGGAGTAGGCCTATGTGTAACCCCTTATTTACACTGCACACATCTGCGGCGCATTACGGCTCCGACAATGTTTTATTCCGTCCTTCACGTGGTGTCAACTCGCACGAGGAGCATTTCCACGTGATTTGCCGATTTGTGGCCGAGATCAGCTCCGGTAGCCGTGTCGCAGCTGTAACGCGCCACAGACGTGTGCAGTGTAAATAAGGGGTAAATAAGAGGTGAAACAGGCGTACATTAACCCATACAATTTGTATTATGCATTTCCTGAACATGTTCTTGCTAACTAATCAAACACTTGAACAGACTACTGATCTATCTGTAAAACACAATCAGAAAGAGCTATATTTTAAGAACACAATTCACATATCCTTAATTTTTAGTAAGCAGGAATAATTTCTGACTTTAAACAAATACCCATTTAAATGCTTAGGATGTTTGCGTTGTAAGACTGTTCAGGGAGACTTTCGATTTAAAAACAGTGTCTCGTTATGCAATGTTTTCTTAGTCAAATCATACAATTTCCTATTGATTCAATAGAATGCGTGAGCTCACTAGGGAATACCAATATGGCGGCGCGGTGGCTTCAGTGTTTATGACGTCATGAGCTATCCAGTCATTCTAGATCAGTGGTACGCGCGCACACGCTTGTTGTCAGTTGTGCCTGGATTTACTTTGATAATGTTTGTTTGAATAAATGTATCCTGCATCTGGATCCCACTCTCGTTCCTCTGAAACAGACACCATTACACATGACATGAGAAATCAAATTTGCCTTGATCTTTTGACATATTAGAGGTCTTTGTATCAATATATTTCAAATCTTCAAATGTCCTCATTATAAACAACGCATTTATTTAATTAATCTCCAATAAGAGCTTGTTTGGATATAGATGGTATGCGCATGATGTCACTGTCGACCGGAGTGACTGCGGTTACACACACTGAGTGGCAAAAACACTGAGCGGCAGCATTTGTTTTCAGCGTTTACAGACTGCTAAAGCTACTGAACAGAGATGCAAATGGTTCACTGCAAATCACTGCAAATCACAGAAACAACGGATCCAGGCAGAGAAAGGTGGATTTGCAGTTATCCTTTTGTGTCAATATACCGGTAAAAAAAATACCCTATATATTGTATTGTTATATATTGTATTGACAACTCATCAATTAAATATTTACCATCGTATATTCTTCATAATAGGATGTTTTTAAATAAACACTGACAAAAAAACTATACAAGTTTTAGGGCTGGACGATATGATGATATATATATAACATTGATATAAGTGATCACCTGGATTTAGACCAACCTATATGGTATTTATATAAAGCCTTCACAGGCAAATTTGCTTTATGTGTTTCCCTGGCATCGAAATCAGGCTCATATAAATGTTAGGAAACAGGATTCCTGCTGCATGTCAACATCCATGATCACTGAATCTTTGGTAATTTGTAAGGAACACTATATCAAGTTCAACCTTTAGTTTAAATTGATAATCATTTGTTTTACTACTCACGTTTTCACATCCATGATCACTGAATCTTTGGTAATTTGTAAGGAACACTATATCAAGTTCAACCTTTAGTTTAAATTGATAATCATTTGTTTTACTACTCACGTTTTCACAGTTTTTAGCTCCAGGCACGCAGCAGCTCTTCTGCCACTCGGTCCGGCCGAGGGAGCGTGTTCTGGTGGGAAAGTGACGTCACTGCATACCCTTTATTGAGGGGCTTGAATCTGCATATGCCCGCCACCAGAGAAAGACATCAACCAATAGTTTTAAATCATCGCACCACAGGCCCCGCCCACTGGCATTTAATTGCTTATAACGGCTGACACTCGCCTACACTGGACGCAAATATAAGCCATTATAATCACTGATGCTCTCTACACTGCAGGGACTCCAGGGTAGGCAGGGCCTCACCAAAGGAAATGTTGACATTACATTTATTAATTCCAAGAGCTTTATTAATTCACCACATTATTAATTGCATTTATTTTATTCCAAATATTAATTTTTGTAACAAAAAAAAAACAGGAATACTCATATAATACTCCTTTTGCCATAGTTTGCTCCTAAAAACCATTATTTCATGCAGGAAATTCAAGGCCATGGCCATATTGAGGCAGAGGTTCGCAATGCCTCTTTGGTCTATAGAACGTAGTTTACGGAGATTTGCGCATGCGCAGTCAGTTCTCATACTGTCTTGAATGATCAACATTGAAGCAGAGACCGAGATTGCTTCATATCACGTGATCCACTCGCTCTCACTCAGTCCGCGATTCTGACTTTGCTCTGTATGCAGGCAGCGATGTGATGATGCCTGATATTAACTTGGGTTGCTAAATTACCTGAATGAATATACAGTGGCTTAAGTTTGTTTTAAAAAGTGGGTGGGACAAGTGTGTGTGTGTGTGTGTGTGTGCGTGCGTGTGCGCTGGCGTGTATGTGTGTATAAATGAATGAATATATAGATCCGACAACTTGATGTGAGTTCTTAAATGGTCCAGTGGTGGATCTTTTGCCGAGCATGTCAGAGGTTCTGGGTTCTAATCCGCAATCGTATAGGTTTTTTTTTTTTCTCATCAAAACCGAATATGTTCATCAGTAGTTGTATTATAATAAGCAGGGACACATTTGTGTGCATTTTTGTTTTGTGATTTCACCGGAACGAACAAAGAGTCTCCGAAACAGATTGAAGCGCGCGTGCATGTGAAGACTGCGTGAGCCACGAGATACACTGTAACCGCGCCACCGATCGCAGCGGCAAATTACGCCCCTGTGAATATGCCACATTGATGTCATAGCCTACCCATGACAAGACTTCACCGCACGTTACTGCTACACTGGATACAGTATACAGATGTGCGTTAACTTTACTCCACACACTCGAGTCTGACAACAACAGGACAGTTGGAAGAGTAAATAGAAGTGTAAATGACACCAGCTTTATCACAATCCGTAAGTGAACAATTCCATTATGCTTTGTAAATTATGGTCACTTTTCACAATTATTTTTTTCTGCATTTTATGAGAAATGTTCAGATTATTATGACATACTAAACCATAATTATAGAAAGTTTCTCATTATTATGACTTACAGAATCAGTTTTATTTTTACATAATATTTACATGATATATTTCACTTCACTGTGGTGGAAACAGGCTTTTAAATATGTGTTATTTGACTTTAACTCACTAGTTAAAATAACAGTTATAGTAGCTACTAGCTACATTGTAATTGCTTATGGCTTTTGGTATAAAAATTTGATTAGATTCATTAATGATAGCCTCTATAAGGAAGTTTACATCAATCAGAACTGATCTCAGCAGGAAAGACCTGTTAGCACTGCTGCTATAAGAAACGTCTCGGTTACGTATGTAACCCTCGTTCCCTGAGTAGGGAACGGAGACGTTACGTCGGATGACGTAGAATGGGGGTTTCGCTTAGAAAGCCTATCATCTTCGAGTATTATGAAACGAGCCAATGGCTATGAAATGCGATACACTGGGACGATACACTTAAACTCACGATACGATGCACCTCGATATGCCAGGGTCACGATACGATATGTCACGATACGATATCAAAAAAGAAAAAAATATTACTGTATAACAACTTATTTATTTTTGTTTCAGCTGCACACAGGGAAACACAAGGCCTAACTGGCCAAACACAAGCAAGAACACTCCCTTAGTGCTGCTCTAATCCTAGGTTAAGTTATCTCAGGACTGGTTCTTCTTCAAAAAAACTAACATATCAACATGTTGTGGTGAAATCAGTGATCTTTGAGCAGACACAATGTCTCCTGCTGTGGAAAAGACACGGTCACTGGGCACTGATGTAGCAGGAATGCAAAGGTAGGCTTTGGCAAGTGGGGCAAGTATGGGGTAAGCATATGCATTAACTTTCCACCACTCAAGTGGACTACTGTTGAGTGGGATAGGAATCCCATTTCTGTAGGAGAGTATCTCCATTTCAATCCCTCTGCTGGACTGCACTGTCTCAACAACAGTAGTGTAGGAGCTCCCAAGGAGATCTTCTAACGCTGTCTTTTTTGGTGGGGGAGGCTGTGTCACGTCCTGCATCTGCCTTTCTCCTTCCACTGGCTCTTCCTGGCTCTGCTCTGCTCCCTGTGCTGCCTCAACCATGACCCTGGCCTGCTCTGCTGCTGCCCCTGATGTTGAAGCACTGGCCCTAGTGGTTCTTTTGATCTATATCACTGGTCTGAAAAAAATAAAATAAAACTAGCTCAAACATTTCTGTCTTTCAATCCTTCACTCCCTCCCTCTCTCACAGACACACGCATACCAAGAGTCTCTCTCTCTCTCTCTCTCTCTCTCTCTCTCATCGACTAATAAAAAAACAAAAAAAACAATATGAGAAATAAGTTTTCGGGCTCTGGCCTACACATACAGAGTTACACACACGCGCAGGGCACCTCATTTTTTTTCAATAAAAGTTAGCCTACCTGGTTGCGCTGCTCATGAAGTGCTGAAGCTTTTTCACGTATTCGGGCATAGACGGACTCGCGTTGTTCATCATTCAGATGGGACAGGTTTCGGAATCGTGGGTCAAGCGCAGTGCACTCCTGCAGCATGTCATTACAGTCCCCAGAGTACCGGTCCGAGATGTCGAGTAGAATAGCGCTTTTCATGTTGGCGATGGTCTGTGTGTCATTTTCGTCTGGTGACATGCTTCGATCATGAACTTCAGTGGCATTATCAGTGAAACAGTGGGCTCTTTTTCATCACAGACAACTGTTGTGGCTGTCTTCAGTGGCTTAAGCAGTTTCACTATGTCCTCGACATCTGATATATCAGTGTTATCCAGAGTGTCAATTTCTCTCGCATTCCTTCGGATTCCTGGGCAGCTCAGCACTGCTGAGACAGTTGCTTGTTGCTCCAGGTAGTGCGCCAGCATGTCGTATGTGCTATTCCACCTGGTCTGGACATCGGTGATGAGTTTATGCCGAGGCAGCTCTAACTGGGTTTGCTTGTTGGTCAGGACGGCGGTGGCCGTGGTGCTCTTGTGAAAGAATGTAGTTATTCTTCGCACACGACCAAGAAGGCGCGCGACACGGGATACAGCCAAGCCTCGCTTACTGGCCAGATTCACAACATGCGCTAAGCACTTGATGTGAGGGTGGAGACTTCTCTCTCTCTCACAGCAATGTCCATGTTGCTTGCGTTGTCTGTGACACAAGCAATGGTTGTTTGTGGCCTCGTTAGCTCCCACTCACTCAGTGCATTTCTCAACACGTGAGCTATGTTAACACCAGTATGACTTTCACTCAGCTCACGAGTTTGCAACACAAAGCTTTTTCTCTCCCATTTCTCATTGATGACTTCTGCCGTGATGGTTACATAACTCTGTGTTGCACGCGAGGTCCAGCTGTCGGTGGTCAGGGCGACACAGTCGGCATTTTTTAGATACTCTTTCAAGCTTTGTTTGGTTTCATTGTAAATTTCCGGGATTAATCTTCTCTGAAAAATGTCCTCGACATGGCATCTTAAACTTACGCTCCAGCACATTGAACATTTGGATGAATTTTCTGTTCTCTACCATGTTAAATGGAGCCATATAGTCCGCTATGAATTCGCCAATGAGCCTGGTTATCTGTTTTGCACGCGGACTTGACGGAGGTAGAGTTGGTGTCAGCGCTTGTTTCATGGTCATCTGTCCCTTCGGTAGGCTCGTTTTCTCCGGGGCTTTGAAACTCTTCACATTTTTATGGTGACGTTGAAGGTGGTGGTTCATGTTTGATGTGTTGGATGTGGTGTACGGAATGACAGCATGGCATACCTTACACACAGTCTTAGTCTTGTCAGTTACTCTATTGCCGTCTTTGTCTTTTTTAATGAGAAAGCCAAAATACTGCCAGACATATGACGTCCTCAATTTCTACCTCATTTGACTCCATGGTCGGCTGTTTGGGGGCAAGGCAGTTGGTGCTAATGCTAATATTTGTTAGCTCGCTGTAGACTGCAGTGTTGTTGTTGCAACATGTGCTGTCTTGACGTGATGACGTACCGCACCGTTCCCCGGATATACATTTTTTTTTCATTTAGTTTTACCCTGCTTGATCAGCAGATGGTGCTGCCAGCCTGCCACCATAGACTGTATGTCTGCCCATAATATACATACACACACACATATAATACACTAAATTATTTATATACTACGCAAATCATGCAGCAGTGCCATCTATCTTTATTTCGCGATCCATTTTTTTCGACCTCGATGCGTTTCGTCACGTTTTGTATCGCGATATTTTTTCAAACGATATTTCGTCCCATCCCTAGTATATAAGGAGAGACGCCGGCAAAGGCAGTCATGTCTTTGCTGAGGAGCCGAGACTGAACTCAGGCGTCTACCCAGCGGTACAGCGTAAGTGGCAGGGAGACGCTCCCTTTCGTAGTCACTTCGAGTTACGTCGGATGACGTAGAATGGGGTCCCCGTGTAATCACGCCACCTTCACAGCTGTCTTCCAGTGCCCTGCGAAAGTCTGATCTCTCCCTTTCATGATATTGGCACGGACGAAGGAGTCCTACTTAACACAGGAATACCAAGGTACACTGGGGAGCATATCTCAGGGGAAATATGCTGCAGTATGCCTACCCGTAGGGAGGACTTAGGAATACACATTTGGCCCATTAGGGGGCTACATATGGAGGAACACTGGAGTGACCAGCCCGAGGGGTGGCAACTTTCGACTCCAGGAGTGGCAAGGGGCTTGCCAAGGGAAAGACACATGCTCAAGGAGGCTTACAGTGGAAATACACATGTGGGGGTTACTCAGAGGAGGAACCATGCACACGGAGGCACCTAGCCGACGCACAGGCAATAGACACTGGCGCCAGCGTCAACAGTGCTGGAGGAACTCAGGGCTTCAAGAGGAAGGCTCACCTGAGGAGAATATCGCACGTATCCAGTCCATGGAGTGGAATGGCGAGTAAGCGAAGCCACCTGAGCGGGTCCAGTACTAGCTGGTTGAAGCGAGTTCACGAGAGGACACAGGCTCCACTCGGAGATTATAGAATCTGGCGAATGTGTTGGGTGTCGCCCAGCCTGCAGCTCTGCAGATGTCTGCCAGCGAGGCGCCATGCGCTAAAGCCCAAGAGGAAGCCACACTCCGAGTGGAGTGTGCTGTCACACCAAGGGGGCACGGTCGACCTTGCTGCTGGTAAGCCAAAGCAATGGCATCCACTATCCAGTGAGACAACCTCTGCTTTGAGAGAGCCTTTCCCTTCAGTCTCCCACCATAACAGACAAAGAGCTGGTCTGAGGTCCTGAAACACTGCGTTCTGTCTACATAAGCACGGAGTGCGCGTACTGGACAGAGCAGTGCCAAGGCTGGGTCTGCCTCCTCCAAGGGCAGCGCTTGCAGGTTCACCACTTGGTCCCGGAAGGGAGTGGTTGGATCCTTGGGCACATATCCAGGCCGGGGTCTCAGGATCACGTGAGAGTAACCCGGCCCGAACTCCAGGCACGCTTCGTCAACGGAGAATGCGTGCAGGTCCCCTACCCTCTTGATAGAGGCCAGTGCAACCAGGAGCGCCGTCTTAAGAGACAGATATTTACCCCTCTGGGGTCGGCCGGCGTGACGAGCTCGATTTTTTCCTTATCAGTGCAAAAGAGAATCAAATTACTCTGTTGATTTTGATCTTACATATAAGTGTTGTACATCATTAGATCCTGTTAAGTGTCTATTTTTTTGTGGGTACTCACAATACAAAGAAAGTGTTGTGATTTTCGTCAAATAAAGAAAAATAAACATGATGCGCGTTTTGTCTTCTCTTTGTCAGTGAGGTCTGAAACGCGTCCGAAAAATTAACTGTAACTCAGTCAATACTTGTCACAGAGATACGAGAGATTTATCTTTATGAAGCTGAAATTCTCTTCTTTTAAATGAAGTAATTTATTTAAAAAATATATATATTTCCAGTTTATGTAATCCGTTTGAAACCATGGAGAGGTACAGTTTTTTCGTTCTCCCTTCATTATCTTTAATGAGCTGAGGCCGCCACGCCCCCAGAGCTTTTCACATGGTAAATAGGCGATCTAACGTCATGCATCGCACACGCCCCCCCGATCAATGCCATAACAACACAAAGTTTCTTCATCAGATTCACTGATAGTTCATCGCATTTTGAGGATGGCACGCTACTCCTTCAGATGATTCTGGACAGCGAGGAAGAATTCACCTTTTCCTCAGAGGAATTTGAAACTCGGACGACGAACGGATGCATTTTGAAGAACGAATTGACCCCGCCGAGGATACAAGCTCGGAGTAAGTTGTTTAGTTTTATATAATACCTTTTCTGATCATAGAGCTCAAATGAATTTTCAGACTATATTTTGCCTAGTTTTGGCTAGCTTTTGACATAGAAACATTACCTCACAATATCCCTAACATTCGTGTAGGCCTATACGCTTGTGTAAACTTTTTAAATGTGATATTTGCCTACTACATATATTTCACTCAGTTTTGAGATTAGTCTATGACACTACTTGTGTAATGCATTTTGTTTGCGAATAACTGCTTAGGTTTTAATGATTTAGTGAAATATATTTCAGACTCCGGTCAAATGTGATACTGTCTAAATACAATCTATTTTTTATATATAAATGTTCAGTTTTGGTTAGTCTATGATACTACTTATAATGCGTAAATACTGCCTTATGCACAGATGTTTGTGAATAGATGTGTAAATGTTTGAAATGTAGTGATGTGTCGTTCGCGAACGATCCGTTTATTGAGTGTATCAGTAAATGCGTGCGGTCTATATGGGCCATAAACAGATACTCGCGGTGACGCGGTCTACGGCCCATCAATAGATGTTTCTCCATCCATCAACAGATACATTGTGCATCCATACCCATTAATTGTCCATCAGTTTACTTTGGATAATGTGCTAACAGTTTTTTTGTTTTGTTGTTTAGGAATGTGGCTGCATTATGCTCTCCTTCTCCAGCAGGTGTCGTTCAGTTCTCAGTGCGATCGAGAATCATACTGAGTAAGTGCATAGACGTAATATTTTACAGATGTAATGTAGCCTAATTGTGTTTACATCGTCATAATGTAAAAGTTCATATTCTTGTGTGAAATTACAAAAACTTTTTTTTTTTATCCATGGCAATTAGTGATTGATAATGATAATAATACAGTTTCTTTGATTGTGTTATCAGCATGCTCACAATTTTTCTTTTTTCTTTTTTATAACAGATGTGACAATGAACATGTCCAAGCACCAGTTCCGAAGAGAGGCAAGGCAAAAAAGCAGAAGAGCAACAGGCAGTCACTCTGTCATGGAAAACAGAGACCGATGTTGACATGGTTCCACAGACACTGCGATTCCTTCCTGCACGGGAAACTGGACCGCAACTGAGCTCTGTAGACTCGCATTCGCCCATGAGTCTATTCAAACTATTTTTTTCAGAAAAATGCTGTGTCAACTCTGTGCTACAACACCAATGCCCAGGCTGCTAAGGCAACTGCAAAAGGCTGCAAATATAAATGGACAGATGTCAGCATCAGTGAGATGTACCGCTACCTAACTAACCATCAGCCTTCAGAAATCATTCTGATATGTTTTTTTTTTAATCAATGTTGGAAACAGTTGTGCTGCTTAATTTTTTTTAACCTGTGATAGTTTTTTTTAGGATTCTTTGAATATTTTTTTTATATAAAAAAACAAGTTTGGTATTTTTATGTTTGTTTTTTTGAAAGGATGTGTTAAGTGATAGGAATGACTTTAAGTCTTTACGTTCTTAGGAAAGATTTCTATTTTGAATAAATGCTGTTCTTTTTAACTTTTTATTCATCAGTGAATCATTCTTAGTTCAGGCTGCCTCACAGCACCTTGATGGGCCATTATAGCCATTGGGGGAGTGTCTTTAGTCTTCCCAGGTGTAAATCACATTAATATTCATGGCCATTCACACTACCACGCATACAGCAGTGCTGACCAAAAACTGACGTAAGAAATCTAAATCGTTAAATTGTTGTTTGTGAAATGATGGTCAGAATGATTTTCACTTCATTTTGAAGTAAAAATTCTAGCCTACAAGAATAGTAACTCAAAAGTCTTGTGGACAACTATTCAGTATGTGTTAAATGGCCTTATTGCGGTGACATTTTTTTTTCCCAAAACGTACTAACCACGCATGATATGTTTTTTCTATAAAATGCAAACATGTACTTGCTCACATTTTATCGTAGCAGAGTTTGTGCTGAATACAGCAAATTTATATGTTGGCAAATGGTATGTTTTAAGTAGATGAAATAAGCACAAATGTTAGGGCATGTCAAAACATCTCAAGGACCCCAAAAACACCGCAGACCCCAGGGGGTTAAGCTCAACTGATTGCAGAGGCTCAAAGGGAGCCCTCTGCAGGGCATTTAAGACCACTGAGAGGTCCCAAGAGGGAACGAGAGGAGGGCGAGGAGGATACAATCTCCTCGCTCCTCTCAGGAACCTGATGATCAGATCGTGCTTTCCAAGTGACTTACCTTCAACTGCTTTGTGATATGCGGCGATGGCAGCCACATACACCTTCAGGGTGGAGGGAGACAGCCTTCACTCCAACCCATCTTGCAGGAAGGAAAGCACGACACTGATCGGGCATCTCCTGGGGTCTTCTCGGTGAGAAGAGCACCAGTTGACGAAGAGGTTCCACTTCAACGCATAGACATGTCTCGTGGACGATGATCTAGCGGAAGTGATGGTAGCCGCCACCGCAGGTGGCAGGGTACTCAAACCTGCCTCGTCCCGTCCAGAAGCCACACGTGGAGGTTCCAAAGATCGGGACGAGGGTGCCATAGGGTGCCCCTTCTCTGAGAAAGGAGGTCCTTCCTCAGAGGAATTGGCCAAGGAGGTGCTGTCGCGAGGAGTATCAGTTCGGAGAACCAGGTCCGGGTGAGCCAGTACGGCGCAACCAGAATGACCTGCTTCTCGTCCTCCTTGATCTTGCACAGGGTCCGTGCAAGAAGGCTCACTGGGGGAAACGCATATAAGCGGAGGCCCCGTGGCCAGCTGTGCGCCAGTGCATCCGTGCCGAGCGTGCCCTCGGTCAGGGAGTAATACAGGGCGCAGTGGGATGAGTCGTGGGAGGCAAACAGGTCTACCTGTGCTACCTGGTCCCAAATCAGCTGGACCGACTGGGGATGGAGTCGCCATTCGCCGGAGATGGGCCGAAACCGTGACAGCTCGTCGGCTGCAAAGTTCCGATCTCCCGGAATGTAAATACAGGGTTCGTACGGGTGCTTGAAATCCTTGAAAATGCTTGAATTTTGATGTTGTGTTTTCAAGGTTTGAAAAGTGCCTACATTTTGGATAAAATGGCTTGAAGGTGCTTGAAATTGTAACTGTTTCTTTCACAACAAATATCTATCTGACTGAATATTTCGTTTATTAAATGGCAAAATAAATCGTTTGCTGCGGCCCGAGCGTGATTGTTCCTGGCACTCCCCGCAGCGTTGGCCTGGTTTCACACTCAACTTGATTCTATCGAATCCTGGTGAGTTTGCGTGCATCTTACGCCATCACAAACGTGCACGACGCATGATAGAAAACAGAATGCGGGTCAATAAATTGTGTTTTTTTATTAATTTGGTGTTCGCTATGTGTGTGTGCGAATACACTGCAGACTCACTCTCGCTCGTATCTAAGGTAAATCATCAACACTATCATCCCTTACATGTGTTTTATTTAGCTAAATAATTCATAATCAGCTAAAACGCATGCGCAGGTCACAATTGCGCACCCGAGTCCGTGATTCTTTCACATTCACGCGAACCGTGATACGGTTCGGGAGCAGCCGAACTCAGAGCACCTCCTCCAGGTAGTCTCGGATTTGGTACCTGAGGCAAAATTACTAAATATGCAGCGCGAATTATACATTTCTAACTCCAAACAATTGGCCACTGAACCAGCTGATAAAATCTTAATTTGATTCGATCCGTGATTACAACTTGACACTGAAATGAACCGATCACATTTTACTGATGCAAAAGTAACTGATACTGATGCAAAAGACGCGCGCGCACACACTAAGAGGGAGCGCGGTGTATCAGTGTGTACCGGCTGTGGTAAAATATTAAATAATGACGCAGTTACAAGGTCTGTATAATTTAAACTGCTTAGTCGACATTGACAGTAGCTGCTGTTCGGTTTTCATACTGCTGCTTTCCTTCTAGTCACTTCTGAACTTGACACAACTGAACGTCTCTTGATTAAAGCTCCATGTGACGGGTTGCCAGATATCACAAAAAGAGCAAAACAAGCCCCTTAAAAAACGCAGTATAATAAGCAGACATGGCAAAAAATGTACCGGGGAACACATTTAAACATAATAGTATTGCTAATATTATCCTACCAAATTAAAAGGAAGTTACTCATTTATTATGAATAGAATAGTTCAAAATAAAATATTTAGATATTATAAACTGATTGATGAGGTGAAGCAATAACATGAGATTGAAAAATTTATTCAGCAACACTTTATTTAAAGTTTAATTGCACCTATGAGTTGAATTTAATATCAGTCAGTTGGGGGAAGTTCTTCTAAAAGTTGATGAGTGTGTTTTGTTCACTATATTTAGGTATCAAAATAGTTTACCAAATAAATTATTTGCCAAATAAAAGTCAAACAAGGAGAAGATTTGGGTTTATTTAGTATACAAAGCCCTTTATGACGATTTTTCGAGAATAACTACATGCATAAATAACTATCGTGAAATATATCGTTACCGTGAAATAAAATTAGTCATACCGTGAAACAGAATTTTGGTCATACCGCCTACCCCTACTGCATGTCATTTGGATCAAATCCTCCAACTACATTTTGAAAAATAAAACCTGTTTTTTGCTTCAATTTCTGATCCTTCTGCTATTACGAGACACAATTTTGGGTGTTTATTGCATATTATGTCTTTTAATGTGGAAAAAACGCTAAATAATAATTTTTTACTATGTATTGGTATGTAATTTATGGTGGATAAGCTGCTGGAAAAAGCTTTAAAATGGACCTTGAAAGTGCTTGAAAAGTGCTTAAATTTGACCTTGGAAAAGGTGTACGAACCCTGTAAATGGCACGAAAGGATCTCAGGTGCTTCTGACTCCATAAGAGGAGGTGGCGTGCGAGTTGGGACATACGGCTGGAGCGTAGACCACCCTGACGGTTGATGTACGCTACTGTCACGGTATTGTCTGAACGGACTAGTACGTGTTGACCCAACGTTCGAAAACAGAGCAGGGCAAGGCGTACTGCCAGCAACTCGAGGCAATTGACATGCAGAAGGCGCTGGGGTCCTGTCCAGGAGCCTGCGGCAGCTTGTCCGTTGCACATGGCGCCCCAGCCCGTGGACAAGGCATCTGTGGAGAAGACAACATGCCTGGAAACTCGTTCTAGGGGAATTCCGGCCCGTAGAAAACTGAGGTTCCTCCACAGGGTGAAGGTCTGACGGCAGGTCGGAGTCAAGGGGACTCAGAACGAGCCATGATGCCATGCCCACCTCGGGACTCGATCGCGAAGCCACAGCTGAAGCAGTCTCATATGAAGCAATCCGAGTGGCGTTGCCGTGGCTGCAGATGCCATATGCCCCAGGAGCCTCTGAAACATTTTCGAACTGTCGAAGACAAGTCAGCAGTGAGTGTGCGCGCTCGCTCGTAAGCTGCACAGACATGGCGACCGAGTCGATCTCCATACCAAGAAAAGAGATCCTCTGCACGGGGCAGACTTTGCTCTTCTCCCAGTTGACCCGAAGGCCCAGACGGGCAAGGTGCCGGAGCATTAGGTCTCTGTGTTCACAAACCTGATCTCGAGAGTGAGCTAATATTAGCCAGTCGTCGAGATAATTCAGGATGCGGACCCCGTGTTCGCGTAGGGGAACAAGGGCTGCCTCGATAATCTTCGTAAAGATGCAAGGAGACAGAGCCAGCCCGAATGGGAGAACCGCGTACTGGTATGCCTGCCCCTCGAAAGCAAACCGAAGAAACGGTCTGTGTCGAGGTAAAATGGAGACATGAAAGTAGGCGTCCTTCAGGTCTATAGCTGCCAACCAATCCTGGGGCCGAACATATTCGAAAATGCGTTTGGCCGTGAGCATCTTGAACGGCAGCCTGTGAAGGGAGCGGTTCAAGACGCGCAGGTCCAGAATCGGCCGTAACCCACCGGTTTTCTTGGGCACAATGAAGTAAGGGCTGTAAAACCCTGACTTCATCTCGGCTGGAGGGACAGTCTCGATTGCACCCTTCGCTCTCATGATAGGGTCATTGCCACCGACCACAGTAAAGCGGACTCCCCTGAAGCGGGGAGGAGACCGTGCGAACTGAATCGCATAGCCGAGCCTGATAGTTCGGGCGACCCAACGGGACAGGTTGGGAAGCTCTAGCCAAGCTCCCAAAAACTGAACCAGCGGGGTCATGCGAACCCGTCGTGAACCCTCTGTCCCAGGGTTCATGCGAACCCTTGGACAGAGGGGGACGGAAGTGGCGAGGCCCGGAGGCGGCGCGCACTGTGGTCCGAGAACTCTGTGACAGAGGGGGACGAGAGCGGCGAGGCCCGGGGGCGTCGCGCACTGTCGTCCGGCTCTGTGTGTTCAGTGATGGATATATCGGTTCTTTCTTTAACCACAATAGGGTGCTGCCCACCCGTGGGTGAGCAGCGGGGAGTGGAGAACAAAAGATTCTCCCCCGGCCCTCCACCGGGGGAAGGAGGGGGCCTGCAACCGCCTCCTGGGAAAAAAACGACACCATCACTGAGCAGCCCGTCTCAGGAGCGCCGCTTAGCCTGGCGTTTAGTGGGGCGCGGGGCTGGAGAGGGCTGTGGCGCCTTCCTCCACGACGCGGCCCGGGTGAAGGCTGCTGCTGGGGCCGTGCGGGAGGGGGCGGGAGCCACAGGAGGGCGCCCTCGGCGGTGAGCAAGCTGAACCGACGGCTGGGTGGAGGCAGCAGCGGGCCGTCGGGGCAGAATATGTTTGAACGCCTCAGACTGCTTCTGTGCGGTTGAGAACTGCTGGGCGAAGTCCTCAACCGCTCCGCCGAAGAGGCCGGCCTGGGATATGGGGGCGTCGAGCAGACGAGTCCGCTCGGTATCCCGCATATCGGCCAGGTTCAGCCACAGGTGACGCTCCTGGACCACAGAGGTGGCCATCACCTGACCCAGGGAGCGTGCGGCCACCTTCGTCGCTCGGAGAGCGAGGCCGGTGGCGGCACGCAGCTCATCAAAGAGCCTGGGGTCAGTCCCGCCCTCGTGGATGTCTCTGAGCAGCTGGGCCTGGTAGACCTGCCAGGTGCTCATCGCATGCAGTGAGACGGCCGCCTGTCCTGCAGCTCTGTGAGACTTCGCCACCAGGGTAGACGCAAATATACAGGCCTTGGACGGGTGCTTAGGATTGCCCCGACAGCTTTCTCCGCCTTTCCTCCCCTCGATGGGGCTGTCGCCCATAGGTACACTGGGGTTCCCCCGGTTGAGCGCTCTGTTGCAGAACTGTGTCCTCAGAGCGCTCAACCGGGGGAACCCCAGTGTACCTATGGGCGACAGCCCCATCGAGGGGAGGAAAGGTGGAGAAAGCTGTCGAGTGGTCACGGGAAGTCAACGGGGCCTTCCAGGACTTTGACAGCTCCTCATGCACCTCCGGGAAGAATGGTATTGGGGTTGGCTGCGGGCGTGAACCAGCAGCCGCCCCCAAAAACCAATCATCCAACCGCGAGCGCTCGGGACAGGGCGGCAGCCCGGTAGATCATGGCCGTCATCTCGGGATCTGATACGGGCAACGCTGGCACTCCCGAGGGAGGCAACGCAGCCGCATCATCACTTCCCGATGACTCTTGCCCGCCTTGTGATGCCGCGATCGACATCGAGTCTTCCTCTGGAGCGCCGAATGAAACACGCGGGGCATCCGCAGATGGACCCACCTGAATCACCGCGGCACTCGCGGCTTGCGACACTGTAGAGGGGTGTGTGGTCTGAGGATGCATCGTCGGATTGTTCCACACCGTCACCCTCAAGTCACCCTGTCCACCAGCCGAAGTACCACCTCTCGTGGAGGGTGTAGATCGGGATGTGGATGAGGGGACTCTCTCTCTAGTGAGATCATTGAGTCTCGACCTTAGTGTCGCGATGGTCATGTTCCCACAGAAGGAACATGAGTCATCCACAAGCTCTGCTTTAGCGTGCTCTAAGCCCAGACACACAAAGCAGCGATTGTGCCCATCAAAGGCTGACAGATATCGACCGCACCCTGAAGAACACGGGCGAGACATCTTTAAAAAGACGTGCCACGTGCAGCTCTTTTGTGAGAGGAAAAACTCTGCAGATGCTGAAGCGACCAGGGAGAGACACACAGACTGGCAGACCACTGCTCAGATCGCAGGCAATGTGAAACTCGCTGGATACCGCCGTCACACCAACACCTGGAGAGTTCGCTATCTCGAAGAGAAGATGTCACTGATAGAAAACTCAGGATTTTGGCTTGTGGAGTGAAGAGATGCTCTTGGCTCCGAAGCGAAAACATGACTGCCTTTGCCGGCGTCGCTCCTCATATACCCACGCGTTGGGGCGGAGATACGCTATGCAAATTCCGCAGACCCATGGCATTTCATCGCCATTGGCTCGTTTTATAATACTCGAAGATGATAGGCTTTCTAAGCGAAACCCCCATTCTACGTCATCCGACGTAACTCGGAGTGACTACGAAAGGGAACGATATTGTTTTTGCATTACTTTGAATAATTCAAGTAGGCGCTATTGATGAATCTTGCTCTATCACAGAGACTTTTAATGGATAGAAATGAAGCTCATTTCAATAGCTACATTGAATTGTGTGAGACTTGCAGCAAAACAGTTTAATTAGAATATTTTGGCTCTTCCCTGTACAGAGATGTGGTTTGTATCCATAAACGAGTTCTGATATTACTGCAGGATACTTACCAGAATGAGAAGCATATCCATCCTCACATTATTTTTAATAAAGTCAAAATGTTTTAAGTAATTTTAGTAAACAAGTTTTTTTTTTATATCCTGTTGTTTATTATTATTATTATTATTCATAGTCTACAAGTGTGTCTCTTCTTATTTATATATGGCTTGGAAAACTAACATTATCTTTATGGGCAAATTGCACAACCCACTATCAAAATCTGAAGAAAATATAAAGTCTTGTCCTGATAACACTTGTACTGATAGACTGCTATTCAAACTTTAAAGCCTGTTCAAGTACTATTGTAATTAGTAGTAGTCATAATTATTTGGGCTCTGTAGTGTGTGTACATCTCAATGCAGTTCTTTGCCTTGGCCAGGCTTTCCATAGCATAGGTTTCAGTTACTGCTTGACCTCGACAATCTCTGTAGTAGTAGTCAAGCTGCTGGTATGAGCATGTCTATACTGATTTAGATAAAGATTTGCTATCGTGTTTACACATAACATATCAGGTCAGATCACCAAAATAACCCCATCACTGACCCTGAACTACAGCAATGCTTTCAGCATTAACACAGGCATTCCGGGGAGAGAATAAACCATAATGTTTGATTGTGCCTCTGTCAAGCTTGTTGAGTAAAAATGGAGAATTACTGTGGCGTGAAGATCACACTATAGCAACAGAGTGTGAGTGCTGGGCCCAATTTTGCCTCTGATTAAACCATCATCTATAATTTGAAATGGATGACACAAATTGTTATGGTTCCTTTTGTGTGTGAGCAGAATGCCTAATGGTCAATCCTATAGGCTGTGATTGGAAAACAATCAGTGTGACCCTGGTTCACTATTAAGTTCCCATTTCATTCCAGTCAACAGATCAATAGCCCACTTGTCAATATACATATGCTGCTGATATTGGGATCATCAAATCTTAATGCTTGCATCAACATGAAACTCCACTGGAAATGTCGGGCAGTATTTGACTTATAAAATAATATTGTGAACTTCATTCTGAAAATCTGAATGCATAAAATATAGATTTAAAACATAGGTAAATTATCAAAATAAACAAGGAACTAAATCTGTAAAAAAAATATATATATTTTAAATCTCCCCAAGGCTGTATATTTTTATCAGAAATACAATAAAAACAATAATGTTATAAGATATTAATACCATTTAAAATTACAGTTCCCTGTTGAATGGAACTCAACGCTGCACTATGATGTTAAAGCTATGGGAACGCATCAGCGTGAGCCGGTGTATGAAGCATATGTTAAAACAATCAGATTGGCCGAAGAACGATCAGATAACGCAATGTTAGTGCACCACAAAGACCCTAAATAAGACACCCTAAAACATGTCAACAGCTTCTTTGTCTTCAGGAATCCCCTTGTTTGTGTGGAAAGTCTATTGTGTATTTAGGGTCTTTGTGAGGCACTGACGTTGTGTCACCTTACCGTTCTTCGGCCAATGTGATTGGCTTGTTTTCCACACGTGCTTCAGATACCGGCTCACGCAGAGGCGTTACCATAGCTTTTACTTCATAACGCAGCGTCTCAATCCCTCTAAGGAAACCAGGCTACATTCAAAATCTGTAAAAAAAAATTCAAACCTAAGACGTCTCTGTAACCCGGTTCCTGTGTCACATTCCTGTTTCATTCCTGCGTCACATTATCCTTCAGAAATCACTCTAATATGCCGATTTGTTGCTAAAAAAAAAAAAAACACATTTGATGTGCTGCTTCATGTTTTTGTTAAAACAGTTATACTTTTTTTCCACAATTATGTTTAAAAACGTTCAAAGAAATATAATTTGTTTGAAATAATTATTTTTGTAAAAAAAAAAAAGTCTTCAATGTAACTTTAATAAGTTTAATGCGTCCTTGCTTAACAGAAGTGTTATTTTCTTCTTTTCTTTTTAAATCTTACCTCAAACTTCCCTCAAATTTTAAAGTGAACAGCTTACTGGTGTCACGGTTGGTGTATGCAGAGGAAGAAGGAGGCTGAGTCAAAAAGATCCAATTCCAACAGTTACTAATTAACTCCAAAAACAAACTGGTACAGGCGGGCAGAGAACATAAACACCAGGTAACATTTACAAGAACCGACTAAGACAGACTGAACACAAGCAAACTAAATACAAGTCCAAATTAACACTAACGAGGTGAAGACAGGTGACACAGATGATGATGACGAGGGACAGGTGGATAATGAGGGAGTGAGTTCAGGTGTGGAGACAAAAAGGATTCTGGGTAGTGTAGTGCAGACTAAGACAGACAGGTGTAGACGAAGACTGTGACAGAACGCCCCCCTTCAACAAGGCGCGACCTCGCGCCGTAGAACAAAGGGGTGGGGGGGTGGGCGCCCTGAAGGCTGGCCAGGCCGTGACCAAACTGGGACGGGAAGCCTCCAGGGCGGATCAGGAAGTGCAGGCGGCCAGGGCGGAGCAGGACGTGGGCGTGGCCATGGCGGAGAAGACCCCTTCGGGTGGCCATGGCGGAGAATACCCTTCGGGTGGCCATGGCGGAGAGACCCCCTCGGGTGGCCATGGCGGAGAGACCCCCTCGGGTGGCCATGGCGGAGAGACCCCTTCAAGTGGCCATGGCGGAGAGACCCCCCCGGGTGGCCATGGCGGAGAGACCCCCTCGGGCGGCCACGGCGTTGAAGACCCTTCAGGTGGCCTATGGCCCCCCCCAAAAAAATTTTTGGAGAGAGTAACTGGATGTGGGACAGGCTCTGGGACAGGCTGGGCAGACGTGACGTGAACCGCCTCAGGCTGGGCAGACGGGACGTGAGCAGACGGGACGTGAACAGTCTCTGGCTGGGCAGACGGGACGTGAACAGTCTCTGGCTGGGCAGACGGTGAGGGCTCTTTGCTGGACGGGACCAGCGGCGAAGGTCCTGAGCTGGGCAGGATCAGTGGCGAAAAAGGCTTTGAACTGGGCAGGACCAGCGGCGAAGAAGGCTTTGAACTGGGCAGGACCAGCGGTGAAGTGGGCTTTGAGCTGGGCGGAACCAGCGGCGAAGAGGGCTCCGAGCCGGGCGAGACCAGCGGCCAAGGAAGCTCAAGGCTGGACGGGACCAGCGGCGAAGGAAGCTCAGGGCTGGACGGGACCAGCAGCGAAGGAAGCTCAGGGCTGGACGGGACCAGCGGCGAAGGAAGCTCAGGGCTGGACGGGACCAGCGGCGAAGGAAGCCCAGGGCTGGACGGGACCAGCGGCGAAGGAAGCTCAGGGCTGGATGGGACCAGCGGCGAAGGAAGCTCAGGGCTGGATGGGACCAGCGGCGAAGGAAGCTCAGGGCCGGACGGGACCAGCGGCGAAGGAAGCTCAGGGCTGGACGGGACCAGCGGCGAGGGAAGCTCAGGGCTGGACGGGACCAGCGGCGAAGGAAGCTCAGGGCTGGGTTCATGGGCCAGAACCGATGCGTGTGTAGCCCACACACACAGAATCGCCGCAGACATCACCATCAATGCAGTGTCCTCTTGAGTGGACTCACGTGCGGTGTGCTTAGTCTCTGGCGGGTAGGCATGCACCAGCGGTGAAGGCAGCTCTGAACGGACGGTCTCCGGCTGGACGGTCTCCGGCTGGACGGTCTCCGGCTGGACTGATGTTACCGTGAGGGATGAACCACAGACCCAAAGTTCCCTGTCCAGAAACTCCGAGAACGGCAGATGTAGGTCATCGAGCAGCAGTATCTGGGCTAAGGGATCATCCAAACCTCTCCAGAACCGCTGTTTAAGGAAATCTTCCTCCCAGTATACGTCCTGGTGCAGGTGAAGATATACCTCTGTGAATTCCTCCAGCGAGGCCCCATTTTGGTCAAAGAGGAAAGCCTCCATCTGGTCGTTCATTTTTGTGGTCGGTTCTTCTGTCACGGTTGGTGTATGCAGAGGAAGAAGGAGGCTGAGTCAAAAAGATCCAATTCCAACATTTACTCTAATTAACTTCAAAAAATCAAACTGGTACAGGCAGGCAGAGAACACAAACACCAGGTACAAGAACCGACCAAGACAGACTGAACACAAGCAAACTAAATACAAGTCCAAATAAACACTAACGTGGTGAAGACAGGTGACACAGATGATGATGACGAGGTACAGGTGGATAATGAGGGAGTGAGTTCAGGTGTGGAGACAAAAAGGATTCTGGGTAGTGTAGTGCAGACTAAGACAGACAGGTGCAGACAAAGACAAAATTTTATTCAATAAAACTTAACTTTTATCTACTTGTCTGTCTGGTCTTTGGCACGTTCCTCGAGTTGGTCCTGGTTTTAGGGGTGGGTGCAGTCTGGCTTTGACCCCCCCGACCTGTGACATATAGCTCCATCATTGTTAAAAAAAATCATACTTTATGATCTTAGTTTTAATATATATATATATATATATATTAAAATCAAGGAAATTTCTGTCATTTCTTTCTTTTTGCTATATCGAAAACATACCAAACCTGTCAGGGTTCTGTCACTTCTAGGGTTGGGTACCGAAACGCGGTGGCAATAGGGAACCGGTTCCGACGTAAACGGTAGTAACCAGACCGAATAAGAACGAAAATTTTGGTGCCTGATATCGGTGCCTGAGTCTCTGTGTCATGAGGCGCACACACGCAAAGTCTCTCGCTCTCTCCCTCGTGCGCGCACTATACGGTTTGGAGCACAGTCTGTTCTGTCTGGCATGCGCGCTCTTGCTCGCTCGCTCTAGATTCCGGGAGATTTTAACTAATTTGCGGGCATCAGGGAGCCGTTATCAATATGCGGGAGACTCTGCTGATAGCGAGGGGATTAATGAAGATGCCGAAGACAAAACGCTCCAAGGTTTGGCTGCATTTCACGTGTAAAATTACGCGTCAGAACGCCCTCTAGGTGATGGCGCGGGCGCCGCCTTGACGCTCTTACGTCGTCATATTATATTAGCGTGCGCATCATCTGCTCCTCAGATTTCTCTGCCGAAAAAGGCAGCTTGTCGGCAGCGCGAGGAGTTTGGCAGCAAACGCAGCGTCTCGTTCCCAATTCAGAGAACATGGGTTACACCAGTAACCAGAGACGTTCTCTTTCATAGGTTTACTCAACGCTGCGTAGCTAAGACGCAGTGGGAACGAAATACCAAACTCGCCAAGCTAAGCGCTGCGTAACTAGTACAATGACCAGATAACTCATCAATGTAATCTCTATTAATCTCCAGTATTATTACATTGTTTGATACAATATTGTTTTATTTGAAATTATGTAAATGTGAATTTTTATTTTATATTGGTTTATTTATTGTTACCATACGTTACTTGTATTTGTATTGTTTAAAGATTTAAGTTACTATTGTGTCCAGTTTGGCGCTGTAAATAAAAGGGTATTATTTTTTGACAAAGTGTGAGCGGTTTCGTTTTCTTAAGTACCGTTTCAGGCACCGTTTAAGCACCGGAACCGTTTAAAAAATACCGAGTAGGTACTGGTATCGGATAAAACCCAACCGATACCCAACCCTAGTCACTTCTCTCTAGTTTATGTCTTCATTAATTGATTTGTATTTGCCTTTGAAGAGAATTAGTATAAACTGAAGGCTTATATAGTCCACTGGTTTTAAACATGATGTCTTGGAACAGAAACAGTGATTATGGAATGCATATGAATATTATTTAATAGGTGGTACATGACATATGTTTACTAGAGCAAACCTCATGCAGGAATCAAAGCAAACATGAGTCCAGGCTTCAGGGAAACAGTGATGATTGAAGACACACCGCCTGTTGTCTCTGGGATAGCCTCAGATGCTACTGAATGAATGCAGCTGTCAAGCACACACAATTTTACTGTACATATGAAAGATACTGCAAAACATGAAGGCCTAACTTTTCACTTCAGTTGAACTCTTTCTGCAGTTGCATTTGTTTGCAGCTATTAATTGTGTTATTGTATTTCTTGGTCAAATCATGTTTGTTTTTTTGTTAACATTTCACCCCTGAGGTCCACTCATAATGTTAGTCAAGGTTTTTCTGTTTTCCTGCTGTCTCATTAAACTTTAACTGGATGTTCCTACTGTGCTTTAATACATGATTGGAGAAATCACTATAGAGAGAAGTCTGACGCTTCATTAGAAAACTGAGTTATGACATTTTGATTAAAACATTCAAGGTAAAAAATAAAATAAATAAAAAACATACATTGATTAATCATTAACAATAAGATCTTTAACATGCAATTTCTAAATGGATGGTGAGTTTTTATTTCATGACGATTAAATAATGGCAATTTTCTCACTTTTTTTCTCAAGTCCTCCTGTGGTGAAAATCAAGCTTTTAAAGGGATACGCCACCATTTTTTCATATTAAACTGTTATTCCCTTAACTAAGACGAGTTGATACATACCTCTCTCGTCTCAGTGCGTGCACTCAATCGCCTCTGGCGCGCGAGACACTTTGATAGCACTTAACTTAGCCCCGTTCATTCATTAGGATCCAACCAGAGAAGCGACCAAACACCTCCACGTTTTCCCTATTTAAATACAGTTACACGAGTAGTGTAACTCGATCAAGAATGGTGACACAAAATAAAACGTTGCACTTTTCTAAGCGTGTAAAGTAGATAACTATAATGTATGGCGGAATACCATAGCAAGTGCTTGGGAGCACTTCGACTCGGTGCATATACACTCACCTAAAGGATTATTAGGAACACCATACTAATACTGTGTTTGACCCCCTTTCGCCTTCAGAACTGCCTCAATTCTACGTGGCATTGATTCAACAAGGTGCTGAAAGCATTCTTTAGAAATGTTGCCCAATATTGATAGGATAGCATCTTGCAGTTGATGGAGATTTGTAGGATGCACATCCAGGGCATGAAGCTCCCGTTCCACCACACCCCAAAGATGCTCTATTGGGTTGAGATCTGGTGACTGTGGGGGCCATTTTAGTACAGTGAACTCATTGCCATGTTCAAGAAACCAATTTGAAATGATTCGAGCTTTGTGACATGCTGCATTATCCTGCTGGAAGTAGCCATCAGAGGATGGGTACATGGTGGCCATAAAGGGATAGACATGGTCAGAAACAATTCCAGTCTTCAACTGTCCAATTTTGGTGAGCTCTTGCAAATTGTAGCCTCTTTTTCCTATTTGTAGTGGAGATGAGTGGTACCCGGTGGGGTGTTCTGCTGTTGTAGCCCATCCGCCTCAAGGTTGTGTGTGTTGTGGCTTCACAAACGCTTTGCTACATACCTCGGTTGTAACGAGTGGTTATTTCAGTCAAAGTTGCTCTTCTATCAGCTTGAATCAGTCGGCCCATTCTCCTCTGACCTCTAGCATCAACAAGGCATTTTCGCCCACAGGACTGCCGCATACTGGATGTTTTTCCCTTTTCACACCATTCTTTGTAAACCCTAGAAATGGTTGTGCGTGAAAATCCCAGTAACTGAGCAGATTGTGAAATACTCAGACCGGCCCGTCTGGCACCAACAACCATGCCACGCTCAAAATTGCTTAAATCACCTTTCTTTCCCATTCTGACATTCAGTTTGGAGTTCAGGAGATTGTCTTGACCAGGACCACACCCCTAAATGCATTGAAGCAACTGCCATGTGATTGGTTGATTAGATAATTGCATTAATGAGAAATTGAACAGGTGTTCCTAATAATCCTTTAGGTGAGTGTATATTTATGGACTCGACGCAGTAATATCATCACTCCGGAGAGGGAGAGGGGGAGATGACTTTCACGAGTGATGTTATTACTGCGCAGAGTCGAAGTGCTCGCTCCCAAGCACTTGCTGTGGTATTCCGCCATACATATTATAGTTATCCACTTTACACGCTTAGAAAAGGGCAACGTTTTATTTTGTGTCACCATTCTTGATCGAGTTACACTACTCGTGTAACTGTATTTAAATAGGGAAAACGTGGAGGTGTTTGGTCGCTTCTCTGGTTGGATCCTAATGAATGAACTGGTCTAAGTTAAGTGCTATCAAAGTGTCTCGCGCGCCAGAGCGATTGAGTGCACACACTGAGACGAGAGAGGTATGTATCAACTCGTCTTAGTTAACCCTCTGGGGTCGGCCGTCGCGCCGGCGCGACGAGCTCGATTTTTTCCTTATCAGTGCAAAAGAGAATCAAATTACTCTGTTGATTTTGATCTTACACATAAGTGTTGTGCATCATTAGATCCTGTTAAGTGTCTATTTTTTTTTGTGTGTACTCACAATAAAAACAAAGTGTTGTGCTAGTGAACGCCGTCAGCGTTAATCACAGGTTCGCGTCTGATCATTTCAATGGAGGTGAATCAATCAAACTTAACTTTAGCTGGAAGTAACATTATTCAAGAACCGCTATAACGCCAAAACAATCTGTTACCTTAAATTATAGGTAACGCTTTAGATTACAGCCCGGAAAGTACTGTGTAATTAGGAGGAATTTACAGAGTAACTTTCGGTAATTATAGTGTACCTATAAAGTACTTGCATGTAAGTATAAGGGAACAATATGTAAAGTTTGGGGAATAAAGGGTTAACAACCAGGAGAATTAAAAAAATATTTATATTGTAAGTATTATAGAACTAAGGGGTACTTATTCTACTATTGTAATACAACAATCTTACATTTGGGAGCAATTTAGTGAGGACATACACTGCGTACCTTTTTGTAATAATTGTGTACCAATACATAGGCTTTTTTTAAATTACTGGGTACATATCTATGCATTTATACTTTTATTTTATTTATTTTTTTGATAGCAAAAGTGCAGATGTTTAAGTTTGGGCTAATATGTTTCAAGGCAAGAAAAGCTAAGACTATTGCAAATTTTTTTTAAATACTGAGAAATATATCTTGTTTTATGTGGTTACAGGGTAAGTGGTGCTTGTATAATAAATAAAGGCTTCCGAGTCAGTGATATAAGGTTGTGTGTATGCATTTTTATTGTACTTACCCTGTAACTACATGGAACAAGAGGGTAACAAGCAACACTTCAATTTACAGCCCGCAATGTCACACTTACCCTGTAACTACATGGAACAAGGGGGGTAACAGCTACATGAAACTATCTTTTCACAATATTTAAGCAAAAGTTGAAATAGTTTTCGTTTTCAGTGCACTTTTGTTAAAAAGATTACATTTTAAAAATGACAGGGTACATATCTATGCATTTATAAAGCCTATATAGTATGTACTGGTTCACCATTATTTCAAAAAGGTACGCAGTGTATGCTCTTGCTAAATTGATCACAAATGTAAGATTGTTATATCATAATAGTAGAATAAGTACCCCTTAGTTCTATAATACTTACAATATAAATATTTTTTTTAATTCTCCTGGTTGTTACCCCTTTATTCCCCAAACTTAAAATATTGTTCCCTTATACTTATACTGTAAGTACGTTATCGGTACACTATAATTACCGAAGGTTACGCTGTAAAATTGCTTTAATTACACAGTACTTTCCGGGCTGTAATCTAAAGCGTTACCAAATTATATGTTTATCTCTGTAAAGCTGCTTTGAAACAATCCATGGTTAAAAGCGCTGTATAAATGAAGATGACTTGACTTGACTTGCTTTTCGTCAAATAAAGAAAAATAAACATGATGCGTGTTTTGCCTTCTCTCTGTCAGTGAGGTCCATTCTGAAAAGCGTCCGAAAAATGAACTGTAACTCTGTCAATACTTGTCACAGAGATACGAGAGATTTTTCTTTATGAAGCTGAAATTCTCTTCTTTTAAATGAAGTAATTAATTTTAAAAAATATATAATTCCAGTTTATGTAATCCGTTTGAAACCATGGAGAGGTACAGTTTTTTCGTTCTCCCTTCATTATCTTTAATGAGCCGAGGCCGCCACGCCCCCAGAGCTTTTCACATGGTAAATAGGCGATCTATGCATCGCACACGCCCAGCAGCGATCAATGGCATAAAACACGTTTCTTCATCAGATAGCGATAGGTCGCGTTTTGAGGATGGCACGCTACTCCTTCAGATGATTCTGGACAGCAAGGAAGGATTCACCTTTTCCACAGAGGAATTTGAAACTCGGACGACCAACAGCATTTTGAAGAACGAATTGACCCCGCCGAGGATACAAGTTCGGAGTAAGTTGGTAAGTGTTATATAATTCCTTTTCTGATTATAGAGCTCAAATGAATTTTCAGACTATATTTTGCCTAGTTTTGGCTAGCTTTTGACATAGGAAAGATTACCTCACAGTCACAATATCCCTATACGTAGGCCTATACGCTTGTGTAAACTTTTTAAATGTGATATTAGCCTACTACACATATTTTACTCAGTTTTGAGATTAGTTTATGACACTGATTATCATGTTAAAATACTGCCTTATGCGTAATTTATTTTGTTTGCGAATAACTGCTTAGGTTATATAATGATTTAGTGAAATATATTTCAGCCTCCGGTAAAATATGCGATACTGTCTAAATACAATATATTATTTATGTATAAATGTTCAGTTAGGTTAACTGAAATAAAACCATGTCTATATTGTGAAGGGTAGTCAACTTTAGCATAGGTGTGTTCACTTATTCTAAGAACTGTGTATGTGTGTGTGTGTATATATATATATAATATATATATATATATATAATAAATATATATATATATATATATATAATATATATATATATATATATATATATATATATATATATATATATATATATATATAAATTAAATCGCAATTTTAACCAGAAAAATCTACAATGCATGCCCAAAGTCGTGCAGCCATATAGTTTCTCTTGATATCAGCATGTTCAAAGGTGTTTATTTTTTTTATTTCATTTTTTACAGGGAGAGATGCCACTGAGTCCTGCTGACTTCAACATTCAACAGTCTCTGTACATGAACATGGTAAAATGAAAAATCAAACACCTTGGAAATGACAGGTATGTACTATGTTTCAATAGCACAAAGTTGTGTGACTGTTCAAGCCTATGTGTTTAGTTCAGTGTGTTTACTAATGTGCTTTTTTGTCCTTTGTTGTGTATCTTTGGATTATGTTGTGTTGTAAATAAATCCAAACAATCTAAAAGCCATTCTTTTTTAAATCTCCTCATTCTTTGTGCAAGGCTCCTCATAATGATATGGCCTGATAGCACCTAATAGGGCCATTATGGGAGGGTCTTTGTCTTTCTCAGGTGTGAAATGTCTTACATATTAATGAGAGATCACGCCTCCTCGCATAAAGCTTTCTGACAAAAAACACGTCATTAAAAATGTAAAAATACTTTATTGTTTTATCTTAATGAGTAGTCAGGATGATTCTCACATAGTTTTGGAGCAAATATTCAAGGCTATGTGATACAATTTTCAAAAGTCTTGTGAAGAAATAATCAATATGTGTTTTGTGGCCTTATTTCAGAAACTTTAATTTTTATTTTTTTCAATAACCATGCATAAACAATATTCTCTCAAAAATACAAATATGTACATACATGTTGCTCACATTATGGTTGGCCTGTTGCTAAATAGAGTGTAATTACACCTGTGCCATTAATATGTTTATAAGCAACTGAAAAAAGCACAAATGTCAGGGCATGTCAAAACATCTCAAGGACCCCAAAAACACCTCAGACCCCAGAGGGTTAAGGGAATAACATAGTTTAATATGAAAAAACGGTGGAGTATCCCTTTAATGTTGTTTATATGTCTATGTGGTGTTCTTAACATGCTTTAAGACAAACCATGTGCAAATTCAACAGCATTGCTGAGTGTTTTCTCCTTATAACTGCAGTGAACCAAAGACGGCAATAATTCGTTCACACCTATCCCGTAAACTATAGGTGTTCCCACCTATACAGTAAAACACAGGAGCATCCCATATTTAAAAGTAAAATGGTGCAGCTGTACCAAATCAATACAGGATGTGATTTGTCCCATATTTTGCAGGACTACACATAGTTGAATAAACATATAAGGATGTTGCAGCATGGAGAATATTACAGTAATATCAAATATAAAGAATTCAATTTCACAAAAAGTAGAGAAGCTCATTTGTAAAACCCTAATCGCTGTTTACGCTTGGTAACAAAAATATATTCCTCACTATGTCAGTTTGTTAGTGTGGCTAAAGAATGAAAGAAATAACACACCCATTTTCATGATTTTTTTACAGCGTTCACAGCTTTTCTTGGTATTGCTGACTGAAGCTTATTTCTCTCTCTCGAATCTGTGCATACAGGTGGAATTTCAATAAGGCTGGGCTGAGCTTTGAAGATTGACCAGCTGACTTCAAATCAAATATTTAAAAGTGGGCCGCAGGCAAACCTCATCTTAACCTCTTATGGATCTAGGAAGATTTTTAGACAATAAACAACAATGGAGGCCTAGGTTTGATTAGTATCCAAGGCAACAGGGAGATTGACATTATGACAAAAGAAAATATTTTGACTTGAGCAAATTATTACTGTTATTCATATATATTTTTTTGTTTTTAACCTCATAGCACTATGCATTTACTTGTTCATTATCCTATGAATCATAAAAATAATCTACTTTCCATTTATTGATCTGTAGACACTACACCTCATATTTAATTTGTGCTCGAGTGTACTCAGAAACCCCCTGAAGCCCATGTGTTGCTGGGGGCCATGACCCTGGACAGTATTCCAGCTTTATGACCGTATTATATTACGGTTGAATGTGTCTGTCTAGAATAATGTTTTTTTTTTTATATATATATATATAAATAAAATGTTATTAATGAGAGAGTGCATAAATAGTGCAAATCTTCCAAACTGTTGAGCTCAGAGATTTATTTATTTTTTAATCCTTTTTTTCCAAGTCTTAGGCAGTACAAATGCTTGCACATGTTGTTTGCTAGATTATTTGTGGTACACTACTGGCTTACTGTAGACTTCTGGACAAAAAAAACAAAAAAACTTCAGAAAACTTTGGTTGTGAAAATTAGGCATGCTCCTTGTCCATGACTGTCCAGTCCTGCTCATGGAGGGCCACTTTTCTGAAAAGTTTTGCTTCATTACACATGCCTAGAAGTTTCTAGTGGCTGTGCCTCATTTGTATGCAACTCCAGAGGTTACATTTGTTGGCCACATGCGTCATCCAGACTGACTCATTTCAGAAAACAACCATTACATTTCAAAGTAAGAAAGAAATTATAACAGTAATTGCGCCTCACAAAGAATCAGTCAGGTTTATTGACTGCTTTTTTTAAATGCGATATCCTCAATGACGTATACATCTGACAAATGTGACCTCCGGAAGGCACAGCCTTTGAAATAAGACACTGTCGGTCCTAAAGACCTTGAATAATTAAGTTTCACGTTTAATTAATTTATAAAGCACATTTAAAAACAGCCACAAGACTGACAAGACATATAAATACAAATCCTAAATATACACACTTAAGATAATACACACAAATATAATATACACATTTCAGAAAAATGGGTAAAAAACAAACAAAAAAATAATCAATACGCCAGAGAAAACAAATATGTTTTTAAAAGAGATTTAAAAATGGTCAGGGAAGGTGCTACTCTGATCTCTAAGGGCAGGTTGTTCCATAACCGTGACCCATACAAAACAATTATAATCAGCCAATAACAGTGAAAACACATTGGAACTGTTACACAATTACTTAGATGTTGTGGAATTACTGTCGGGCCATATCTTACAGTAAAAGACTGCTTGCAAAGTCTGTCCAAAATGCGACTGATTTTCCAAAGAATCCACAGTGAACAAACAAATAATGCTCTACTGAGACATTCACATAGTTGAAAATGCATAAACACATTCATAACCTTAGGATCCTTTGTAAGGTAATGTTATTTTTAGTCCAGTGATCCTCTATCTTTCATCTCACTAACGCGCCAGTGGGCGGGGCAAAGACGTGATGATGTAGAAGTAGGCGTTGATCATCTCCTGCTGATGCGGTCTTTCATCGCACTGTTACGCCATAATGTGACAAAATCCCAAATGAGTCATTTTCTGAGCTTGGATTCAATAAAAGCTGTTTTTGGACTAACGAGGAAGTTTCGAGTTCTAAAGCGTAGGCTACAGGATGTTTTAATATTACAATGACATCTTACATGTCAAAAGGTCAAGGAAATTTTGATTTCTCAAATTGGCACCTTTAAAACTTGATTCAGTATAGTTTGCATTGGCCCATATTTGAACACTTTGCAAACCTGCATTACATGCTCACGACTCAATCAGTGCGCAATGTGCCATACAAACTGAAATGAGAAGGGATCTTGTTAGAAAATAAAGGTGTTTCTAAAATCAGAATTATTCAAAGGATCTGCAGAGCAGCAGGTGCTACACGGCCAGAAACATCACACTTGGCACTTGATGTTCAGCATCAAGATTCTGTAAGCATAGTTCACTCTAATGGTCTTTCCCACAGTTATCTTGGCCCATAAACCTGCCAAGCTGTCTTTTTGCTCTTTCCTTTCCCCACATACTCAGCATTCATTGTACAGAAACCAGCAGCAGCCCACAAACCTCTGCAACAGATTGCATCTCCTGTGTGCTGTTCGTTGCTGCTGTTTTTATGATTAACTTTTAAAGTACCATTACCATTATAGTCCATAGCAGTGATATGATTCTATATTTTTTCTGGCATTTGGAATATGTTAAACTGTGGATTGTAGATGCTTAGCTTAATGTTCTCTTACATAACTGTTTACAGTTTACACAGTGATGCTAGGCTAGGAGGGTTTGTGTGTATTTGGAAGCAAAAATGAAAGATTCAGTCTCAGTCATCGTAGGGTCTCTACCTAAATAGACAAGCTCTTCACAACGACCAGGAATAGGAGCATGCTGTCCATAGGGAATACAATCTTCTTTACAGAAATGGCTGATCTCTATAATTCCCACTGTGCTGCATGTGGCAATGGATGTATTTTCTCTGCTATTGTTTGCCCCTGCAGACAACACACAAACAAGAAATACACTCAGTGGTCAGGTCAGTAGAAACCGCTCTAGGAAGAAGGGAATCAGGCACTGGTATTACTGTAAATCTCTTTTAAAGGTAAACCAAGAATCTGTATCTGGTCATTTGTTTGGCAATGTAGTAGCAGTCATAGCTGCATGCACAAAACGCTTTACACCTACTATTGGTTACACTTTATGTTGATAGCCCTGTTCTTTAGACATTCTTTTGACTGTAAGTAGCGTTGCACCTACATGCCCAACTAACTCTTAATAACTCTTTCCCCACCAGTGTTTTTGAAAAAAGTTGGCAGCCACCGAAAGCATTTTTTATCATTTTCACAAAAGTTTCATGGCCCCCAGAATATTTTGTTGTATAATTTATTCTAGCTTCATGTATTCTTTTTTATCAACACATGAATGTAATTATCAATTACAAAGTATTACTACTGACCTATAAAGCCCTAAATGGTCTAGCTCCTGTGTATTTAATGGACCCTCTATCGCCCTACAATCCATCGCGTTCTTTAAGATCACTAAATTCGAGGCGTCTAAGCTAATTATTTCCCATCTGCTTTTCTGCTGTTATCTCGGGACGCCAGTCCCGAGGTAAATAGCGTTCGTCAGCTCCAGTTTGTATCCAGCCTCTCACGGAGACTTCAGATGCCCCAACACCTGCGATGAGACGACTAAACGCCTGTGAAGAGACGACTCAACGCCGGCGATATGTTATGCCCTAAATTAATACATGATTAACTAACTGTATTTTTTCTATGTACATTTCTGAAATGCATTTTCTGTAAAGCTGCTTTGAAACAATATGTATTGTGAAAAGCGCTATACAAATAAATTTGAATTGAATTGAATGTGGGTAAGTTTCATAAAAAAGCAACATTTTGAGCAAAAAATCTGAGAAAATCCCTTTTTGTTAAAGACTAATGCCAGATCAGATTCAAACCGATGATCAAAACACAGGTGGAGTAGATCAAGTCCATCAACACCCCCAAAACTTCACAGTCCTGTAGCTCGTCCTGAGTCGACATTTCATTCAGTAACATAAGGCAGTTTTGATTTATATGTTGTTTAATGTTAATGTGCGTGAGCCACATTCCCTCCATTGGCCCTGACCAATCAAGGCCTCCTAATAATCCCGTTCCACTGAATTGGCTCTATCACTCTCTCTCTTCTCCACCTCTAGCTGGTGTGTGGTGAGCGCACTGGTGCCGTTGTACTGTGGCTGCCGTCGCATCATCCAAGTGGATGCTCACACTGGCAGTGTTTGAGGAGAGATTCCCTGATATGATTGTAAAGCGCTTTGGGTGTACAGCAGTACATATGAAAGTGCTATAAATGCCTCATGCATTCATTCATTCACTTTGATTACAGGAAATTAATGCATCAAAGATTTTTTTGGGCTGTACAGCAGTTCTAGAAGAAAGTCATTATCCAGTTTAAGCAAGTTCAGCATTGATTAATTTCTGCTGTAAAAACCATTAGTTATCAATTAAGGGGACGTTTACACAACACCATTTTCAACTGAGAACAGAAAACTTTTTAAGCAAGAATGTCTAAAGTGAAGTCTCAGTTAATAATAACTGCTTTCAAACAGGTTTCCTGAACACTCGCCTTTTTTTCTTGTCACCTTTCGAACAGCCCAGAACTCACAAATTCTACTGTAGTCCTAAAAATTGACAAGAAATAGTTTTTAGAAGATTTAAATGTATGTACCAAAAATATTGATGACTCGTGTGTGTGTGTGTCCAACATTAATGTCCACTGAAATCCCTTCCCATAATGCCGCCTGCCGCTATAGGAAGGAGGTCATTAAATCCTAGAGAGAGCTAATCTTTAGTATTCCCTTTTATCACAAGGGCAGCTCAATCTCAATACAGTGGCCCACTGGCACACGAACGTTTGTGAAATAGCTTTGTCTGCCATTATCTGTTGTGAATAGCAGTCAATGTGGTTCACTTTGATTCTTCACAACAAATCCATTCCTTATACCGACTTATGGAAAATCATTTATTGCAGCGCAGTCATTTGCATCTTCCTCCATTTGGCATTTAAACCCTGCAACAAGAGTGCTTTTATCTCATATCCCATTCTTTCACATATTCATCAGTTACTGAAACCTGAAAAAAATTAAACTGAAATCAAAATAAAAAAAATCAAAATAAATGTGACACTTTTCAAAAGTCTCACAAATGTGTATCAAAACATTCCTCAAAATAGATATTTTGTCATTGCACGCAATAAGCTTGTGTGATAGTGTGATAGTGACAAACAAGTTCAAGTTCAAGTTACTTTATTTATACCCGAAGGTAGATTTTGTTTGCAGTAGAGTCACACACCATCACATTTCACACATTATCACATTACCACACACCATCAAAAAGTTCTTATCGGTCAAAAATAAAACAATGCATAGACATACGTAAAAATGTGTATGTAAGATACAAGTACAAAAGATTTAAATACACAGGTACGATTTGTTTGTAAAATAGACGCGTATAAAAAACTAAAACTAAAGGAATAGAATAAGTACATACATATTGTATATTACAAAAGACAGAATGAAATAATTATGCTAAATTTAGCTATGACTTATTCTTCAATGTAATGGCTGCAGGAACAAAACAATTTTTTATCTTTTTGTTTTACACCTGGGGATCATAAACCTACGCCCGGAGGGTAGAAGCTGGAACTCTGTATGCAGTGAATGAGAACTGTCGTATAAAATTGAACTAGTTATGCGCTGTACCTGTTTTGTGTATAAGGTCTCCATGTTCGGCTGTTGCTCACCAATCAGCCTGCTAGACCACTTTACTATTTGGTTGAGTGAGTTTTTATTTTTTATTTTTTATTTACTCAATTTCCTCAAACAAGACAGACGCTGATGCCCTTTTTTACATACCACTTCACAGTTACTTCCAAATGTGAGTTTGGAGTCTATTATCATCCCCAGGTATTTATATGAAGCGACACATTCAACAGTTTGACCATTGATTGATGTAATTTCTTGTGTATAGTTTTTTTTTCTTCCTAAAATCAATGAGCATGTCATTTGTTTTAACTACATTTAGTTGAAAGTGAGACGCCTCACACCATTCAACAAAATCATCGATGACTGCGCCGTGGCCTGTTTCCCTATCTTGGAGCAGGCTAACAATTACTGAGTCATCTGCGTATTTAATTATAGTCCTGTTTTCCCACCTGCTCTGGCACATATTTGTGTACAGGATAAAAAGCAAAGGTGAAAGTACACATCCTTGTGGAGAGCCTGTTGATGAACACACTTTCTCAGCAAGATTGCCATTCACTCTCACTCTTTGCGTTCTGTTTGTTAAAAAATTGAGGATCCAGCCTACCAGGTTATTGCTCAAATCAAACTGTTCTAGCAGCCGTGTGGTTAAAATATGAGGTTGGATTGTATTAAAAGCTGAGGAGAAATCAATAAATAAAAGTCTGGCATGTGAGTGTCAGAAACCAATCAGAGTCCACATCTCACACCACACAACGATCACTCTCTCCTGAGTTCTAATCATCTGCACCTGTTCCCAATCAGCAACCAGCTCCATAAAAACACCCAGTTCACATTCAATCTTTGTCAAGTCTCCAACAGGAACAGATGCTTTACCACTGTTTCACGAAGTCTCTGATACAACCTGTCCTCGTCACGTAACGTATACTCACCTGAATTATACTAACCTCTGTGTCCTTGTTCTGATGTTCCTAGAAGCTTCAACTGTATCCGTGTCTCCTGAGTCCTTGTATTCCTCCTGAGTCCCACTCGCTCACAGCTGCATCTGAAAGAGAAAAGACAAATCATCACCAAACTGTGTTAGTTTATCATTAGATAAACTGAAGAGGATCTGCTCACCTGGAATCCTTCCCGCACAGTAATCTTCACCGAATTCACCTCTAAACTTTGAATATTCTCGCCTTTGAACTTGATGCACTGAAATAAAGCTTTATGTTGATTCACTTACCTCAGTCTCCGAGCCTGTATCCTGACAGTGAGCCATTGTTATCTAAATGCTTAAAAGTCAATTTAGTAAAGTGACTGTGGCATCTTCCACCCCCCTACGGGGTCTATACCCCTGCTACTTCCTGCTCAGCTACTGTTCGGACGCTCTTGCTTACTGCTCCGCGCTTTGCTCTATCGCTTTTATATTTTTTATTGCTCTATCGTTTATATTTTTATATTTTATTTCCTTTTATCACCTAATTTTAACTTCAGTACAGTGCTCAAACGCTTGAAAAAAGCAGAATTCTTTTCTCCGACCAGCCTCCCACTGAAAGCTTACATTCCGGGGAAGAGAAAACACAACTCCCTACATTTATAAGGATAAGAGAAAATGCCTCTTCTGGAATCTACTCGCTGCACTAACTGCCAGAGACTTTTACAAAGGATTGCAGTTCTCGAAACAAAGTTACTTGTGGGACCACCAAACCAGACGGAACACACAATCGAGCTTCATCATGGACGCCCTCAGCATACCGGTGAGTCCCATGAATCTAGTGCTCCTCGACAGGCTATACTGAGTGTAGAGAAACAAGCCGATCGACTTACAAATCGATGGCACAAACAGGGAGCGAGACCCAAAGGCACTCGAGACATCAGATTGTCACGAGCATCACACATTGCCGCAGTAGCATCCTCTACCCCAGATACGGCTCTGACAAGAATTGCAAACACTGGTCTCCTACCACCGCCTATACATCTTGAGAACAGATTTGAAGTATTAATGAATGAGGAATCCCTGAATGTAATGAATGTGATCGAACACAGAATGAATAAGCCAGTAGCTAACACTAATGCTAACTGGCGCTCAAGGTCGAGCAGACAGCGGCACTCAGCTCAGAGCGCAGCCGAGCCCAGGACTCTGATAGTGGGTGACTCGATAATCAGAAACATTATTAGCAGGGACACAACTACATGCTGCCTTCCACAAGCAACGACTTCTGATGTAAACAAGGAACTTCAGAACATTCTGATGAAACATAAGACTGCAAATCGTCTCATTGTTCATGTGGGGAAGAATGATATTCATAAAGAGCAGTCAGAACTCCTTAAGAAGGATTTCAAGGAACTTTTTGAAACACTTAAAAGACTGAAAGTTCAGACATTCATCAGTGGACCACTCCCAGCAAGAGGAACAAACAGGTTTTCACGGTTGCTTGGGCTTAACACATGGCTGCAAAAAACCTGCAATATAAAAGGAGTGAACTTCATTGACAACTTCAATCTTTTCTGGAGTCAGAGGCAACTGTTTCAACAGGATGGGCTCCACCCAAACAAACTTGGCTCAAGAGTGCTAAAGGACAATATCTACTTCTCCCTCCATCATCCTTCTGCAGTGTGTGCCAATCCACTCAACCTGAATGGCACACACACACCTGGACACAGTATGAATGACCACAGGACTTCACTTATGCACCTGAATGGACATGCGGCCGACACATCACACAAGGACAATGATAACACCACTCAGCCACAACAACCTCTGCTCACGGACACAATCTCAGCTGAGCCCTGCCCACAGAGCTCACCACAAACAGACTGTGACATATTAGAACTGCTAGAAGATTCAGCACCCAAGGACGACTTTCTGGAAAACAGCCAGGGAATACAGGACAGCATATCACAGCCTCCGATAACACCAGAACAACAGCCCCTCTCACCAGACACGTTATCTCTCTCTCCAGCAACTCCACTTCTGTGCTTCTCAGAGAAAATGGAACAACTGGTGTATGCTGGAACCAAACTATCCCACTCTTTTGCTGCAAGCCCCCAGATGTCAACCAAAAAACGGCAGGCCCCACAACCACCAAAGCCTGCGGGCCCAGCTCGCCCTCCTCCTCCTCCTGTGAGAGCTCTTCGGCCTCTGCCACAGCGCCAGGGCCCACACCATCCTCCAGCGGCTCGCGGTGAACCAAAAACAACTGATACCAACTCTCAGTGATATATGTCGGGTACCCGCTATGATAACAGTAACTTTCTTAAATGTTTACAAAACAAGCGGGAACCCAGTGTGCCTGTATCTTTCTCTATTGCTGTTCAATTACATGATAGAAAATCTAAGGCCTTCAAAAGCCATACAGCAAACCCATCTAATCTGGTGCCTATCACACGGCAAACTAAGATCGCTGTGGGGACAAAAAGTAAGACTGTTAAGTTAGCACTTTTAAACATCCGCTCACTTAAAAATAAATCACTTCTAGTCAACGACTTAATAACCACATACAACCTGGACTTTATGTTTCTAAATGAAACTTGGCTAGAAGACAGCTGCAGTGCAACAGTCCTCAATGAAACATCCCCTCCTAACTTTACTTTTATGAGTGTTTGCAGAGCGGTAAAGAGAGGCGGGGGCGTAGCTGCTCTTTTTAAAGATGTCTATCAATGTAAGCAAATATCATTTGGGAATTACCCGTCTTTCGAATATCTGGGTATTGTGTTAAAAGGCGCTCCACGTATTTTACTTATCATTATTTACAGGCCTCCAAAATACTCTCCAGCTTTTGCTGAGGAATTTACAGAACTGTTATCAACAATTTCCTCTGAGTTTGACTGTTTTGCCATTGCTGGAGATTTTAACATTCACATAGATAATGCAGAAACCAATATGGCAAAAGAAATCAAAACTGTTTTCAAAACTTTTGATCTGACTCAGCATGTACATGGACCCACACATAATCGTGGACACACTCTAGATTTACTTATCAGTAAGGGTCTAAACATCTCATCAATTGTTATCAAGGATGTAGCACTGTCTGATCATTTCTGTATTTTCTTTGATATACTGATCTCTCCTGCCATTGAAGCTAGATCTGTGTCTGTCAAGAAGAGATGCTTAAATGAGAACATTAGTGTCCTATTTATGAAGGCTATATCTTTAAAACCAAGCATATCTGCTGACTCTGTTGATTTTCTCCTTGAATCTTTTAACTCAAAAATTAAAAGTGTAATTGATGATATTGCTCCTGTGAAAGTCAGGAAGAGTGGTAGACAAAAAGCACCTTGGAGAAACTCAACAGCTGTGCAAAATATGAAAAGACAATGCAGAAGAGCAGAGCGCATGTGGCGGAAGACAAAACTTGTAGTCCATTATAACATCTACAAAGACAGCATCCATGCTTTTAATATGGAACTAGGCAAAGCTAGACAGACTTTCTTTTCGAATATTATAAACAGCAACTTAAACAACACACGCACTCTTTTTGCTACTGTAGAGAGACTGACAAACCCCCCAAGCCAGATTCCCAGTGAAATGCTCTCAGACATCAAGTGCAGTGAGTTTGCTTCTTTCTTCTCTGAGAAAATCAATAATATCAGAAAGGTGATCAGCTCATCCTTGAGTTGCGCTGGGGTCAAACAGATCAGACCACTACCTGAGAAAGTAGTTACTATGTCTGTTTTCGAAGAAATTGATGGCAAAGTTTTGGAAGAAACCGTACAGCACCTTAAAACATCAACCTGCGCCCTTGACACACTTCCCACATCTTTTTTTAAAAGTGTGTTAAACAGCTTAGAAGCAGATCTCCTAGAAGTGGTAAATGCCTCACTTCTTTCTGGGAGTTTTCCAAACTCCCTGAAAACTGCAGTTGTCAAGCCCCTCCTGAAAAAGAGCAATCTGGATAAGACCATCTTAAGCAATTATAGACCGATCTCAAATCTTCCTTTCATAGGCAAGATCATTGAAAAAGTTGTCTTCAATCAGCTGAACAAATTCCTAAGCTTGAATGGATACTTTGACAATTTTCAATCTGGTTTCCGATCGCATCACAGCACAGAGACAGCTCTCATAAAGATAATAAACGATATTCGCTTAAATACTGATACAGGCAAATTATCAGTGCTGGTCCTACTCGACCTTAGTGCTGCATTTGACACTGTCGATCACAACATACTTCTTGACAGGCTGGAAAACTGGGTGGGGCTTTCTGGGATAGTCCTAAAATGGTTCAGGTCATACTTAGAAGGGAGAGGTTATTATGTGAGTATAGGAGACCATAAGTCTGAGTGGACTCCCATGACATGCGGAGTCCCTCAAGGCTCAATTCTTGCACCACTCCTATTCAACCTGTACATGCTCCCAATGAGCCAAATAATGAGAAAGAACCAAATCTCTTACCACAGCTATGCAGACGACACACAGCTCTACTTAGCCCTATCGCCTAACGACTACAGCCCCATTGACTCCCTGTGCCAATGCATTGATGAAGTAAACGGTTGGATGTGCCAAAACTTTCTTCAGTTAAACAAAGACAAAACTGAAGTCATTGCGTTTGGAAACAAAGATGAAGTTCTCAAGGTAAATGCATACCTTGACGCTAGGGGTCTAACAACTAAAAATCAAGTCAGGAATCTTGGTGTGTCTCTAGAGTCAGACCTTAGTTTCAGTAGTCATGTCAAAGCAATAACTAAATCAGCATACTATCATTTGAAAAATATTGCAAGAATTAGATGCTTTGTTTCCAGTCAAGACTTAGAGAAACTTGTGCATGCTTTTATCACCAGCAGGGTGGATTATTGTAATGGACTCCTCACTGGCCTTCCTAAAAAGACCAAAAGACAGTTGCAGCTCATACAGAACGCTGCTGCCAGGATTCTGAGCAGAACCAGAAAATTTGAACATATCACACCAGTCCTCAGGTCTTTACACTGGCTCCCAGTTACATTTAGGATTGATTTTAAAGTATTATTACTGGTATATAAATCATTCAATGGGCTAGGACCTCAATATATTGCAGATATGCTCACTGAATATAAACCCAACAGATCACTCAGATCATTAGGATCACATCAGTTAGAAATACCAAGGGTTCACTCTAAGCACGGAGAGTCTGCTTTTAGCTATTATGCCAGCCGCAGCTGGAACCAGCTTCCAGAGGAGATCAGATGTGCTCCTACAGTAGTCACATTCAAATCCAGACTCAAAACACATCTGTTTAGCTATGCATTTACTGAATGAGCACTGTGTCAATGTTCGTCCGACTGTTTTTACTGTACTTTATTTTATTTTTTATTCTAAACTGTTTTAATTATTTCCTCCTATGTAAAGCACTTTGAATTACCATTGTGTATGAAATGTGCTATATAAATAAACTTGCCTTGCCTTGCCTTGCCTTGCCTTGCCTTGCCTATACGCAAATTGCAGAGGGTCAAGTAAATGCTCTGTTTTTCTCAATATTTCAGATCTCACCAATTTTTCAAATACTTTCATCACTACTGATGTGAGTGCCACTGGTCTAAAATCATTAAAAGTTTTAGTGGTGTTTGATTTAGGAACAGGGATAACCACAGCATCCTTCCAAACCTCAGGTACTAATTGTGCCTCTAAAGACTTGTTAAAAATGTGATGGAAAGGAGTACTCAATTGCTTTGCACAGGTTTTGAGTATGCGCCCACAGATGTTATCTGGACCATAGCTTTTGTTGACTCTTATAGAGCGGAATGCTTTTTGCACTTCTGTTTGCGTTATCTTAAAATGTTGAACATCTACAAGCTGGTTACTCAGAGTGTCAATCTCATTGCTAAAATCGAAAATATTAAAACGATTATAAAATTGAATAAGAGCACTGGCCAGCTCAGTATCTGAACTGAAGCCATTTAGCGTGACTGGGCTGCTGATCTTTAGGTTCTGGAGGCCTGCTATGGTTTTCATGCTGACCCAAGGTTGTGTGTTGCCATCTTGTTCTCCAGTTTATATTTATAGTCTCGTTTAGCTTTGAGACTTCCTATTTTTAGTTCCTTTTTTGCTATTTGTAGTTCAACAGTGTCACCCCCCTTAAAACATGATATTTTTTTATGTAAGCTATCTTTCACAGTTTTAGTTATCCAAGGTTTGTTGTTAGGGAAGATTTTCACCTGTTTACATGGAACAATCATGTCTCTACAAAAAGCAATATATGAGCATGTCACATCAGTCCATTCATTTAGGTCATCCCCACAGGACTTTCGAAACAGGTGTTTAGGGAAGTGATGGTGTTTGTGGTTAGCATTTTGGGAGAAAATGAAATCAAAATGACCTGGAGACCCTAAATCTCTTATGCATCGATGAGAACGTATTCTTTTGATTACCAAAACAGTCATACAAATATAGAATAAGGACATACATCCCATATAATATAATATCACTTTCTTAAAAATATTGTATTTTTGAACGTTTCAGGAGACTTCTCCTGCTCATCACAAATTTGCCTATTGTATTTAGATTTGTAGCTCTGATGTCAGCAGTCCTGAAGTCCCTTGGTCTGACTTAAAATATCTCTTTTTGAAGCACCAGAAAAAGGGGGGGGGGGGGGGGGTTATCCATAGATTGGTGCACTACATTCCACATCAGAACTGAGTAATTTAAGGTTTATTGAATAAAAATATTTCCCTCAGCTCTTGAACTCGCCTTGTCGTGATCAGTTATGAGTCATGAGAGAAAAGTGCACAGCATCACTGTTGTCTAAACAACTTTACCTCAACCACAGTGAAATTTCATAACTGCATTAATGTTCAATATTGTTCGCTGGAAACTTGTTGTATTGCTCCTTAAACAGTGAAAATGTCTCTTGAGCTCGACCGAAGAAAGAAAGTCATTTTGGTTTTGGAGCGAGTAAATGAACATGTGTGAGTGAATGATAAATTTTTCAATTTTGGGCAAACTATTGTACAGACAGAGGCAGACAATCCTGCTTCCTTTGTTCCACTGTGCACTGTATTGTCGTTCAGTGATGATAAATATAAAAAAAAAGGTAAACACCATGGTTATTCCATTTGAAAACTGATAAATGCCAGTCACCAAATGTCTCTAACAAGATGCATTATGCTAATTACAACTGCAATGTCTGATAATAACTTGCCCAAGTCACACTTTGTTTGTCATTTCTAAACATTGAGAGAAAAAGAGAGGAAGGCTGGAGGATGATGTGAGTTTCTTGATGCACTTTCTATTTTTATCAGAGGCCAGCATCTGCGGATTGCACACGGACAAGCAAATTGCTCCATTTAATCAGGAAAATGATTGAGCAAAGGATGCTGTTCAAAACATTCATCAAAACTGTTTACTCAACTCACCAAACACCAAATCATTTAAAACATTTATCATTTTCTGTCCTCCTGTTTGTTAAATCATGTACACAACTTTGATGCTTTTACTGAGGGCATTAATGGAAGTTAATGCAGAAAGATGAATTCACAACTACAACTTAAAAAAACCTGCATTTATAAGGGGACTGCAAAAAATGCACTTTAAGAATGTATTGCAAGGACTGAATGATGTCAGAGGTGTAAAGAGTACCTCAAATCTATACTTGAGTCAAAACCACTACAAGTCACCAATTACAATACTACTAGAGTAAAAGTCATAGGCCTGGTTTCACAGACATGGCTTAGATTAAGCCAGGATTAGGCCTTAGTTACATAAGGATATTTAAGTAGCTTTTACAAACGTTCCCTAGAAAAAAAAACCTTACTGGTTGCATCTTGAGACAAAACAATAGCACTGACATATATTAAGATATCTCAGTGCAAGTTGCTTTCAGTTAATACAGCTCGAACATGCATTTCAGTGTGGGAATAAACCTTACATTTACATTTATTCATTTAGCAGACACTTTTATCCAAAGCGACTTACAAATGAGAACAATAGAAGCAGTTAAACTAGCAATAGGACAACAATATGCAAGTGTTATGACCTTTCCTAGTTTAATCTAACGCAGTACATGTACTGTTTTTCTTTTCTTTTTTCTTTATAAAGATAATAGATTTAGAATAGAAGATAAAGTGTTAGTATTAATGTATGAAGTGTTGCCGAAAAATATGCGTCTTCAGCCGTTTCTTGAAAATGTGCCATGGACTCAGCCGCTCTGGTTGAGTTGGGCAGGTCATTCCACCAGCAGGGAACAGACCAGAAAAAGGTCAGAAAAAGAGATTTTGTGCCTCTTTGAGATGGCACCACAAGGCGGCGTTCACTTGCAGAGCGAGTTCTGGATGGTACGTAAGTCTGAAGTAATGAGTTTAGGTAGGAGGGAGCAGAGCCAGTGGTTGTTCTGTAGGCAAAAGGCAGTGACTTGAATTTGATAAGTTTATAAATACAGCTATTAATGTTTATAAGCATATCTATAATGTGTTTAATAATTGTATTTTCTTTCTTTATAAATTTATCATTTTTAAATTATGTATTACAATATTACATTTAGGAGTTGTCGGCGGTTCATACGATAATTTAGAAAGTGTAAGTAAATGATTAATAAACTATTTAAATGTAAATTTATACATCTTATTATTTAGACATATAGTAACAGTTACTCAGTGATAATACATGTATTTATTAACATGTAGTCTTACTGTAATTCAAGATTAATTCAGGTAGTTGAATTGCACAAGCTCTCATTAGAGTATTAGTAGACTGTTAATGTAAGTTAGAGTTATGGTGACGGTTTGGGTTAGTATACATTGACATGTAGTTGCAAAGTTAGTTAGAATGTCTAAAAATGGACCGCATGAAAATAAAGTGCAACCTAAGAAATGAATATGAGTGCTTTAAGTGTAAAAATCCAATAATATACTTCATGTGTCAGTTTGAATTACTAATATATTTTCATATACACAAAGTATGTGGTATTCCCAGAAAACATAGACAATATTAATAATCAGTATATATTAAGTTTAATTTTGTGTACCATGGTGGACAAACTCTTCATTTCCAGGAATAATTTACCCAATATAATATCATATTATATTATATATTGCTCTAATTTACTAAATATAATATATAATGAATAGTGTCAGATTATAATGTAAGTATTTAAATAAGTACATTATTCTGAAAACGTGCTTTATGGCAAAATAAAATATAAATTAATGAGTGCTGACAGTGTTTAAGTTAGTTTAGGAAAACGCGCTTTATGGCAAAATAAAATATATATTAATGAGTGCTGACAGTGTTTAAGTTAGTTTAGGAATATGAACAATGAGTTAAAACGAGAGAATAAAATGTAATTCTTCATATCAGGGCATCATTAAGACAAATAGGTATAATTAATTACACTTCGTGTTGGACTAGAATCTCTTTCTCAGAATTTTTCTTCTGACACTTCAAAATCACACTTATGAAATGAATGACAGCCAATTATTAAATTCCAAATTCTATTTATTTAGGACTGTTATTTGTCCACCAACGTTTTGATTCTTTGTTCATCAATAACTGCATAACGGGAAGAAGTGTGTGTGAGTCACTCCATGTATTCATGAAACTGCAAAAAAAATACAATATCTGTAGATTATTTCACATGTAGATCTACACGTAGATTATTTCCTAGCATGTACACATCTGACAAGACAACAACCCATGAGGGAATTGAAATGCTTTGAGCCAAAAACAAACATATATGCACTGCAGACAAACAATGTTTTTGATCAAAGAAAGCAGCTGCATCATTTTATATTATGTTTCTTTGCCATTAAACATGTAATAGGCATTTAACAGCATTGTTAACGTTACCAAGACAACACAACACGTATTCCTATGCGAGTTAAATGCGAGCTGTAACTAATGCACTGCACCATTGCTCAGCCACATTAAACATCTTACTGTTCAAAATATGATATCATATTCACTTTGAAGATGTCTTTAAATCTCCTCCAGACGAGATCAAATCTTACATTTTTCCATGGTGGATTTCTCTGAGTGTAACAACACACACACACAAAACAAATCTACATTACATTTATTGACTGTCAAATGAATTGGTTTTTATTAAAGATCCAATATGCTCCTCCGTGAGGAGATGGCTTGTCCCCGCTGAGTCTACTTGTTCCTCATCTTACCTGAACATCTTTGTCCTTGCCACTGGTGTCTTCGGCTTTTCCACTGGGGATTTTGTGAAGCTGCTCTTGAACGTTTCATATTGTGAAAAGCGCTTTACAAAAGCATTTGAAGTGAACTGAATGTCTCGTTGCATCACACACTTCTATGACTCTGTTCTGCTGCTACACGGTTCAACTTCAATATTTTATCATTGTTAAAAAAAAAAAGATCCAAGATCACAGGTAATCTATCCTGTATTTTGTGCATACCACACTTTACCAGACACACATTTATTAATTATTGAGATAAAGGCGGCGCTCAGAAAGAACAACAGGTAACAGTAATTAGCACTGCTTGGATTATAGTGACCCATTAATCTGCAAACGAATTATCATAACTCATTAAAGGTGAGCAAAGAGCTGTGACTGATGTAAACAAATTAACTTCAACTCTGTGAATATTAGTGTTTGCTTTCCTCACATGCTACAGCTCTGGGATCATTACAATCACTTTGATGTTGTATTATGCTAAATGTAAATACTGTGAGCTCTGAATTTATTTATTTATAACCGCTCATGTGAGATGCTATTAGATTGTGTGTTAATTACACAGTTTAATGGACAGTTTTTTATATATTATATATATATATATATATATATATATATATATATATATATATATATATATATATATATATATATAAAGTCAAGGACAGTATACAAATTGTATAAATAATATTAAAAAACTGTCTATTAAACGGTGTAATACACAATCTAATAGCATCTCACACACACACACACACAAACACACACACATATGGTCATTTCATCTCATTAATTGCATGTCTCTCCATATAGAAATTGCTAAATGAATACCACTGGATGGCACTGTTTTTTCTTAAATCTGATATCTGGGTTAGTTCTTTCAAAAATGGAAGCATAGCTTATCAAACATACTTACATGTTATAGCATTCATAATTAAATAAGACCTATTTTTTATTAAATGATAAACCAAAATGCAGCCTTGCTGTTCAAGGTCACATCCGTGTCCCACTTTAAATGAATAAGCAAAAACGTTTTATGGAAAAATGACACAGTAAAATGTTTTAAAATCAAATACACATGCACTTCCAGCACTAAACAGCTAATTCAGCGAGGTTCAATGCACTGAATGGACTGTATTTCAGGATGTCAGCTGTTCACGCAAGAGCGACGGGTTCAGTCCGAAGCCTGAAATTAGAATTAGTGAGATCACACACCTGCTTTCTCCTCATCCTACCCTCCAACAAGGTACTTGACCTCAGCTCGCCGCAGGGGGATTTGTATACCATGGGTCACTTCAGATGAAAATCATCCCTCGAATGACAAGTAGCAAACAAATTTAGCAATTCAATTTGGCATACATGTCAAAATGGTGGACAGATGAATTAAGCAGAAAGCCTTGGTAATCTCTGATTGTGCCTCATTGATGTCTGGAGGCTGACACACATTTTTTCTCTATGACGATGTTCATGTCCTTGATGCCAACAATGGGCACACTTGAATGACAATTCTTGGATGTGTGTATAATCTCACGGCTATTCTCAGTGCGACTCAGGAATGCTCTCTAAATAAAACCACATTTCTTGGTGTCCGCCGGGACTCGGAACCAAATCTGTGCTGGAACGGTTTTCATATTGAGATTTGTCAGCAAGGAGCTTTACAGTGAACTCCAAAAGTACCAAGTAAAAAGATACAAATTATATTCTTAGCGATGCACAATAAATGCATTTGTGCATGCACAGAAAAAAAAGAGACATATCCAAAAAAAATTATAATAATAAAGGTGAGTGACTGACATTAGATTCAAAGGTCAATTTCAAGCGAGAGGGCTGTGGCGAGCCCTTCCATTTCGAGGTTTCGGTCACGGTTCGGTGTTTTGAAGGAGGCCAGATGTCGCAGGCTGGGCTATCCGTGCAGATGAGATTACATGAGCAAGACATGAGCCCACTGTGAATGAAATGATATGCACAGATTGGGAATGAGATAGTAGGACCTGACTCTCTGCTGAGATGCCATGCCCTTTTAAATGCACAATACTGACAGTCTGAACAAACCTTGAAGAGATGACCTTTAGTTCATCTGTTTGTAAGAACAAAAAGGAGATTTTTAATCCCAATTCAAACCAAACTCTGAAGGAATTACAAAAATATTCTGCAAAAGATGATGTTCCCCCCAGACCATAAGGGTCAATCGTTTTGTGATTTAAGAAGAGCACTCTGCAAACGTATTTTACTGGACCTTTGGACCTCAAACAGTCAAAAGACCTCTCGACTCAGCTGGAAATCTGTGTTCCTGTCTGTATGATAACACAGTATTTCTTTTTTTAATTTTGAGTGGTGCTTGGGTGCTTCTAGAGCATTGTGGGTGGTTACCAGACAGGGGCGTAGCCAGGACATTATTTCTGGGGGGGGCAGCTGGGGCCAGTCTTTTATTTGGGGTGGCATTTGATTGTCAAAAACTACTATTTTAAAACTCACGCACCGCATCACTCAGAGTAGCGGTTTTCCCGTGGCTCGTCAGGCCATAAACCAGGGGTCGGGAAGTAGGGTTAGCATCGAGCCAAAACATTTTTTTTACACTAGATGGCGGGATCATAATTAAAGATATTAATTGATGAAAAATGCAACTAGAATTGCCTGCGACTGTTACAGTGTCTTTTGTAACTGGTAGTGAGCTGTTCCTCTGTGTTAAATCCTGTAGTAGGACAGTCATTGACAAAAAGCCACATTTGTGTGGCGGGGTCCAGGTTTTACACTGGATAAACTAATAAAGCAGTAGTGACTAGGGATGAGTCACGATTTTCGAATATTCGATTTGTTAATTTAATTATAGCATATCGAATAGGTTGTGTGATTATTGTTTTAAAAAATCCCCATGTTTTCAGTGCTGATTCGATAGTGACGCCATGTTCATGTAACCAGAGGGTGACACTGCCAATAATGCAAAAGCTGTCTCAAGGAACCGGCTAAAAGTAATGATTATGAATGTTTCAAATATGGCAAGGAGACATTTTAATTGTTTTTTAATAAATTAGTGTTTTCAGTGTCGGCTGAAATAGTGACTGCAGTAGTTAACTCGCCTATAGAGAGACATGCACATTCTTACGGATTACATAAGCAGAGAGTAGTCGGTTTCTAATTTCGTTTTGAATTGTTTCGTTTAAAATTAGTCATTTTAAGCTTTCTATATATATTTCTCGTGTCTGTGAGGCAGCTTAAACGCTGAGTTTCGGTTCATTTATGAGACGAGCTCCAGTTCACGAGCAATGCAATCTCGCCGGCGCCTCCGTGTCCTGATTATATTGTTTGCTTCTTATTTATTAAATCCAGGCAATGTGTTGATGAAACACTGATTAAAAATAAGATACAAATTATACAAAACGAAATTCACTTTTTAGAAAGGCTTTCTACAAAACAAAACTTAATGAAGTGGTCAAAATCATGTCTAACCCACATGTCTCTCCCGATATATTGCGCCATCTTGCAACACATCCAGCCTTGCTAAAACACACATGTGGGAGATGCGGAATGGATAAAAATAATTCAAACAATAAAAGAGGACTAAGAATACGCCCATTAATGGCATTTTTGAGTCATGCTCTTAACAAACTATGTTTTATTTCCTCTTTCCATATTGTGAATAATAAATGTGTAGGCCTATCAATGGAAGTAGCACCAGACGTGATAGCGGCGCGTACGTTCGAGAAAAAAAAAGACCATTCGTCTAAAATGGATTTTACTCGTCATTTACCTGTTAGTTACGGTGGTATCCAGTGGTTAGCTGCTAGTCTCCATTAAGCACTGTCAGAATGTAGGCACGTTATGCAGGCACGTAATGTCTTGCACTGTTGATGGGGGCGTGACCCAATATGTTGCTAATGTGGGGCTTGTAGCGTAACTGACAAATGACTTGATAAAAAAAAAATGCATACATTTCAGCTTCCTTTAGACCGTTTCTGTTCAGGAGGTTTTTTTTAATTAGATTTATTTCCCCCCTCCTCAGACTGGGGGTGGGGCCGTGAGGTTTGGGGGGCCGATCCTTGACCAGTGGTGGCCGTGGCCCCCCCTGGCCACCACGTAGCTCCGCCCCTGTTGCCAGAGCTTGCTGAGGTCTACAATGTTTTAGTGGATTTCTAGGTGGTTGGGTGTTCTGTAAGATTGTTAGTGTACTGCTATGTAGCTTTGCTCTGCTGCCATCCACAGTGAATCTGAAACGTTGCTCATCTTTACCCAGTTCACGCCAGGTGGACATGTATGGAAAATCTATGAGACGTTTTTCTTTTTCAGGTGAAAATCATAAATCTGATTGCCTATAAAAGTAATAGCACGTCTCTCCTTAGTAAGAAACATGATTTGAGGTATTATGACTCCTATTTAACTGAAAGTTCCCTTTCAAGGGAACTTCGAGCTGCGTTTGAGACGCGGTGGGAACGCTCTGCGTGATTACGTCGTAAAGCACATGTAAAATCAGTCCAATGGAAGCCCGAAACGTCATAGGCGGGTGACGTCATAGACCAGGAAACTATAAAGCACCCCTGAACTCAGACCGCGCCAGCTTCTGTACCTTCAGCAAGCGCTCTCTGTGAAATCTGTCCTTGTCTATTTATTGTTGTTTGTCAAAGCCCAATATATATCACTATCTATCATTATGGCGTGCAAGCAAGATTATAGACGTTGTGTTGTTCCCTGCCCTCGTTACATCACAGGTGGGGACACACATAAGCTTTTTGTTGCTGTTTGGGAGTGGAGCATGCCAACAGTCAGTTCTCGAGGGAGCTGACTGTGAGCATTGCGAGAAGCTGTCCGTGAGGACGCTCCGCTCCCGCCGGGCGTTCTTCGAGGAGGACGGTTCGGTTCGCGTTCCCCGCGCGGGTCTCTCTGTTGCCGAGGCACGGAGACAACTCGCATAATTTTCGGGGTTCGCAAACGGATCTGACAGCGGGGGTTGGGACGGGCTCCGCCCTATCTCAGCTTTCACATGCCAGATCTAGTGTGCAGCGATTTCCATCGTTAGTGTTTTGTTTTAAAAAGAAAGATAACAAAACAAATACAAATATTAAGAAGGCAGATGTTTGAGTTTTCAATGAATAAATAAATAGTCAGCTCATAACTCTGCTGAATAAAGAGGAGCTTTTTAAAAAAAAAAAAAAAAAGGAGGTTTTATAGTGCTGTTGCCAGTTAAATATTTACTGGCCAGCTGAACATTATGAGATTGAAAATAAAGAAGAGTTTGTTAGATGAAATGTATCTTAAAACAGGAAAACTCTGTATCTCAGCCTCCTCGTCGGGGACTGCGTTTTTTTCCCTATCTCCACACTGAGGTGTCGGGATCGTGGAATAAACCGGTTTGTATTGTATGTGTTTAATCCCTAGATGTCTAACTATAGTAATTTTGGGGTATTTAGTATCATAGTATGACAGTGCCTCAGGTTAAAGAGACGCTTGCGAGCTTTCTCTCTCCCGAGTCGGCGTCATCGTTGTTAACCCCGACGTTACCCACCAGCCATCTTAAATAATGAATACATTTTTTATTAGGCAGCGCTGGTGGGTAAAGTATATAAGGACATGGATGAATGTGAGGGGCGACTCTCTGAGGAGGGTCGCAGCGCTGCCAGTTCGGTTGTTTCCTGCTGGTGGCCACAGAGTGATATATGTATGTATATATATATATATAAGTTTTTCTGATATAAAGATAAAGAAAAATAAAGATATACTTATGTCTGTTCTTCTGGACGCTCCGCTTTCAAGAAAACTGAGATATAAACCATTCAGCGGCGTTCCAGAGGTTTCTTTCTCACCAATCTAATGTTCCTGAGACTGCTGGGCGGGAGCAGTCTCGGCCTATTAAGCTCCTCTCAGCACAAAGTGCAAAACAGAGTGTCGCCATTCGGGCTCCTCCGCAATTGAGGGGTACTTCGGTCGCAGTCTAGCTAGTTAGAGACATGCAAGATCTGAGGACTGTTTTATCTCTAAAATAGCTTGGACAAAGAAGAAGCCCTGACGCCGAGGCGATCAGGCTTCTAAGGGTGGTCCCCTCTGGGGTAGGGACGGTTTTGAGAAATCGTTTCTCCTCAGCGTCCTTTGGGGTGCGACTCTCTGAGGAGGGTCGCAGCACTGCCAGTTCGGTTTCCCTGCCGGTTCGCCGTTTCAGGGCACCAAGGTGTCAGTGTCCCCAAACGAGCCTTCAAATAAGAAAAAAGAAGAGCAGTCAGTTCGGTTTCCCTGCCGGTTCGCCGTTTCAGGGCGCCGAAGTGCCTGCTTTTTCCAACGATCCTCCGAGGAGGGTCGTAGGAACTATGCTAGTTAGAGGTAGGCAAGGTCTGAGGACTGTCATCATCTCTAATAAAGCTTAGACAAGAAGTCCTGTCGCAAAAGAACGAGGCTATCAGGCTTCTGAGGGCTCCTCCGGGGCAGGGACGGTTTTGAGAAATCGTTTCTCCTCGGCGACCTCTGGGCTGCGACTCTCTGAGGAGAGTCGCAACGCTGCCAGTTCGGTTGTTCCCTGCCGGTTCGCCGTTCAGGGCACCGAGGTGTCAGCGTCCCCATACGATCCTCCGAGGAGGGTCGTAGAATGGTCAGTTTGGTTGTTCCCTGCCGGTTCGCCGCTTCAGGGCACCGTAGTGACTGTTCAACCAAGGGACGGTTTTGAGAAATCGTTTTTCCTCTGCGCCCTCTGGGGTGCAACTCTCTGAGGAGGGTTGCAGCGCTGCCAGTTCGGTTGTTCCCTGCCGGTTCGCCGTTCAGAGCACCGAGGTGTCAGCGTCCCCATGCGATCCTCCAAGGAGGGTCGTAGAATGGTCAGTTTGGTTGTTCCCTGCCGGTTCGCCGCTTCAGGGCGCCGTAGTGACTGTTCAAACAAATCCAGAGGCCAGTCTTGAGAGACTGGTTCCCCTAGTAGAATTTCTGGCAGCGTGGAAACTACTGCCACATATTTCTCAGTGGGTCCTGCACACTATAGAAAAAGGTTTCAGAATTCAGTTCGGTTCTCGTTCGTACAGATTTCTAGGGGTCCTCCTCTCATTGGTGGACCCCGAGCAGGCTTTGGTTATGGAGCAGGAAGTACTGACACTTCTGCAAAAGGAGCTGTAGAAGGGGTTCCCCCTCCCAGCAGACAGCCATTACTTCATTGTTTCCGAAAGAGGATGAGGGAGGTTCCCGAGGTTTGCTTTCGGGGGCGAAGCATACCATTATCGGGTTCTTCCATTCGGCCTAGGTTTTTTACCCCACACCTTTACAGTATGCGTGGATGCAGCTCTGGCTCTTCTGAGACTCCAGGGCATTCGCGTATTATACTACATCAATGATTGGTTGATCCTGACCCAATCTGAGTTTATGGCAGTTCAGCATCGAGATGTCGTTCTGTCTCATTAAGGATGTTGGGGTTGCCTCTCAACGCCAAGAAGAGTGTGCTCTGAGGACCACTTTTCTAGGTGTAGCGATTCTCGTATTGGGGTATATCTAGGCCAGTCACTCACTGTGAAACAGTTTCAGACTGGTGGGTCTCATGGCATCTGCGTCCAATGTAATTACTTTTGGCCTTCTGCACATGAGACCCCTGCAGTGGTGGCTCGGGACCAAGGGGTTTTCTCCGAGGGGAAATATGTTTTCGCATGATCAAGGTCACGCGGCTATGCCTTCGTGCCTCGGTCATGTGGAAGAACCTTGGTTCCTCGCCCAGGCCCAGTGTTGGGGGCTTCTTGTCGACGCATATTGCTATCGACGGATGCTTCCCTCACAAGTGGGGGCGATCATGAGTGGGCGCTCGCAGATGGTGGACAACACACTGATGGTCTCGTATATCAGAGCAGATAGGAGTTCCCAGGAGTTCACCCTCTTTTGGAGTTTGGATACTGTGGGCTCGGCGTCTGAGGGGGCCCGGCTCATAGAATCCGGTCTCTCGACTGAGGTCGTTGAGACCATTCTCCAATCCAGAGCTCCTTCCACGAGAAAACTATATGCATTGAAATGGAAATTATTCTCCACCTGATGTGGTGAACGTCATTTAGATCCTGTTAACTGCCCTGTTGGTTCAGTTCTTGATTTCTTGCAAGACCGTTTCTCTGCTAGGTTATCTCCTTCTACCCTAGAGGTTTACGTGGCGGCTATATCTGCCTACCACACCCCTCGGGGGGGGGGGGGGGGGGGGGGGGGGGGGTACTTCTATCGGGAGAGATCCTCTTTTTACTCGTTTTCTCTGTGGTACACTGAGGTTGAGACCTGCATTGCAGTCTAGAGCACCGGCTTGGGATTTGGCCATTGAACTTGAGGGTCTGGCTTTGGCTACCTTCGAGCCCATTGAAGAGGTTTCAGAGAAATTCCTCTCTAAAAACTTTATTTCTCCTTTCTATTTCGTCTATCAAGAGATTTGGAGATTTGCATGCCCTGTCGGTTGCTGCGCCATGTCTGGAATTTGCACCTGGTATGGTGAAGGCATTTCTCTTCCCTAGACCAGGTTATATTCCTAAGGTCCCAGTTAATGTTGGGGGCCTTATAGTGCTGCAGGCATTTTATCCTCCACCTTTTAATACCCCAGATCAGGAACAACTGAACCTGTTATGTCCAGTTCGGGCATTAGATGCCTACGTTCACAGGGCTGCCCTGTGGCGTAAGTCTGAACAATTGTTTGTCTGCTTTGGGTCACTCAAGAGGGTGCCCTGCATCTAAACAGGTAATGAGCAAATGAATAGTTGAGGCTATATCATTGGCTTATGAAGCAGCCGGTCAGCCTTCACCTATGGCTGTACGGGCCCATTCTACAAGGAGTATGGCGGCCTCTACGGCCTTAATTTCGGGTGTTTCCCTTCTTGATATCTGTAATGCGGCAGGTTGGTCCTCTCCACATACATTTGTCAGGTTTTATGACCTTGACCTCTCCACTCCAGGGGCAAGGTTGCTTGCTTCTTAGTGTGCGCAAGGACTTCACACAGAACGGGCATTTGTCACTATGGCGTAGTGGGTATGGGGTTCCCACCGCGTCTCAAACGCAGCTCGAAGTTCCCTTGAAAGGGAACGTCTCAGGTTACGTATGTAACCCTGGTTCCCTGAGAGGGAACGAGATGCTGCGTTTACCTGCCATACTTCCTGCATGCCCTGATCGACTTGCTTCAGGTTTTTTCAGAAGCTGGCGCAGTCTGAATTCAGGGGTGCTTTATAGTTGCCTGGTCTATGACGTCACCCGCCTATGACGTTTCGGGCTTCCATTGGACTGATTTTACATGTGCTTCACGACGTAATCACGCAGAGCGTTCCCACCGCGTCTCAAACGCAGCGTCTCGTTCCCTCTCAGGGAACCAGGGTTACATACGTAACCTGAGACGTTTTTCAGTTGCCTTGGCTGAATTGACATCATCTTCGGCCCCTCTTATATGTGGGATTCCCCAAGGATCTATTTTGGGTCCCATTTTGATTTTATTATATATGCTTCCATTTGGGTCAATTTAAAAACAAAACAAAACAAAACAAAACAAAACATGGAGTATCATTTCATTGTTACACTGATAATACACAAATAAATATTCCAGTAAAGAAGGAAAGTAACTCATTAGGGCCTCTTCTTGCATGTTTGAATGACTTGAAAACTTGGTTGGCTGTGAAAAATGAATGTAAACCCAAGATTATTGTGTTCACTGCCCCTAATGCCCCTAAAGTCCTCTAATTTTGATTTATGCCCTTAAAGGTATACTTCACCGAAAAATGAAAATTAGCCCATGATTTACTCACACTGTCATCCTAGGTGTATATGATATTCTTCTTTTAGACGAATACAATCGGAGTTAAAAACATTCCTGGCTCTTCCAAGGTTGACAATAGCAGTGAATGGCTGGATGACTTTGGAAATCCATTAAAGTGCATCTATTCATGATTAAAGTGCTCAAAACTGCTCTCCGGGGGTTAATAAAGGCCTTCTGAAATGAAGCAATGCGTTTGTGTAAGAAAAAACTGGACTACTGTAATTCCCTGTATGTAGGGAATTCTTCATCACGATTGCACATTGTCCACAATGCTGCGGCGAGATTGTTGACAGGATCTCGGAAACGGGACCATATTACCCTTATATTGTGTCTTCTTTACATTGGCTGCCAGACGGTTATGGGATTGATTTGAAGATTTGTTTTTAAATCTTTAAATGGCCTTGCACCACCCTATCTTTCAGATTTGTTACAACCATACTCACCGTATTGATCACGGTCCTCTGACCAGAAACTCTTGACTGTTCCTAGGTCTTACGCCGTGACCGTGCTTTTTCAGTTATGGCTCCGAGGCTCTGGAACCTTTGGATATTAGAACAGCCTCCACACTGGTGTCTTTAAAATTTCTTTTAAAAATTAATCTTTTGTTCCCTGGCTTTTTTGTAGAACCCTATTCATTGATATCTTGGTATTTTGTAATTTGATATTGTGCGGTTAGATGTCTGTGTTGTATAATATTGGTGTGTAATATATGGTTGCTTTTTGCATTTGTTTAAAAACTTGTACAGCACATTGGTCAACTAACTGTTGTTTTTAATTCTGCTTTATAAATGAATTGCCTTGCCTTATTTATGTCTGATGGCACAGTACGCACTGTGCAGGATGATTTACATACTTGCTCAAATCCCCAAACCTATGAGAATGACTGAGCAATAGTGACAGTGAAGCTTGCCTTAGCAGACACTACCCTGTCCTCTCAAGCACACTTTTGCGAAATCTCAAACAAATAATAATAAATAAATAAATCTGTTACCGCCAGCTCGTATGTGGCTTTTTGACAACAGCAAAATTGTTATAGCGTAACAAGTATAACTGATCACTTGCAATATTAGTTCTGTCTTGATGGATTCAGTCAATTCACTTTGATTGTGTCTTCGCAGAGCGTTCACAGGGAAGCCCAGGGAAAAAATATTACTGTAATCTGGATAGCAGAATGACAGAGGATGCTGGGAAGGGCTTGGATGTGACTGATATCAGTGTGATGTCTATATCTAATGGCCACACTTGCACGGGGCCAGTGCAAAAAAAAAAAAAAAAAAAATCCTATTCATTATCTAAACCGGACTGAGGGTTGTGCTAGACTGTGAGCGGATGAGCAAGGCAGCGCTACTCTGCTTAAATGGCTCTGTAACACATTGATATTTCATATACTGGATTGGAGAATGGCTGAAAAGTGCGATACCTTTATAAGAGCATGACAACAGTTGAAAATTGCATTTGCAGGCAATCAAAAGATGTCTGATTAGCTTTTTAATCAGGTCTATTTTGAGTGTGATTTTTATTAGAGGACAGGCTCGGAGCCTTAATCAAATGAGTTATGACTCTTGACGAATCTTGTTAACCTTAGCCAATGGTACTAATATGTGTCATTGAGGGCTTTAATGCTCTTCATGCTAAAGTGATGATAAGCAATTATTGTTGAGTTATAGAGCCTGCGGAGGTTTGCAAACAGAGCTGATGATGTTTATCATGTTTCAGTAACAACGAGAGGTCTTTTAGTGGCTATAACATCCACTCTCATAAAATGGATTAATATACTGTGGTTGACTTCCTGAAGAGTGTAAACAGCAAGAGTGTGGTTCAGCGATGCTATCAAAACATTGATTTGTTTTATTTAAGCAGCCTGACATACCATCTTCTGGCTTAACCAATAACATGAGTTTGGGGCGGGACAACACTTTTCAAGGGGAGAGGCTAGATAGCATGCTTATATCAATCTGATCTCACTGGAAAACTTAAAGTGGCCCTATTATGGTATTTTAAAGGTTCCTAATTTTGTTTTAGAGGTCTTCTACAATAGGATTACATGCATCCAAGGTCAAAAAACACTTTCATTTTCTCATAATATACATTGCTCAAAGAGTCTGAAAAAGGTTTGTTCGAAGATTCAGTCTCTCTAAATCCATCCTTTCTGCGAGCATACTCTGCTCTGATTGGTCAGACATTCAAGTCTGTTGAGATTGGTCTACTCTGCTCTGATTGGTCAGATGGCCAGTCTGTTGTGATTGGTCTACTCTGCTCTGTCTACCGCTTACAGCACGTGTCAGAAAATGTTAATTAAATTAAAAACACCTATTATCATATCTGAATTAGAGCTCCGGATCTTCCTCAGTGCTTGATACACCGTGATACAAACAATGGCTCCGGTTAATACGCATCACATTTTTAAACAATCAAGCTAATGATTTACACACACACACACACACACACAAACACACACACACACACACACACACACACACACACACACACACACACACACACACACACACACACACACACACACACACACACATCCCATATAATCATGCTTAAGATGATATCTAAAGTCCAGAATATTATAGAGGCTTGAGTCAATAAAAGCAACAGCCCATTATGCAACATTCATCATAAAATGTGGTACAGAAATTGCTTTACATTTAATTAAAAGATTTCACATTGATTCAGGATTTTCTATGGACAGTTTCTGACAGATTAAACATGCACTTCTTATAAAACATTTAGCATGATATTTCAAAGGAAAGGAATGGAACGAGATCACTTAGCAAATCCTTAAGTGTATGAATTATATAGAACATAAACATGCATGCCAAGAAAGTATTGAATTCTTTAAGACACGGTTATTTCTCGGCTGTCAAAACCATTTGTAGCATATATACAGTACGCATATTTGGTCACGCATTACTGACAGTCATCCAGGTTAAGCCTGTACAAATAGATGAAGATCCAGAACACAATGGAAATGAATTGCAGTGGCCCTCCATCCAGCACAAACGGTGTGTCTTGGGAAGGTATAGATGAAGAACAATCAATCCTTCTAATGAAAGCATTCAACTGCAAAACACAACAGGAATCCCGTGAGCTGATGGCTTGATCAATGTATTTTTCCATTGTGGAATGACAAATCACAATGTTTTCTCCTCGTAGCACCCAAAAACACTCAGGCTTCAAGGCAAGATAGAGAACCATCTCGCGCCATCATTACATGAGCTTTCCTGAGATGCCATCAGTGGATACTTTGCAGCTTCTCTCTCTTTTTATTAATAAATAAAAGTAAACCAGAAGACACACTAATGGTTGTTTGCATACCCTGAACTTGATGTGCTTTGGAGATCAAGTAAACTGAGTTGTGAGGAAGAAAAATGCAAATGTGGAAGCTAAACTGGCCGATGTCCAAGAAGACTGCATTTATTTCATAGAGAAATGATGAATGCTCTGTTTATTTGTTCCATGGCTCTAAGCTGACCTAGACCTGTGGTAGACACATTGTGCTGATCAAATTCTCTCTAAAATCTTTTCCCCCCAAAATGGTGTTTGTGCCAAAGTATATTTGCACTGACTTGAGAGCTGAACAGTGAACATTTACTATACAACTACACAACCTGCACAAAACAAAGTGCATTGCAGTGTTTGGTTACTAAGGCCAAGCACATACTACAAAACAAAAATTCTGTCAGCATTTACTCATGTTAAAACATCATGTAGATTAGGAACAGACCAAAATCCATCCAGTTTTTGGTTACACTATTTTGATAGTGCACTTCATACATTCTACTAAGTAACTTTGCATTTACATGTCAACTAACTCTTATTAGAGTATTAGTAGACTGTTCGTTTGAATAAGTTGACATGTCTGTCTTTATTTCAAAATAAATAAAAGTGTTAGCAGATATTATCTCTTTCCACGCCAGCATTAAAAAAAAGAAAAAAAAAGCCAGGATTTGTGAGTGACAGTGAAGCAACACAACTGACGCTGGTAGGTCATATGATAATGACACCATGGTGAATGTAGTACGTCTGGATTACATTCATACTACACAGACTCAAACTTCATTGAACATACTTTTTTAACGGTTGAGCAGTAATTACTTACTACATTAAAGTAATTACTTACTACAAAATAAGTATCTACTCAAGAGAATATGCGTTTTTGGACGCAGCCAATGCTTCTATCACTTGTTTCTGATTCTTCTTCACCTGTGTTTTGATCCAAAGATTATATAAGATGCGTATTAGCGCCCCCACCTTATAACAGTGAAAATGTCACAGGTAACCCTTTTCCCTGAAAAAGCGGGAATGAGATGCTGCACTTGATTCAAACGCTATGGGAAAGCATCTTTGTTTGACCGGTTGTGAACACGTGTGGCAAACACGGCAAGAATTTGGCTTAAATAAACTCTGATGATGATGTCATCGGAATGCACACGTCAGAGGCGATAAATAGACGTGTGACAGGTACGCTCATCAGGTCACTTTGTCTGAAGAATGTTCTGAACACGCCTCCCAGTTGGGCAATAAAGCACAGCATCCCCCTATTTCAGAAAACAGGGTTAAAGTCAAGTAATCCGAGACATTCTCTTTCAAAAGCTACTCTCAATGCTGCGGTTTATTTAAGTGCTATGGGAACGAGAATACCAATGCCGCCGAACTGGAAGTTGTTTAGTGTACATAAGAAGGGCCTCAGACTTGAGTTTGGGATGTCAACTCAAGGACATGCGAGCCTGGAGTAAAACGAACATCCAAACTATAGAATCTAATAAATGTGTGCAGAGAGGACCAGCCTGCTGCATCACATACTTGCTGCAAGTGGGCGCCTCTTGCTAAAGCCCTGGAGGATGCAACCCCCCGGCGCGCGCTTCATAGGCCAATGCGACGTAGTCTGCTTTGTGACGGCTGCCCCTCGGTTATGGGCCCCATGACAAATGAACAGCTGCTCTGACTTACTCTGACTGAAGAGCACGAACTGGACACAGTAACTGGACACAGAGGACAGAAGGCTTCAAGAATGACCAGATGCATGGTCGAAAATGGAACCTTTTGAAGGTAGTCGGGGTGATGGTGCAAAATAGCCTTGACCAGTCCAGGGGCAAAGTCTAAGCAGGATGGCAAAACCGATAGAGCCTGCAAATCCCCTCTTTAGTGATGAGATGGCCATAAGGAAACCCATTTTTAAAGTCAGAAGCTTGACCGGCACTGACTCTAATGGTTTAAATGGGTTGTCGACTAGCCCCTAAAAGACTACGGCTAAGTCCCATGAGGGAACTTTGACTCTGATGGATGGTCACAATCGCCTCGCTCCACGAATGAAGCAGGTGATCAGAGGGTGCTTCCCCACTGAAACCCAGTCAATCAGAGCGTGGCAAGCCGAGATGGCTGCCACAAAATAGTGCATCCATCAATGAAGCACTCCACACCACTCCGGGAGGTTAATAAAGGCCTTCTGAAGTGAAGCGATGTGTTTAAGAAAAATATTCACATTGAAAACTTTATAAAGTAAAATAACTAGCTTCCGATAGACAGCCGTACAGTGAAGGAGTAACCCCTGACCTGACGCACAACATATTGACGCATGTGGAAGCGCAGAGGATAGAGCAAAACAAAACACCGGTCACAAATTAGAAGTCTAAAATTAGAATTTTTAAAGAGAAATGTCAGAGGATTCAATATAAGAGAAGAGGAGCTTGGGTTTGTTGCCCAGTCCTATTTGTTTGAACCGCAAGAGGCTTCAAAGCTTATGCTACTCCTAGATACTACATCATACATCGTATCAAGGGTTACTCTTTTGCGTAAGTTGATTTGCGAAGGCCGTCTGCCGGAAGCTAGTTATTTTATTTGATAAGGATCAAATTTTGAAAGAAATATGCATATTTTTCTCACACAAACGCATCACTTGACTACAGAAGGCCTTTATTACCGGAGCCGTGTGGAGTACTTTTATCATGGATGGATGCATTCTGAAAGAATAAAGTCATATACACCTAGGAAGGCTTGAGGGTGAGTAAATCATATGGTAATTTTCACTGTTGGGTGAACTATCCCTATAAGGGCGTACAGTCTTCTGGTGGAGGGAGCCCTAGCACTCAGAATAATCTCTATTATGTCTGCTGGAAGTCCAGCGTCTCTTAGCTGGTTCCACAGGGTCCAGAGCTCGGGCCGGGGATGGAATACCGTCCCCTGCGACTGAGACAGGAGATCCATCCTGTACGGTATCGCCCAGGGTGAGCCGTCAAGGAGAGATATTATTTATGAGAATCAGACTCTGGTTGGCCAATGAGCCGCTATCAGCAACCCTTGTTGACAGACCTTTACCAGGACTCCAGGGAGCAGAGCGATCGGTGGAAACACACATAGACGCTTCCTGGGCCATGCATACAGGAGCGAGAAGTTAAGGGGACATTGTGCTGTTTCTTGTGAAGCTAAGAGGTCCACCTCTGCTCCGTAAAATCTTACCCAGATCTGACTGACCACATCGGATTGGAGTTTCCAATCCCAGTGTGTGACTTCCTGTCTGGGCAATAGATCTGCTCTATCCTGCACATTCATTCTTCCAGGAATGTGAACCTCTGAAGACAACATTTTTATTGTTTAATTTTATTTTTTTGTATTAATTTTCATAATAATTTCATAATGTATTTTGTGAATTTAAGAGTATGTTTCTACATGTGTGCTGAGCAGAGAGCTGGGGGAGTTATATATTTTGCTTAGATGTATGTGTTCACTGAGTAGAGATGTTCCAATGATGATACATCAAATGTGTACAGTTGGCATGTTCTTACAAGGAAAGGCATGTTTTTCAACTGATGCAAATGTATCACTAATGTATAGAAGTCAAGTCATCCTCATTTATGTAGTGCTTTTAACAATGTAGATAGTTTCAAAGCAGCTTTACAGAGATAGATAGAGGGATAGTGGATTGTACAATGTGTAAGCATGAGGTATACGTTCCATTTTAAACTTAAGCAACATGTTTTGCAACCTTACAAGGAAGTTGTAAGTCCCAGTGGTGTATATGAGCTCAATCCTGACTGTACCACCCCAGAGAAACATAGAGGCATGGCGGGGTGAGAGGAAAGAGAAACATAAAGGCATGACGGGGTGAGAGTAAGGAGAAACATAAAGGCATGAGGGGGTGAGGGAGGAGAAACAGAGAAACCATTACAGCTGGCATGAGGGGATAGAGAAATGGGGAACAGAGAAATCTGGAATGAAGACCACCTCTCATGTATTCTTCTATGCTTGTTTCTCTCCTATGTCTGATACATGTATAAAATTAAAATTAGAAATCTCTTGGCAAAAGTAACTGGTGTAGCTTCCGTGATTCAACAATAATGGGGGAAACCATGAATTTCAAATCTACAACCTCTCTAAGGGACAGGAACTTGTCCTGAGCCTAAGACAGAACCTGCTGAGCTAGTTTGTTCAAACGGTGATTAATATAAGTGACTACCACAGTTTTGTCTGCCCGCACCAGGACATGGTAGCCCCATAACTGCTGGAGGAAGTATTTCAGGGCCAGAAATACAGCCATCAATTTGAGGCAATTGATGTACCAATCGAGATGACGACCTCTCCTGACCACTTGTCCTGGACGGCCATCTAAGACCGCTCCCCAGCCCATCAGGGAAGCATCTGTCGTTAGCATCTTGCTACGACAACACACACCTAGAGTGGGACGCAAGGTGAGGAACTGGGGTCTGAGCCGCATAGAAAGGGTACAAAGTCCACAGTGCATAACCCTTATTCACCTTTGGGGATTGGCCCTTGGATGAAATCCCCTGGCACTGAGTCACAACTGGAATGGTCTCATGTCTATCACTTAATGTATCACCGTGGACGCAGCTGCCGTAAGACAAAGAATTCTCTGAAAATGATGGAGTGTAATCTCCTGACATAGCCTGTATTCTTCAGCATGTTTAAGATGGTCTCGACACGTGCAGGAGACAACTGGGCCTGCATGGTGACGGAGTCCCATATGACCCCTAAATACATTTTTCTCTGGGCCCGAGAGAGAATGCTTTTCTTGGGGTTGAGTCTCAACACTAGAGTTTGAATATTTGAAACTTGAAGTTTGAAGATATCTCAATGTCGTAGCGCAAACTCTTGAGACTAGGCCAGTATCAGCCAGTCGTCTATGTATGCCCTGGAATTTCAAAAGAGCCAGCACTTGGTGTATGTGCGGGGTGACAAGGCTCGGTCGAATGGAAGAACCCAACATTGGTAGGCTTCGCCCCTGAAGGCGAACCTCAAGAACTTCCTGTGTTGGGGCAGAATTTCTTTAAAAAAATATTCGTCCTTGAGGTCGATCGTGAGAAACCAATCTTTGGGTTGAATTTGAGACACCATCATTTTGACTGTCAAAATTAGAAAATTGATGAGAGAACGATTCAGACCTTGAAGGTCTAGAATTGGACACAACCCCCATCTTTTTGGGAACCAGAAAATAGTGGCTGTAGTAATCTGACTGTCTGCGTGGGAGGGGAACATGTTCTATGGTCCATTTGTCCAGCAGAGTTTGCAGTTATTGTATCAGCAAGTGCGCCTGTTCCGGTTTCATGGTAGTGAGACCACACAGTTGAAACGCGGAGGACAGTGTGCAAACTGTATTCTGTAGCCCTTTTCTATGGTTCTCAGAGCCCAAGGAGATATGTTTGGCAGTAGCTTTCACGCTGCCAACTTCACTGAAAGGGGCACTAATTTTTCAACATTTAGCTGGAAACCGCTGCCTCCCGAAACACCAGAGGTGGCGAGGATGAAACAGCGGTGTGAGGGTGTCGGGCAGGAGCTTTTAGTTGTTGTATATTTGCGTGCCCCATCACTGGGTGCAAACGACCTCAGGACATCTTCTTCTTAGCTGAGATCTGCGATCTGAGGTCCAGCTTTTTCTTTGAAGTTTGAGTGTGGCGCGCTGGTCCCCAGTCTTTGCGAGGCGGAGCGTGACTTTCCACCCTCTGTTTCCGAACTTCTCTTTTTTGAGCTGGACCCGGTTGGGGCTGGGTGGCCGACAGCCCTGACCCTTGAGCACAGCGGAGGAGGAACTTAACAAACGCCTCCTCGGATCTTTTGGAGCCATACTATAGTTTTGTGTGAGAAGCAGACAGAAATTTAAGTTATTACTTACTAAACATTTTCTCAGTCTCAGCTCTCAAATCAAACACGGCACATGTGCTGCATGTTTGACATCATGACATCCGATTGCGAGACACTTGAGAACTAATGATGTTTGATGTCATTGACATCCAACCTGAGCCATAGGCAACATATTTTATTTGAGAGCTGCAGTGCAGGTGAAAACTATATAATGAGGAATGTCATTTACACCAGTATGCTCCTGCCTGACTCTACCGAAGTTATAGCCTAAAACTTAGTTCAGAGATTCGTGCATACAGCAACTCTAAGTTTGATTCTTGGCAACATGTCAACAAACAACATGGGGGAAGCACTTATGATTATATTTTTCACAGATTTGCACAGAACAAGAAAAATGTGAGGTCTAAAAATAATAGGTCTAATTGACTAATAATTGCATTGATAATTTGTATATTTTTACACGTTGGAGAACTTAAAAAACAAAAAAATTTCCCGCAGAATTCACAATACATGTGTATTTAAACCCAACCCAAATTAAAACCTTTTATAAACTATCTGTCTGTAGAGGTATCTTGCAGCTTGGGCTATTACAGATCTTTAATTACTCTTTTACCGTAGCCTACGTATATGATGAAATATACTTAGATGAAATATCTATGCATACAATTTGATTTTAACATAAAGCCATCCAGTGTTAATTTTGCATACGTGTGGTTTTACTCAAGTAACATAAATAGTTCAAATATATTTGTCTTTGAATATTATGCTGGGACAGGATAAAGTATTCTAAGATTAAAATATTACTGTAACGCAGTTCAGATGTTATGGGAAGAAGGAGGCGGGAACCGGCGAACATACAACCATTTAAGGTAACACTTTATTTTGAGGTGCTTGTAATAAGCAGTAATTAACAGTTAATAATACACTTATAAGACCTTATAAGATGCATATAAGATGCATATAAGCATTAACTACTTCATATAAGGGTTGATTAAAGGTCCAGGCCCTGAAGAGTTCAGGGAAACTACTCCCTCTTGGGAAGGTAAATTTGTGAGTTTGGGACTTTGGGTTACCGTTTATGTTTGTTCGGCTGTCCTAAAAGTGCAATGTATTGATACTTGAGAAATGTATTATTTAATTGAATTTATTTATTATCATTAGTTAATGCGTATATGCATCTTATATGCATCTTATAAGGTCTTATAAGTGTCTTATTAACTGTTAATTACTGCTTATTACAAGCACCTTAAAATAAATTGTTACCCAATTTAATAATAAAATAAACAAATACAAAATTAAAGTAAAAGACAGCAGCCCCTCACGCCAACAAAACAAGACACAGGTTCAGGCCTGTTCCTCTCTCAATCTCCACTGTCGTCGCTCCTCCTGTTATGCTTCCGCTCCTCCGTGAGAGATACGAGACCGGTGCTTCATGCAGGTGTCGCTCATTAGTAATCACGCCACCGGCCTTGCGCCGTCCTCCCGCGGCCCTCGACCTCGTCCTGCTCGCCACAATTACACACATCAATACTATTTATTTAGTATTTGTAAGTGTAAAAAAGTCACTTTTATTGAACAGATTGATTCAGACAAGGATTTTACATCTACTGTTGCACTTCACAGTCGGCATAAAAATAAAATGGCCACTGGTTGTATGTCTTAAGGCAGGCTTACACGGTGCGAGTTTGGACACTGGCGAGGTCGTGAGATATTGCATACGTTACAAGTCAGTTAACTTAATTGTGTCAAAATAGCTGGTAGACGGCACGACTGTCCAGCATAAATTTTTTCCCGAGCCGGCGGGATATGCTGTATGGTTGCTGCCACTGAGCTATGGTCCCATCGTTCTAGCCTGTGACGTGGTTGTGTATGATTTGGCAATAGGGGACAGCCTTTACGCTGGTGAAAATCGGGCCGACTCACCGAATTTTTTAAACATGTTTGAAAAAAATTATCGGGAGGTGCTCGTAGCGTGCTTAGCTCGGCTCGTAATTCCTCTCAGACGCTGCGTGCCGCGACCATGCGAGCATCACCGATTTCCACACGATCATCTGCAAGCTCGTAAAACAGCAAAAATCGCACCGTGTACGCCCACCTTTAGGGTGTTGTGGAAGTTGGTTGAACCTTTTGACACCTTTTGAACCTTTTGTTGTCATAGAGCTGCCACAACGTAACAAGGTTCCAATGGCATGTTTGACACAGAGCAAGGATATAAAACAAACAACACGTTAGACGTCAAATGGTGGGTACATTTTAGCTATTTACTTCCCACAATTCATAAACTAATGCCAGCAATTAGAAAATATCTTAAAGCAGCTAGAGTGACATTAAAATGTATGAACAAAAGCACTTGAATAAGGTATGAAACATGATTTACTACATGAATAAAAATGTATTAGATATCAGGTATTGTGTCTTTCACGCTTGACAGTTTTTACATATTTTTCTCAATGAACAAATATATTTTCTTTATTTTTGAAAGATGATTCTTATGTTCACCAAGGCTGGTATTATTTGATCTAAAAACTGTAGTATTGTTAAATTTGATAACAATGTATTTCAACATATTTTAATATATTTTAAATGCGTTTTAAATTCTTGAATGACAACGATCCATTTTTAGCGGCCATCACTCCAGTGTTGCATTACTTAAGAAATCATTCTAACATGCTGATGTGGTACGAAACATGTATTATTATTTGTAAAATGTTTGTGCTGCTTAATGAAGTGTGAAAAGTGTGGAAGTGTTTTTCCCCCCAAGATTATTTGATTATTCTTTGATGACCAGACAGTTTAAAGGTAGGGTATGGGATCTGCAAAATGGCCGGCAGATTTTGAAAATACACAACTCAAAAGGTCCTACCTTCTTTCCTCCAACGCTGGCCCTGACTCCACCTACTCCACCCATTTGAAGAGGGGGGAGGGGTGGTGGTATGGTACGACCGTTTGATTGACGCACTTACAGTCCAATGATTCTAGGTGGTCTTGGAAATGATTGGCTGGAGTTTTGAGTCCTGCCCGTTCCACAGATGATTAAATTGCTTCATTTTCATTTCAGTGCTTCTAACTCAGTGGCTGTTAGTGGGTTAGGAATAGGATTTCAAGTGATTTTGAAAAAATGGTCAAAAAAGAAAATCACATACCCCACCTTTAAAGAACATAATTTATTTGAAACAATCTTTACTGTCACTTTTGATTAAATTGTATCTAAGCTGAATAAAAGTATCAAATTAATAATAAAAGAAATGTGTAGGTGGCATGGCTGCAAATGTCTCCTTCTGGAGGGTGTCCAATGTATTTTCACTTGAGGTTATTTTTGCACTTAATTGTAGTAAGTCACCTGACTCAGAAAGAGCACTCGTAATTCTGTCGATTTCACAAGCAAATTTGTACCATTCATTTGAGATTTTGGTAAATAAAGGCTGGGGGAAATTTCGAAGAATGAGTTGGCCTGTGCTGTCTCTATTACTTTAGCGCCTGATGTATTAAACATGGCCACAAAATCTGTTTGTGTTAATGGACCCAGGTGGTCGTGAGGAGAACTACATGTGGAATCAGTTGTTGATGTTTACCACCTTAAAAGCAAAGTAGTGCAAAAGGTGTATAGAAACAGTGGCCAAGAGCAAAATACAATAAAAAAAGGTTACAAAAACATCTACAAACTTGAACAGTGTAGGTACTAAAACCTGCACCAACTTCTCTCCCTAGCTTTTGGAGACTGAAGTTTCTCAGAATCAAACAGCATTAAAAACCTTTGTCATTACGAGATAAAACCACCCTCATTCCATCCCCTGCCTCACTACTGAAAATATCCTTAAATACACCATTTTCCTGCCTTTACTTAATTGGAACATTACATTTTCCATAAAATTACTCATTGATTCACCATAGGCTACTGCAGATTTACCCAAAACTATACAAGTACCTAAAATTATGGTTCAGAACAAGAGTTGGTAACACTTTATTTTGATGATCCATTTTAGACATTTTACTAACTAAAAGTAACTTTGCAACTACATGTCAACTAGCAGTCATTCTTAAAATTGCCAGGACTAAGCTGCAGCAATCCAAGAAAGCATGCAGGACGACGATTAAACAGACTATGTAGCATTACATGCTACAACACAATGTTAACACTAGGAACATCTAGGTTACGACTGTAACCTCTGTTCCCTGAGAACAGGAAACGAGACACTGCGTCGAGTGACGCTAAGGGGAACGCCTCAGGTGTGACATGTGTCTGAAATCACAATCAAATCACGGTAATCCTATTGACCGGCGACAGCCCTTGAATCATTAACGTGCGACCTGGGAGTATATAAGGGCGCCTTGCAAACATGATAATCACCTTTTCGTCTGAAGGGACTGTTTGGTAGGCAGCCCCCGAGGCATGGTGAAAAGACGCAGTGTCTCGTTCCCTGAGAACAGGGAACAGAGGTTACAGTCGTAACCTAGACGTTCCCTTTCGAAAGGGAACTCGCACTGCGTCGATTGACGCTAAGGGGAACGATATACCAAAGCCACCATGCTAAGGGCAGTGCATACCCACTGGCAGTGACAACTGTCAAAACCAGCTAATTCAAATTAACCCTCTGGGGACCAAAGGTTTTTTGGGGCCCTTGGGATGTTTTGACATGCACTGACATTTGTGCTTTTTTCAGTTTTTTATAAACATGTTAATGGCAAAGGTGTAAATTCACTCTATATAGCACACACGGGGCTACCATAATATGTTAGCAACATGCATGTACATGTTTGTATTTTTGAGAGAATATTATTTATGCGTGGTTATTGAAAAAACTAAAAATAAAAGTTTCTGAAATAAGGCCACAAAACACATATTGATTATTTCTTCACAAGACTTTTGAAAATTGTATCACATAGTCTAGAATATTTGCTCCAAAACTATGTGAGAAACATCCTGACTACTCATTCAGATAAGTCAATAAAGTCTTTTAGAATGTGTATGACGTGAATAATGTCCTTGAATTCTTTGTGAATTAAAAATTTATCACAAATAATTAAATGTTCTTCTTTAAAATACAGGGTGCATACGTCTGGACACATCTATCACACACCCTTCACCATATAGACAAGGTTTTATTTCAGTTCAAAGTTAGAGTTGGAAAAATCTTGAAAAGAAAATTGTCTTTTCCATAAATGTCTTAGTTTGATCATACATATTTCAAAGTTGAGGATTCATTATTTTGATTTAGCTTGGATTGGAACAAACACTAGACTATAACATCTTAGTTGATTAGTTTATTGACAAAACATACTATATATTTAACATATGAGCAGAAACTCCTAACAAAGCTTATTTGATGTCTATTTTAGAGTAAAAACTTTATACTCTATCCAAAACTAGTCAACAAAATGTCTTTTATTTCGTCTATAACAGTGCGTATCTGTGCGTTCATTCATTCACACACACACATACACACACACACACACACACACACACACACACAGAAACATGATTCACATTTAAACAGTATGCTATTTTTCCGTTTACAGACACTAACGTTATTCTATATCGCGATTAGAACAAAGCACAAGCATAAAACACTAACACACTTCTCAGCTGAATCTGTTGCTCCTTCTCGTGGTGAAAATAAACCAGCACTTGTTCTGAGGTAGGTAAATGTCCCAGGATTGTTCCTCATAGCCGCTCAAGATGACAGTAGATTAATCTGACTAAAAAATATAGTGTGTTTTCAGTAGGGATGGCTGACGCGAAACAGACGTTCCGAAGCTTTGCGAGATCCCGAAGCGCAGATGTTTCGAAACACTGATCCGAAGCGTGATTCAAAACACCCACGTCACGTGACTACGGCTAAATGAAGCTTCTGAGTGTTTCAACAGGTGGCATGGTCCGACGAATCAGGGTTTGATTGACAGGGACAGGAACAGATCACACAATCGCACAGTATAAAAGTGAAGTCAACGCATTTTCACATCATGGGTTTTTGTAAGAGGAGTTTGGTTTTGAGATAGCGGATTTTTGGTGATATAGTGACATTTATAGTGCGATTTGTTTAGTTATATTTAGGCTTCCATTTAAATGTACACATTGACTGAGAGACAGACAGAGTACATATAGTGACACATTAATAGATGCATAGATATAAATATAGATAAATAGATAGATACCCAGATAGCAGCTGACTCTGGGCCGGATCCACCTCCAAACCGGCAGGTCCGTGTAACAGTCACGCTCGTTTTACTGCCCCGTTCCAGATACGGCCCGCATGTAGTCTGTGTACATCAGGAGTAGGCGCGAGCATCCATCAGTCGGCGGAATCATAATGGTTCTGGCCCGGACTCGTCGGAACGAGCGCGCGAATTGTTTCTTTTTTTTTTTTTTTTACCGGTTCATACCAGAGCAGAAGTCAGTCGGCGGAATCGTAGTTGTTCTGGCCCGGGGTTGTCGGAACGAGCGCGCGAACTGTTGGTCTTTCTTTGGATCAATTCGGACTGCAAGCTTTGTGGAAAGAGTTTATAACTGTAAGTTAAGTTGAACGATGTCAAACAAAATTAAACAGTTTAGTGTACTTGTTTGTAATGCTTGTTAACATCATTTCGGGATGTTTTGACCAGGTTTAACTTATGGTGGCTAATTGACTGTTGGTCTTTCTTTGGATCAATTCGGACTGCAGCTTTGTGGAAAGAGTTTATAACGGTAAGTTAAGTTGAACGATGTCAAACAATCAAACAGTTTAGTGTGCTTGTTTGTAATGCTTGTTAACATAATTTCGGATTTTGACCGGGTTTTAACTTCTTACTATGGCTAATTGAAGAGGCAGGCTAACGTACGCTTTTTAGCTGGGTTAAGTTAGCTAAATTAACTGAATGAACTGATAGCTAAGTTAAGCTAGCTAGCATTAATAAACAACTTTTGTGCGTCTTTCTGCAACACTTTTAAATGCGTCCACATTGCCGACATGTTAACGTAATTGTTCGGTAAAATTTTTGACGCATTATGAACACCGAAAAGGGTTGTAAAGGGTTTGTAAGGGTTTAAAAAAGCAACATAATGTTGGACCTGTTCCTGATGGCCTTCAGGCAGAAGCACAGTACAGAGAGCTACACACAAAAATGGCAAATGAAAGTTTCCACAGGTGACAATGTTTTTGCTATAGGCAAAGATATATGTGGTATATATAACATCATTCAAAAAGCAGAAGAAATTCATGTAGTATTTAAAGTTTTCACAAACATGGGAAATTTCTTCAGCTATCCCCTGAGTTCTGATTTTCTCAAACTATTTATTGTCTCTCAACCAACAGGGCCATTTAAGGTGGCCAAAGCATCAGAGATATCTCATAAGTGTGTGCTCCTACCTTATAAAGATAGGTTTGTTGTCATGCCCTTTTTGCATAGTCATAGTGATAGGGCATAGGTGTGGTGGTGGCTTAGAAGTGAGTTTGAGGAGCTGAGTAGTGGGAGACAAAAAGACTTTAGACTGACTTAACACTAACACACGAACAGACATTAAGAAGAGCAACCTACTCCACAATTGAAATGATGTGAGTATCCCTAACAAATATCCAAAAATTCAGAGCCTCTAACCGACGTAATTTCCGCATGTCTGTTATTTTGGTTATTTAACCCTGGTAATATTGTGTGTGTTTATGTACTTTCCCTTTAAAAAACTGCATGTGTAGTGACGTGACTCCGCCCCGTCCAGTCCTGCTCAGCCTTCAGACCGGAGTCTGAAGGTCAGGGAGATGTTAGCTAGCTAACCGCCTTCACTTTGCAGTAGTTGTGGAAACAACAGACAGACTTTTAATAACAGACACACTGTGACCTACTCTGTTCATTTACTGCCAGACTGACAACTTATTACTAAAATAATAAAAAAAAACGTAAGGATAATAACATAAATCTGCATCATTTTCCTTTTCAGATGTATATAGTTGCAGAATTTACAGAGTCCAAGACTGTAAATATTATATCAGACTCGTGGTTTGAAGATGGTGCGACTTTGTGGCCAAACTATAAAAGCGATGAACGCATCAACAGAGCTGTTCGAAAACATGAGGTGCCAGGATCAGACTGGAAAATGTATGACGTTCGAGTCCTCTCAAGAACTGGTAAGGATGCACTAAAATGTACCTATTCCACAACTTTTCAACCTATTACCGGTAAGTATTAAATTGTCAAATACTTGCTAACTGGGTTTGTATATGTGTGTAACTGTAAACTGAAGTTAGAGCCTGTCATAGTGATGGGTATTGTTAGGATTTTATTGATACTGATACTGCTTGTCAATACTGATAGTAATCAATACTACTCTTTATAATTTGTAGGGGTGTCCCCGACTAAGGATTTTCATAGTCGAATCAGATTCGTCAAGTCCTGCCTATAGTCGACTAATAGTCGAATCATGTGTGTGGTGTTGGGGAGGGGGCAGGGCTTAAACATTTTAAAGCCACGATGTACAGAACATCACACAAAGATATAGAAGAAAATGTATAAAAACATTTTGGATCAATAAAACTAAGAAATAACATAAATAACTGCAGAAAGGCCACACTGCAGATAGGATGTGCATTTCACATGCAAATCAAATTAAATCGGCTGAATTACCTGTACGAGCATGCTCTAAGGCCTACAGCGCAACATCGATGCACTGAAAAATAATCAACAATTAGGAACACAATATACATTTATAATAAATAAAAATACAAAACGAAATAAGTCAGAATCAAGTCACAAGAAGCAGAACAAATGTGTGCAAAATGCCTAAGTGCAGGGGAACATATTCAAAACACATGTCACAAATAGTTAAATTAGATCACCCTGAGTGATCAATTAATAAAATAAAAATAAAGAAATTATTAAAATAACGAAAGTATGGCCAGGATTGTCAACTTTGTCTTTTTAACTGCAGAAACAACAATAAACGCTAAACTGGAGCGGCAGTCTTTTTAGCTAAACGTGTTCACTTCACAGTATCCAAAAATCAAATTAGAACCGGCTGAAATGTTTTGAAATCACTTACCTGATCGAAAAAACAAAATCCAGTCTTTCACTCGGCCTGTGTCCGTTTGAGTCTTTTCAAATTGTGTGCGCGGATAAAATACATTCTAAAACGCTTAAAGTGAAAAACGCTTAACGGCTTTGTTCTAAAACTGTTATATTAAAAGATCAAATTCTGTACACACCTTATTAATAAAGCATACTATATAGCCTACAGAAAATCAGATGAGCCCAGAATATGAACGCAACGCGTTTTATTATAAGCATTTTCCTCCCATAAAAAACCGTTAAAGAAAAAGCTTTACGTGACTTTCTATAGGAGAAACGCGTTGCGTTCATATTCTGGGTTCATCTGCTTATCTGCACATAGAATGGTTTCTTAATGTGTGTAGCCTACTGCGTACATACATTAAGCACGTAAAAGTGCCATTTAAGCGTTTTAAAAGCTTTTTTCACGTTAAGCGTTTTAGAAGGTCCCGAGGAAAACCAACCTGTTAACGTTGGCCGCAAGAAGTGCGATCATGGTTTTCCTGATGCTAAATCCAGCCTTGGAGAATATCCTTTCTGATGGTGTGCATCTTTAGATTTTCTTATCCCAGACATTTTTAAAGATTTAAATCCCTGCCGACAAGACGCTCCTCTCTCGGTCAAGGATCGAAAGTGAAACTTAAATCTGTCACGGGGTGTTTGGATTTATTCACGCTGCACGCACGTTAAAAATATTTATTAAAAGCTTCTTTTTTTGCACATCTTTATTGACAGCATTATCATAATAGGCTGTAGGCCTATATTAACGTATTGACAGAAAACCAGTAGTTCTATGTGAAATCAGACATTGAGCACACTCATATAGCCAAAATGACATAATCCTCGTTTAATAACACATCTGCGAAGATTCGACCGTGAGATTGGTAGTCGAATCAGGCTCCTCCTATCGAAGCATCGAATCTTCGACTATTCGGGGTCACCCCTAATAATTTGGTGCAAAAAGTGACAAGTCACTACTCACGGTGTTTATGGCTAGCTTCTAGCTTTCTGCGGCTTCTCTTTCAAGGTATGAACGAAACGCGCTCTGTAGCGCTGTTTGTGCGCGTTCGGCTACGGTAGAAATGTCACAGGTCGGGCGGGCCAAACCAGACTGCACCCACCCCTCAAACCCAGGACCACTCTGAGGAGCGTACCAGAGACCAGACAGACAAGTAGAATTAAAAATGAACAATCTTTATTGAATAATAAAAAGGAAATTAAAAGTCTTGACGTGAGTTTGTGTCTCTGTCCAGGAAGGGGGAAACCGCTTTGGACCCTGGGAGGCGAAGGATTCGTCTGCCGTTCCAGCAGCAGGTAAGTGTCGGGGTAGGTAGAACTTCTTAACCACGATGCAGACGGACAGATACCCGGGCAGGGCAGGACCGGGACTGAGGACTAGGAGACTCTTCCACCGGACAGGTGAGTAGCAGGTACGTATACCTCTCAAGAAGGCGAGCAGGCGGAGGGGCCTCACTGGAAGACAGGTGGGTAGGTAGGTCGGTATGTTCCTAAACCGTCGGTCGTTCCGAGTATGCTCAGCACAGAAGAATCATCCAGTTGAACAGACAGAGCAAATTATAAAGGTGCAGGCACACTCCGCTGCAGAATCGGGCTTACGGCTGGACTGTGTGGCTCCAAGCGGACAGCGCTGGGACAAGGGTGGATCCTTCCTTCAGACGGGCAGCGCCCAAGAAGACAGCAGCAGACGAATCATCTAGTTAAACGGACAGAGCAATTTATACAGGTGCAGGCACACTCTGCAGAATCGAGAATCGGGCTTACGGCTGGACTGTGTGGCTCCAAGCGGACAGCGCTGGGACAAGGGTGGATCCTTCCTTCAGCCGGGCAGCGCCCAAGAAGACAGCAGCCGACAATTCGTCTAGTTAAACAGGCAGAGCAATTTATACAAGGCAAACACACTCCTCTTCGGTATCAGAACGAGAACTTATAGCCCGAGCGGGACATGCACGTCTAGCATTGAGGCTTTGTTCAGCAAACACTGGGCGGAATTATGCACTGGGGAATACTGGCAGTTAAATATACCTATCCACCCACACACTGCAACCTCACGTCAAGTCCAATACTGTGTGACACTTCACTTCAGGCACTGCATATCCACTCTCACTCTCAGTGCAATAAGGCCAGCACTCACCCAATAGTCAATCCTTCCACTGTTATGTTGAATCAGCACTCAGACGATAACGAGATGCAGATGACTCCTCACAGTATGGAGAACAGCGTCTTCAATACTCTCTCAGACGGAGATACCAGGAATTCAATGATGACTCAGTCCACACTCTTTAAGTGGCAGTTACACTCGTGATCAACGCACTTCACAATTCTTTGTTCCACTCAGAAGATGAAGATATCAGAATTTCAATGGTGACTCAGTTCACACTCCTAGGTGACAGTTACACTCGTGATCAATACACTTCACAATTCTTTGTTCAACTCAGTGCAGGACATGCATTCACACAGATTCGATGTTTTATTACTTAACTTCCTCTCAGGAATGATGGCGTTCTCCGGTCTTGACTGTATCTCCCCACTTCTCCAACTTTCCATCCAGTTCACGTTTCCAGCGTGTATTCGCACAAATCACCGTTGCACCCTTCAGCCAGCCAAATCCTCACAGCCCTCTCCAAGATCCCAGCGAATTCAGCCACAGTCAAAGAAACTAATTCTCCCGGGGGAGTACCACACCCAATTCCCTCTTCCCTTTCCTTTTAAATGTTTCCTCCAGCCCCAAAGCCCTATCGCTGATCCTCAGTTCAATCGTCAGCACCTGTTACCACTTGCCTCATCAGCTGCCGCTGTCATGGCAACTGACAACAAGTGAACCAGCCCGGTGTGCCGGCGAAATCGTCCCGGGGGGAAACACACTCCTAGCGGAAATTGGTTCCGCTAGACTTGTCACCTTGTGACATCCCCCCCACCAAACCGTTCTAGTCCCTAGAACGGGGCTCGGCAACCCAGTCTCCATACCGCACTGGGGGCTGGCCTCGATTCCCCCGCTGGGACCGTCTCGGCGGTGAGGCAGGGTCCACCTGGTGCGGCTCTGCGCCCAGTCCCCTCGGGACCACCGCCCAACCTAGCAGCAAGGGCATCGGTGGCGTTTCAACCGGGGGATTGCTGTCTGTTGGTTTCGGATAATTTGGACATGGACGGATCAAGTTTCGATGTAGCACTCGCTCTGGGCCAGCTCTCCCTTCTGGGCGGATAGCGTATACCGGTTGATCTGGGTGCGGCTGTCGTTGAACCACGTATGGTTGGGACTCCCATCGATCGCTCAGTTTTCCCTTCCCTTGACGACGATTGTCCCGTACCAGCACTCTTTCTCCCGGTAGTAACGGTGCCTCCCGAGCTGTTCGATCATACAGCCTCTTATTCTTCACTGCTGCTTGATTTATCCGGTCCGAGACCTGTTCGTAAGCATTGTGAAGGCGCTGGTGATGCCTTGCCACCCACTCTGTCATGGCTCTGATATGCTTGTAACAGGGAATGACAACGCCCTTCGGGGACTACTACCTGGCAAACCTCCTCGCCCCGAGCCGGATCCTGGAGGGACCTACAAATCACCTCTTCCTTCAGGAAGAGCCTCTCTTTCTGTCCCAGCAGCCGCCTCACCACCCGTGTCTGGTTCCGGCGTTCCTCTCCTTCGGGCCAAGCTCCTTCACTCAGCTAAGTTCGTACCAGCCTCAAGTCTTCGTCCTCCTCCTGCCACATCCTCCAACGCTGTGGGTCCCATCCCCAATTTGAAGGGGTTCGACCGGTGGTTGGCCTGGTGCCTCCACAATGCCCACCATCAGTCCTTCCTCACGTCCCACGTTCAGCGCTGATGTTTGACCCACAGATCGCGCTTCAGGAAGTCTGGACAGTACATCCGCGTTGGTGTGCTCCTTTCCTGGCCGATACTGCAGCTGGTAGTCGTAATTGGCCAACTGTGCCACCCACCTCTGCTCAACCGCCCCCAGCTTGGCGGTCTATAGATGTACCAGGGGGTTATTGTCAGTCACAACGAGCACCTTCGCTCCCCACAGATAGTCCTTGAACTTCTCGCTCAGCGCCCACTTCATCGCCAGCAACTCAAGCTTAAAGGAACTGTAGTTTGCATCGTTTTTCTCAGCCGGATGTAAGCTTCGACTGGCATACGCGATGACTCTCTCGTTGCCCTGCTGCTTCTGGGCCAGTACAGCTCCCAGACCCAGGTTGCTGGCATCGGTGTATAGGATAAAGGGTTGAGTGAAGTCGGCATAGGCTAGAATTGGGGCTTGCAGTAGTTCTTGCTTGAGCCGCTGGAAGGCAGCTTCGCAGGCTGGATCCCACTGGATTGAAGGAGATCCCCGGCCCCGGGACCGTCCAGTGCCCCCTAACAGCTGGTTTATGGGCTTGGCGATGTGGGAGAAGCCTTTTATGAACCGCCTGTAGTATCCTACAAAGCCCAGGAAGGATCTGACCTGGCGTACGGTCTTGGACGCGGCCCACTCCTGGACAGCCGATACCTTCTCTGGGTCCACCGAAATCCCTGCAGCGCTCACTATGTGGCCCAGGAATTTCACCTCCTTCCTGAAGAGCTGGCACTTATCTGGCTGAAGCTTCAGCCCGTACTTCTCCAGAGAGCGAAAGACCTGTTCCAAGTGCCGAAGGTGGGACTCGAAATCAGGGGAGTAGACAATCACGGCGTCCAGGTATACTAAAGTGGACTCCATCAGCTGGCCGCCCAAGCAACGCTGCATCAACCGTTGGAAGGTGGCTGGGGCGTTGCACAGGCCGAACGGCATCCGGTCCCACTCATAGAGCCCAAAGGGGGTAGTGAACGCGGTCTTCTCCCTGTCCCGCTCATCCACCTCCACCTGCCAATACCCACTGGCCAGATCAAGAGTGGAATACCAGGCCGCTTGTGTCAAGCTCGTGAGGGAGTCCTCCACTCGGGGCAACGGGAAAGCATCTCTTTTAGTCACCAGATTTAACTTTCGGTAGTCCACACAGAACCGCCAGGAGCCGGTCTTCTTCCGTACTAAGACAATGGGCGCGGACCAGGGACTATTGCTCTCCCGGATGATTCCCTTATCCAGCATCCCCCGCAGGAGGGTGCGGACCTCGGAGTACAAGGTAGGTGGTACAGGCCGGTAGCGCTCTCTACTGGGTGCGGCATCTCCAGTGGGGATCTGATGTTTAACTGCATCCGTGCGACCATAGTCCTCGTCGTGGGTGGAAAACAAGTGCTGCCATCTCAACAGAAAGCCTTGAAGCTGTTTAGTCTGACCTCCTTCTAGACCCTCTCCCCACAGTGACTCTCCCTCAAGATGGGCCGGGACTCCCTCCCCGGTCTCCTCCACGTACTGGTCTGTCTGTGCCAGAGCCACCTCCACTACTGTCGGACTCACCCGGCTGAATTTGACTTCTCCTGGTTCTCGAACTTGCTGTAACTTCACCGAGGTAACTCGGGCTAAACGTTGGTTACGATATAAGTGGACAGGGAAGGAGTTCGTGTTCCTGACTTTTACGAAGACCCGGCTTCTCCGTGTGGACGCCAATCCTCGGGCGACCTCCACCTTGGAACAATCTGAATAGGGTTCCACCAAGACCCACTCCTCTGAGCGATAGAGTCGGGAAGGCAGCCTGGCCCAGACCACGGGCTCACTCCGAGCTGGAATTTCCAGAGCATAGCGACAAGCCACCCTCCCTGTGCTCTCACGATTCCCCTGTGACTCAGCCAGGCAGACCCGACGACAATCGGCCTCCACACGACTCCATTCTCGGCCCTCCGAGGTTGATACTGCTCGACTTGGTCCATTTCGGAATATCTCCTCCCAGCACTCCGAAACGACATTCATGCCCAACAGTGCGCGGTGCGACCCCAGGCATGTATCCTGCACAATCACCACTCCCTTCTGAGGCACAACGATCCCATGTATCTCCAAGTCGGTCACTAGGTATCCCACGTACGGAATGTCGAGGCCGTTGGCTCCCCGCAAGGTGAGCCATGGGGCTTCTGTCATGGGCCGGCCTTGGGCACCAAACAATTCCCAAGACAAACTTTCTGAGAAGAGTGTGACTTGTGACCCGGTGTCCAGGAGGCATTGTACTTTCTGGCCATTTACCTGGACCATCACCACGGGGCAACGCCCCACCAGACTCTCTTGGGAAGTCCCAGACGAACATGGGTCTAATGAGGGGGTCCCGACCACTTGACCCACAGTGGCCGGTGACACTAAAAACCCCCTTGTGAGGCACGGCGAGAGTGGCACTGGCGAAGGTAGTGTCCTGGCTCTCCGCAACCATTGCAGATGGGGCGACCCTGCTCATCCCACTGGAATCGGGACCCGGCAGGTCGGGGTGGACGGTGTGCTGGAGGTCGATTCCCTTCCGAATAGGCTCGCTCCCTCGGCAAAGACAAGGAATGGAGGTGTTCTCGGCAAAGCTCTTCCATAAAGGATTTGGTCAGTGAGGACATTTGATCACGAACATCCCTCTTCAGTTCTTCACGGAAGGCCTGCTTCCAATCAGACATGGCGGGGGACGGAGGTCTACTAGCAGCATTCGTGGCCATGCAGTGGGGAGGAACTACACTCTCGGCATGATCTTGCTCAAGTGCTAAGGCTTCCCTCCGTAGGTCTTCGAAAGTGAGGTCTGGCTCTCGTCGGAACTGTATCCGTAAATTTTGGCGCACGGGACCCTCCAGCAATCCCAGTAAGAACTGATCTCGCAGCAGGACCTCCTCACCTCCCAGGCCATGATCCTGTCTCTTCTTCAACCGGGAGAACTGCTCCCTCAGCTGTAGTGCAAATGCCCGGATATTTTGTTGCGGTCCCTGCTTACAATTAAAAAACTGTGTTCGCAGTACAGCAACCGGGGTGGTGTCTCCATATTGCTCCGTAAGGAAATCAAAGATGGCCCGAACCGTGGTTCTCGTTGCTTCCGATGCTGCTTGGACTTCTCTTCTCGCTTCCCCCTCCAGTGAATTTAAAACAAACTGCACTCCTTGGGGGGCACTTAAACCTTGGAGTCCCACCAGGTATTCAACCTGGGTCTTCCATGCTGACAAACCCACTTCCGATCCTGGGCCTCCATACTTCTGGGCCCATGGGGCTCCCATGAAGATTGGCATAACTGGCTGCCGCACCACAGGTGCTTCTTCGTCCGCCATCTAAATCTCTGGCCGCTCAACTCAAAGTGGTACCCTGCCGACTTACGCCAAATCTGTCACAGGTCGGGGGGGCCAAACCAGACTGCACCCACCCCTCAAACCCAGGACCACTCTGAGGAGCGTACCAGAGACCAGACAGACAAGTAGAATTAAAAATGAACAATCTTTATTGAATAATAAAAAGGAAATTAAAAGTCTTGACGTGACTTTGTGTCTCTGTCCAGGAAGGGGGAAACCGCTTTGGACCCTGGGAGGCGAAGGATTCGTCTGCCGTTCCAGCAGCAGGTAAGTGTCGGGGTAGGTAGAACTTCTTAACCACGATGCAGACGGACAGATACCCGGGCAGGGCAGGACCGGGACTGAGGACTAGGAGACTCTTCCACCGGACAGGTGAGTAGCAGGTACGTATACCTCTCAAGAAGGCGAGCAGGCGGAGGGGCCTCACTGGAAGACAGGTGGGTAGGTAGGTCGGTATGTTCCTAAACCGTCGGTCGTTCCGAGTATGCTCAGCACAGAAGAATCATCCAGTTGAACAGACAGAGCAAATTAAACAGGTGCAGGCACACTCCGCTGCAGAATCGGGCTTACGGCTGGACTGTGTGGCTCCAAGCGGACAGCGCTGGGACAAGGGTGGATCCTTCCTTCAGACGGGCAGCGCCCAAGAAGACAGCAGCAGACGAATCATCTAGTTAAACGGACAGAGCAATTTATACAGGTGCAGGCACACTCTGCAGAATCGAGAATCGGGCTTACGGCTGGACTGTGTGGCTCCAAGCGGACAGCGCTGGGACAAGGGTGGATCCTTCCTTCAGCCGGGCAGCGCCCAAGAAGACAGCAGCCGACAATTCGTCTAGTTAAACAGGCAGAGCAATTTATACAAGGCAAACACACTCCTCTTCGGTATCAGAACGAGAACTTATAGCCCGAGCGGGACATGCACGTCTAGCATTGAGGCTTTGTTCAGCAAACACTGGGCGGAATTATGCACTGGGGAATACTGGCAGTTAAATATACCTATCCACCCACACACTGCAACCTCACGTCAAGTCCAATACTGTGTGACACTTCACTTCAGGCACTGCATATCCACTCTCACTCTCAGTGCAATAAGGCCAGCACTCACCCAATAGTCAATCCTTCCACTGTTATGTTGAATCAGCACTCAGACGATAACGAGATGCAGATGACTCCTCACAGTATGGAGAACAGCGTCTTCAATACTCTCTCAGACGGAGATACCAGGAATTCAATGATGACTCAGTCCACACTCTTTAAGTGGCAGTTACACTCGTGATCAACGCACTTCACAATTCTTTGTTCCACTCAGAAGATGAAGATATCAGAATTTCAATGGTGACTCAGTTCACACTCCTAGGTGACAGTTACACTCGTGATCAATACACTTCACAATTCTTTGTTCAACTCAGTGCAGGACATGCATTCACACAGATTCGATGTTTTATTACTTAACTTCCTCTCAGGAATGATGGCGTTCTCCGGTCTTGACTGTATCTCCCCACTTCTCCAACTTTCCATCCAGTTCACGTTTCCAGCGTGTATTCGCACAAATCACCGTTGCACCCTTCAGCCAGCCAAATCCTCACAGCCCTCTCCAAGATCCCAGCGAATTCAGCCACAGTCAAAGAAACTAATTCTCCCGGGGGAGTACCACACCCAATTCCCTCTTCCCTTTCCTTTTAAATGTTTCCTCCAGCCCCAAAGCCCTATCGCTGATCCTCAGTTCAATCGTCAGCACCTGTTACCACTTGCCTCATCAGCTGCCGCTGTCATGGCAACTGACAACAAGTGAACCAGCCCGGTGTGCCGGCGAAATCGTCCCGGGGGGAAACACACTCCTAGCGGAAATTGGTTCTGCTAGACTTGTCACCTTGTGACAGAAACATGACGTCACAATATGTCGACCTTCATAGAAGGGGATTCCCGCGCCTATGTAGATATAAATGCCTCATTCTAAGGTAATAAAAACATTACAGTTTATTAAGTAAGTTCTTTATACACCACTGAAAACATAGTTATGGATGTCATTTTGCATTTCTGTTAATAGATACTCAACATTTTTACTGATTGCACCTTTAGCTAGTTTTAGTATTTTTTGCAAATGCCACATTGTTAACTAGGCCTTGGGGGGGTTGCTTTGTTTGTTAGGCTCATCTTTGGTGATACGGACTCTGAAAGTGAGCCAGAGGAGAGGAACAATACAAGACCCACTTATCTCACCCTCACTCCAGCACCACCTATTCCTCCACCGACTCCTAACTTCTCAGCTAGACCTCTGCCAGATCCGAATCATGCTGAACTTCTTCATTTCACTGGTATGTTCTTGTACTGCAGTAGTATCATTAAACCCCTGGTAATGAAGTATCATTTACATTTATTCATTTAGCTGACGCTTTTATCCAAAGCGACTTACAATTGATATATATGTCAGAGGTCGCACGCCTCTGGAGCAACTAGGCTTGAGTGTCTTGCTCAGGGACACAATGGTGGGGGGGTTGAACCCGGGTCTCTCACACCAAAGGTATAGTCTTATCCATTGCACCATCGCATTCGCCACCCAAGAATCAACATGCATATGTTCAGTACTGTCAACTTACTTCTGCTCAGCTCCAGTAACCAGGGTTTCCGCGGAGTCATAAAAAGTCATAAAACGTCTTAAATTTAATAATAAGAATTTTAGGCCATAAAAACGTCCAGATTTTCCATACAAGGTCATAAATTACATTTAGCCACGTCTTAAATTGATATGCTCATTCATTAATTAGCGCGATATAAAATTTTCTGACTCTAACTCCTCCTAGAGCTTTAACTCTACAAACTCCAAACTCGGGTCAGACCTTCAGACTGTTCTGACTTAGTGTGCTATATCTTTTCAGACTGATTTGACTTTCAGTTTTCTTAAAAATTAATATTAAAAACCATAAAAATCCCATTGACTTTCATTGCAAAAGTTAAAATTGAGCCAAGACTATGGTGGCCCAGTAGTGTACAACACAAAAACTCAAATCTAAACTCCCTGAAGCCCTAGACTCAATTAAACTACCATTCTATATGTACTAATGAACTTTATCTATCTATCTATCTATCTATCTATCTATCTATCTATCTATCTATCTATCTATCTATCTATCTATCTATCTATCTGTTACCTAATTATATATATATATATATATATATATATATATATATATATATATATATATATATATATATATATGATTTCTAACTAATCTTTCTTTCTTTCTAACTAATTTTCTTTCTTTCTTTCTGACTAATCTTTCTTTCTTTCTACCTAATCTTTCATTTTTCTTTCTTTCTTTCTTTCCAACTAATCTCTTTCTTTCTTTCTTACTGATCTATCTTTCTTTCTTTCTGACTAATCCATCTTTCTTTTCTAACTAATCTTTCTTTCTTTCTTTCTTTCTTTCTTTCTTTCTTTCTTTCTTTCTTTCTTTCTTTCTTTCTTTCCTTCTTACTAATCTATCTTTCTTTCTAACTAATCTTTGTTTCTAACTAATCTTTCTTTTATTGAAACAATCTTTCTATCTAACTAATCTTTCTTTTCTTTCTAACTATTCCATCTATCAAACTTCAAACTACTTTAAACTTCAAACTATTTTAAATTTCTTCAAACTCTCTGGTCTGGCTTTTACAAGCCAACTTAAAGTTTGTCTCATCAAATATTTTTAGGTTTTTTTTGTTTTGAGTTACTAAATGAAAGGCTACAGAAAATTAGGTCTACTGCCACACCAACAATAGTAAACATGGGCAACATCCAAAGTATTTCTCAAAACAGTGGGTTATTGGCTTGACTTAGAGGTAATTTTCAGAATTTCTGTTAATGACGGCTCATCAACCAATTGACTTTCTCTCTTAACAGAGGCTGTACGGAAGAACCAAGCTGCTAGCAGCGCATCTGACAACGAGATTAACCAGCACGCCATCCGCTGGTTCAACCTGGCCTCTGACCGTGGAGGTGGCCGCAAAGAACGTGCCATGGCCAGAGAGGCATTACCGTGGTAAGAGACCACTTGCTTGCTGGCGGGGCTGTGGTCTTGAGAAATTCTTTGGATGTTGCCCATGTTTACAAAACCGTGTTCTATATAGTTATATGGATTAAACAAAGCTTTGCATGGATGCAATTTAGTATTCAATTCAATCAATGAATTGTGCGAGCCTTTGTTAAGTGAATGCCAAATTAATCAGAGCACATATGTGACTGGGTGCTGACAAGCAATGTAGCATTTAAAAACAGCATCACTGATCTGTTCTTTTATACTTTGCAGAAATGAACGCATCGGCCATCCGCCACTCTTCCACCACTGATGTTAGGCCGTAGAATCTCATGTGTCTGCTGGCTTTAGCTTTTTTTCTGCTTTAATTTAAAAAATAACACCTGTGTCATAGGTGTGTGGTAGTAAGGAAGTTTCTTGTTCCTACAGTTGTTAAAGACAGAAATGAGCTGTAAAATGTGTTTATTAGATTGATTGTTAGTTTGGCAATTATCTACTTTGTTTTAAGTTTCTGTCCTGTCTTATCTCAGACATTTTAAATAAAATTTGAAATGTGTCACTCATCTGTTCTATCACTTTCTTTGCTGAAATTCTGTGTAGGACAAATAGAAACAATTTGACTGTCCATGCTTTTTAAATTCAAATGAAAGAAAAGTAATTGAGTTTAAAATGTAAGGAAAAAGAAAACGCAAGTAAAACAAGAAATCTTAAAATGGTGGGATTACGTTAGTAATATTGACTCATTACCATTGACGGCAACGTTGCCCAGTACGATTGCTCTAAAAGTTGCTCCGTGTATCATCAGCTTTAGTGTACCTTGGTAATATACAAGTCACTATTTGTTATACATTATATAGACCAGTCAGTTAATAGAAACAAAAATCAACAGATTGAGAATGAAAGTAACTGTTAGTAGCAGACTTCCATCCTATAATTGTAACAGTGCATGGGCATTAGCTCCTGCCATAAGTTCTGTGGTTGAAACTATCCCAGTAACCCTTTGGCTTCTCAGACAGAAATTGTATACCTTCACTGATATCTATTACTAGGACCCATAGCACAAGCTGAATCATGCACAACATCTAAAAAAAATTAAACTATCCCTTTAACTGAAAAAAATCCATATTTTTGTATATGGTTTTTTTTATGGGTATAGATCAAGGTTTTATGACAGAGGCCAGAGGTGGTGTGAATCCGGGCCAGAACTAATAAATGGAGCTGGCACAGTGCCAGTCCAGATGTGGCCCAGAGTATCTTGGAGACTCTGGGCCGGATCCAGTATGGAACTGGTCCAGATCTGGCCCACCTTTGGGCCAAATGACTATAAACGAATTCTCATCCGTTCTGGAGCTGGGCCAGTGCCGGCCCAGATGTGAAAACCGGATCCGCACCGGCATTGGCCCGTTGTGCTAAAGGACACCGGCCCAGGTCCGTTTTACAGATCTGGCCCAGAACTTATGAAGGCTCTGGGCCAGATCTGGGCCGCATGATTTTTGTTATCTGGGTAGATAGATAGATAGATAGATAGATAGATAGATAGATAGATAGATAGATAGATAGATAGATAGATAGATAGATAAAAATGGAGGCTCCACAGAAGAGATGCCATACATCTGGACCCAAGGTTCAAAAATGTGGCATTTGGAAAATCCTCCCAAAACCTAGGACGCTGAAAAGCACATCTGCTTCACTGATGCGTTCAAACTCAACTCCTGGTGAGCAGTTTCATTCTATGTTATGTTATGTAATCTGATTCATGGAATTTATACTTCATATATGCCGTCAGTTTAGGATTTGTAACTAATTGCTGTTTTCATTTTCATTCAGAACCACAAATGTCAACATCAGGCCCATCATCATCATCATCAACACCAGTAGAAACACAGGACAGTTTATGGGAACATTTTGATAATCGTATCTGTGAAACCCAGATGATACACAATGCTACAGCTGATGCCACAGTGGAAGTGAAAAAATACCTCAACGATGCGTTTTTGCCCAGAACTCATGATCCTCTAACTTACTGGAAAGAGAGAGCAGTAATATTTCCTTATTTGTATGTCCTTGCTAAAAAAATATCTTTGCATGCCAGCAACAAGTGTCCCTTGTGAGAGGATTTTTTCAAAGGCTGGAGAAATTATCTTTAAAAATAGAAGTAGGCTAAGTCCTTCGACAGCAGAGAAATTAATATTTTTGAATAAAAATCTATAAGAAAGTGAGACATTGTGGCTTGATTTCTTTTATTAATATTCATTTTTCATGACCAAAATAACATTATGCACTGTGAAGAGCCTACAGGTTACAAGTATCACATATTAGAAAAATACAATAATAAAAAAAAAAAAAAATTCTAATGGTTCATTGTCAAGGTTGTTTCAGATCAACACCTGCAAGTGACCACTAGGTGTCACCGTGGAGACGGGTGTCGGATTGATTCGAAGCCTCGAAACGATATGGCACATATGCTTCAACTGTTTCATTGCTTCACGAAGCCTCGATCTGCCCACCACTAGTTTTCAGAGTTTATGGGCGTTAACGCGTCTCAATGTGGTGCTTCACGTATTTGCGTTTGAATAGCACGTGCTCTCCGTGGGCGTGTCACATTACCGGAGATAATGAGCTGAGAGAAAGATAATTAGAATGGCTGACACGTCTCTCTTTTTATATAGATTACATAAACGGAGAATATTTATTTTAGTTTTGAATCGGATCATTTAAAAGTACAAACTCAAATGATTTAAAAGATATATTGCTCATGTCTGGGTGAATAGTATTTGCTGAGTTTTGTTGAAGATTAGAGACGTGCTCCAGGAAAAAAGTTCACGGTGACTGAGAGGCAGAACGCACACCCTGTTTATATTCTTTATTTTACAAAAGCACAATATTTTATTTCGATTGTATGTGGGCACATAAAAAAGTAGACATTTAACAGATTATTTTCTCATATTTCTTAACTCTATATGAACAGAAATGATGGTAGTACTTTAAGTCTATTTTTCTGCTATGTAAAAAAAACGACCAAAACGCGCCGGCGCGTTTCTGGTCCCCAGAGGGTTAAATTCCAGAACCACTCACCCTCTGGTCACACTGGGCTGTCAGTAACAACATTCCCAGCCTACCTGGGCCTGCTCAAGGGCCTAGGACCACAGCTTCAAATTTAGAAGAGGTCCCTTCTAGGGAATGTGGCTAGGGAACCCAAAGGAGCCCCAGCCAATCACTATTCAGGGGAACATACTCACCCAAAATGTCACCAACCTGGCATCACTTACATTAGACACTTCAGTCTGGCCAACTTCATGTCTGTCCGAAGACAGAGCCTCTGGACACTTGCCTTCAGGTAAGGCATCCAACCCGAGGGACTGCGAAGCTGACAGTGAACCACTCGGCCCAGATCTCAGAGACGGGTTACCCCGGAGAACATGACTCAGCATAGTGCTTGCAAACCTTACTAGCGAGGGGAGTTTCTCTGTTCGATCCATGGATCTACCCAGTGTTTGTGTTTCAAAACACTGAGGAGGCCTGAAAAGGCCTAAGGGCTGATCTAACTGGGAGGCCTCACGAGAGGCCTACGACCGTCTGACCAAACTCAGGAGGTCGAGTACTCATGGTGACCTTCAATGAGGGGAGCACGTGGTCTGCCTGGTAGGCAATCCAGCCTGTAGGCTAGATAAAAAGAGGTTCCACTAAGTAGGCCTAGTGAGGTAGTAGGCCTCACTAGGCCTACTACCTGGCAGCCAGTAATCATCCTTAGGACTTCACCTTCATAGAGGCCTGATGAGGCCTACTACCTGCCTTCAGGGAGGCCTGAAGAGGCCTACTACCTGATAGCTAACTAAAAACTGGTTATTGCTATGAATCTTGATTCCGGGTGTCAGTCCCAGGGTGGCCTGCTAAGGCCTGCCAGTCTTAGTGCTCAATCTCGGAGCGGCCTGTTAAAGCTGGTCGTCTGAATGTTTTCTTTAGGTAAGAAACTGACTGCCATGGGCAGAAAGGTTGGGGACCGAGCTACATGGTGGCCTGATAAGACCAAACACCTGTCAGTGGTCAAACCTATTTGACTGATCATAATCGGGGCTAGCCTCCAGAGAGGCCCACTGATGCCAATTGTCTGATTTTGGTGAGCTCTTGCAAATTGTAGCCTCTTTTTCCTATTTGTAGTGGAGATGAGTGGTACCCGGTGGGGTCTTCTGCTGTTGTAGCCCATCCGTCTCAAGGTCGTGCGTGTTATGGCTTCACAAATGCTTTGCTGCATACCTCGGTTGTAACGAGTGGTTATTTCAGTCAAAGTTGCTCTTCTATCAGCTTGAATCAGTCGGCCCATTCTCCTCAATCAGTCTCCTCTGACCTCTAGCATCGACAAGGCATTTTCGCCCACAGGACTGCCGCATACTGGATGTTTTTCCCTTTTCACACCATTCTTTGTAAACCCTAGAAATGGTTTTGCGTGAAAATCCCAGTAACTGTGCAGACTGTGAAATACTCAGGCCGGCCCGTCTGGCACCAAAAACCATGCCACGCTCAAAATGGCTTAAATCACCTTTCTTTCCCATTCTGACATTCAGTTTGGAGTTCAGGAAATTGTCTTGACCAGGACCCCACCCCTAAATGCATTGAATCAACTGCCATGTGATTGGTTGATTAGATAATTGCATAAATGAGAAATTCCTAATAATCCTTTAGGTGAGTGTATATATTCTTTTTGAGACGAGGGGCTGCAGAACCCCATGATGCACGTCACCGCTCTGCCTCAGCACGAGCGGGACCAGAACCACAAGGTCCAGATGCTGAACCCTCTTCACCCGAGAAGAGGGCCAGACGAGAGCGGAACGTTCTCAATGGAAAACGCTCACAGTTTGCACAGGCAGCTCCCTTGAGAACTGCCTGTGCGTGATCTTCTCTCAAATAAAAAACGCATAGCTCGTGTGTGTCACCCGGTGCCAGATATCTTGGACACGGGTCCGCACACATGAAGTCTTCCCTGAAGACGAAAAAGATGATTATCATGTTTGCAAGGCGCCCTTATATACTTCCAGGTCGCACGTTAATGATTCATGGGCTGTCGCCAGTCAATAGTGTTCACCGTGATTTTATTGTGATTTCAGACACCTGTCACGCCTGAGGCGTTCCCCTTAGCGTCAATGGACGCAGTGCGAGTTCCCTTTCGAAAAGGAACTGAGGAAAAACAAGGGCTTAAATACACAAGGGGGGCTAATCAACAGAACAGGGAACAGGTGTGAACTAATTAGAAACGAACTAGTGGCATGAAAATGAGAACAAGGAAAATAGGAAATTAAATCTTTAGCGTAAGTTCTACCGGGAAGACTCAATTGTTACGTCACTTATTACCTTCTCATCTATCCAATCATGTTCTAATACTTGTAGTATAAAAGATTGGTACTTGCACATTTCTGAGTTCGCAGATGCTGATGCTTTCATTCACCTCCATCCTCCCCACCACCACCAGGATGGTCCCTTCCCATCATTCCCATTGTTACGGTGTTTATTCTCCGAGTCTTTCTGGTAGAACTAGAACTACGGGCAAGTTTACACAACAACTATAAGCTTAAAGCCGAGAAGTTTTTCCATTGAGTTTTCTGCGTACAGATGACACCATTGTCAAACCGATTCCCATTTACACGGATCTGTGAAAACGACTAAAAACTCTGTATTTTGCAGCCAGGCCATTAGATGGCAATGAAACACTATAGAACGAACACGTAATACGCATGTGCATGATGTCATCGTCTTCACAGATTCGCATTTTTGTTGTTAACAAGGAGACCGTTTTCAAAAACGTGCACTTTGAAACCAGTTTTCAAAAGTTCGCATTTTCAGCTACCCAAAACGCCGTTGTCGTGTAAACGAATGGCCAAAACGCATTAAAAGATCTATATTTTTAATTGAAAACGGTATTGTGTAAACAGCCCCTAAATCAAACCAAAAAAAAACGGGGCGGTGTCCCTGACAGGGTTTAAATTAAGCCAGGGGTAGGCCTTAATAAATACAACTCTGAAACACAGATTAATACAGATTACTAACGTATGTGGCCTGTTGCATGAAGCCGGTTTCAGTTTCTACCCAGGTAAATTTGAGATTAGTTTGAACAAACTCTGTTTTTTCAGGCTCACGAAAGTGGATTGGTTTTCCAGTGCGGGTTTCATTGCCATGGTGACACTGGCTATGTTCAGACTGTCAGTCTAAATCCGATTCTTGTACATATCCGATTGAAATCCTATCAGATTTAGCTAATGTGAACAGCAAAAAATCACATGAAACAAATCCGTTTCAAGCTACAACTGTATCCACTGTATGTCCGACTGATTGCACTGTATTTCTCCCTTTGATTCTAAACTGAACTCAAATGGCACTAAGAATTGCTGCTGAAGATATTGTAGAACCTTTGACACACATTTTCAACCTGACTATTGAAACTGGATTAATTCCGAGTGTATTGAAGTCAGCATATGTCACACCTTTATTAAAGGGTGGTGACCGCTCAAATCCAAATATGTATAGGCCAATATCTAAGCTATCTGCTTTAGCCAAGGTTTTAGAAGGGCTTATAAGTAAAAAAACATTTTCGGGTTTTTGTAAAAAACACAGCACTGTCACTGCCACTGCCACTATGAAAGTGCTAAATGGTTTTATAAGTGCTATTGATTCTAAAGAATATTGTGCTGCACTGTTCTTAGATCTTTCAAAGGCGTTTGACACAGTTGACCACTATGTCCTGTCTCAGAGATTGGTGGATATTGGAATGTCTCCAAAAGCTGTCAAACGGTTTGGCAACTATTTGAGTGGCAGAACACAAAGTGTTCAGGTTGATGATGTGTCCTCAAAAACTCATTACTTATAATAATCAATTGTGGGTCCCATTTTATTTACTATATATAAATGACTTGTATCAAAATTTAATAAAAGCAAAGTGTCATTTTTATGCCGATGATACCGTTTTGTATTGCTCTGCCCCATCCTTGACAAGTGCCATGGCAGAATTGCAATCTTCTAAAATTATTCTGAAGAATCTTTATAAATTGAGACTTGTACTAAACTCAGATAAAACTAAAATGATGTGCTTTTCTAAATCAAGGAAAACAGAAGATGCTTGTCAAATTGTTACACTAGATGAGAAAGTAATTGAACGAGTATCAGTCTATAAATATCTTGGGTTTCCTTTTAGAAGAAAATGAGTGTTTAACAAAAAAACTTAGAGTAAAGTTGGGTTTCTATTATAGAAACAAAGTCTGTTTCTCTTTTAGTACTAGAAAAACACTTGTACAACATTTATGTCAATGCTGGATAATGGTGATATTTTATACATGCATGCAAATCAATCTTCTCTGAAAATGCTGGATTCAGTATATCATGCAGCACTAAGATTTGTAACTAATTCAAATGTTCGTACTCATCATTGTAGCTTGTATGAGAGTGTTGGTTGACCATCTTTGCACAATTGCAGGCTGGAGCAATGGTATATTTTTCTTTTTAAGGCCATACTTTGTAAACTGCCTTCTTACTTATGTTCTCTTCTGACTCCTAAAGTTACCACCAGGAAATGTAATCTTCGATCATATGGGAAAATCATGTATGATATCCCACGAACGCGAACTGCCTTCGGTGAAAGTTCCTTTAAAGTTTTTGCAGCAATAGTTAGACTATTTACCGACAATGATCCAGTTTAAAATTGGGATAAAGGACTATTTGAGTACTAAATGCACATGTGCTGTTACTGAGCGCTGCTGGTGATTATGTTGAGATGATGTTAAATTGCCAAATGTCTTTTTCTGTCAAATGTTTGTATTTTTTTTTGTTGTTTTTTTTGTATGGAACTACTGTTCTGCTGTCTTGGACAGGACTCCCTTGAAAAAGAGATTTTGAATCTCAATGGGATTATTTCCTGGTAAAATCGGTGAGTTCGATTTCGCTATTGTCTCTGCAGCGATCTAAAAATTCCTGAAAACACTGTAACATCCCATTCTGTCAATCATAACCTTAAATAATCATTTCAAAGGCAGCTTCCTTTAGCTGTCACAGACACAAAACCTTTTATTCCTGTTTCTTTGGGGAAAGAACCCCTCAGGCGACGTGCAGATGTGAAAGTGGCACACGGAGGCACAAGGTACTGCAGGAGATGCTTTGTAAGTGTTTCCAGTATTCCACAGAGCGCTGCTGCGCTGAGGCAAGTGGACGAGAGTTGGTGGAAATAGGGGGAAGGGTGCTTGATGTCCCATAAACCTATTAATAGACAATGCACCTCCGGGAGAGAAGGCATGCTCCACTGCCCTTCACTGAACTATTATAGACAAGTTGGTCCTTTGAGGAAAAGCAATTCTGAGGTAAAGCAGGAAATATAACAAGAAAGTAAGTGAAATAAAGAATAACATGGACCTTTTTAAGCCCTATAAGAAATCTCTGTTAAGATATCTTAATTTAAATTAAGTTTTTAAAGTTTCATTAGATTTTTCAAATATATTCTAAAGGATGTAGAGAGATGTTCCTGTTTTTAAACAGAAAATTAAGTAATTTGTTACAGAATAACTTGTTTCATAAAGTCGGCTCAAGCTACATGAGTTTTGGGCTGATTTATTACAGATTTACCCCTCCAGACAATCTGAGACAAAAATATTGTCCAGCACTTTGGTCGGTTACGCTGTCCAGCCCAGCGGACACTGTGATTTTGCCAAGCAAGACATGTTCCTGGATCAACATATTTTGTTTTCAGGAATTTTTAGATCGCTGCAGAGACAATAGCGAAATCGAACTCACAGATTTTACCAGGAAATAATCCCATTCAAGATTCAAAATCTCTTTTTCAAGGGAGTCCTGTCCAAGACAGCAGAATAGTAGTTCCATATAAAAAAAAAATATATAAAAAAAAAATACAAACATTTGACAGAAAAAAACCAACCTCATCAATACAATAAATTCCAATTGAAATGATTAACAGTGAATAACATGGATGTAGAAGCACCTAACCCTGGTTGTAAACCTAAACTTGACAGACTATAAACTTGTCCGTCAAATCTGATTGGGTGATTGGAATGTTGTTCCAGGATCAACAAAGATGTTGATCCAGGAAAATGTTGTACTTGGTGAAATCACGTTCAGAATCTTATATCTTGTAGTGTGTGATGTGCCACTGAATTGAGATTTGAGAGAAGACAGTCTGTAAAGACTCTCCTTATGAGTCTGATGCAACCAGATCTCATTATCGATTTGGTGTTTATACTCCTGTAGTCTGAACCCATCTGAATCGAGATTCAATCGAGGTAATCAGAATGTTGACACTGTAAAAATGATCCTTAGATTAGACAAATAATGATAAAAAAATAACCAAAGATTAAGTGTAGCGAAGTGTTTTTTTTACTTAGTCTTACAAGTAACTGCAGCCTTTCTGTTATGAAGTACTCTGATAGTCTGATACCCCCCCCCCCCCCCCCCCCCCCCCCCCAATATAAAAATATTTTTTATATTTTTTATCCAGTGTCAGTCGTCCTTTTCCCAGTGTGCACTAGAGCATGAATGATTCGTATGTTGACATATTTGCTAGTTTTATTTCCTTCATTTACTGATTTTATTGTCACATTTAATAACTTGTCTTGTGATGTCAGGATGCCTTTGCTCTTTTTCTCAAAATGCTCAATTAGTTGATGGTTACCCTTGTTTTGTTTCATGTTTGTCTTGAGGTGTGTGACATTCAGTGTTGAGAAGGTTACTTTGGAAGTGTAATAGGTTACAGACTATAAGTGTCCCTATTTAAAATGTAATAAGTAGTGTAACTATTTCAATTACTTTATTAAAGTAATGTAACTGATTACATTTGATTACTTTTTTGATTACTTTTCTAAATTTCTAATGAATGTTTTTAACTGTTAATCATTTTCAAATATTTAAACCAGGCAGGGTTAACCTTACAGGAGAACTCAAAACCGATTGCTGTCAGACTTTCAAAATCCTTCATCACTTGAATTAAGACTATAATAATTTAATGTTAAAGCACAGCCACCACAAAATCAGACTTTAGCACCTCTTTTTACCTTGAGATTGTTTTGAGGTTAAATACAGATTTCTGGATGAAATCATTTTTAAATTTCCAGCACTGGAACACATTTTTATCACTCATGGTGGCGAATCTCAGACAGGTTGTTGCCTAAAGCTTTCAGCGGCAATGTGGATTGATGTAATTGGCAGACGTGGTGTGCTACAAATTCAACCAAGAGAGCCAATCAAAATCAAAAGCATCAGAATAGCTTCGCTTTACTAAACAGCCTTTAATGGCAAATCAACAGGCAAAGCAATAAAACAAGCAAAGCAACAAATGAATTGTATTCAACATACTAGCTTTTTACAGAAAATATTCAGATGTTAACCCCCTTTGTAATCGTTAACATTTTCAAGCATTGCTGTTAATAAATAGATCAAGAGAAATGTTCAGTCAATATTTATACACACACACACACACACACACACACACATGTATATATATATATATATATATATATATATATATATATATATATATATATATATATATATATATATATATATATATATATATATATATATATGATGCTTATTGTTCCTCTCAGTTCATCTGTATTAAATCAAATATCTTGTCTTTTTTTGAAGTGTCATTTCTATGGATTCCTAAGTGTCATGACTATGAAGAGTCCTCCAAATAAATGATGATGGTTAGGAAATTTCCTATGTAGGTAGGATGTAGCGGGCCAAGAAGTTTTGGATCAGAGGTAAGTTTAATGCTGGCCACACACTTGAGATTTTGGATAATCGGGACCAATTATCACCCCCCAACGATTGTGGGGGTGGGGTGTGGCTGATTCAAGGCTTGTTGCAACCGACGTTTAGTCCACAAAATCCTCAATTGTGTGGTGTCATTACTATTATTTTACTGCTAACGAATGAGTCGGAGCCTCCCCGATCCCAAATCCCAAACATGTTTGATATTTTCCAGACAGCAACATGGTATCGCTCAGATCTGGCCCACATCTGGTTCACGTGGAATTCACATGTACCAGATGTGGTCCGGATCTGGGCTGACACAGGTCTCGTCTCTGTGGAATTGCCACTGTAAAATCGTTACTACAATCGGCAGGTGTGTGCGGTCTGGCCGAATTGTCTAGTGTGTGCGTTCGGAGGATTATAATGTTAAAAAAAAAACATGTCTTATGTAAAATCAGTTAAGATTTGAAAATCGTCTAGTGTGTCCTAAGCCTTAACGGATGTATGACGTCAGTTCTCCTCAGGTTCACATTAACTGTAACTGTATGAACATATTCTACAAAAGTGATATTTTGTTATCTAACGCAATGTCATTCATAGATTTTAAATGTAGCTTAAGTGTGGCACTGTATCTACATTGTGGCAGCTAAACACAGAGACATGTATGAAGGAACTGGGACAAAACTGACTGTTGTGAGAAAATAAGATCGGGCATGTTTTGAACGTGCGCTGCGCTCACTACATGTGTTTGTTATCAGCACTTTGCAGATCGCTCAGCGCTACTTTTACCTCACCCTGAGACAACAATCATCCCAGAAAGAGCAATGCTAGAACAGATTTCAGTATTCCAGAGAGGCTTTATTATCTTTTAAGTCAACACAGCGACACATGAAGGGACATGAAATTTCCTTATCGAAGTGTTGAATGTATAAAACATCGGTAATGTCCTGTGGCCACATTTATTAAATAAAAGAAGAAATCTGAAATATTCATTACCACCACATATTTATGAAACACCTTGGAAAACTCTCTATACAGGTCGCTTAAGTACGGAGTAAGGACTCACTACAGTACATGTGCATTGGGAATCTTTCAAAAAAAGAACATGGAACAATCTTTGTTGAGTGGCATCCCGGGCTCGCTGTTATTAATAGATAAAAGGAAAACTGTGTATGTGCCAGTTATGTTGAAGAGGAGACCATCAAAAGACACGCTTTTCAGCATGTATTAATAAAAGATTAGGACAGACCTCCTCATAATGGACTAGAAAGCCAAGCTGTTTTTTATTACCATTTTTGGTCCCACGTTATATTGTGTTTTTAACTACTATGCACTAACATTTAAATTAATTATTTGACAATGCACTTATTGTGTACATACATATTTTGACATTGTACTTGACAAAAATACCTGCATGTAACTACATCTGAGATGAATTTCTGTAATTATAAATACACTGTTGACCCTCAACCCACCCTTAAACCGAACCATGCCAGCAAACCTGTCCTAACCTTACCCTTATCCACCTCAGAAAAGGTGTTTTGCAACACAACATCAACACAATAAGTGCATTTTATCTAACAATTAGTATTATTCATATTTTTTTTTTATGTAAGTACATAATAGTTAAAGTGTGACCTCATTTTTACTAGACATATCAGTAGTTTTGGTAAGACTTTACAAAAAGGGTTGATTTGTTAACATTAATTAACCATATTAGTTAACATGAACTAACGATGAACAATACGTCTACAGCATTTATTAATCTTATTTAAAGGGTACCTTTTATGCAAAATTCACTTTTACATGGTACATAAATGTGTGTCAGCAGTGTCTGTACACAACCACCCTATATTGTTAAAAATCCCGTCCCTATCCCATTCGCCGTACCCGCGTACTCGCCTCAAGTAGCCAGTAAACACCTGGGACCCGTGTCTCGCTTGCTGCGCCATTCCCCTCTTAAGACCGCATTCGTGCGCCTATCTCGCTCCTCAGGTAAGTTCCCAAGCTAGTGAACCCTGTTGGAGTTCTTCAAGTCCCCTGAGGAGACGTCTAACGCCAGGCCTAACATATGTAAGAACGTCAGTGGTTGATCCTTGTGCTAGGCTAGGTGCCCATATGTTGTGATCCCTACGGGGATTCCATATCTGTAATCTTCCACGGTACGCCTCCCTTGTCAGCGAGCCCATGTCTTTCCCTCTACCAGAGCCCGTCTCTGCCGGTATTGACTCCCCCAAACTAGGCCAGAGCTACCCCAGAGCCCTTCCATACATAGCACTGCCCTAATGGCCAGTTCCTTTGCATTTGGAAAAGTCACACTTTCCCAGTGTTATCCAATAGTCTCACTGAGTGGGTCAGAAGGAAGAGCAGTGATCGTACTTCTCTGCGCAAATCGGGATCCCAATTCGTCAGTTACGTTTTGAAGTAACGTTGAACGTGACTGACTGAAAGGGAATGTTTCGGTTACATATGTAACCCTCGTTCCCTGAAGGAGGGAACGGAGACGTTACTTCCCGTCGCCACAGTTGCTGTACTACCATTGATCATATACCTGCACTGTGGGGCGAATCACACGATGCAAATCTCGCACGCCAATATGCATTGGCTTGTGTAGTTTACACTTGAAGGTTATTGGGGTCTCAGGTGAGATCCCAATTCGTCAGTTCCATTCTGATGTAACATCTATGTTCCCTCCTTCAGGGAACAAGGGTTATATACGTAACCGAGACGTTCTCATCATAGCTGTTATTATATTATGTACGTGACTGTATTAAACAATCAATGCCATGACCAGAACTCTCCATTTTGTAATTGGAATTACATATTTTGTTTACCACAGAGACAAGCACAATACAATTCTTGAGTTCTTCAGCTGCGTTTCAGAAATCCTGTGATTTTGAGCCAAAGAAAAAAACTTTAGTGCAAATATGCATAAATAATATTTAAATACTGGAAGTATATTTAAACATGCAGTTCTGCATGTCTTTGCTCTTCTATACAGGTTTGGATATCTCTTCACATGGCAATGAAGCTCTTGTGTTGAATTTAGCAGGCTCTTTAGCGAGTCTAATAAAAACTATCACTCTTCTATTGCAAACTGACACTAGACTCAGGAAGTTCAAACTTAATCTATTCTTGATTTCATCCAGCTCTTGACTTACTTTACAGAGGTCTTCATAGACTAAGTCAACCTTAGTTATATGAAGCCATCTGTTCTGTGTATTCAGCCTGTCCGTACATCAGAGGCTATGACAGTCGCTGGGAATAATTAGATCAGAAAGAGCCACAGCGCTCCATCGCTTGTTCGATTCTGACTTTTACTATAGCAGGTGCAAGTGACTTTCAGGCAACAGATGGTCATAAAGAAATTGTCGATTATCAAGGCATCTCGCATATATTATTAGCTCATCAAGTTACCACACACATGATTTGATTATTGTGCAATATATTGTGATTATAGCACTATAAACCATACGTTTAACAGTTTTTTAGCAAATACAACACATGTATGGTGCTATTAGTAAACTGAACCACAGGTTCTTGTGACTTTCAGGTCTTTCTTGTTGACAAAGCATTTCATGGGTAAAATAATTGTTATTGCTATTTGGATTAATGGGTTTCCGAACTTAATAACATTTTTATTAATACAATTTGCTTGTTGCTTTACAGTCTCTCACTCTGAACAGTTTATAAAAATAGATTTCATGTTTGAAAAACTGGATTGCCTGAAACGCATAAAATGTTGTGAAGCAAGATTCATGCTCTCTGTCATTTGTATTTGGCATCCCTCAAAATGCATCAAATATTATTTCCAAATAATGAATCCATGACTAGATTCTAGTACATACCTAATGAGAAATATAGCAGAATATTGCCTTTTTTAAAGAACAAAAAACCCTCACATCTGTGTTCAAGCTAAATGTGGAGGAGCCTTGTGCCTGTATTAATGATCTGTTTAGTCACTATTATTGATCCTGAAAAAAAGGCATGAACTCACCAAGAGGGGTTGAAAGAAAGAAATGTTCTCAATGGTCTGATGAATTGTCAACGCATGGCAGCCCTTAATGAGTTTATATCCTGCTGGTCTTTTACTGTAAGCGGGTCTATTATAAAATAGAAGTCCTCACAATTTGGGCCACTGAAAATGTGTTATTATTAGTGGTGTTTGCTAAGCCAAGTATCTGTTGCTCATACTGAGGGTGTGTGATATGAATCTGAGCATTTCAGACTATTCCTCTTGATTTATTTCAGTAAATTAGTTCAATAGCATCTTAATGTCATCTTTGCATATACCCTGCAACTTTTCTCTTTCAGCAGCCAATGGGCATGAATTACCAGTGCAGTTTAATTGCTGGAAAATGTCTTCACAGTGGGCTCCAACCCTGCTGCTTTTGCTTCTGTTCCTGCGCTGCGTGGGTCAGCATACATAAGGACGGCATCGATAAATCTTCCCTCATTGCCCACCTTAACAGCACTGGGGTGTGTGAACACGTCCAGGCAAGAGGCCAAAGAGTGGCAGTCCTACCGCTGACAGACAACACCACCCTCCACGCCAGCATCATGCCTGAGCGCTAATTGAAAAATATATACAGTAGATTTATAGACAAAAGTGATGGCAAAAGTAACATGGTCAAGACTGACATGCTGACAATTAAAAGGCATTTCAAAAGCATTGAATTTAAGATTTGTTTTGTTATAAAATGTTGTCTCTTAACTCTTTCCCCACCAAACAGAATTTTCTGTGTTTGCATGTGTTGACTGTTATACGTTAGGGGGCGCTGGTACGCATCTTCTGAAAGAGTGCTGAATCTCTTGATCAAAACACAGGTGAAGAATACGCAGAATCAAGCGATCTAATTTGCAATCATATGCATATGTAAAATAACACGGCCATCAAAATTAAACAGCATATAAATCAAAACTGCCATCCAAAACTGCCATGATTTTCTCAGCTTTTTGCTCAAAATGTTGCTTTTTTAATTAAACTTACCCATATTCAAGTGTTGATAAAAAAATGCATGAATCTAGAATTTTTTAAAAGCAGTTTTTTTTAAAGCAGAGGCACTGTTCTTTCTTTTGATATATTGCATGTTTAGATATTCATAGCTACAACACAATACTCTGGGGGCCATGAATCTTTTGTGAAAAATCTAAATAAAGAATCCTGGGGGTGGCTGGCAACTTTTTTGAAAGAACGCTGGCAGGGAAAGAGTTAAAGATGAAAAAAGTAATTTCTTTGCTAATAATGTCTTCAAACAGAATTGTAAATATAATAGGTGTGTTTGATTTCATGAGGTGCTGATGACAACTGTCACAGTTATGTTCTGTTTAGTTATTCCTGTCCTGTATGTATGAGTTCTCCTTAGTTCCTATGGTTTCTGATTAGTTAATCTTCATCCTGTCATGGCGTGGTGTTGGAGGAAGACAAGGCGAGCAGGCAAAAGTTCCAGTATAATCTCTTCTACTAAATAATACTACAGGGTAGATACAGACAGGCAGGTAGCACTCACACACACTAGGTAACATACACAATACTGGTGACAACAACAAGAACCGACAAGGACTGACTGAACAGAGGGAAAAAGGCGCAACCTCGCACCGTAGAACGGTGAAGGCTCTGTGCTGGACGGGGCCAGCGGTGAAGGCTCTGTTCTGGACGGGACCAGTGGTGAAGGCTCTGTGCTGGGCGGGACCAGCGGTGAAAGCTCTGTGCTGGACGGGACCAGCGGTGAAGGCTCTGTGCTGGACGGAACCAGCAGTGAAGGCTCTGTGCTGGACGGTACCAGCGGTGAAGGCTCTGTGCTGGACGGGACCAGCGGTGAAGGCTTTGTGCTGGACGGGACCAGCGGTGAAGGCTCTGGCCTGGACGGGACCAGCGGTGAAGGCTCTGTGCTGGGCGGGACCAGCGGTGAAGGCTCTGTGCTGGACGGGACCAGCGGTGAAGGCTCTGTGCTGGACGGGACCAGTGGTGAAGGCTCCGTGCTTGACGGTACTAGCGGTGAAGGCTCCGTGCTGGACGGTACCAGCGGTGAAGGCTCCGTGCTGGACGGGACCAGCGGTGAAGGCTCTGTGCTGGATGGGACCAGCGGTGAAGGCTCTGTGCTGGACGGGACCAGCGGTGAAGGCTCTGTGCTGGACGGGACCAGCGGGGAAGGCTCTGTGCTGGACGGGACCAGCGGTGAAGGCTCTGTGCTGGACGGGACCAGCGGTGAAGGCTCTGTGCTGGATGGGACCAGCAGTGAAGGCTCTGTGCTGGACGGTACCAGCGGTGAAGGCTCTGTGCTGGACGGAACCAGCGGTGAAGGCTTTGTGCTGGACGGGACCAGCGGTGAAGGCTCTGGCCTGGACGGGACCAGCGGTGAAGGCTCTGTGCTGGGCGGGACCAGCGGTGAAGGCTCTGTGCTGGACGGGACCAGCGGTGAAGGCTCTGTGCTGGACGGGACCAGTGGTGAAGGCTCTGTGCTTGACGGTACTAGCGGTGAAGGCTCCGTGCTGGACGGTACCAGCGGTGAAGGCTCCGTGCTGGACGGGACCAGCGGTGAAGGCTCTGTGCTGGATGGGACCAGCGGTGAAGGCTCTGTGCTGGACGGGACCAGCGGTGAAGGCTCTGTGCTGGACGGGACCAGCGGGGAAGGCTCTGTGCTGGACGGGACCAGCGGTGAAGGCTCTGTGCTGGATGGGACCAGCGGTGAAGGCTCTGTGCTGGACGGGACCAGCGGTGAAGGCTCTGTGCTGGATGGGACCAGCGGTGAAGGCTCTGTGCTGGACGGGACCAGCGGTGAAGGCTCTGTGCTGGACGGGACCAGCGGGGAAGGCTCTGTGCTGGACGGGACCAGTGGTGAAGGCTCTGTGCTGGACGGGACCAGTGGTGAAGGCTCTGTGCTTGACGGTACTAGCGGTGAAGGCTCCGTGCTGGACGGTACCAGCGGTGAAGGCTCCGTGCTGGACGGGACCAGCGGTGAAGGCTCTGTGCTGGATGGGACCAGCGGTGAAGGCTCTGTGCTGGACGGGACCAGCGGTGAAGGCTCTGTGCTGGACGGGACCAGCGGGGAAGGCTCTGTGCTGGACGGGACCAGCGGTGAAGGCTCTGTGCTGGACGGGACCAGCGGTGAAGGCTCTGTGCTGGACGGGACCAGCGGTGAAGGCTCCGTGCTTGACGGTACTAGCGGTGAAGGCTCCGTGCTGGACGGTACCAGCGGTGAAGGCTCCGTGCTGGACGGGACCAGCGGTGAAGGCTCTGTGCTGGATGGGACCAGCGGTGAAGGCTCTGTGCTGGACGGGACCAGCGGTGAAGGCTCTGTGCTGGACGGGACCAGCGGTGAACAGGGAACTACACTAACCTTTTCCACTGGTGGCACTTGCGCTACTAACTTTTTCAGTTACAGGCGCAAAACATGATTTGGTCGCACAAATTATTTATAGTAAGCCGCTCTCTGGATAATAATGAACAATAATGAAACTGTACTGCATTAGGGGTGGAACAGTACACAGAAGTCACGGTTGGGATCAGACCTTGGTTCAGACATCACGGTTCGGTACGATTTCGGTACAATGGAGTGAAAAGCAAAACAAAAATGCAGAAGGCATTTTTATAAATGTCTTAAGCCTTGTATTTTTAAGTTGTATAAGTTTTATTAATAAAGGCATAGAACCAGTTTATTTGTAGTGCACTGACAATAGTTTTATATAATTAGTTTATTAATTAAATTAATAAAAAGACAAAATGACCTTGATGTTTGGTAATTGTACCTGAATGAATTTAAAACTAATTTGCTATATTTCAGATTAATATATATTGTTTTACTTAATTTTAATTAACCCTAACTTTATTCTCATCTGTTCTGAATTATATATGAATGATTTCCGTATAAAATAATTACCATTAAAAACACATTTGATTTTCTTTTTTAATCAATGTAGAATGTGTCACTTAAAAATAAACTGATTAGTGCTCCGACTCCGAGGACAAGAAATGAAAACCAATGCGATATGATGAATCTCCAAAAGATGGAACACAAAGACTGTTTTTAAATGGGGTTGGATAAATATGTTTTGCTTTTAAAACGGTGTGTGTGTGTGTGTGGATGGGTTACAGTTGTAGGTTACAGTTTGACAAGAGTTTAGAGTGTGACAAAAGCACAATGTTGTGTTCTATTGCGAGTGTACACAAATGTAAATAAACACTTTGCAGTTTGAATCATGTCCCGTATGAACAAAATGATGGAGTATGTTTTTATGTTTCCACAGTTCGATCGTGCCCGCGTCTCTCTCTCTCACACACACACACACACATAGTTCGATTGCGCCCGCTTCTCTCTCTCACACACACATAGTTCGATCACGCCCGCGTCTCTCTCTCACACACACACACACAGAGTTCGATCGCGTCCGCGTCTCTCTCTCACACACACACAGAGTTCGATCGCGGCCGCGTCTCTCTCTCACACACACACAGAGTTCGATCGCGCCTGCGCCTCTCTCTCTCACACACACACACAGAGTTTGATCGCGCCCGCGTCTCTCTCTCACACACACACACAGAGTTCGATCGTGCCTGCGTCTCTCTCTCACACACACACAGAGTTCGATCGCGCCTGTGCCTGCGCCTCTCTCTCTCTCGCGGGGCTGAAGCCAACTTGATGTGTTGAATGCTCAGAGCACGTTATAAAAACGTATACTTAAAATAGGCTACACATTTCTGTTTTAATAAATGCTCATAGTAAATCATAGCATATTGCCTAAAACATAAGGTAGGTACAAAAATAGTCAGTGATACATTTGCGACCCATTAAAAATTAGGGTCGCAATGGCATTTCAAAAGGTCGCATGTGCGACCAGTTCCGTGGGTGAAGGCTCTGTGCTGGACGGGACCAGCGGTGAAGGCTCTGTGCTGGGCGGGACCAGCGGTGAAGGCTCTGTGCTGGACGGGACCAGCGGTAAAGGCTCTGTGCTGGACGGAACCAGCAGTGAAGGCTCTGTGCTGGGCGGGACCAGCGGTGAAGGCTCGAGGCTGAACGGGACCAGCAGTGAAGGCTCTGTGCTGGACGGGACCAGCGGTGAAGGCTCTGTGCTGGACGGCTCTGTGCTGGACGGGACCAGCGGTGAAGGCTCTGTGCTGGACGGGACCAGCGGTGAAGGCTCTGTGCTGGACGGGACCAGCAGTGAAGGCTCTGCGCTGGGCGGGACCAGCGGTGAAGGCACGGGGCTGAACGGGACCAGCGGTGAAGGCTCTGTGCTGGACGGGACCAGCGGTGAAGGCTCTGTGCTGGGCGGGACCAGCGGTGAAGGCTCTGTGCTGGACGGGACCAGCGGTGAAGGCTCTGTGCTGGACGGAACCAGCGGTGAAGGCTCTGGGCGGGACCAGCAGTGAAGGCTCTGGGCTGAACGGGACCAGCGGAGAAGGCTCTGTGTCCCAGTCTATAAGCCAGTCTTTACGCTCCACCGAATTTCCCACTGTCACGGCGGGCATGACGTGAAGCTCAGGCTCGGCAGGATGAGACTCTGGGCTCTCAACGAGTCCCACAGTGAGGGAAGATCCACAATCCCATAAGGTGTGGTCGATGAACTCGACAAAAGAGAGGTGGAGATCTCCCAACAGCAGCATCTGGGCGAGTAGATCGTCCATCCCACTCCAGAACTGCTGTTGGAGAGATTCCTCATCCCAGTTCATGTCTTGAAAAAGGTTGAGATACACCTCCACATAGTCTTCTAGTGACCGGCCGTTTTGTGAAACACAGTCTTCATAGTCCATTTGGTAGGTCGGTTCTTCTGTCACGGCGTGGTGTTGGAGGAAGACAAGGCGAACAGGCAAAAGTTCCAATTTAATCTCTTTTACTAAACAATACTTCTGGTCGGAGACACACACAAGGAGACACACACGGAGATGGAGACACACACACACACACGGAGACACACACACACACACACACACACACACACACACACGGAGACACACACAGACACACACACAAACAATACTGGTGACGGTAACAAGAACCGACAAGGACTGACTGAGCAGGTGGGTAATGAGGGAGTGAGTTCAGGTGTGGAGACACGAGGGATTCTGGGAAGTGTAGTGAAGACGAAGACAGGATGGTGCAGACGATGACTGTGACACATCCAGCGGTTCCTGTTTAGTGTCCTTATTTAGTGGTTGTATTCCTATTGGTTTAATTGGATTATTGCATCTCCTTCGTCATGCACTTTCTAAGCCACCATAAACGTGACAACACCACAGTTTCTTCATGATTGGCCAGATTCACAGATGACTATGATCACATGTGTTTTGTGTTTGTTTATTTATTTATTCTGGCCAATTCTCACATGTTATTTACTGTGTTAATAACAGTAAAAACTATTCATGTAATCTTTGTTATATTGTGACAAAAAAAAACAACAACTGAAAAAAACTTATAGTCCCCAATTTATTGATATGTACATTGTAGATTTATTTTGAACTTTATTTTTGTTCATATGGTGCAGCAAAATTATAATTTTTTCTGTTGCTACATAACATCTAGAACGTCTGTGTATTTGATAAATGTTTCACAAATATTGCATCTAATCCACTTTATCTGTGATAAATTACACAAACATTGTCACTGTGGAAAGAAAGTTTCCAACATGACGGCTATGTTTTCAACTCGCCACCAGTTCTTGCTGATCGGTTGAATCAAAGAATATAGAATTACACAAGACGCATCACTTGTGTTATTTTGAATGGGAAAAAGGGCAACGCTTAATATGGAGTCAGTCAGATGCGCGCTTCCACTGCGCATGCACATTAGCTTGATCCAGCTTGAAAAATGTTGTTTTCTGTCATGATTTGAGCATCTAGAAACAAAATGTATGAGACAGTTGTTATCAGATTTCATTGGTGGTTTCAAATATAAAATTTAATCATAAGCTAGGCGAACAGTTTTTGGAGAATTTGATGTTTCCCCATTCAAATAGACAGGAGCTGCACTTGCATGCCTGAGAGGCGCTTCAAAGATGGCCGCCGAGTGAAATGACTCGTCTTAAAGGGACTTTGGTTAAATCCAGCCGAAGGAGCTGAAGTCGAACACACCTAATGATTGTTTTCAAACAGGTTTGCGAAAACTCTCCCTGTCTTTTTATTGGTAGAACAAACAGATAGTCCCAACCCCAAACATTGTTCCTATGTTGGGATGTTTTGACAACACCACAGAGATACGGTGTTTACACTTTCTAGAGGTATCAACCTACGAATTGGCTTACAGTTGTCTGCATATTTAATTATGATGTGGAAGAAGAATATTGAAACATCAAACATTTTCATATGACATATTTCACCATTACTATTGTTCCTTCTATACTCTTTCTTAGGGGATATGATTCATGATGACTGGATGAGTGTAGCATGCCATTTCTCACTGTATTTACAGGCAGTGTGTGTGTATATTTGTGCTGGTGTCTGGCATAAGAGCCAGATGAACAGATCGTGAGTAGCGGGAGAGAATGAGTTGGCGGACGACTGAGTTGGCCAATAATGCCTCTTCATACTTACACAATTCAATCATGGACGTTTCACAACCCTGACAGGCAGCAGTAGGCATTCTCATTTTTAAGAGACTTGCAAGCCAATCAATTTTTTTTCTACATTCTATTTCTTATAGTGTGTCCTAAGGCAAGTCTCTCCATTAATGTTGCACATATTTGAAGTTAGGGATTTGAAATAACCCATATAACTCAAGTAATAAACATCAAATAAATATGTGTAATTCATCCCACACAGTGTGTGCTAAATGCCGGTTGTCAATGTCCTGACACTTTGTCATTATACAAATATATGGTGAATTTGGTGAAAGAAAAGATATATGACATTGTTCATTTATATATTTCTTTTTGTTTTCCATTTCAGTTGTCCTACAAAAAAAACTATATTCATGGAAACTCAAGCAGCTTAAAGACCTATGTAACCTAGGTTACAAAAAAAGCATTAACACATGAATGAGTAGAATTTTTTTTTTCCGATTCATTTTATTAGTTATTTTCATGTGTATTTAAAATATCCCCACGGAGAGCACGTACTGGACAGAGCAGTGCCAAGGCTGGGTCTGCCTCCTCCGAGGGCAGCGCTTGCAGGTTCACCACCTGGTCCCGAAAGGGAGTGGTAGGAACCTTGGGCACATATCCAGGCCGGGGTCTCAGGATCACGTGAGAGTTGGCCGGACCGAATTCCAGGCACGCACGGAAAATGCCTGCAGGTCCCCTACCCTCTTGACGGAGCCCAATGCAACCAGGAGCGCTGTCTTCATCGACGGGAACTTAAGCTCCACTGATTGCAAGGGCTCGAAGGGAGCACTCCGCAGGGCAGTTAAAACCACTGAGAGGTCCAAAGAGGGTACGAGCGGAGGACGAGGAGGATTCAGTCTCCTCGCTCCCCTCAGGAACCTGATGACCAGGTCGTGCTTCCCAATGGACTTACCCTCAACTGCAACATTGTGTGCGGCGATAGCGGCAACATAAACTTTCAGGGTGGAGGGAGACAGCCTTCGCTCCAACCCTTCTTGCAGGAAGGGTTGATTTCCATACCGAGAAAAGAGATCCTCTGCACGGGGTAAAGTTTGCTCTTCTCCCAGTTGACCCGAAGGCCCAGACGAGCAGGGTGCCGAAGCACTAGGTCCCTGTGTTCGCAAACCTGGTCTCGAGAGTGAGCTAGGATCAGCCAGTCGTCGAGAAAGTTCAGGACGCGAAACCCGTGTAGCCGAAGCGGCACAAGGGCCGCCTCGACGACCTTCGTAAAGATGCGAGGAGACAGGGCTAGCCCGAAGGGGAGAACCGCGTACTGATATGCCTTCCCCTCGAAAGCAAACCGACGAAACGGTCTGTGTCGAGGAAGAATGAAGACATGAAAGTAGGCATCCTTCAGGTCGATCGCTGTAAACCAATCCTGTGGCTGAACACATTCGAAAATGCGTTTGGCCGTGAGCATTTTTAACGGAAGCCTGTGAAGGGATCGGTTCAAAACGCGCAGGTCCAGGATTGGCCGTAACCCAGATATTTCTTCGGTACATTGAAGTAGGGGTTGTAGAACCATGGAGGGACAATCTCGACCGCACCTTTCGCCAACAAGGTTGCGACTTCCGCAAGCATGACAGGGGCATTGCCACCGACCATAGAGTAGCGAACTCCCCGGAAGCGGGGAGGAGATCGTGCGAACTGAATCACAAAGCCGAGCCTGATGGTCCTGGCGACCCAGCGGGACAGTTTGGGAAGCTGAAGCCAGGTTCCCAGAAATTGTACCAGCGGGGTCATGGGGACCACAGACGTACCTTAGGTGAGACAGCGAGGTAGTATGACTGGCTCGGACTGGGGAGGCATAGCGTCCCTGTGTGGGAGCACAGTCATAGACCGCATCCTGACAGAGGAGACCAGGGAAGGACGTGCGTTCCACTGGGGTCTCGTCTGACGGGTCTGGCGATAGAGGGACACGCGAGTGGCGAGGCTCGTAAGCAGTGTGCACTGTCATCCGAGAACTCTGTGACAGAGGGGAACGAGAGTGGTGAGGCCCTTAAGCGGCACACACTGGCATCCGCGCACTCTGGGGGCTCAGAGATGGGGGTGTTCGTTCTGTCCTTAGCCACATAAGGGTGCTGCTGACCCGCCAGCCAGCGGCAAGGAAAGTTTCTCCCCCGGCCCTCCACCAGGGGAAGGAGTGGCCCTGCTACCACCTCCTTGCCAGATCTGTAGGTCATCTCTGAGCTGTCCGCATCAGGAAGCGGACTGGGGCGCCTTCCTGCGACCACCTCCGCGGCGCGGCCCGGTAAAGGCTGCTGCTGGGGCCGAGCGGGAGGGATGGAAGTCGCAGGGGGGCGCCCTCGGCGGCAAACAGACTGAGTAAACTGAGCCGGGTGGAGGCAGCAGCTGGCCGCCGGGGCAGTATGTGCTTAATAGCCTCACTCTGTCTCTGGGCGGCCGAGAACTTTTGGGCGAAATCCTCGACTGCGCCGCCGAAAAGGCCTGCCTGGGATATAGGGGAGTCGAGGAGACGTGTCCGCTCGGCATCCCGCATATCGGTCAGGTTAAGCCAGAGGTGTCTTTCCTGGACCACAGCTATGGACATCACCTGACCAAACCACCTGTATTCTAAGCCCAAACACGCAAGACAACAATCATGCCCATCAGATAATGAGACGGAACGACCGCACCCATGAATACACGGGCGAAACATCTTGAAAAAGACGTGCCCGTGCAAGCTCTTTTGTGAAAGGACGCCCAGCAGCCTGTGCTGAAGCGGCCAGGGAGAAACACACACGCTGGATGCAGACCACTGCACAGATCAGCATGCAGGAATGTGAAACTCGCTGGAAATCGCCTTTGCACCAACACAGACTGGAGAGCTGCTTGTCTCAAAGGATACTCGATGACACTCAGAGAGAATTCAGGCTGTAGGAGTGAAGAGGACCTCTTGGCTACGAAGCAGAAACATGTCTGCATTCTGCCAGCGTTCTTCCTTATATACCCACGAGGTGGGGTGGAGTTACGCTATGCAAATTCCGCAGACCCATGGGATTTCTTTGCCATTGGCTCATTTTTTTAACACTCGAAGGTGATAGGCTTCTAAGCGAAACCCCCATTTCGTCGTCATTTCGACGTAACTCGAAGTGACTACGAAAGGGAACCCTGGTTACCTGAGATCTTCCCTTGATCTTGTTACCATGCTTCAGTCATGTCTGCTCGTCTTCTTCAGAGAATAAACTGATGATGATTTGAACTCACGGGCGCTACTGCATGTTGCAACCTTATGCTAAAATGCTTTTTTTTTCACATCAATCTACAGTATTTCGCTAGGCACCGTATTACTAATTTTCATTATTGTAATGTGAAAACATTATTTATATAATAAAGTAACATTGGTTGTACTGCTTTAGTATTTTATTTCCATTTTTATGTTTTTTAAAAAAAATTATATTATTATTATTTATTTTGTACTCCAATTAAAAACCCCAAAATCTGGTCACATTTGGAGTGCTTAACCTTCATGAAAGTAATGTTGGAATGTGGAGTTATTTTTCTTTTGGTTTTGGGATGAAGTGTAACATGGACATGTTTCCATCATTCTAATACGCACGCACGCACACACACACACACACACACACACACACGTTGGGTTTCCATAATGGTTTTCATACTGTATAAACTGTATATCCTATCCCCAAACTCTAAACACAACTTTCTGCATTTTTACATTTTCAAAATAAAATTTTCATCATTTAGTATGATTTATAAACTGTTTTCCATATGTGGCCAAACAAAATGTCCCATTCATACTCACACCCAACACACATATAGATGACCTATTGGAGATCTTACTACACGGAGACGCATGCACATAAATTATGTTGCCCTCCAGCTGGTCAATACAGTTAATCCAGCATGAAATTATATTTTGTTCAAGGTATAAAAAAAGAAAGCTTGTCATCACTTTTAAACATTCGTGGCATCAAAATGTGAGGCTTTATAGATAAATACTTGCTCGCAGCGGGCGAGGGTTTACTGTATTTCATAGCTGTCAAAAGGAATTTTGTGCCCTCACATCAGGGGACATGTTATTGAAAACTCTCAAATGCTATCTAGAACGTGAGCACAGTTTTCTTTATGACTGTTATTTCTTTGGGGTGGCAGCATCTCATCTCTCATGTAAACTGAGGTTTTGATTTGGGATTGTGTGGTAATGAAATGTTATTATGGCTGAAATGAAATGCGCTGTAATCACGTTGTAGCTTGCTTGTACTAAGAGCTAGTTAACGCTTGGCAGAGTACTTTAAGATTCATTACGCAATTATGTTCACCATTTTGTTTGTGGGATGCAGTATGCGAGCAAAAGAAAGGGTATTTGATAGCCCAGCACCTCAAATAAAACTGAGTACGCTGCCTCCTGCATCAGGAAGTAGGCTGAAGTGGGAATTTTTTTTTTCAGGTTGGATTTCTATACACATCCAACATTTCCAGATTGCCAAAATCAAAATGTTTTCCATTTTACATGACTTCATGCGTTTCACCTACCTGGTATTACTCCAAACTTTTAATCGTTCCACTCTTTAGAGGAGATGCTCAAGGCGCTGAAGAAACTCATCAGCATTTGGATTATGAGGTTATACTTCACTCAGGTTACATACTAATCAACTTCCTCCACGTGCAATAGGAAACTAAGGAAGGAAATCATTGTTTTTGTATTAAAATGTATATGTATTAAAACATATATGTACATGTACATAAACATACATTAAAACATATATGTATTAAAATTTCTATTTTAAAATATCAGAGGCCCATTCAATAAAATGAAAGAGGTTATCGATCCTTTTTTTAAATTAATTTTCACCCCTCTGAGATTTACATAGAATATTGTTGGGCTGTCATTGAATTATGAATTATTCAAATGATCAAATTAATTAAATAAAAATCAATATTTGCAGTAAAAAAATAGGTAATTTAAGACCATTCAAAAACATTACATTACATGAAAATCAATGGAAAGGGCAGGACAAGAGAGCACATGCCAACCACAAACAAAGACAGATTTGGACAGTTTATTTTCGGTTACACTTTATTTGGATGATTCCCTTTAGAAATTATGTTGACTATAAGTAATGTTGCGCCTACATGTCAACTAACTCTCAATAAAGTATTAGTTGAGTATTAGTAGACTGATAAGGTTAGGGTTAGTAGAATATGTTGATGAACTTGCAAAGTTACTTAGAGTAGAATGTCTGTTGAGGGATTATCAAAATATAGTGTAAGCAGACATTAAGCAGACAGTCTACAAATATTCTCAAATGACTTGTTGAAATGTAGTTGCAAAGTTACTTATAGTTATTAGAACGTCTAAAGGGGACCATCAAAATAAGTGTTAACTTATTTTACGTTTCTGAAACAAATATGAGTGAGATAAAATATTCTGGCCTCCAGATTTGTCTCAACCATATGGAATTTGTATGGACCAACTCAACCATATGGAGTTTTAATGTATTAAGCCATGAGAAAAAAAAGTCACTTAGATTTCTGCCACATTTTCATTTAGACCCACTCAAACTATTGTTTCATGAAGTAAATGAAATTGATTTAAATCTTTTGTAAATACATGTTTGTTTTTCATCTAATCATTTTCATTTAAACTCATGTAAAGAGATTTTTCTAATCGGACATTGCAAATACATTACAAACAAATATACCTAAAACGCACTATAAAAAGAACAAAAGCACAAATACATGGTGCTTTGAACAGAGAAATGCATGGACTTTTGAACAGACTCATTATAAATGGAAGAAGTGAACGAGACTTGTCCAACAGTGATGAAAGACCAGTGGTTTTCAATCCAGCAGACTCTATCAAACCCACCCATATGTGAAACTAAAATCACATTCCACTCGCTTGTCTGAAACATCACAGGTCCTCCAGATAGTTTATCATGTGAGACGTCTGCCACTTCACATTATGGAAGCAATGTTATCACTGTGCATTCAGTGCACCAATGACACTACAAAAGAGCTTATGTAAGGAGACGGTTTCATTACAGCGCCAGCATTAATACCTTCCTTTCATGCAAAAGAGTTGTGGAATAATAAACCCGATCCACTTCAGAATTGAGAGTGCTGTCAGCTCCCAGGTTCATCTTATATAACCTTCCCAAACCAAAGAAACAGTGTCCCTGGTTACAATACCATTCACTCATCATTACAGATTCAAAGGGTAACACTTTAGAATACTGTATCTTACTTACTGCATAACTAAGAAGGAATTATTTAAGAACTAGTAGGTAATTCTTCATTAACTACTTCTTCACTGCTGTTAACTACTAAGGAAGATGTGTTAACTAATCAGTATGTAATAGAATTTTATGATTGTGTTAAGTAACAGTTAGTTAATCAATAACTAATGAATTCTGTCATACTTCCTGAAGAACTACCATTAATTATCTATTAATTAAGGTTAAAAAAACAACAACTAAGAAGTAACACAGTAGTCACTACAATAATCCAGTTTTTTTTTAGCATTGTAGTGGTGGAAGAAGTACACAAATCAAGTGCTTGAGTAAAATTACAGATACCCCAATATAATATTACTCCAGTAAAATTATAATTAGGCCATTTTCAAAATTACCTTAGTAAAAGTACAAAGGTAATTAATTTTTAAAGTACTTAAAAAGTAAAAAGCATATTATTATACTTAGTTCTTATACATTTTAAACTTATTTTGCACCATTCAAGTTCCGGCAATATTGCGGTGGTCTACATTTTACAGTGATTTGGTGATGCAAGAGCGCGGGCATTTGCATCCTCTTCTGGAGAGTTCTCAGCGCCGCCGATTCGGTGTATTTCTTCTGCAAAATACAGGTTTGTGTACGTTTTATTTAATCTATAAAATCATTACTGTGCTGTAAATCATTTTATTTTATGCAAGGCAACAATACAAGGACGCGATGTCAGTTAGCCTATAGCTGAGTCTGTCTTTTTTGCGTGATGGAAACGCCTGATCCCTTGCATAAAACAAATTATTTTATTCATAAAGATAGTAAATCTATTTACATCAGATGTTAAAATATGTTCTTAGAGCTGTGCACTGTTTGTTTGTTTGTTTATGGGCAGGTTATGGAGTCAGTCACAGCATATTTCGGCTACGAGTGAAACGCAGGGTGGCGGTCTGAAGTTAAGCAGTTTCGCCGCTGAACACGAGCCCAGCTCCCGCAAGAGATCCAGCACCACTATCGTGGAAACGAGACCAGTTGATTACTTGAATTAATTTGAAAGGTTTAACTTTTGATTTTAAAATGTTTGTTAAACGAGTTTAAATGTAGACAGTATACATGTTAAAACAAAATATCATCTGAAATAAAGGAAGACATCATGTAGCTTAAACGAGTCATTGTAGTGTATTTTACAAAGGTTATAGATGATTACGTTAATAGTGTTTTTTTACAGTAAGTTTTATTTGAGTCAGAAGTATGTGGTAATTCTTTATTAATTACTAATGGGTTCCCTATATTTTCACTTTAGAATACTGTTCCAGGTTATTAGTAATTCCTGAAGAATTATCTAATAATTCTTTACTAATTACTAAAAAGCTCCCTATATTTTCACTTTAGAATACTGTTTCAGGTTATAAGTAGCCTAATTCCTGGATAGTTATTTGATAATTATGTATTAATTACTAATGGGTTCCCTGTATTTTCACTTTAGAATACTGTTCCAGGTTATAAATAATTCCTGAAGAATTATCTAGTAATTCTTTATTAATTACTAATAAGTTCCCTATATTTTCACTTTAGAATACTGTTTCAGGTTATAAGTAGCCTAATTCCTGGATAGTTATTTGATAATTATGTATTAATTACTAATGGGTTCCCTGTATTTTCACTTTAGAATACTGTTCCAGGTTATAAATAATTCCTGAAGAATTATCTAATAATTCTTTATTAATTACTAATAAGTTTCCTATATTTTCAGTTCCCCTCAGTTGTTGCCTAAAATACATGAATTTACTCAATGGCATTCTATGCTGAGGAAAACAGACACACACAGTACTGTATATAAAATATAAAAACTAATCTGAGGTTAGTTTTGTAAGACTGCTCATTAGTTACTTCTTAGTTTATTTTTCTTGAACCTTAATTAGTAGATAATTAGTAGTAGTTCTTCAGGAGGTATGACAGAATTCATTAGTTATTGATTAACTAACTGTTACTTAACACAATCATAAAATTCTATTACATACTGATTAGTTAACACATCTTCCTTAGTAGTTAACAGCAGTGAAGAAGTAGTTAATGAAGAATTACCTACTAGTTCTTCAATAATTCCTTATTAGTTATGCAGTAAGTAAGATACAGTATTCTAAAGTGTTACCATTCAAAGAATAAATCTGCTATTAGCAAAGAATGTCAATTTGAGTCTGTGTGCCTCAAAGATACAATGATTGTTGTGTTAAAATTGTGTAATAATCAATTTGCTGTGATTTTAATGGGAATATGAAGTAGTATAAAATACCAAGAAGATAAAAGCAATATACTGTACAGCAAATCTTGGCTGCCTGATTGCATATCATTGCAAAATACAAATTATAGTATAGCCCAGCTCTTTATATAAAGTTGTATTTATGATTTCCATTGCACAAGAGTAGATGTTAAGACGTCATGCTGATTTGCACTCGGCTTTCGCCAAGATAAGCACCAACTAAGACGGAGCTTTACAGTAACCTATGCGTCTCCATCCATTTACGCTTTCTTCCATATGGTGATGTGAATATCCTTCTGTCTGGTCTTAATGGCTGAAGTATATTTCCTGGCACGTCAGCACACACAACGGCTGCGATGCTGGCTCCGGGGATCAACCACAGTGCGGTCTCCCCAGCGGATCAGCACGACATCCGTCTGGATTGAGCTGAGTAGGGGACATCTCTAGGGTCTTCACCTTCCGTCCTCAGTGTTTCGTCAACCCACGACACCTCAAGAGGGCTCGACAGTGATTCTGGCGTCCCAGAGTCACCCCCTCCGTCCCCCACCCAACACAGCCCAGATTGTTTACCTGTACATCAAGTTTTCTTTCTTTCTATTGTGCTTGAGATCCCTCCTGCTGCTGAGGTTGCTCCTTCCTCGTAGTTCAGTGGCATAAACCCTTGATGTGACCTAACCACAATCTCTAATGCCACAATCTCACCACAACCCGACCATACGCGCCAACCCATTTGACTAAGGCTGTCGAAGCCCCACTGTCGTCATTAAAGCAGGTTCAGTGGCAACGGTTCCGTAAGGCATACTACCTAACAACCCGACCGTACGCGCCAACCCCTTTGACTAAGTCTGTCAAAGCCCCACTGTCGTCGTTAAAGCAGGTTCAGTGGCAACGGTTCTGTATGACATTCTACCTACCCCAAAACACAACAATATCTGTCCAACACAAATCCTCATTCACACAAAATACAGTACACGGGATTGTGATAACTATGATAACTATGCAAACTATACAGATAATCCAACAGACTCTTCAAGTTTTTCAAGAATTCTTCAAAACCATAGTGTGGCGGCCTGTACACAGCCAGCCAGAATCTTTCTGTCTCAACCACAGCCAGTTGCTGCTCCTCTCTGCTGCTTCAGATAAGTTCTTCACTGTGCGACGCAACTCTTGGCCACTGAATCCGACGTCTCTGAGAAACTGGGTTGTAGAAAATCCTCGACAACCCACTTCCACTGGATAAACCCGGACTCTCCATCCTCGCTGTTCTGCCTCAGTGGCTAGATGAGCATATCACAGTATACATAAGTATATACAACTATATTTGCATATACAGTGCACTCACATAAAGCAATATATACACATGTTATGGCAAATGACTGCTTGTATCATTACAAAATGTAATGCTTTATTATCATACAGCTCTAATCTTCTAAATGCGACTATACGGCATAAAGATATTAATATATTGTATAAATTAACAATTATTTCTGTAAAGCTGCTTTGAAAAAATGTGAATTGTTAAAAGCACTATACAAAATGTTGACTTGAATTTTGACTTAATGTAGTATATCTTAACTATAATATACTATAGTTCAAAATAAGAGCATATAAACTTTGATCATTTAAACTTTGGTAAGGACTAATATTGTAGTACCCTAGATGACACCGAGCCAGTACCCAGATGACAGTGAGCCAGTTCCCACCCTTGAGCCTCCTCCCCTTCTGGCTGTCTGGATGTCCCGGTCCCATCTGGAGTCCTTCCTGCCCCGCTGGTCCTGCCTAGCCTCAAGTGTACTTCGTCGCCATTGGCTCTTCCCAGTTCCAAGTCTCCTTCATCCACATTGGCTCTGCCCAGCTGCAAGTCACGTTTGCCGACATTGGCTCTTCCCAGCTCCAAGTTTCATTCATTGTGGATGCTCCCACCCAGCCCTCCCGCTCCTTCCTCCTCTGACTAAGCCACCTAGTTCCACGGTCTCGCCTCCGCTGTCTCCCTCCAGCTCCTCGGCTCCCCCTTCTATGGTTCTGCCCTGCTGTTTAGATCTGCCTTGGGCTTCCCAGTCATCAGCGCCGGCTTGGTCTGAGGATCCCCTGGCATCACATCAAGCCTCCAAGCCCTGGACTCCACCTCGGCCCTCCGACACATCAGCTCCACATTGGCTCTACGCTCCCTCGGCTCCACCATGGCCTGTCATCTCTCAGACTCCACCTGGCTCCCTCACCCCTCCGGCTCCACCTTGGTCAGTCATCCCCCTGCTTGCGCCATGGACTTCCGGTCCTCCAGCTACGCTTTATCCCTACAATCCTAGGGCTTCACTGGGGTCTTCCTTCCCTTTGGCTACACTGTTGTTCTCACTCCAACTGGCTCCAGCCTGGTCTGCCGAGCCCCTGTCTCCACCTCAGCCGTCCAGTCCATTGGTATCAGCTCCTGGCTCCACCCAGACTCCTCTCTTCATCAGTTCCGCCATGGGCCTTCGTCTGATGGCTCTGCTCGAGGTCATCCTCTGGCTCCTCACTCCATCATCTCCTCCCTGCCTCCACTCCCCCATGGACTGTTCTGATATTTGGACTGTCTGGAATCCCCTCCTGGAAGGGGAGATTCTGTCACACACTCCTCACCACACCCTCACTCACAAACTATATTGCCCAGCATCCCTCAAAATTTTCACCTGCTCTCACTCGGCCATCAAGCACACCTGAATCCTATCACAGTCTCGTCAATGCTCTATGAAGGAAACTCAGGCAGTTCACTCATTGTCTGGTCACCATTACGGCTACAGACTTGACATTCTGTGAATACCATCCTGAAAGACTACTTACCTGTCCCTGTTCTCCACTGCCTTCTATTCCACTCCAGTATTGTCATCTCCTCGTGTGTTCCTGTATAGTGAGTGTTACTACCATTCAAGGACTCTATTGTATACTGCTCTGCCATTATCATTATTACCTTTACCAATACCTGTTTAATCTGGATCCATTGTCTTATCCTGTATACTCACCTGTGTCTTCAAGAAACCTGCTATGGGTTATTTCCATCATCCAATGACTGAGTCTACGTTGCATTATCATGTGACCTACCAGCATCAGGGTGGCCTTATGAGATGGTAAAGTGTCCATTGTACGCACACTTCAGAATTTCTCCGGAAGTAGCAGGTCACCCAGATACATTTTGACTAATCTTTTATGAGTACTGTCACTTTGGACATGCTTATTTTGTCACACACTGTTTTTCACCTACAGTAATAATAGTAGAAAAGTATGCAATTTCGGACACATCCTTTGTCTGAGCCCAATGCTGTATTATGGCTGTTCACACAGGAAGCTAGATTAAATGTAACAAAATGAATCAATAATTGCACAGAAGGAATGTAAACTGGCATCCTATGTGCCCTTAAAGCAAAATATAAGTGAACCGCCCTTGAAGAGACCCCTGAAACAAACCAAGTATTAAACACCTCTGAGTGTGAGACATTCATGTTGCAGGTAGAAAAGCAAATCAACACATGGGAATGCACATGATTCAGCCCTTATATTTTGATGACATAACATTGATTTAAATAACAAAATAACTTTTGGTTTTGGTTTTGTCTACCTCCTGCATATTACCAACTGCCAATAAACATTTATTTTGAGTGTTTTATTCATTCTTGTTCACATGTTTGAACAAATCTGTTGTCTATAATCACATGTTGGAATTTCTAACGCTGTAGCAACGTTTTTGTGCGACATTCTGCAACTGTGAGACGACGTTCTGACAATGTATTTTTTATGCTAGATATAGATATCCCCCATTTAGCATGTTATGTTATGAGGTTAATTTTTGAATTAGTCAGATGTTAGATAATTATATACATTTTAAATATTGTTTATCCTTATTATTATTTGTGGGCCTAACGCAAATTAATTATACCTGCAAGTGTACACTTTAAAGAGTAAAGATTACATAGAAGGTTAGCTAATTCAACTTTATTAAAACTGCATATGGTAATCAAATTTGTATAAAAAATGTGTATATATATATCAAAAAAAGGAAAAAACATTAATGTGCAACAATTACGCGCTTTAGTCGCTGTCTATTCAAGGAGTGCTGAAATCTCATCATTAAAGTCATTTTGGCTTCACTAGTATGGCTCATAACTTTTGGCATAAAGTTCAAATATGTGTCATACCTGACCAAAAGATGTTCAACACTTTTCCTAACAGTAAGGCTAAAAGGATATCTGAATGCTAAAAGAAGTATAGCTAATTCAATTCTCTCGTATCCTTGCTCGTCAATGCTCGATGAAGAATGAGACAACACAATGAGCCCAACGGTCGGTTGAAATTTAAAAGGCTGATTTTCGCGCTTCAGGGCAGTGACGTGTACATATGTCGTCCCGTGGTTGTCCAGACACCCAAGGCACAGCCTTACGCGATGGCCCTGAACGGTGGTTCAATGTAAACATTGTGACAATGCTGTTACAAACCTTCACCACACAACATTGTTATAGCAACCTTTTTGCCATGTTGTTTAAAAGTCGTTAGAAGGTTGGGTACGTTGTGCCAACGTTCTGTGTTTGCTGGGTACATAGTCAGAGAACATGACTGTGTGCTAATTAAAACCCTACAGTGAGATTTAATTTCATTAAACATAATATATTTATCAAAGTGTCTGTTATATTTCCTCTGTGAAGATAAGGCAGATAATATGAGTGTTGAGTCTGTATGCTTTTATTAATAGCCTCAGGGGCTGAGAGCTGAGATCATTCTAGATTCATTCTAGATAGAGTGCAGCTAATTAGAAAATTTATCAGTGGTTTTACAAATAAATAAATAAATGCTGACGAGCCCTGTATGTTGTTTGCATAAGAGTCTTGATATTCATATTTGTTATGTTTATGTTTGTTTTCTGAGTGCCTTTGTTCCTATAATCCTGCCTTTCGTTTGTTGTCATAGTTACCCATTGTTTGATTGATTAGCCCCACCTGTCTCTTGTTTTCTCCTTCAGTCAACTTGTGTAAGTTTATATATTCCTTAGTTTGCGTACTAATTGTCTGTTCTCATTGCTGTTTAGTTGAATTGCTATTCTCCTGAGTGTCCTGTGTTTGTTACTTTGACCTAAGTTGTGAATAAAAATGACTGCTGCAAATAGATCCTGTAACTATTCTCATTACTGCAACCAACACTGAAAATATTTAAGGTTTTACAATACTTTCCATTTGCAGTGCCTTCTGAACTATCATCAAAGTGATACATTTCAGTCTGGCATCTTCTTGACATAAATGTGGTTTAATGGTATAAAGTATATGTGAGAGCGAAGTGTCTATTAGCATTGTTGGCAAAGGCTATTTTACACTAAGGCCGAGTTCACGTTGCACGATTTTCAAACTCTTCAGATCACTGTTCTTTTAACACTGCACGACTACCTGGGGTAGCATTCAGTTGCTGGTGTGTTCACACTGCACGAATCGCCGACAACTCTGTATGGTCCGTAAACTACGTTTCACAACCAAACACATGCGAGAAGTGATAAGGAAATAACGCAAGATCACACGTGCGTGAGACCTGACTTCTTGAGCGAGACTGGAATTGTTATTAAAAATTATAGCCCACAATAAGCTTGAGATCCAAATTGTCTACTGATTTGCAGCAGAAAAAGAAAAAAGATTTAGTTGGAGGAAATTGTTGGGGAGACATGGGATTGTGTGATGAGTTGGAGGTAAATATTTAATTGTGCAATGTGCTGCTGTTGTGGCTGGTCAAGCACATGTTTGTGCTTTGTTTCTGTTTGATACAATTGCAAATATATCCATTAAAACAGTGTTTCCCAACCCTGATCCTGGAGGCACTACACATACACTACACACTACACATTTTCCAACTCTTCCTAATCAAACACACCTGAATCACTCATCAGCTCGTTAGTAGATACTTCAACATCAGAAATATATTGGTCAGATAAGGGAGACATCCAAAATGTGCACTATTGGTGTGCCTCCAGGAACAGGGTTGGTAAACACTGCATTAAAATACTGATATTCTGGTCTTCAACTCCTCCCCAAACTTCCCGCTGCCCTGTATCTTGCTCTCTCATTGGCTGTAGGTCATCGCCGATGTCATTTCCATTTAGAACACATTTCACAGCAGGATTTTGAATCGCCGACAGGTCCAGATATTTAGCACGCCAAATATCTCACGGGCGTCAGAGACACATAGTCGAATTCTCTCAGATCGCGTCTTTGATAATTCACACTGCGTGATTGTCATTCGCATGAACGAGCACAAAGGATTTGCCTCCGATTTTGGGAATTTGTTAGCGCTTTCACAAAACCTGTCGGCGAGTGAACATCTGGGCTAAAATCTAAATCGTGCAGTGTGAACCCATGAATATCGTGTAGCTCATATTGTTACTCCACACAAAACTGTTTCTCCCTTCCTCGTATTATCGAGGACACCTTTACTGATCAGCAGGTTCAATATGGTCATTTGTATAGGTGTAAAGTGGGCTTTATAAATAGGGACACTAATCTCCCAATAAAGCAGGATCAATTTATGATTTTATTCAATATAATCATATAGCTACACTGAGGTGCAAATAGTAGGCTTATTGAAGTATAAATAGCATCTAATATAATTTGCACTGATATATTTTTACTTTAAAATAGCAAAGAAAATACAGCTATTTTCACATAGTGTAAATGCATTTACCGCTATTTGCACTTAGTGCAAATAGCCTCTTCCATATGTCAATGGTTCTCAGCTGGTTTTGTTACATGACCCAGATTTCACTGTGGATATGTAAGTGGCTTCTTCTTTTGTGAAGAAGGGGACCTAATCTGGCCGTGGAAAGGCACTGGCACACACGCGCACACACACACACACATCCTGATTCCTTCCGCTCTCTCTATAGAGAGACAGATATACACGTCTCTCTTTAGTGCACAGACATTACATTGATTTCTCAATCATTCCTGGCATAAATAAATGTTTGGAAAGTTATACATTCATCCTATGATAATGAGTTTTGTTATTGTATGTTGTAACTGGTATGTGATGAATGTTGTCCGATTCGGATTCAGAGGGGGCTGCGTTTTTTAGCGCAAATAGTTTTACCATTTACTGCACTTTGCTATTCTTTTAGTTATTTACCTCAGCTAATGAATTGGATGTCTCGCACATTCAAAGAAAACAGCTTCCGCGTTGCAAAATAAGATGGATAGACAGTACCTTGCCGCCATCATTATGAACAGAAAGCCGATGAACCATTTGCTGATATTATATGTGCATGTACAGAGTGATCATCTGTCATGTTTATTATACGTTTTGATTGTTCTGTCCCTGATTTGTATGTTTTTAATGTCACATGTGTTCTTTTACTTGTAGTATACATTTATGTGGAAAACATTACCTTTTAATGGTAGGCTAAGCGTAAGCCCAGAGCCTGGGCTTCAAAAGAGAATCTGGAACGCCAAGGTTGTGTTAAAGTCAATTTGCAAAGAAGTCATTCCACTCGTTGGCCATATTTGTAACACCTCCGGGCAGCGAGACCAAATCCTGTATGTGCTAGAAAGGGGAAATAGACCTACTGAAATCAAAAACTTTTTGCCAAACTTACATTAAAATAACAACAACCTTTATTTATAAAGCACATTTAACATAATACAAATGGATCCAAAGTGCTGTACATAGTGCATAGCAGGACTACGCTATAAAAAAACCCAACAAATTACAAGTTTCCAAAAGCTAAAGAATAAAAATGTGTTTTCAGAGTAGATTTAAAAATGTCCAATGAAGGAGCAGATCTCACATGATACGGGAGAGCATTCCAAAGCTTGGACCCAGCCACAGAAAAGGCCAGATCACCCTTTAATTTGTAGCAACATCGTGACACATTTAAAAGCAAGTGATTTGAAGATCTAAGTGCCCTAGCAGGACAGTATGGCACAATAAGATCACAAATATACCTTGGTGCACAGCCAGACAACGCCTTATAAAAAAACATAAGGATCTTAAAATCAACTCTAAACTTAATGGGAAGCCAGTGAAGGGATGCCAAAACAGGATAAATATGATCCCTCTTTCTAGACCCAGTCAACAGTCTTGCAACTGCATTTTGAACAATTTGTAATCGAGATAATAAAGATTTAGAAAGACCACAATAAAGAGAGTTGCAATAGTCTAATCGAGATGTTACAAATGCATGAAGTGCGACTTTCTAAATCGTTGCTTGAAAGAAGGTTCTTCAACTTTGCAATAGATCTTAAATGGAAAAAGCTTCCTCTAACAACAGCACTAATTTGTTTATCTACAAATAATGAAGAGTCAAAGATCACTCCAAGGTTTTTGATTTGTTTGCATACATTTGTTGAAAGAGGACCTAACTGGGCTTTCAGAGCAGGAGAGGAATCTGCCGGACAACCCAGAATTAAAACCTCTGTTTTATCCTCATTTAGCTGCAGAAAATTATTTGTCATCCACCTCTTGATATCATCTACACATTCCAATAACACATCAATTGAAGCAGTGGTGTCAAGCCTTACTGGAAGGTAAAGCTGAGAATCATCTGCATAACAGTGATATGAAATGTTGTACTTCCAACCCGATCTCACGGCAATTCGTACCAATTCTACGAGGTGGCTAATTCGTACGAATTCATACAACCTCACTCGTACGAATTAGTACGATTTGGGCTAAATCGTACATATTTTACGAGTCGGCCAATTCGTATGAATTCGTACGAATGACCTACCCCTGACCCCCCCCCTAAACCTACCCATCACGTGGGTTTAGACAAATCGTACGAATTCGTACGAATTAGCCACTTTTTAATCACTCGTACAAATTCGTACGAATTGGTCGTGAGATAGCGTTGGTACTGCTGAAAAATGAGGGCCAAGGCGAGCGGGGAAAACGATAAAGGTCCCAAAATAGATCCCTGGGGCACACCAAACAAAACAGGTGCAGATGACGAGGAACAAATTCCTAAATTTACAGAAAAAGTCCTCTTTTTGAGGAAGGAAGCAAACCATTGTAATACAGTGCCCTTGACACCTACCATACATTCTAGCCGTTCAAGAAGAATGTTGTGGTCAGTGGTATCAAATGCAGCGCTCAGGTCCAACAAAACCAGCACAACACAAGAGCCTGAATCCAGAGCAAGCAAGATATTATTTGTAACCCTCAACAGAGCTGACTCAGTGCTGTGTAATGATCTAAAGCCAGATTGGAACATGCCCAAAATATTAAAAGAATTCAAATAAAACTGGAGCTGTGAGAAAACTACTTTCTCTAAAAGCTTAGAGATAAAAGGCGGTTTAGAGATCGGTCGATAGTTACTGCACATTTCTGGATCAAGTTGAGGTTTTTTCAACATAGGTTGCACAATTGCATGTTTAAAACTAGCTGGAACGACACCTTCGGCTAAAGAGCTGTTTATGATAGCGGTTACCATAGGACTAATGGTAGGAAAAAACATCCTTAAAAAGACGAGCCGGGATAATATCTAACTTAGAACCAGAACACTTCATAGTAGAGATTATATCAGCTAGCTGAGTTGGAGAGACAGGTCTAAAGTTAGACAGACAACTCATAGGACAGGGCAGTCTCAAGTGACATGGTTCAGAGGGAACAATGGAGCTTCTAATATCATCAATTTTTTGAGTGAAATGTTTTAAAAAATCTTCACAAAGCTCAAAAGAGGCCTCAGATAAAAGATTCGTAGTCGGGTTTAGAATAGATTCAATCGTATCAAACATGACTTTTGGTCGCTTTGTGTTGTCAGAAATTAATTGAGAAAATAAATTAGATGTTGCCTTCTTTACTGCCGTTTGAAAAGACTTGATTTTAAAATGTCAAATGAAACCTGTAGCCTGTATCTTTTTTCCACTTCCGCTCTGCTTTTCGACACTCTTGCCTGAAAGCGCGGGTGACATAATTTAGCCACGGCTGGCCAGCAACCTTCATCTTTTTACGCTTAAGAGGAGCGACAGCGTCCATAGATATAGAGGATGCTTTATAAAATATCTCAGCCAAGCATTTAGTATCTGTTTCATTCAGAAAATTATTATTAAAATGTTCAGAAAAATGTTCAGAAAACAAATCTGCAGTGTTTGAGTGAATAGCTCGACATGAAGGCTGAGAGCAAATAGAGGGTGGGAGAAAGCACTCAGATTCAAACAAAATAGGATAATGGTCAGACACACATGCATCAATAAGCTCCAGATTTGAAATAAAAAAAACACGAGACAGTACCAAATCTAGTGTGTGACCTAGATTGTGAGTTGGACCACAGATTGTACAAAGTTCAAAGACTCAAAAATAGTTACAAATTCTTTGACCAAGGTTTTAGAAGGGCAGTAGATATGAATGTTAAAATCCCCAAGAATCAATAGTCTATCAGCCCGAGTCACCAGATCAGAGAGAAAATCAGAAAATTGTTGAATAAAATCCTTATTGCATTTAGGGGGTCTGTAAATCAGAGCACATAGCATAGGACCATTTAAATCAACCTTCAATAACTGGACTTCAAAACTGGAAAAGGTGTCCGTAGGCACAGACTTGCATTTGAAACAGTTTTTAAAAATTGTTGCAACTCCACCACCATGTCCAGAGGCCTGTGGAGAACTGAAAAAAGCACAGTCAGGAGGAGCAATCTCGGCAAGAGGCATCAAGTCACCCTGTTTTAACCAGGTCTCAGTCACAAATAAAAAGTCTGAGAAGTGAGATGTAAACAAGTCATTTAAAATAAAATATTTTTTCTTTTAAATATTTTAAAAGATAACATATACACTCACCTAAAGGATTATTAGGAACACCATATCAATACTGCGTTTGACCCCCTTTCGCCTTCAGAACTGCCTTAATTCTACGTGGCATTGATTCAACAAGGTGCTGAAAGCATTCTTTAGAAATGTTGCCCAATATTGATAGGATAGCATCTTGCAGTTGATGAAGATTTGTGGGATGCACATCCAGGGCACGAAGCTCCCGTTCCACCACATCCCAAAGATGCTCTATTGGGTTGAGATCTGGTGACTGTGGGGGCCATTTTACTACAGTGAACTCATTGTCATGTTCAAGAAACCAATTTGAATTGAATATATATATATATATATCCTTTGGATTGCGTTACCGTCTATGATTCTTTGTTCTTCTAGAAGTAGAGTTTAAAAACCTTGCTGTATTTTTGCGTAGTTAATTAAGAGAAGGCACCCCGCCATCTTGCTTCAACATATTAGTGCTATATGTATTACGGATATGTATTATGGACTCTATGAATCCAACCCTAATGACGTTCCAACTCTATGCAGTAGGCTATAATGGAGAGAGGAGTGATAAGAATGAACCGATTAGTTAAATTAAATCAGACTTCCCGGCACTACATATGGGAGAAAGGAGCTTTTAGGACGAAGCAGTTCATAAAATTAATCTGACTTTCCAATGTTACATTTGTGAGAAAGAGAGAGATAGAGATAGAGGACCTTTTAAGTGACTGTGTCTGATTATTCCATCAGGTTTAAGATTAAAAGAGTGATGTGTGGTTGGGCTACACTATACTCATTAGAAAATTTAGCTTTGTTACTGAAAATGCACTGTTTATGAGCAGCTGAACTACTGTCATGCTACTAAAAAGAGTGGTTCAGTTATTAATGTTGCAGCATCTGCAACTCGGGTAGGATGTTCATAGTTTCTGCTCATTTCAACTATCATTCTGAAATCTGAACATTTTGACATAATGCAATGAATCTCTGGCAACTGTATGAATGCATTCTGAATGTCTATGCTAGCAGACATATACAGTATATTGATATGGTGATCCAGTAAAGAAATGAAAATGAACAACAGGCATTTCTTAGAAAAGGGTTGTTTTTTTTGTACATAAAAAGAAAAGGGCTGTACAAAACATCAAAGAGTATGCTGAAGCTAATGAAGCAAGTGAGTGAAAATGTTTCAGAGTTGCTTTGTTTCTTCATGTTAAAATGTTGGCATGAATAATTAATTCAATTTCGATTAGCAGTAGTGCCTGAACAGCACAGAATCATTTGACAGCTAAATTTAGCAGGCTGAATTTACTTTTTGGAAATTCAAACTCAATACCATTCCAAAAACTAATTTGCTATTAAAATTGCTGTCTCCTTTTATCAATTGTATTTAACAATTTAAAGGGTTAGTTCACCCAAAAATTTAAATTATGTCAGTAATGACTCACCCTCATGTCGTTCCAAGCCCGTAAGACCTCCGTTCATCAAAAACTACGACTTTATTCAGCATTGTATTCTCTTCCGGTTCTGCTGTCAATCCGCGTTCATGAGTCCGCAGTGACGCTGCTCCCTCAGCGTCACTGTTGGATATAATGTGTCCCACGTCCCGCGTCTCCCTCAGACTGTTAACAAAGCTCGGGCGCACTGATAACACGTCAGCAGCGTCACTGTGGACTCGTGAACGCGGGTTTACAACAGAACCGGAAGACAATTCAATGCTGAATACAGTCGTAGTTTTTGTTATTTTTGGACCAAAATATATTTTCGATGCTTCAAAACATTATAACTATCCCACTGATGTCACATGGACTACTTTGATTATGTCTTTATTTCCTTTCTGGACAAGGACAGTATACCGGACATACATTTACAATGGAGGAACAGAAAGCTCTCGGACTAAATCTAAAATATCTTAAAGGGATAGTTCGGCCAAAAATGATATTTAACCCATGCATTACTCACCCTCAAGCCGTTCGAGATGCATATGTCAATCTTGTTTCAGACGAACACATTTTCAGTTATTTTAGAAAATGTCTTAGACCCTTCAGTGGATATAATGTGAAGCAATGGGGTCCACCTCTTTCAAGTCCCAAAATGTGAATACATCCTTCACAAAAGTAATCCATCCGGCTCCAGGGGGATAAACGAAGGCCTTCTGAGGGTAATCCGTGCGGTTTTGTCGTAAAAATATTCATATTTAAAACTTTATAAATGAAAATATCTGACTTCCGGCAACGATCGACGCGGGTGCGTTCACGCGCTTTCGTGTTTTGTTTTGCTCTGCTCTCTGGCTGCGCTGGCGCGTTCGTTCTACGTCACAACAGTTCCTACGCTACGTCTTACCTCGTACGCCGACTTCCATCACCCGTGAACGCGCGTCATTCGTTGCCGGAAGTCAGATATTTTCATTTATAAAGGTTTAAATATGTATATTTTTAGGACAAAACCGCACGGATTACCCTCAGAAGGCCTTCGTTTATCCCCCTGGAGCCGGATGGATTACTTTTGTGAAGGATGTATTCACATTTTGGGACTTGAAAGAGGTGGACCCCATTGCTTCACATTATATCCACTGATGGGTCTAAGACATTTTCTAAAATAACTGAAAATGTGTTCGTCTGAAACAAGATTGACATATGTATCTCGAACGGCTTGAGGGTGAGTAATGCATGGTTTAAATATCATTTTTGGCCAACCTATCATTTTAAAGGGGTCATGACATGGTTTTTTGTTTTGTTTTATTATGTTCCCTTAGGTGCAATTATAGTAATAATATATAGTTTTGTACAAAAAAAATTAAAAAATGTTGTGATTTATGACCTTTTCCCACCCTGTTTCTCCCCCTCTGATTCAAACAGTCTGTTTTGGAGGTGTTTCCCCTTTAAGAGTTCAGTGTTAACGCCCATTGGTATGATTGGCTAACGTCAGTGCTGCTTATGCATAAATTATTAACGTTAATCATTTTGTATCACATGTACACAATGCTCCGCCACGTGAAACTTCGGTCTTCCGATCTTTTACCATCGTGTCAATTTTCAATTGATTTTGATTCATATGCGCGAGGGAGGGAGAGAGAGAGAGAGAGAGAGAGAGAGAGACAGAGAGAGAGAGAGAGAGAGAGAGAGAGAGAGAGAGAGAGAGAGTCCAGTGCGTCATCAAGTAGGGGCATGTCCAGGAGCTCAGGGGCTCCAGTGCGTCATCAAGTAGGGGCGTGTCCAGGAGCTCAGTGGCTCCAGTGCGTCATCAAGTAGGGGCGTGTCCATGAGCTCAGGGGCTCCAGTGCGTCATCAAGTAGGGGCGTGTCCAGGAGCTCAGTGGCTCCAGTGCGTCATCAAGTAGGGGCGTGTCCAGGAGTTCAGTGGCTCCAGTGCGTCATCAAGTAGGGGCGTGTCCAGGAGCTCGGTTGCTCCAGTGCGTCATCAAGTAGGGGCGTGTCCAGGAGCTCAGTGGCTCCAGTGCGTCATCAAGTAGGGGCGTGTCCAGGAGTTCAGTGGCTCCAGTGCGTCATCAAGTAGGGGCGTGTCCAGGAGCTCGGTTGCTCCAGTGCGTCATCAAGTAGGGGCGTGTCCAGGAGCTCAGTGGGTCCAGTGCGTCATCAAGTAGGGGCGTGTCCAGGAGCTCAGGAGCTCCAGTGCGTCATCAAGTAGGGGCGTGTCCAGGAGCTCAGTGGCTCCAGTGCGTCTCAAGTAGGGGTGTGTCCAGGAGCTCAGTGGGTCCAGTGCATCATCAAGTAGGGGCGTGTCCAGGAGCTCAGGGGCTCCAGTGCGTCATCAAGTAGGGGCGTGTCCAGGAGCTCAGTGGCTCCAGTGCGTCATCAAGTAGGGGTGTCTCCATGAGCTCAGGGGCTCCAGTGCGTCATCAAGTAGGGGCGTGTCCAGGAGCTCAGTGGCTCCAGTGCGTCATCAAGTAGGGGCGTGTCCTGGAGCTCAGTGGCTCCAGTGCGTCATCAAGTAGGGGCGTGTCCAGGAGTTCAGTGGGTCCAGTGCATCATCAAGTAGGGGCGTGTCCAGGAGCTCAGTGGCTCCAGTGCGTCATCAAGTAGGGGCGTGTCCAGGAGCTCAGTTGCTCCAGTGCGTCATCAAGTAGGGGCGTGTCCAGGAGCTCAGTTGCTCCAGTGCGTCATCAAGTAGGGGCATGTCCAGGAGTTCAGGGGCTCCAGTGCGTCATCAAGTAGGAGTGTGTCCAGGAGTTCAGGGGCTCTAGTGCGTCATCAAGTAGGGGCGTGTCCAGGAGCTCAGGGGCTCTAGTGCGTCATCAAGTAGGGGCGTGTCCAGGAGCTCAGTGGCTCCAGTGCGTCATCAAGTAGGGGCGTGTCCAGGAGTTCAGGGGCTCTAGTGCGTCATCAAGTAGGGGCGTGTCCAGGAGCTCAGTTGCTCCAGTGCGTCATCAAGTACGGGCGTGTCCAGGAGTTCAGGGGCTCCAGTGCGTCATCAAGTAGGGGTGTGTCCAGGAGTTCAGGGGCTCTAGTGCGTCATCAAGTAGGGGCGTGTCCAGGAGCTCAGGGGGTCTAGTGCGTCATCAAGTAGGGGCGTGTCCAGGAGCTAGGGGTGTAACAATACATCGATATGGATCGATGCATCGATCAAATGTCTAACGATACGATGCATCGATACCACACATAAAATATCGATGTACGGTACCTTTATTTTGACACACTCCATATCCTCACGTAACTTTTCTCCGCTGAAATAGACGCCTGACATGATTGACTGAAACCTTTGTCACAAAAGCTGGTATTTTCCACTTTAAAGGCATCGCATCGCGAGTTTATGTTTTACAGCAGAAACGACAAGCCCCAAAAAGTCTGTTTTAGCAAATCAGTGCGCTGTATTCAGGTCAGGTGACAAGGCTGCTTGTCACTTTGAAAAGACGCGCTACTGAGAGGAGTTTCGTCAAAGCTGACTAAAAGTGATTGAGGATGGATTTCAGCGAACTTCATGAACCTGTGATATCTTCTTCGGCTCGTAAAAAGAAAATAAAAGCTGAAAGTTTTTCACCGAATCTTGCTAAAACAGCACATTTAGTGGTGAGTGAAAAGCTCTCTGTATTGCGTGTAAGTTAATCACAACAACAAAGTTTGACAGGCATCGAAATTATGTCAACTGAGGAGATTAATGTTATAGATTAACCAAGTGTTTTATTATGTATTTTAGCAATTACTTGGCTTTGTTTAACTCTGAAACATGAAATGTAGAGTTATCTGCTTTTACCACACAATAAATATATATAAAAATCCTTTAAATGAACTTTAATATAACAGAGGAGTTCATTTGCAAAAACAGATAACCCCGTTCTTGTTCCTTTTCATCATGTTTTTTTTAAACTTGTAACAAACAACTTGTAAATGTCCCAATTGGGAGAGGGTGTGCAATTTTCAGAGTTTAATTAAACTTTCATGTAATATATTTTTTAATGTATTGTGAGTTAATAAATGTGACTGGTTGTGTACACTTGGCACATAATATCTAAATATCGATTAATCGATCGATATAGCCCTGAATCGAATCGAATTTTAATCGTATCGTAGAATTTTTTGAGGTATCGGCAAATATCGTATCGTTGGCTGAGAGAATCGATATCGTATTGTATCGTGATTAACTGTCCGATTTACACCCCTACCAGGAACTCAGTTGCTCCAGTGCGTCATCAAGTAGAGGAGCTCAGTTGCTCCAGTGCGTCATCAAGTAGGGGCGTGACCAGGAGCTTAGTTGCTCCAGTGCGTCATCAAGTAGGGGCGTGTCCAGGAGTTCAGGGGCTCCAGTGGGTCATCAAGTAGGGGCGTGTCCAGGAGTTCAGGGGCTCCAGTGCGTCATCAAGTAGAGGCGTGTCCAGGAGTTCAGGGGCTCCAGTGCGTCATCAAGTAGGGGCGTGTCCAGGAGCTCAGTTGCTCCAGTGCGTCATCAAGTAGGGGCGTGTCCAGGAGTTCAGGGGCTCCAGTGCGTCATCAAGTAGGGGCGTGTCCAGGAGTTCAGGGGCTCCAGTGCGTCATCAAGTAGGGGCGTGTCCAGGAGCTCAGTTGCTCCAGTGGGTCATCAAGTAGGGGCGTGTCCAGGAGTTCAGGGGCTCCAGTGCGTCATCAAGTAGGGGCGTGTCCAGGAGTTCAGGGGCTCCAGTGCGTCATCAAGTAGGGGCGTGTCCAGGAGCTCAGTTTCTCCAGTGCATCATCAAGTAGGGGCGTGTCCAGGAGCTCAGTGGCTCCAGTGCATCATCAAGTAGGGGCGTGTCCAGGAGCTCAGTTTCTCCAGTGCATCATCAAGTAGGGGCGTATCCAGGAGCTCAGGGGCTCTAGTGCGTCATCAAGTAGGGGCGTATCCAGGAGCTCAGGGGCTCTAGTGCGTCATCAAATAGGGGCGTGTCCAGGAGCTCAGTTGCTCCAGTGGGTCATCAAGTAGGGGCGTGTCCAGGAGTTCAGGGGCTCCAGTGCGTCATCAAGTAGGGGCGTGTCCAGGAGTTCAGGGGCTCCAGTGCGTCATCAAGTAGGGGCGTGTCCAGGAGCTCAGTTTCTCCAGTGCATCATCAAGTAGGGGCGTGTCCAGGAGCTCAGTGGCTCCAGTGCATCATCAAGTAGGGGCGTGTCCAGGAGCTCAGTTTCTCCAGTGCATCATCAAGTAGGGGCGTATCCAGGAGCTCAGGGGCTCTAGTGCGTCATCAAGTAGGGGCGTATCCAGGAGCTCAGGGGCTCCAGTGCGTCATCAAGTAGGGGCGTGTCCAGGAGCTCAGTGGCTCCAGTGCGTCATCAAGTAGGGGCGTGTCCTGGAGCTCAGTGGCTCCAGTGCGTCATCAAGTAGGGGCGTGTCCAGGAGCTCAGTTGCTCCAGTGCGTCATCAAGTAGGGGCGTGTCCAGGAGCTCAGTTGCTCCAGTGCGTCATCAAGTAGGGGCATGTCCAGGAGTTCAGGGGCTCCAGTGCGTCATCAAGTAGGGGCGTGTCCAGGAGCTCAGTTGCTCCAGTGCGTCATCAAGTAGGGGCGTGTCCAGGAGCTCAGTTGCTCCAGTGCGTCATCAAGTAGGGGCATGTCCAGGAGTTCAGGGGCTCCAGTGCGTCATCAAGTAGGAGTGTGTCCAGGAGTTCAGGGGCTCTAGTGCGTCATCAAGTAGGGGCGTGTCCAGGAGCTCAGGGGCTCTAGTGCGTCATCAAGTAGGGGCGTGTCCAGGAGCTCAGTGGCTCCAGTGCGTCATCAAGTAGGGGCGTGTCCAGGAGTTCAGGGGCTCTAGTGCGTCATCAAGTAGGGGCGTGTCCAGGAGCTCAGTTGCTCCAGTGCGTCATCAAGTACGGGCGTGTCCAGGAGTTCAGGGGCTCCAGTGCGTCATCAAGTAGGGGTGTGTCCAGGAGTTCAGGGGCTCTAGTGCGTCATCAAGTAGGGGCGTGTCCAGGAGCTCAGGGGGTCTAGTGCGTCATCAAGTAGGGGCGTGTCCAGGAGCTAGGGGTGTAACAATACATCGATATGGATCGATGCATCGATCAAATGTCTAACGATACGATGCATCGATACCACACATAAAATATCGATGTACGGTACCTTTATTTTGACACACTCCATATCCTCACGTAACTTTTCTCCGCTGAAATAGACGCCTGACATGATTGACTGAAACCTTTGTCACAAAAGCTGGTATTTTCCACTTTAAAGGCATCGCATCGCGAGTTTATGTTTTACAGCAGAAACGACAAGCCCCAAAAAGTCTGTTTTAGCAAATCAGTGCGCTGTATTCAGGTCAGGTGACAAGGCTGCTTGTCACTTTGAAAAGACGCGCTACTGAGAGGAGTTTCGTCAAAGCTGACTAAAAGTGATTGAGGATGGATTTCAGCGAACTTCATGAACCTGTGATATCTTCTTCGGCTCGTAAAAAGAAAATAAAAGCTGAAAGTTTTTCACCGAATCTTGCTAAAACAGCACATTTAGTGGTGAGTGAAAAGCTCTCTGTATTGCGTGTAAGTTAATCACAACAACAAAGTTTGACAGGCATCGAAATTATGTCAACTGAGGAGATTAATGTTATAGATTAACCAAGTGTTTTATTATGTATTTTAGCAATTACTTGGCTTTGTTTAACTCTGAAACATGAAATGTAGAGTTATCTGCTTTTACCACACAATAAATATATATAAAAATCCTTTAAATGAACTTTAATATAACAGAGGAGTTCATTTGCAAAAACAGATAACCCCGTTCTTGTTCCTTTTCATCATGTTTTTTTTAAACTTGTAACAAACAACTTGTAAATGTCCCAATTGGGAGAGGGTGTGCAATTTTCAGAGTTTAATTAAACTTTCATGTAATATATTTTTTAATGTATTGTGAGTTAATAAATGTGACTGGTTGTGTACACTTGGCACATAATATCTAAATATCGATTAATCGATCGATATAGCCCTGAATCGAATCGAATTGTAATCGTATCGTAGAATTTTTTGAGGTATCGGCAAATATCGTATCGTTGGCTGAGAGAATCGATATCGTATTGTATCGTGATTAACTGTCCGATTTACACCCCTACCAGGAACTCAGTTGCTCCAGTGCGTCATCAAGTAGAGGAGCTCAGTTGCTCCAGTGCGTCATCAAGTAGGGGCGTGACCAGGAGCTTAGTTGCTCCAGTGCGTCATCAAGTAGGGGCGTGTCCAGGAGTTCAGGGGCTCCAGTGGGTCATCAAGTAGGGGCGTGTCCAGGAGTTCAGGGGCTCCAGTGCGTCATCAAGTAGAGGCGTGTCCAGGAGTTCAGGGGCTCCAGTGCGTCATCAAGTAGGGGCGTGTCCAGGAGCTCAGTTGCTCCAGTGCGTCATCAAGTAGGGGCGTGTCCAGGAGCTCAGTTGCTCCAGTGGGTCATCAAGTAGGGGCGTGTCCAGGAGTTCAGGGGCTCCAGTGCGTCATCAAGTAGGGGCGTGTCCAGGAGTTCAGGGGCTCCAGTGCGTCATCAAGTAGGGGCGTGTCCAGGAGCTCAGTTTCTCCAGTGCATCATCAAGTAGGGGCGTGTCCAGGAGCTCAGTGGCTCCAGTGCATCATCAAGTAGGGGCGTGTCCAGGAGCTCAGTTTCTCCAGTGCATCATCAAGTAGGGGCGTATCCAGGAGCTCAGGGGCTCTAGTGCGTCATCAAGTAGGGGCGTATCCAGGAGCTCAGGGGCTCTAGTGCGTCATCAAATAGGGGCGTGTCCAGGAGCTCAGTTTCTCCAGTGCATCATCAAGTAGGGGCGTGTCCAGGAGCTCAGTTTCTCCAGTGCATCATCAAGTAGGGGCGTATCCAGGAGCTCAGGGGCTCTAGTGCGTCATCAAATAGGGGCGTGTCCAGGAGCTCAGTTTCTCCAGTGCATCATCAAGCAGGGGCGTGTCCAGGAGCTCAGTTTCTCCAGTGCATCATCAAGTAGGGGCGTGTCCAGGAGCTCAGTTTCTCCAGTGCATCATCAAGTAGGGGCGTATCCAGGAGCTCAGGGGCTCTAGTGCGTCATCAAATAGGGGCGTGTCCAGGAGCTCAGTTTCTCCAGTGCATCATCAAGTAGGGGCGTATCCAGGAGCTCAGGGGCTCTAGTGCGTCATCAAATAGGGGCGTGTCCAGGAGCTCAGGGGCTCTAGTGCGTCATCAAATAGGGGCGTGTCCAGGAGCTCAGTTTCTCCAGTGCATCATCAAGTAGGGGCGTGTCCAGGAGCTCAGTGGCTCCAGTGCATCATCGAGCCCCCGGTTTAGCCCCGCCCAAAAAATCCGGAACACAGCAACGGTGAAAAACTGTTTAACGGTCTAACTCCACAATTCAGTACTTCACAGTTCACATTCTTTGTAATATGTTTTAGCAATACATTTGTAACATTTTAGAATTGCCTTTACAGGGACTTTAATGTTAATTTATGAGTATCTTCTTACCAAATTGTCTAGTTCAAGTCTTTTATCTTAAATTCACATTTGTCCTAACTCTCTGTACTTCTGTCAACTGTTGTCTGTGCTGGATTCCCTTTGCCTTTGGATAAGGTATATAGTTATCATTGTCATATTCTGATTTTGTGCTTTATTCTACAAATAGGCAACACACATGTTGTAGTCAATGTGATACTGTTTCACAATCAGCTCTATGTAAGCCAAAATGAGCTTGTCCTTATAAAACCTTCTAAAAAAAAGGAATTTTAATGGGATTGAGAGAATGGTACAACAGACAGAGTCATTTCTTGGAAATGTTTTTCATGTTAAATGATGTCTTTTTTTACATAAAAATAAAAGGCTCTTACATCAAAGAGCATGATGAAGCTAATGAAGCAAGTTAGTGAAAATAATGTTTTAAAATGAAAGAGCTGTTATTTCTCTTCGTTTTAACTTGCATATGAATAATGTATGAGGCTTCGACTGGGAGTAGTGCCTGAACAGCACAGCAGAGTGTATTTGTTGACTGAAATTGACAGATTGAATTAGCTTTTAAAAACGATTAAAGAGATATGTTGTTTTATTATAAATGTTAACTGTTTTTTAAGGCAGATATGCCATTTTGTTATACATCTTAGTCTTCCAAAGCCCAAATCATACACCCCATTATATACAGTATATATACAGTGATCTTATTGTATCCAAAATGTTACTTTCTGGAAGGAAACCGAAAGTCAGCTATTAGTTTTTGCTTCCAGGAATATGATCGGCTGATATAACTGTGATTGGTTTACAGGCTGAGATCCAAATAAGATGCCTCAATAATTATTTTATTTAAAGGGCATTTGACTACATATTATTAATGTGGTGAATGATGGCTAGATTGTCAATTGTCTCTCTACAAAATAAATGTTTGGAGGCAAAACCAGGTCTCCCGCATGAGGTGCACAGCATGAGCGCTAACACCTCAGCAACAGCTCCAGTCAGAATTCATTTTCAAATCCAATCCTTTCCTCGTCAGGTATGTGCTGCCTTAATAGGGAACCCAAACGTACGACTACAAGCTAATAGTTGTGATAGATTGGGGCATTGAGGAATGTGGAACGATGACATTGGCTTGACTTTGAAGGCTGGTTTCTGCTAGTGCAAACCCAGGCTCCCCGACTTGCCGTTTGACTGATTTCAGGAACATAAATGATAAAGGAGAGGGAATCATTTGACTGGAATTAATCTGTTGATGCTTGAGGGTGTGTTGCCATGTGGGGCTAAAAGGTCTATAATGGTGCATTGCTTCCTTCAGATATTTTAGTGCCGATATTTTAGTGCCGATAAATTTTGATTGCTTTGAGGTGAGAGTTTGAGTGGGTTAAACTGTCATAAAGTCAAATTATAAATCCACTTTTCATTTTTTTTTTGTCTGTAAGAGATTCTATTAAATCAGGTTCCACAAGCATGGGCTGTATATTATTGAATACAATGATGGTATTAAGCAACCCTTCTAAACCCTAAGAACAAGAGTTGATCCTGTGCCCGAAACTAGACAATTCTTCAAGTTTATTTATTTATTACTGGCTTGCAGGTTTTGAACGGTTTTCAAGTTTCCGGTGAGAAATACTGATGGGAGTACAAAGAGTGCAATATGGTGCCCAATGTGATTCCATTGTGCAGTTCTGATTGCACATTTGGCTGAAAATAGCTTGCGGGAGGTGTAAAAAATGACTACCTCCAAAGTTTTGGAAGGCTGCAGATGTCCTGGCAGCTGATGCAGCGGAGACAGATGGATATTGTGAGGACAGAGGAAGTAAGAAGAGAAGAAAATACTAAAAGTGACACTGGACGGGGAATACATCACAATAAGCTAAAACGCATGCGCAGGTCACTTTACTTCCTGAACAAGTCCGCACCCGAGTCCGTGTTGCTTTCACATTCACGCGAACTGCGGCACGGTTCAGGAGCAACCTAACTCAGACCACCTCCTCCAGGTTCGGCACCCCAGTGCGCACCCGGGTCCCATGACAGCGTTCACATTAGCGATTTTCATTCGAAGCGTGCCCCGTTTCGAACTAAACTGCCAGTGTGAAAGCCCCCTAGATCTACACTGGACGGAGAGACATTGAGAAGACGAGCTGCTGTAGTGGTCACTATAGGGCTGGGCGGTATAGCTGAATATGTATATCTCTATACTTTTGATATTTTTAACTTTTGACCATATCGTTGATATAATAATATATACATAGTGGCACTTACTGCTTTGCCTTTGCACTTAATGAACTAGAAAAGAACATTTAAAATCATATTTGAAGGTACCACTGTGCCAATATAAAAATATGAAAATTATAACAAAGCGAGTTTTTTGAAAAACACATAACAAGTTACAGGTCTGTAAGGCTATAGTCACACTGCCAGCAAAAATCTGATTTATTTTTTGCATATCCAGATGGGTTTTTAAAAATAAAAAAATGAAATCTATTTTTTTTTTTTCAAATCTGATTCAAACCGCATTTGGAGGTTTCTTGAAATTCCATTCCAATCAGATTTTTACAGATGTGTCTCCGTCTGGATGTTCTAGCTGCTCAAATCGGACTTCAAATCGTCTTTTAACGCGACACACAAGGACAATGTCAAAACCGGTGACGGAAACACCGCACCCCTCGTTGCATCAGAATAAATACCTCTCTCCTTCGTCACTGAGTTTTGCAGTCTGAACATACTCTTCATTTCAATACTTAATACCAATGTTTTTGACACACATTATCAGATATTTTTGTCAGTCCTGGATATGGATGTAATGGATATTGTCGCATTTTCGGATTCAATCCCGCATTTAAATACGGTTGTCAATCCAGAAACTTTTCAGCATGTAGCTAGTTGCATATAGCTAGCCTAGTAGCATTAAAATAAATATTTTATTTAAATTTTGAAGGGGTTATAAACAGAAAGCATGCAAAAAGTGTTTTCTTTATAATCACTGAAGCTGCAAATCACTTAAGCACGAGTTCTATGAGCTCTGCACACCCGTTATAATTAATAAAGTGGACTGCACTGCACAATGAATCTCTTGTTTACTTCGTTAGAAGTTAGTTATAATGTGAACATGTCGAACACAGTAAGCAAGCATTTTGAGCAGTTCAGAAAACTCATTTTGAGCAGTATTGAGTGGATTTAACTTAAAACACCTCTTTTTGGCCATTTTGTTCATGTGCTCAATTTTAATATTCGATGTAATGTCCAGCACTAGAGGTTACTAGTAACTACTATACATTACTGTTTTTATGTGAATTACTGAAATATAAAACCAGTATTGGCTTGCTTAGTTGGGGACACTTAATATTCAACAACTGTATTGGTATGACTGTACTGACGCTGTTGTATGAGAACTGAACTGGACGATGGCATCACTGTTTAATAGATGAGATTTAATAATGGATGATCTTTACAATGGACCTGAATCAACACTGAACTAACTTCAGCTGAACAACAGCAAAAAATGTATCACTGTAAAGGTGCTTTAAAACAATCTGTATTGTACTGTATAAAATGCTATGTAAATAAAGCAGGATCTGTTTTTGATGTGAACATCATAAAGATGATACTTTTAAAAGCTTGAGCACTGAAAGCGTCTGTCTTTTTAAAGAAAATTGAAAGATTTCATAATGAACCACGCGGCCGTTTTGCACAGCTTCCTTGATTTGAAAACAGATTCATGTTCAAGCAGCGTGAAATTAATCCATATGACTTCACTGGTATATTCTAAGTATTTTGAAACAACGTGGTCACTTTTTATGATGAAATTATAAAAATCTGAGCCTTTATTTACTTTCAAATCAAAAAAATTGTTTACTATGTTAAAATTGGCCAACCTCAAGCATCAATCTTTATTGGTTGTTGCAGGTCATAGGACTAAATGTCATCCCATTTGAGGTTTGTGTCACAACATTTGATATAGTCTGTGTATCAGTGTTTTTCTTTGATACAGATGGTTCCAGTCGACACATTTCTACTATACCACAAAGCATTAAAACATTTCTGTGTAAACAGCTTGTCTTGGTTATTGTATATCAGATGCACCTTTTTTTGTGATTGAGAATTTTAGTTGAAAATCTACTTGATAACACTCTATAGTAGAAAATCACTCGTTATTTAGGGGCAATAGAGCAGAATAAAGTTTTGGGCTGTGAATTTAACTAAAAACATCCATTTTAAATAGTTTTATTCTCCCCTTTAATCCTGATCATTTCAAATGAATGAAGCTGCAAAGATCAAGGGCCTGTTTCTGTGTCATTATCTCTAGTGTCAAGTACGTAGGTGTCCATTTATAATCCAATATTGCTGCATTGTATGCAAAATTGTCAAAAAGCAGATTAAGAATTCATCGTTCTACAATGCACCATGGCTTTGAACAGTTCAGAGGACTCTTGTTATCCTGAATGAGCTTTGCTAATTATCAGTGTAACATATCAAGACCACTTTTAATATTCAATCAAAGCTTTGGAGATAAACATCAAGGCTCACTATGAGTGGGCTTGAAGAATGTCTTTCTTTTGAACTGTTATCAGAGTATGTGTCTGTGAAAAAAAAATCACTCATAACGCACCCTTATCTCCTGGTGTCACAGAAAAACGAAAGATTTAGATTTCAAAAAGGTTGTGCATACAAAAAAGGAACATAACCCTAGCCTTGTCTATCAAACAATAAAGTTTCGTCGAAGCACGGGTTGTGATTCCCTCTGCGTAACTAGCCTGAGGTAAATTTATTCTGGCTTTAATCAAATGGAAAGCGAAAGAACTTTGAATCGTCTCCTGCATCTTGGGACCAGGACGGGCATTGAGTCAGCAACAGCAAGAGCTGATGGGGATCCTGATAGAAGCGAGTTCAATGACTGGGGCTCAGTGGGATTGTCATGCATAATCAGATGCAGAAAATTAGATAGTTAAGCTGTGTATTATCTCACCTGTTATGAATTTTTCAAGCTCCACCGTAGCTTGGCTGTTGAAGATCTATGCTAGTGCTTTGAAATATATTTGTTATGTGAAAAATATATTGTTGTAAGTGATAATTGGTTTCTCCTTCACTCACACAAAAACTAAATAATAATAATACAAATGCCTTTTATTTCTAGGCACCTTTCAAGGCACTCAAGGTCACCTTACAGCATAAAATAAAATACAAAATACAAAACACAACACAGGCATCAAACAATAAAATCACTAAAAGCTATTCCAAAAAAAAAAGTTTTAATCTGAAAAAAAATATAAAAAATAGAATCCAGCAGGAAAATATAATTTCAGCGCCGCAACAAAAGCGGACCCAACACTGACCCTTGTGGAACACCGTGAGTAACTGAGACAGGCTCTGATTGAGCATTCTTAATCTGTAAAAACTGTTTTCTATCACTTAAATAGGATGAAAACCAAAGAAGGGCATTAGCAGCTACCCCACTACAAGCCAATCTCTAATAATACTGAATGTCCAGCCCGTTCTCATCCTTTGGCGTCATATAGGTGACGCTATATGACAAAACGTCGAAATACTACGCACATGGCACCCTTTAGCGTGAATATAACACGCGAACCCAAGGCGTCATAAAGTTGACTGGCATCCTTTAGCGTGAATATGAGACGCAGACCCTACAACACACCTAAACCTACCCATCACTTCGCGTGTTATATTCACGCTAAAGGGTGCCATGTGCGTAGTATTTAGACGTTTTGTCAGGCGTCACTTATATGACGCCAAAGGATGAGAATGCGTTGGAATGTCTAATGGTGTCAAAGGCAGCACTAATATATAGCAGAATAAAGGCAGACAGAAGGCCAGAGTCAGCTGCAAGGAGAATATCGTTGACCTGTGTCAGTACTATGATTAGATCTAAAGCCCGACTGAAAGTGCTCAAAGAGGTCGTTACTTTGCAAATGTAATTCAAGTTGAGTTCCTACTATTCTTTCAATATTTTTTTTTAAATAAAAGGTAGATTGGAAATGGGAAGATGATTATTTAGATCATTAAGATCCACACCAGTATTTTTTAAGTACTGGAGTGATAGAAAGCCCATTTTAATGATAAAGGAGGAGTAGCAGTCGATAATGAAGAATGTATTATAGCTGTAATAATAGGAGAAATTGAATAGATGTAAGATTGAGCTAAAAAAGTGGATAAATGATCGAGTGTACAAGTAGAGGACTTAGAATTTATAATCAGTTTAGTAATATAATATACTGAAGGTAACTCAAAATAATACAAAAAAAAACGTTCTTACTTACCAACACATTTGATTGTATCCAGTTTGTTAGTCACTAGACAAAAACATTTGGCTCCACAAATATTGGCACCCTTGGTAAATATGAGCAAAACGGAGTGAGAAAAATATAACTTCAGTAATTTCTCCTCTTAGTCTAACATTTTATTTAATTTTGTGTTAATATTCGCAAAATATAAATGTGTAATAAATGTTTCTCCAAAATATGTGTGCCAAAACGATTGCCTCCCCGGAAAATTTTAAGAAAGTATATTCACATTCCTATAGTATGCATTTAACCTTCTGGGGTCTAAGGTGTTTTTGGGGTCCTTGAAATGTTTGGACATGCCCTGACATTTGTGCTTTTTTCAGTTGCTTATACACTCTATTTAGCACAAACAGGGCTACCATAATATGTGAGCAACATGTATGTACATGTTTGTATTTTTGAGAGAATATTGTTTATGCATGGTTATTGAAAAAACTAAAAATGAAAGTTTCTGAAATAAGGCCACAGAAAACACATACTAAATATGTGTCCACAAGACTTTTGACTAATGCATGTTGTCGCCTAGAGTTTTTGCTTCAAAATGATCTGAAAACCATCCTGCCTAATCATTCACATAAAACAATAGATTGTTTTAAATTGTGAAAAACATTTTTTGTTTGGAAAGGCAATATGCGAATGGGAGTAAACGGCCCCTCATGAATAATTAGGTGGTTCTCAAAGACCCGCATGAGCCTTTCATTCAGGTGTGTCACACAAGTAAGAATGCGAGGACAATATATATACATATGTACATATATACACACACACACACACACACACATATATATATATATATATATATATATATATATATATATATATATATATATATATATATATATATATATAATGAAAATATAATATAAGTCAAAAGCACATTTTTAGTCATACCTGGAAACAAATCCTGGTCAAACAGGTTATATGGGCCATTCTATAGAATTGGTTCAAAGTTAGAGTTTTGAAATATCTTGAAAAGAAAATTGTCTTTTTCCATAAATCTCTTATAAAGTATTATTTTTTAAAGTATGCCAATACATTTTATCATACATATTTCAAAGTTACGGATTCATAATTTTGATATAGCCTAGCTTGCATTGGAACAAACACTATAACAGTTGATTAGTTTATTTTTGACAAAACATACTATATATTTAACATATGAGCAGAAACTGTCTAACAAAAGCTTATTTGATGTCTATTTTAGAGTAAAAACTATATCAACTATATCCAAAACTAGTCAACGAAATGTTGTCATTACAGACACTATTCTATATCGCGATTTGAACAAATCTCAGTAGGCTATAGCAATATAGTTTGGATGTGTTCATGTAAAAATAACGTTTAAGAGCGAGAGTGAATGAACGCACAGATATGATGTACATCTGTAGTAAACAACATCGCGCGGTCTTTGTGCACTTTACAGACACTATTCAATAACGCAATTAGAACAAAGCACTTAAGAATAAATAACTTACTACATCAGCTGAATCTGTGCTCCTCGAAATTAAACTATCAGCACTTCTGAGGTAACATTTCCAGGATTATTACGATAGTATTATTCCTCACAGCGCAGCAAGATGAGGTAAAGTACAAGATTCTTATTAAACTGAATGTTTTATCCAGCTGATGTGGGCGTTTTCATGGCTTGCCTCAACATTTGCGTTTGAATAATTTTCAGACACGTTTCAGAATGGACTTCACTGACAGAGAGAAGGCAAAATTTGCATCATGTTTATTTTTCTTTATTTGACAAAAAGCAGAACACTTTGTTTTTATTGCGAGTATCCATAAAAAATAGACACTTAACAGGATCTAATAATGTACAACACTTATATGTAAGATCAAAATCAACACAGTATTTTATGAGTCTCTTTTGCACTGATAAGAAAAAAAGTGAGCTTGTCGCGCCGGCGCGATAGCTGACCCCAGAGGGTTAAGTTCATCTTAGTGATCAGGAACACTTAAGTGATAAGTCATGAGTCATGACTTCCTGTTTTTACTGGCCTCTAAATATGAAGTGACACACATGCCAAATTCCAATAGTTGTCCATCCCTATGGGAAAGACCTGAGGATATAGAAATGATGTGTGGCATAAGGTTGTTGAGCTGCACAAATCATGAAACGGCTATAAGATAATAGGTTATTTGTTGGAATACTCATCTCCACACTCAGCCAAACAAACTGTAAGGATCAAAGTTGGAGAACTGCAGATGCTAGTTTGACTTGGGGTCAAAAAGTCTCGCAAAACTATGATCACTGTAAAAAGGGATCAGTTGACTTAACTTATTAATTTTAAGGCAACAGGTTCCCTCACTTTTAAGTAAATAAACATCATGTGCAATTAAAAAAAAAAAAGTTATGTGGAATTGTCAAGACCCTGGACAACCCTGGACAAACTCCAAGTAATAGCAGATATTAAATCCTGACCCCTAACTGACCCTGTCAGGAAGCTTAAACTGGGCCGTGTTTGGATCTTCCAGAATGACAATGATCCAAGGCACATCTCAAAATAAACAACAGAATAACCCTCAAAAAGAGGGACTTAAGTACAGAGTGACGATGAACAGAATACAAATAGGTGTGATCGTTAAATCAATAACCATGGTGACAAACTAGTGGCGAGAAAATTAGAACAAAGGAAACCATAAGCAAACCAAGGGTACGTTTACACGACAACGATATGCTTAAAACAGAAAAGTTTTTCCTTTGAGTTTTCCGCGTACAGGCGACACCATTGTCAAAACGATCCCCACTCACACTTGTCCATTCACACCATTCCAAAAACCCTGTATTCTGCTGCCAGACCATTCAATGCCAATGAAACAATATAGATTAAACATGTAAAGCGCATGTGCATGATATCATCATTTTCAGAGGTTTGCGTTATTGTTGTTTACATGGAGACTGTTTTCAAAAACTTGCACTTTGGAACCCGATTTAAATCATTTGCGTTTTTGTGTTTACACAACCAAATTGCTGTTGTGTAAATTAAATTACAACAGAATACAAACAGGTGTGATCATTAAATCAATTACTATGGTGACAAAGTAGTGGTGGGAAAATTAGAACAACACATATACTGACAAACACACATGTATGTATGTGAATTAAAATTTCGAATAACAATCTTGATGCATAGAGTATTTACAAAAAAAAAATTATATTGCCATTTTTTATAATTTTGAATAATTGGTATAATCCAGGGTTATTACAGTTAAGTAAAACAAAAACCATAAAAATATATTTATATATATATATATATATATATATATATATATATATATATATATATATATATATATAATAAAGTAAACGTTATCTGAAATAAAACTTTAACTTACTTTATTTCTGCTAGTTGACAAGGAAACATTTCTGATTTTCATTTAGTTTAACTTGATTAACTAAAATAACTAAAACTGAAATGAAGATGAATAAAAACGTATCTTAAACATGTATCATAAACAAGTGATAAAAGCTTTACCAAAAGTGACTAAATATTTAATAAAAATGGAAAATATAAAAATAAAATTAATTAAATAAAAACTCAGTATATCTCAATGATACTAAGGCTAAGTCTAATCTGGATACATTTGAAAACTGCGTTTTCGTTTAAAAACCCTCTCCGTCCACACTAGCGTTTTCATGCGTTTCCTGACGTTTCAGTGCGGATGAGAAACTTTTGGAAAACGCTAAATTCCCTTTACTGCACATGTGTAAAACCTCACAAAAGCTCACTGAGATGAGACAGATGGAAAAATAAATTAGAAAGTTCTTCTAAAAGAATAATTGTATTTAGCAAAATATCTCAGCATTCACTGACGCGTCGAGGTCGCACTCACTCACCATTATATGTTTAATCTAAAACGCTAAAACTGCTCTCATGTTTTACCGCAGTACAGCAAACTTTCTGTCATCTTTGCAGGACTGTGATATGAAGAGTGTACAAAGTAGAATATTTTAGCAGCAGTGTGAAAGTGAATAGCACATAACAGGCACAATACCAGTATAAACATGAATATCTCTTGGTACAATATGTGTCACATGACTAAACTTACATCATCGTTTTTAATTACCTCTGGTTTCACAGTCCACAGTACAACGCAAAAATGGATGTTTTCAAATTGATCCACTTTGGAGAGCGTTTTAAAAAACGTTTGTTTTCATTATTAAAAATTTCGTCTCAGTGTGGACGGATGGACAAAACGGAGAGAAACAGATACCCCAGATAGCAAACAGTCATTGAAACTATGTTAAATCAACATTTTGTTGTCAACGTTAAGTCATTGAATCAACATCGAACTCTGATGTTGATTCTACATCATTTTGCACTCTGTTTTAATATTGAAACAACATTGAAATCCTGTCCATAGATCAACAGAATTTCAATGGTATTTCAATTATCAGGAATATTGAAACAATGTTGAAATTTCAACTGAACTAAGGATCAACGTGATTTCAATGGAATTTCAATCGTTTTTAAATGTTAATTTTAAATGCCATAAATTAAATAGCCTGCTTTATCTACAGCCAGGTTGTTAAAAAGTAATGGTATTATCAAAGCTTGTATTAACACTGAACACACCACACAAGCAAAATCATTTTTATTAGCCTTTCTTTTTAATTATTTGTACTCTTTATTTACACTTCAATGTCCTCTGACGCCTGAATATTGTGTCCTCCAGTCCCTCTTGCCCGGTCTGGCGCATGTGAATTGGGTGACGGTGGCTGTTCCCATCTGAGAGCACCTAAAACAGAAAATAAAATCACAATACAAAAAATTAGCATTTAGGCCTAAGTTAAACAGGAGATTATATTTATATGTATTGGTACATTCGTGCCGCGAGATGAAGTATGTAACGTGGGGCAAAGCCCTCCCCCCTTAACGCCAGGCCTGATTGTCAGGCGCTATAACAGTGCGCGCAAAAATCGTGATATCGCATAAGCACTAGTACATTCATATTTTGGATTTGTATTACGACGAGATGGTCTAATCGGCATTCCCAGTTACAACTCGAGACAGTTCTGCATTGGAAAAAGTAAAGTACCGGTAAGTCATGTCTTCTGTGTAATTCTGGCCCGCTGCGGTCACTTCTGTGGGTAGCGCTAGGTGGAGCACTGCTAGTGTTGGTTCCGCCGGTGTTCTCCGGCGGTCAGAAGAAATAGCGGTGCCGTGTAAATAGATTTCACGACACAAGCAATGGGTAGGCTACAGAGACATGTATTTTGAGCTAAATATCACAAAAATAGACTGGACTCGGAGGTTTTGCTAATTTTATAACCTAGAAGAGAACTACAAAGTAGGCCTAGCCTACTTTTGGCAGATTTTTACACAGTGGTAAAACAAAAATCTATTTCAGTGACTGCAGCACTGCGTCGGTTACTAACGTCACACTACCATCATGTTAACGATCAGCCTAACAGTATTTAGTAAAATTCATATCAAACATTAAGCAAGCTTACCTCTACGCTTGTGCCAGGTCCAGAAATGAGCTGTGTCCGGTGCAGTAACGTTGGTATAACACCCGTTGATCTCCCGGTCAACCAAAAATCTATTGATTTTCAATCATATTTCCCGGTCAACTACATATCGATGCATTTTCAATCATATGTCCCCCTCAACTATATGTCGATGACTTTTCAACAACAGCGTCGTTTCCCGGTCACCTATAAATCAATGACTTTTCAACACATTCAGTGATCGCCCGGTAAACCAAATATCAATGCTTAATCAATCATAAAGATAACTATAGATCAATGTTGTTCCAATATCATTGCCATCAACATTAATAACATCAGGTTTTCATCGACAGGGTAATGGTGATTCAACATTAATTTTGCATTGAAATTTCGATATCAACCATAATGATGATTCAGATGGAAAAACAATGTTTATTCAATGTTGGCTTGCTGTCTGGGACGTCTTTAAACGAAAACGTATTAGTGTGGACAAGGTAACACTGGTATAAGGAATACAACATGTATAATGTCGTATTCTATTTAAAGACATTGTGTTTTCAGACAGACTGAGGGCCATATGGTATGTTTTCAATTTTCATGGGCAAATCTCCAATGTGTGAAATGGTTTCGTTTGGCTGATCTGAGTTTGAGTCACGGCTCATGGTCCTTTTCAATCCTGTCCTCCTCTCTCGCTCTCAACATTTCTTCCCAACCCGTTCTCATGAGAAAATTTAACTATTTTACAAGTCAGTGGTGGCAATTCATACAAGTATGATTTTTTTACCCCTAAACCTAACCCTCAGTTGGTTGAAAGCAAATCGAACTGCATTAATACAAATTCGCAGTCAATTCACCATTATATTTACTAAATGTCATGAGAGTGTGTTGTGCTTCATCTCTGTACAGATAAAGGCAACAAATGCCCAAAATAAGTTTAAAAGAGATTCACAAGTGGAGTATTAGGTTTCATATGATTGCAAACACAATTTCTAGCTATAAAACATGAGCAGATCATACAAAACGTACATACGAAGCGTGTAAGATTCAGAAGAATTTGCAAATAAGTCACCAAATCATAAAATGTTTGCAAAATGTCAGTATTTTGCTATGGCCATCAGTTGGGTAAAAAAAAAAAAAAATTGCATTACACTGTTATGGGATATCAGACTCAGATGGTTCGTGGAAATAAGGATAGATTTTATTGCAGAAGATGAGCACATGTTAAAAACAGGTAAGCAATTCAGATATTAATATAGTTATATATTATATAGCAATTTGTGAAGATAACAGGGTAGTAATAGAGTTTACTGTTTTGCAGGTGATGGTGGAGACTGTGGGTGAGGAGAGAGATGTCCAAGGATGCAGACGTCTCGACTTGATAGCAGTAAGTAGACAGGTAATCTTTTAATACAGATGAACTGGAGACACGGAGGAGTATGAGTACACAGGAGAAATGCTGGAGAAACATACTGTAGGTGTTCTAGCAAAGCATTTCTCTAAATGAGACCAGCCAATGAGGGAAGGCGAGGTGTGTGCCTAAATGAGGTGATGATCAGTGGTAGGTGCGGGTGATGGCTGAATGAGTGAGAACCAGGAGGGATGCTGGGTAGCAATATAGGAAGACACCCACATTATATAACTATCATTAACTACATTGTACTAAAGTAGTAATTGTTAGGTACAATGTATTTATTGTGTTCACGTTCTATTGAAAAACACTTGTGCTGCTATTGAAGTGAATTTGGGAGTAATGACACAGCACGACAGGATGAAGATGAACCCAGGAACGGGAGTTCATTGCAATACTGGATTACAGATGAGGTGAGTTCACAGGCAGTCTTTAAACACAAACTGGAATACACAAATTGCTCTGAGAATATACCTGGGCGATCAACAACGAGAAGGTGAGTCTGTAAAACATCAAACAAGGCCATACAGAGAAAATGGCAGCATCCAAACTCACATACTTCCCTATAGTAGGCGAAAAACAGTATGTGACAAAAGGAGGACGTCTGAATTCACAGTACTCATAAAGGAGAACGCAAAAAGTACCCGGATGACCTACTACTTCCGGTGAGATTTTGAAGTGTGTATATGATAGACACTTTACTATCCCATGATGAGGCCACGGGAGAGGATTTGTCAAACTGAAGCTTGTTGGTCACGTGACAGTAACAACATGGCGGTTGTACATTCATACTACACACACTCCTACTATATACTTTTTTAACAATCATGGAGTAATTACTTCAGTAATAAGTACATACTCATGAGAGTGTGTGATTTCAGACTGCCTGTGTGATTTCCTTGAGTTTAAATACAAGTTCTAACCAGTGGATAAGTTGCAGCTGCGTGTAACCAACGGGTAAGGTTAGGACAGGTTTGGGGGCTGTTTACAAAAACATAATTTTCAACTAAAAACGTGAAACTTTGTATGCGCTTTGGCCATTTGTTTACACGACAATGGCGTTTTGGGTGCCTGAAAACAAAGTTTGGAAAATAGGTTTCAAAGTGCACGTCAAAGGAAAAACGTCTCTGTTTTAAGCATATCTTTATCATGTAAACGTAAATCGTGTATGGGTAGGTTTATGGGTAAGGTAAGGGAAGCTCAACAGTGTAATTCGCTTTTGGCTAAGCCCCGCCCCCCTTAGTTACTGTTGCTACGTCCGACAAACAAACTTCATCTGGGCTCTGGTATCAACATGGCTTATGCTGTGATAGCTCTTTCTGCTGAGATTTTATCAAACTTTTATAAAGTAGCAAATAAAGTGTCCGATATAAGTATATAAGTTCAATATATGTTCGAAGGCTATATTCACGACATACAGGTGAAACGCAAGGAACACCGGGGCATCCAAATAGAGGCAAAAGCATACCAGTCACAGTCAAAAAATGAACCACCACATATCCTACTAATCGAGACGGAGGCTGGGACAAACAATATCAAGGAGCGACACTGTTCATGCAAAGCTGGGTAGGTCTCTATTCACTTCTATAATCGTTATTAAAGCAAACGGACTACGCAAGTATAACGTTGTATTTATTAGCAGCGTGTGCTAGACGACACTTGTCAGGATTTGACTTCGGTTTGGGAAGGGAAAAAAACGTAGGTTCCCCTCCAACCTCTCTGGGAAACGTGTATCTGTGTTACAAATACCCCAGGCACAACGTTTAACCATATTTTTGATAAAACTACGACGGTAATAGCCTGCCGAGACCAAAAAGATGAGACGCCTGTGTTAAAGTCAATGGAGCGCTGTGAAAGTGTCGGACCACTGTGGGAGCTCCTTCTTGGCTGCGCTGTGATTGGTCAATCTACATTCTAGGGTGTGGCTTAGCCAAAGGCGAATTATCAGTTTTGGGAACGTTACTTTAAAAAAGTAATTAGTTATAGTTACTCACTACTTGTTCCAAAAAGTAACTGAGTTAGTAACTGAATTACTCTATAATAAAAGTAACTCGTTACCGGGGAAAGTAACTTTTTGCGTTACTGGTAAATAAAAGCTGCTATATGTCAAAGAATTTGGATTCTTTTTGAGCAGTTTTCACAAGTCAGTTGAAATGAGTAGAACAGACAGGTGTTTGTACATAACTTTCGATATTTATTGCACGTCGACAGACAGCAAGAGGTGTATCCTGCTCTTCAAGTGTTATCTTTGTAAGATAAGTAAACAGTTACACCATATAAAGTGCATTTAAAGCTGCAGTCTGTAGCTTTTTGGGGGTTAAAAAGGATCCAAAATACATATTTGAGAAAATACATAACCAGCCAGTGTTCAAAACTCTGCTTGCCTTAGCTGGATTCAAAGCGGTAAGCTTGTAATAATGTCTTTAATTCCAGCATGTCTTTGCGCCATTACGTCACATCTGTACACACACATCTGTACACATAAAGAAGAGTCTCAGCTAGTAGGCTATATTGCATGTGAGGATGCTGGAGGTGGAGATTTATAGCCTTTTCTCACAGCACTTGATATAATTCAACTTTTTGATGGCGGATCGTGAAAGGTTCAAACGACAATCACCAGTGACAACTTGAGATTCACCCGCTGTAAAATGCAAAAGACTTCGTTCGGACTTCGTGGCTACAGAAAAAAAGAGACTGCAACCGGACCCATGTGAAAACAAGGATACATATGGGAAGGACATTACATGTAATCACGCAATGCTGACGTTGTTAGCATTAACAATTTGAGAACAAAGTATAATTTGCATGGTTTTGCGTGATATGATGAGTGATTTTTAGATTTAATCAGCGTGATTTACTGCAATGTCAGAACCAGAACAAAAGTGGATGTTTCTTACTATATCAGATTACATTTTCCAGTGAAAATTATTATGCTGGTCATACTTCCAAAAAGAATAATCTGTGATTCTGAATGCCAATATCCACACCGGCACGGCGACTGACAGACACACACTCTCCTCAAACATTGTGTTCATACTCGCTGTGCCGTGTCGAAGTACAACTCACCTAAAGTTGATAATTCCGCAAATAAATGCAATTGCAGATTTCGAACAGAGATGGCGACAAAGAGGATAAACTGCGGACTGCAGCATTAACTAGCAAATTAAATCTGCTGCTTCATCGCATCTCTGTTTAGCTGTTGTGTGTGTGTGTGGCGCTTGTGCTGGCATGTATGTAAAAACACTGGCTCTGATTGGCTACCATGAAATATGACTCTGCCTTAGCCAATCATAATCGCTTACCTCGTTATTAACCCACCTCTTCACAAGCTGTGTGAGCCAGGTATATCAAACGATTATAGATGCGGTCAGACAAATCAATTTTGGCTGCAATTACATTTATTTTAGTGTAAAAACATGCATGTACACAAGAAGTGCATTGTACCGAATGATTAACTTAAAGGACAAGTTCGGTATTTTACACTTAAAGGTGAACTAAGTAACTTTTTTACCTTAACCGAACAGCTTCGGAGTCATTGGAATGGTTATATTACTCTATTCGGGTTGAATGGTGGTCGTCTCGCACCCCCCTGGTGCCTGTGAGCCGCAAAACCACCCTTGCAACTTTGGGCCGGCGAGGCGCCAGCCGCAGCATCAAGAAGTGTCGCGTGATATCAGGTCTCGCGATGTAACGAATTGCTTTACGGCAAAAAAAAGATCTGATAAAATTCTGATAAAAAAAGCACCAAACAGAAAAACCCGGCGCCGTATACATGTGGTGTTCGAGGCACATACAATACAGACTGCCGACAGTTAAACAGGGCGCGCGCAGCTCTTAAAGGGGCCACACCTTATTTCCACTCGTTACAGCTTCCATCCTACTGAACAGGTACCGGTGTACAGAGGGAGGGGATCAGGCCGTGAGTGCAGAGCCATCTCTGCGTGAGTGCTATTTACGACAGTACAAGTACTCCACAGCGACTCTAGGGGTCGCCGTTTGACAAAAACGGAATTCCTGCATAGTGCACCTTTAAAGCTGTTTCAAGATCGTTTCTGATGAAATAGAACGGTTAAGATAAAAATTTGGACACATGCTGCTGTCCCGAGATGGTTCGGTTTCTGTGGTTGCACCCCCCCATCCACCCCCCCCCCCCCCCCCCCCCCCCCCCCCCCCCCCAATGACAAGGCCAAGGTCAATGACAATGACAAGGTTACTTTTCATTTTCTGTTGATCTTCTCAGATCTACTGTTGAATTCAGTGATGACCCTTAGGTACACTGCCCCAATTACCTGAGTAAACAGCAGCGATACCAAAATACATCCATATGGATGTCAAGAAACATTCATATTTAATATTAGCAACTTTCACTAGCTTTAGTAGCCTAACCAATGTGTAAGGTTGTTGCTTACAACTAATAAAGTAATTCTTGTTTTTTTGTTTTTTTTTGTGGGCTCGCTAATTGCCTTGTTTTTCCTTTGTGTGATTGATGGCACTGTGCTCTGAGGACGTGCCGCAGCCCCTTTCCATCCCCCTGCGTCTTATTAGTCATGCTGAGTTTGGGTACTTCAGCCATTAGTGACTAGTGGAGCTGAGGATAATATTGCAGCACAGCCAAGAGCTCCTCACCTCTCCGGCTCACACACATCTTCTTCAATTAATATGGAAATCAGCTGATCCTCTCACACTACACACTTCTTCTTCGACTGACCCTTTTTTTCCTTCCCCCAAATCACTCGGCTTAATTTGAAAATTAGCCTTTTTATTTCTCAAAGGCGCTTCTTGAGCACATTTTTTGACTTTACTCTCTTTTTGAAAGCTGTCAGGGGTTTTTGATCTGAATATTCACACTTGCCTAGTCTCCCCATTGCTTTAGTGGTTAGTCACAATGTCAATTTAGGATGATACTAGCGCACAAATGTTATTAAGCTACACTACAACAGTTCAAGGGGCTAATCATTGTTTCTGCTTGTGAGAAAGCTCTCCTAGCATTTCTTCTCTCTCTTGGAAATGTAACAAAATTCAGTCACCTGGTGAGGTCAACGTTGAAGGACAGATGGAGGATTGGAAGCAAAAATCTTATCAGTTAAAGCTGAGAGACAAAATAATAGATCTCTGCACAAAACCAAATGCATAAAAATATCGCTCACTCTGGAACATTTCTCAACAAAACTCATTTTAATCCATGATATGAAAGCTTTAGCATAAGTTCTGCCAGGAAGACTCAATTACTAAGTCACTTATTACCTTCACATCTATCCAATCATGTCTTAATACTTTCTGTATATAAGATTAGTACTTACACATGTTTGAGTTCGCAGACGCTGATGCAAACAATTACCTACACCCACAGTTCAGTTCTTGTATAATAGTGTCAATGCAGGCAGATCAATATTATTGTTGAATATTAAATTAAATGTTTAATTTAATGTCCCCAACTAAGCAACTAAAGCATGCCAAGCCAATGGCATCACAGGTGGAAAAAGGCGACAGTTGCAAGGAACCAAAACTCCATCAGGTGTTACATTTTTAGTCATTTAGCAGACGCTTTTATCCAAAGCGACTTACAACTGAGGACTAAACCAAGCGAGTCATTGTGAAGAGGCAAAAACAACGCAAGAAGTGTTCAAAATACAAAGTTCAGACATTGCTCTGAGTAGCATAAGCCAGATAAGCAAGGATTTAAAGGAAAAGGAAAGATTTTTTTTTTTTTTTTATGTTAAGTGCTCACGGAAGAGATGAGTGTTCAGTTGAATGCTTTCAGGGATTCTGCATGATGTAGATGCGGATCCGGCTGGATACATCATGAGTTGTGGTCGTGTCTAGGCACAGGTCCACCATCTAATCTAGATTTGGCCTGGATCCAGCTGATTACAGTAAACCTCGAAATAAGCAGAAAGACTAACATTAGCGTAGATGCCATTCTTCTTATGATGTAAGGGGTACATCGGGTGTTAAAGGAAGTGTTCCCGGTTCCGGCTGACCTAATTTATGCAGCCGAATAATCATTTAACTGATTTGAATAATGTAAATGTGTAATTTTCTATGTGTATGCAGGTTAAAGAGATGTGTCGATTTTGATATTCTAGGTATTATCAACTGGCCAGAGTTTTGAGATCGCAACAGACATGAAGGACTATAATGCGTTAAGAGCTCGCTTAAGTACTGGGGAGCTAAACCATTTAGTGCTTTGTAAGTAATCAGCAATATTTTAAAATGTATATGTGGCATAATGAGCTAGAAGCCCACTTGTCCGCATTATAGTAAGTTCTGTGACGTCATTAATCTGCGCCTGTATTTAGGCTTGAGCGCGTCTTCGGTGAGGTCTCGCCTGTTTGTTTGGTGCTGCACGCTGCTGTGACCGCTCCGAGCGCGTCTTCGGTGAGGTCTCGCCTGTTTGTTTGGTGCTGCACGCTGCTGTGACCGCTCCGAGCGCGTCTTCTGCGAACTCTCGCCTGTTTGTCTCGTGCCGCACACTACTGCGACCTATTGTGTCCCACTACAAGCGTGGTTTTGGCTTCCTTTGGATGGCTGTTGTGCGGGTGTCTGCGCCCTTCAGTTTAAGATTCGATGTGTGAATGATGACTGCCGTGAATCATTAAAAGGATGTCCCTTTTGAGTACCTGAGCCCGTGGCTACGGAGACCTACAGTTCGTCTAGTGGCACCGCTGTTTTGTTATGAGTCGTTTTTCAATGTGGATACTGTTGTGCTCAAATTACACCTTCATAGTCTCTGCTTACACGCACTTTGCGTTGGATCATCGGATGCTTGGCTCCCTTTAAGATTTTGAAATGCCTTGTGCTTTGCCGAGTTTGTTTGGATTTTTCTTGCCTTATTTTGTTTTGTTTTGCAGAAGGATTCATTTGTTTTTTTTCTGTTTCTTTCTGTGTATAAATTGCTTTTGTGTTAATATAATATTCGTACATTTTGATTTATTTCTTTTATTGTTTATTCATTTGAAGTGTCTTGATTTGTGTATAACATTCATACATTTTTTTCTTGTTTTGATGATTTTGGTTAAAGATTACTGAATTTGGTCAATTGCATTATTTATAGTTTCCTTTATTGAATTGGGCCTGTTAGGTTCATCGTCGAGGCCTGTGGGTGGACGAATTCTCTTTATTCACCTGCTAGCTTGCATAACCATTTTTTCTTTTTTTTTCTTTGTGGTATGTGTGTGGTGTGGAGACTGTGTATCTTTTAGGAGCTGTGGCCCTATTTGCGTGGGGAATTGATCGTTCCTCTCCCTGTTTGGTGGTGGTGTTTACACCGTGTGCCGTGACTGATCACTTCACTGGGGCTCTTGTGCTGTGAGTGTGTAGTGTGTAGTGGAACGTACTATATCCATTGCGAGGGCACCTCTAAATGGAGGCCGCAGCTTTCTTTTTGTGAACATGGTAATTGTAATTGAGTGTTTGAGGCTTGTTGCCTTTCTGTGTCCGGGTTTTATTATAAATTAAAATAAACTTTTGTACTTTGCATAAATACCCGTGTCTCCATGTCCTTCTGTCTTTAGTGGGGAACTTGTGCGGGGATAATATTCTCTGGGTGAAATTCCCAGGGTGGCGTAGTCTAGATTAAAACATTTAGTGGTCTTTGTGATTGCCACATATACAACGTTTAATAGGGAGCCAAATGCAGTGTTGACAGAACCTTGGTCTCAGGCCAATCACTCCGCCTTGCTACCAATACAGACTATATATAAACAAACGCTAAAACGTTTTGATAAGAAACCACGTCATTTTCATCATTGTAAAATTTGATCAAAATATAATTTGTTGAGTTGGGAAAACTTTAAGATTTCAAATGGCTGTTTAGCTTATAAAATTCTTAATGGCCCCACCACCTCTTAGTGAGTTTAAGATCGGATAACAGTCGTCTCACTAGAAGGGACTGTGTTATTAATTTCAGGAAAACTGCTTTTAGTCAGTCTGCCTTCTCTATTAAAGCCTCAAAAGAATGGAATGACATCCCAACATCAGTTAGAGAATTAAATAGTTATTATGAATTTCGTTCTTCTTTTAAAACTTGGCTTTTTAGCATGCAAATATGTCAACATTGATTTTTTTTTGTTTTTTTGTATTGTATGGTTTGTTGTATTTTATGTTTTGATTAAATTGTTGTATTTATATTGTATTTTTAGGTTGTCTATTGTAGATCTGGCCTAGGACTGCAGATGAAAACTAGCCTTTTGGCTAACTCTGGCATATTTTGACTTGTCATGTTAATATGCATTGTCCTTGTAATAAAGAGAAATCGAAATCAAACCAGGCTAATATGGTCATAGTTCTAGTAAGAACTCGAGCTGTTGCATTTTGGACCAGCTGTAGTTTGTTTATTATGCGTGCAGGGCAACCACCCTGTAGAGCATTACAATAATCTAGCCTTGAGGTCAAGAACGCATGAACTTACTGTTCCGCATGTTTCATTGAAAGCATATATCGTAATTTAGATATATTTTTAAGATGGAAGAATGCAGTTTTACAGATGCTAGAAACGTGGCTTTTAAATGAAAGATTGGTATCAAAGAGCACACCCAGGTTCCTAACCGACGACGAAGACTTGATAGAGCAGCCATCAATTGTTAGACAGAATTCTAGGTTAGTACGTGCTGAGGTTTTTGGTCCAATCATTAGAAACGTCTCGGTTACGTATGGTAACCCTCGTTCCCTGAGTAGGGAACGGAGACGTCTCGTCGGAGGAGTTTCCAACGAATTGGGATCACGCTAGGGAGACCAATTGCCTTCGAGTGAATTAAAACGAGCCAATAAATATTGGCATGCGGGATTTGCATTCCGCGTCCCGCCTGTCAATGCGGGTATAAAGAGGAAGCGAGCGCACACACATTTGCTTTACGCTGAGGAGCCGGACGGTGTCCAGTCCTCCGCGAAGGTACAGCAAGCATGGCGACGGGACGAGACGTCTCCGTTCCCTACTCAGGGAACGAGGGTTACCATACGTAACCGAGACGTTCCCTTTCGTATGGGAACTCCTACGTCTCGTCGGAGGAGTTTCCAACGAATTGGGATCCCAAATAAAACGCCATGGTGCTGGCCCCTTCCAGCGCCCAGCTGAGCTCCCCGCCAAGCAGTTTCATCTTTAGGGCGGGGGCTAGCTAGGAAGAAATCACACTGCTGTTCCGCAAGACCCGCTCAGAGGATTTGGATAACACTGGGGAAACGTGCCCATGTGGGAACGTTGCGGAGCCCCCGGCCAGCCTGAAGGGAGGCACTGAATACACATATGAACTAGCCCGTAGGGTAGTAAAACATATGGGAGTCCTCGAGGTAGTCCCAGCCCGTAGGGTGGGGAGCATACTCAGCAAGGACGACAGAGTGAGTCTGTCGAGGGGAAGACACGGGGCTAGCCCGTAGGGTAGCAGGAACGTGGAAAATGACCACGAGGAAGTCATCGTGAAGGTCACCCAGTCTACTAGCAACTTCTTAAGAGAGGTAATAGACCTAGCATCAGGCGGTCCGCCACGCCTGATGCCGAGGGGTGATGGAGGAGCTCAGAAGGTTAGCCGTTTGTTGGGGAACCAAGGAGCAAAAAGGCGCACGGATCCAGCTCATAAGGCGGAATGGCGTAGCAAGCCGACAGAACCTATTCCCTCGCGCCACTGACCGTAGCGAGTAAACGGGAGGAAACCGGTTCAGCACGTAAGCTATAAAATCTGGCAAACGTGTTAGGTGTCGCCCAGCCCGCAGCTCTGCAGATATCTGTCAGCGAGGCGCCTTGCCCCAATGCCCAGGAGGAAGCAACACTCCTAGTGGAGTGAGCCGTCAACCTGGGAGGGCAAGGCATGTCCTGGGATTCATAAGCCCGGACGATAGCATCCACTAGCCAGTGGGCTAACCTCTGCTTGGAGACAGCCTTCCCCTTCTGCTGGCCTCCGTAACAGACGAAGAGCTGCTCTGAGGTCCTGAAGCTTTGCGTTCTGTCCACATAACAACGTAGAGTACGTACGGGACAGAGAAAAGCCAGGGCTGGGTCTGCCTCCTCCACGGGCAGCGCTTGCAGGTTCACTACCTGATCTGCAAATGGAGTGGTAGGAACCTTGGGCACATATCCGAACCGGGGTCTCAGTACCACGTGAGAAAGGCCCGGTCCGAACTCTAGGCACGATTCGTTGACCAAAAAAGCCTGCAGATCCCCGACCCTCTTGAAGGAAGCTAGAGCCAATAGAAGAGCGGTCTTTTCAGACAAAACTTTTAACTCTATGTCATTTAAGGGCTCAAATGGGGGCCTTTGAAGCGCTCTCAGCACGAGGGCTAAGTCCCAAGAGGGTACAGGGTGCAAATTACGAGGAGGATTTAACCTCCTAGCACCCTTAAGGAATCTGATGATCAGGTCGTGCTTCCCTAACGACTTCCCGTCGATCACATCATGATGGGCAGCTATTGCGGCCACATATACTTTGAGGGTGGAGGGAGACAGCCTTCGCTCCAACCCGTCTTGTAAAAAGGAAAGCACGACACTGATCGGGCAAGTTCGGGGGTCTTCCCGGCGGGAAGAGCACCAGACGACGAACAGGTTCCACTTCAACGCATAAAGGCGCCTCGTAGAGGGGGCTCTAGCGGAAGCGATGGTATCTACCACGGCCTGTGGTAGGCCATCTAGAACCTCCGCGTCCCGTCCAGGGACCAGACATGGAGTCTCCACAGGTCTGGACGCGGGTGCCAAAGAGTGCCCCGTCTCTGAGAAAGCAGATCCTTCCTCAGAGGAATGGGCCAAGGAGGTGCTGTCGCAAGGAGCATGAGTTCCGGGAACCAGGTCCGGTTGGGCCAGTACGGCGCAACTAGCAAGACCTGCTCCTCGTCCTCCCTGACTTTGCACAGTGTCTGTGCGAGAAGGCTCACTGGGGGAAACGCATACTTGCGTGGGCCCCGGGGCCAGCTGTGTGCCAGTGCATCCGTGCCGAGGGACCCTGCGGTCAGGGAATAGAACAACTGGCAATGGGTCGTGTCCGGAGAGGCAAACAGATCTATCTGAGCGGCTCCGAAGATTCCCCATATCAGCTGAACCACCTGGGGATGGAGTCGCCATTCTCCCGGAAGGGGCGGCTGCCGTGAGAGCTCGTCGGCTGCACGGTTGAGCACACCAGGGACGTGAATGGCCCGAAGCGACCTCAGATGCTTCTGATTCCATAGGAGGAGATGGCGGGCGAGTCGCGACATACGACGGGAGCGTAGATCCCCTTGATGGTTGATGTACACCACGGTCGCAGTGCTGTCCGTACGGACCAGTACATGCCTGTGCAGAAGCAGCCCCTTGAGGCGGCACAAGGCTAAGCGTACTGCTTGCAACTCTAGGCAATTGATGTGCCAATGCAGCTGAGGCCCCGTCCACAGACCTGAGACTGCATGCCCGTTGTACGTGGCCCCCCATCCGCTGGCAGAGGCATCCGTGAAAACCACAGCATGCCTGGACACCTGGACTAAGGGTACTCCGGCCCGTAGAAAGGCAGGGTCCGACCAAGGACTGAAGGTTTGGCGACAGTGCGGGGTAATGTTGACCCGGAACGTGCCGCTCTGCCACGCCCATCTCGGGACTCGATCGTGAAGCCAGCGCTGAAGCGGTCTCATATGCAACAGACCGAGCGGCGTAACTGCGGCTGCGGCTGCCATATGCCCCAGGAGCCTCTGAAATTGCTTCAGTGGACCACTGACCTGCCTCGAAAAGACCTGAGGCAGTTGAGCACTGACTGGATGCGCTCCTCTGTGAGGCGCGCAGTCTGACTGACCGAGTCCAACTCCATACCGAGATAAGAGATCCTCTGCGTGGGGCAGAGTTTGCTCTTGTCCCGGTTGACCTGAAGTCCCAACCGGCTGAGGTGCCGGAGCACCAGGTCCCTGTGATCGCACAACAGATCTCGTGAGTGAGCTATTATCAGCCAGTCGTCGAGATAGTTGAGAATGCGAACGCCATTTTCTCTCAAGGGAACAATGGCCGCCTCCACGACTTTCGTGAAGACGCGGGGCGACAGGGCCAAGCCGAAGGGTAGGACCTTGTACTGATATGCCTGACCCTCGAACGCAAACCGAAGAAACGGCCTGTGTAGAGGCAGAATCGAGACATGAAAGTACACGTCCTTCAGGTCGATCGCTGCAAACCAATCCTGGGGACGGATGCACTCGAAGATGCGTTTCTGCGTAAGCATCTTGAATGGGAGCTTGTGAAGGGCCCGATTCAAAACACGCAGATCCAGGATTGGTCGTAACCCACCGCTTTTCTTGGGTACAATGAAATAAGGGCTGTAGCACCCAGACCTCATCTCGGCTGGAGGGACCGGCTCGATCGCGTCCTTCGCCAGCAGGGCAACGATCTCTTTCCTCAGGACAGGGGCGTCGCCACTCCGCACTTGGGTGAAGAGGACACCCCTGTACCTGGGAGGCCGGCGGGCAAACTGAATTGCATAGCCGAACCGGATGGTGCGAATGAGCCACCTGGACGGTCTCGGAAGCGCTATCCAGGCTTCGAGAGACTGAACCAAAGAGCCCACTCGGACCACCGGCGTACCCGCGGGGGGGCAGCGAGGTGGAAGGCAGGGACCCGCCCTCGGAGGCATTGTTGCGGCCGAAGGTGGGGTCTGTGTGTGTGGTGCAACACTTACCTGCTTCCACCGGGGGGCAAGCAGCAGGAAGGCCCATCTTTCTCTGGGGCGTTCGATTGCTGACTGTCCCGAGGCGAAGGTAGGAGGGGAAACGAGGAGCGAGGCTGGGAGGCGTCGAGTCCTGGCTTCCGCGCCTCCTTGCCTGGCGACAGATGAAAGTGACGAGGCCGTAGCGGCGACACTGGCATCTGAGCGCTTTGGCCAGCGACAGACGAGAGCGACGAGGCCGTAGCGGCGTCACTGCCATCTGAGCGCTGGGGCGAGGGGAATGAGAGCGGCGAGGCAACGTGGCGGCGCACACTGTCATTCTCACCCTCTAGGAGGGGAAACGAGGAGTGAGGCCCGGGGGCGTCAAGTCCTGGCTTCCGCGCCTCCTTGGCCAGTGACAGACGAGAGTGACGAGGCCGTAGCGGCGTCACTGCCATCTGAGCGCTGGAAGAGGGGGAAAGGAGTGGCGAGGCATGGGAGCGTCACTCACTGCAGTCCGCACCTCTTGTGACCCAGAGATGGAAGAAATCGCTCTATTGAAAATGTGGGTACCACTGGACTCTGGGAGCCAGCAGCGGAACAGGAACTGAACAAATTCTCCACCCGGCCCTCCTCCGGGGGTGGGAGAGGCGAGGACACCATCTCCCTGAGAGCAACTTCCTCCAACCCTGTGTCACCCGTCTCAGGGCTGCTGAGACAGGTGGCGCCGTCCTCCTGCGAAAGCTAGACGTCACCATAAAGCTGGCTGACATCTTTTTCACAGGGGGCTGACACCCTTGGCGACAAACAGACCGAGGAGAAACCAGGAGTGAGTCGACTTTTTTCATATCGGGTCAGCTCCTGGTCTCCTCAACCTGCTTCTGAACTGTGGAGAGCCGCTGGGCACAGTCCCCAACAGTGTCGCCGAAAACGGCAAACCCTGTGAGATAGGAGCACCGAGAAAGCGAACTTTGGCGATGTCTCGTACCCCACAAGGCCTAGCCGTGGGATGCTTCTGGACCACCAGTGTGGACATCGTCTGACCGAGGGCCAGTGCTATAACTTGCACAGCTCAACCCCGACTCAGAACTACCCTTGTGTAGTCAAAGCCACCCCAGCCACTAAGGGTAGTGAGAGAGGAAAAAAACTTTCTGCAGATTTTGGCATGTCTGGCTTTCCACAGCACCAACATGCTTCCATACTGCTAAAAGCCTTTTTCACACGCATCCGGGCAGGCACGGGGGCGGGGCAAGGCAATTACGCGTTGCACTGCGCCCCCAGAGTAGCCCAGGAAGTGTGGCTGTCAAGTCTGAATCCGATTCAGCACGAGCACACACACCATTACAGCGGGAACTCAGCGTCATCATTTCCAGAGTGTAACAGCCCTCTCTCCGATGCAGCGATCGACATCTGATCCTCCCCTGGAGCCCTGAATGAAATAGCTGGTCCCTCATGAGAAGAACCAGAGATTCCACCCGAAAGCTGCCAGGCATGCAAAACAGTGAACGTGGCCATACCTGATGGCACACGGCACGCTGAGCGCTCAACCCCTCGAGAAAGGCAAGCGAACAACGTGCCGACGTGGTCATGCTCTCGTAAGAGAGCATAAACCACCCACGAACACAGTCTCAGCATGTTTGCGATGCGCTAGAGGAGTGAGTGTTCCGAGGAGGTGGTCTCGTCAGAGAACACTCACTGTAATCCTCTAATCACCAATGCTATTAGCCAAAATAGCCCTCCACCGTTGGCCACCAGAAGAGGAACTAGATCGGGGAACAGTCAAAGGCGCGCATCTAGAGCGCCGAATGACGCGCGCTGGGTTGCCGTGACAACCCGCGCTGTCAGCCGGCAGCTCGACGGCACACGGCACGCTGGGCGGCTCAAGCCCTTACGAGAAAGGGGAGACGACCAACGCGCCGACGTGGTCAAGCTCTCACGAGAGAACATAAACCACCCACGAACGCAGTCTCATCATGCTTAAGCCCAGGCACGTGAAACAGTGATCGTGGCCGTCAAATGAGGACAGGAAACGACCGCATCCAGAAACACACGGGTGAAACGTCATCCTGAAAAGGACGCGATCTTCACCCGTGTTGCTCTTTTCACAGAAAACGCTCTCTTATTGTGCTGAAGCACACAGGGATAAACGCGGCAACACAGCGGGGAAACTGCAAGCCCGCTGTGCGCACTCAACCGAATACCAGCTGTGACAACAGCTTTTTGAAAAAACAGCAGATCGCGTGAAGCAGCAGCTGGTACCCGGGAGATCGCGAAGATCGCTGAAGCGCCGTCACACCAACACAGAGAGGTCTCGGAGAAAACAGCAGACTCGTTGAGCGTGAAGATAAATTATTAATCTTGAAGCTCATCCACTCAGAGGACACAACCGTTCGGCTCCGAAGCTAAAAGCAAATGTGTGTGCGCTCGCTTCCTCTTTATACCCGCATTGACAGGCGGGACGCGGAATGCAAATCCCGCATGCCAATATTTATTGGCTCGTTTTAATTCACTCGAAGGCAATTGGTCTCCCTAGCGTGATCCCAATTCGTTGGAAACTCCTCCGACGAGACGTAGGAGTTCCCATACGAAAGGGAACACTGTTTTTTTCAGAATTAAGTAATAGGAAATTACTAGTCATCTAAAATGTTTATATCAACTATGCATTTAGTTAATTTCTTGAATTGGTTCTAGTTAGTCATTATGGTTTTTAATTAGTTAAGTCTTGTAAGCTGTTCCCGTTTAGTGTCCTTATTTACTGTGTATTTATAACGTTTCTGTTCAGTCCACTTTCGCTTATTGTTTGTGCATAGATCACTGTCTCACAGGTTAAGAATCTTGTTCTTTGTTGTTTAAATACACCCTGTGTTTATACCTCATCTTCTTCTTCATCTTCCTTGGATCTTTGTAAGTGTTTATTTTTCAGTGTGATCGTTGGTACATTTTACCAGTATTTACCATACTTTCAATACAAAAATTAAAATGTGAAAATATGCAGTATGAAAATTATTTTTAAATAAAAGCATTTTCTTTATCAAAAAACCTTTTTCCAAAAGGTACATCTTGAAAAAGGGGGGGGTCGTCTTATAATCAGGGTTGTCTTATTTTCGGAACAATACAGTAATAGCCCCTTTCACACAGTGTTTACTGGTAAATTACCAATAAGAGATCTTGTGTAAACAGGACCTTTTCAAAAATACAGATTTAATACTGGCAATTTACCAGTAGAGCCCCTTACACAGAGCGTTAATCCCAGAAAATTGGATCCATCCGGGGATCGATCAATCTCGGGAGCCTCTCTCTTCAGCTCTAAAGTGTGTAAGACTAGCTAACGCATTTTCGACGCGGCCATTACATGTCACATCCTGATGTAACGTGTCTTTACGGGATTCTTACGGGATGTGTGTGAACGCACGCACAGATTCCAGAAAATGACAGTGTGAATGAACCAAAATCAAACGATACCAGGACACATTATCAGTGTATTTTCCGGAATCCCTGTGTGAAAGGGGCTTCTGAAAAGTCGTGACATTACCAGTAAATTACCGGTATGATGCTGTGTAAACAAAGAATGAAGATTACCTATATGAGCCTATTCAAGGTCATCCTGTTGAAGGAAGAAGCTCAGCGCTCAGCGCTTAATGGACATCACCGATTTACCGATATTTTTGTACTGATGTGTAAATGGTATAGGCTATCGGTAAAAAGACGGAAGACCATTGCTTGTGTGAACAGCACATTTGTGTATTTACCGGAAAGGTCCTTCTGGTAACTTTTCGGTAATTTACTGGTATTGCTGTGTGAATGGGGCTAGATGTTGTATTTCAAGACATTTGTGAAGTGTTTATGTGTAGAACAAATTTCCTAATTTATCCCAAAGGGTAATTTAGTGGCTGGGAAAAAACATTGAAATTGTAATTTCTTATTGTTTGTTATATTTATTTGTTTGTTAATGTTGTGTAACAAGGACACTGTAACACGGACACCTTAAAAATAAAGTGTAACCATTATTACAAATAACACCATTTAGAATATCTCATTTCTAAATACGTATTCACTTATGTTTCTCTCCACCTAATTTTATAGGCTGCTTTAAAACTTTATATTCTCCTCCTTTCTTCACTTCTAATCCCTTTTGGAATCCTTTCACTGTGGGAATGTCTCTAAAGTCTAAAGTAGAGAAACACAATAGACTAAATCCCCCCTTTTTTGTCTCTCAAAGAAACGGAAAGCATTTTGTAGTCAAAGTTTTTAAAATGCAAACATTTCCTGTAAATGCACATTATGGTGTGTGGGTAAGTGTGACTGGCTCTCTATCTGATCAAACTAGATACGCATTGAAATGCAAGATGTAAAAGCTATTTAGCTAAAGAATATCCAGTAATATCAGGATAGAAAAACACATGTTAGTGCCAGGTGGACAGGGGCCCATATTCTGTTATTTGCATGAAAAATGTGCTTATTTGCTTAAAAAATATATATAATTATTAGGATCCTCTCTGGTCATTAAAGTGTTGCAGTTTCACAGCTAAAAGTGGGTCCTGCCATCTGGACTTAATCTGGGATTTTCTTTTGCAGTATATGAATCACCATTAAGCCTAGACATTGACATAATAGTGAGGGCACTGCCTCAGACACAGTTTAACAAAGTAATGGAGATTTCATTGCTGATGTCCATGGCCAGCAGTCTGAAGGGCCTTTGTTTGCAGCTGCGCTCAGCCGGCTGGCCCAATCACTCGTGCTTTTGGGCCAACCTCCTGCTGACCTCCATTTGATAACAGAGGCAGCCCCGTTCTGGTCCCCTTGTGACCTCTCAACGTGAGCCTTTTAAAGGATGGGGTAAACTGTCTGTGCTCAAGCTAACACCTGTGGATGGTTTGCTGGTTTTCCTTGTGCACACTCAAATAAATATCTGCCTCAAACTCTGTATTGTGGTCCACTGATAGATTTTTGCTGAGGCTGTTTTTCCCATTTGTCTCTGAAAAAGAATCAAGCTCCGATTTTGTGTATAAAACACACGCTAGATTGTTTTTATTACATATTGTAGTTTAGTTTCAGATTTGTGTAATTAGTGCTCACAAACCCAAAAAGTATTCAACTTTTCCACGTGTTTCTGCTATTAATTTTTAAGTGACTGAATTTACAGTCAGATTTTCACAGAGATGACATGGGACAGTATGCAACCACTCAGACCACACCTTAGCAATCACATAATAACATCCTGAATTATGGGGTTACATCTAACACACAGTCGAAAGTACTGTAGCTTTTTTTTTAAATACTCCAAAATGAGTATCTTCTTTTTAAAATGTTTTGACCTTGTTATATTTAATCAAATTAGCATAACTGGAACTTCTACCAGAAAGACTCAGAGGGAGGCAAAATTACGTAACAAAGCATTAATTTATTAACAGACCAGCAAGCAAGTATAATGTTATGAGTTTCTTTGGCGTAGGCCCCGTCAGTAGCTCTCAATCAGAGGGTAACAGAATCTGCATTTCCTGCCTGAAGACGAAGGCAGGGGCGCAGCCGACCCCCGGGGAGGTATGGACAGGACCATCCTGGTGGTGGTGGGGAGGTGGAGGTGAATGTTGGCGTCAGCATCTGCGAACTCAGACATGTGTAAGTACCGATCTTTTATACTACGAGTATCAGGACACGATTGATTAGATGTGAAGGTAATAAGTGACGTAACAATTGAGTCTTCCTGGCAGAACTTATGCTAGAGCTTTCATTTCCGGTGAAACTTCAGACTTCTCTCTGGTGATGTATGCAGGACATCTCCAATCATTAGCCTCGTTTCCACTGTCAGGGTAAAAGCGGGCTGCTAGTGCGTGCTAGGGCCAGTCGCGTTTCCTCTGTCACTTCCAGGGCTTGATCGGCCCTAGTCGGGGCTTCCTCGGGGCCAACGGCCAGGGTTTTTTGGCCCGCTGAATACCTTGATCCAAAGCGAGCCAACTCGGGCTTGAGGAGTGGTTACAAACAGAGGCAGAGTTTGTCTGAGTCAGGAGACGACAGCGACGGATGATTTAATATATCAGAGCATCAGCATTAAAGACTTTTAACATCATTTTAGCTCAAAACTCACTTTCAGACCGCAGCGAGTGTTTGAAATAACTTCCGTTTGTGATCCGATGTGGATTCTGATCACCGTACAAGCCAGAAATATTTATGCGCGATGCAAAAGACTATGCGCGCTAACCATTACCATAGTAAACATGGTAAATATGACTGCTTGAAGAAATCAGACAAGTAATATAGGCTATCACAACCATGTTTTTATGTTATCTGTCAGTACTCTACAGTCTCTTTATACCAGACTCTCTGATATCCATTTTTAGCTCTGCATATGTAATAAAAAAAAGTAACTCTGGTTTTTCGAGAGCTTCTTCTGTTTCTCTGACTGAAAATATAACTGTATTGGGAGAGAGTGCTAAAGCTCATCCTCCTCAGTTCTCAGTTCATATTTTTGATGGCAGTTCAGACAGTGGAAACGCAGCATGGTTTTGGGCTCGGTGCTACAGGTCCGAGGCTATTAGCCCAGAATGGCCCGTTTAAAGCCCTCGCTCGCTCTGGCCTGACAATGGAAGCACGGCTATTTAGTCATCTTAAACTCGCTCCTGCAAGCTCATGTTCATCTGCCTCAACTTTTGAGTGCAACACATACAAAGTTCTGAAACTCTAGATGGCGATCACATTATCTTCACAGTGCAACTGATTGGTTGCTGTAGCCATCACACTGTAAAACCGGATAAGTTAATATAACTCAAAAAAAATAGTTGAAACTGATTACATCGAAAATTTTAAGTGATCCTAGCTAAATTTTATAAGTTAAAAAAACACAATTTTTAAAGTAAATGTTACTAGGTAATGTTAACTGATACTAACTTGATATTACAAGCTAATGTAACATTATTAATCCAGTCATTTTACAAGGAGTTTTTAGGTGCACATAACCTATTAAAATCAATTAAAGATAACTTACATTTCTTTGTAACAATACAATTTATTTTACCTTCATAAAAACATTTTAGTTTCAATTTCTCTGTAACAAATTACTCAATTTTTTTGTACGTTTTTAGATTTACGTCATCAAATAACTAAGTTACTAACAATATCATTCTGAAATAAAATAAAAACAGGTTAACACAGACAATTTAAATGCAAGTTACTCTTTTATTAAAGTGACTACAAAACATCAACAGTAAGTTTGTCAACTGGAAATACTCCAATACAGTGCAAGGCCCTTCAGAAATGGTCTGAGATAACTATCACTTTTAGAAGTAGACAATATGGATATCTGGATATCTCCCACCTGTAAACACTTCCGTCAAGAAGAAACACTATTCAAAATTCACACATAGCAGTAACCTTAACAATATACAAGTTATATATTAGAATACAATATAAAATAAAATAAAATAAAATAAAAAAAGGTTTTTAAACCGTCATCTCTAGGAGTGGTATATATATAACTTCTACCATGGTAGTCATTTTTTACATAGTAAATCAACTGAGAAACTGTTCTGCAAATTGCACAATAGAAAAAATAGTGTAAAAATCCAATATTGCCATAAACATTTTGCTCAATGATTTACTAAACTGCACATAATGATCTATGTACTATGTAATGTACTATGTATTAGCATACATAAATCAAAGATATGATTACTACAGTGTAAACTGCAATACACACATCGTACTGGATAACACATCAATACAGTGCAAACATGCCAACTTGAACAGCAACACATTTAAACTGTATGTTGAACAATCATACTTTAAAACACATATGTAAGCTGTTTTCCAAAAAAAAAATTCCTTTGGTGTGCACTAAAAGTGAAATTTTGAATGAAATGTCAAATAAAGGAGTACCTTTGTAATCGTTGTTCAAACACTGAGGTTACTCCACTGCAAAAAGCTCATTTTTAAGACTCAGCTTAGCTTCCCGCATCCTCCAGACCCATCAAGACTTTCTGGGTAAAGTCAAATGTGTTGGCCAACTCTTTTGGGTAACTTAGATCCAATGCGTAAGTTAGTCCAAAAAGCATGTCAAATGCATCAGCCAATGTGGGAAAATCGATAACCATGTTACCCTCAAGTACAACTGCAATCTTCTCTGGGCAGAAGAACGTGGCATCTGTTGAATTGCCACAAATGGAGAGGAGACCGAGTGGTACGTCATCAATGCCCGGTTCATTAGATTGTTCAACCTGAAGACAAGAACAAAGAACTGTTACTCTAAACAAAGGATGACTGCTAATAAGTGACAAATATTTACATCTATTTCAAACCATTCTATCCCATACAGTAACTACAATTCCAATTAATATAGTAAAAACATGGAATTAGAACCAGGATGACATCTGAATGGCGATGTGAGATTGTTAGTAATCAAACAGTGCAACACTTACATCCCACGTCTTGAGAAAGTTGGAGTCATAGATAGGCGGGGAGAGCACGGAGGACGGCAGCTCGTCGAACATGGACGTCCACGTTTTCCTTCAGTGTGAGAATTAGAGACACGAGTATGAGAATCTTGATTTAACGTGGAATATAATCCGCACAGCTACACAATACTATGCATCTCTCAAATGTCTAACCAACTGACCTGGAGGTTATATATCCTGAAGAGCTGACTCAGTACTTCAGACACTTACCCTGTGCGAGCAGCTTTCTTTCTGAACAAGCTCTGAAGACGGGGAGCATGCTGGTCCAACACGGCATAAAAGTGGTTCTTCAGGTTGATGTTTGTAATTTTATGAAACTCTGAACAGATCTGCACAAATGAATAAGTGATTAAGCCAAGGTATGTATACAGTTTACATTTGTGATCCTGTAGAGAAAAAAAAAAAAAACGTGCTGCAAAATAACATTTTGAACTTCAACTGTCAGCTACAAGTGTAAACCTGACACACTGAAAAATAACCACAAATAAAAATGTGCTGTCAGTTTACTTATCCTTCAACCACCGAAGATGTAGGTTACTTTCTTCAGTTGAACACTAAAAATATTTTTTTTTAGCTGAACCTGTGGTCCTTGGTGATTCATAAAATGCAAGTCAACGGGTGCCACCACTTTGTCAGTAAAAAAGAAGATATAGACATCATTTTATAACATTATTACCAGGAAAACGAGAGTCTGGAGCTCAAGATTTCTGTCTCAGAGGTATATATTTTGTATTGCTTGTTTGTTTTTTGACTCGCAAAGTGACAGCACCCGTTGACCTGCATTTTATGAATCAACAAGGACCATGAGTTATTAAGCTAAAAATCATCTTTAGTGTTACATCTTGCATGGCCAGAGAGAGAGTAAATTAATAGCAAATGTTCATTTCTGGGTCAACTATTCCTTAAATATAACATTTTCAAGTGAAAATGTAAGAAACAAACATTCCATTTGCATACTCTGTGCCATCAATAGAGACTTTTGATGTACTGTATATGTTTCGGCCGTCTGTCTTGGTCTCTATGAAGTCTCTTGCCACTTGAGGCAGAGTAGTGACTTGGACAGTAGTAACACTTGAGACCTGTATGTGGGGTTTGAAAAAAAATGGTGCATTGAGGTGATACGCCATCATGTGCTGATGCCTGGTAGCCAGGGTTTTCAAGACATTCTTGAAATTCTGTGTGTCATGCATCACCCTTTTGACAAAGCGGTGTTTTCCCTCAAATCTCATGGTCCACAGATGAACCAGAGGACCAAAACACTTTGTCAGTTCTGGGTAGTGTTCGATATAATGATGCTTGGGTCGGAGTTTAAAGTCTGGAAACACTGCTTTAAGAACCTGTCTGTGATCACTTATTTTAGTTTGCATGTACTGGATGGATTCTTCTGTGAAAGATGGAGACAACACTAGCTGCACAATTTCTTTAAGGTCCATCAATATGGCCCATGCTTCATCTCCTTCAGGGACTTTACTTCCTACCATAAGAGGTAATAACCTCAGCAGAGTGGAATTTTCATGCCCATTCCCACCAATGTTTCGTTTGGCAGCAAAGGTTTTGGGGATTTGGTGAGGTTTATCGAGCCTATCAGTGTGCTGATATGGAAATGTGAGGATTTTTTTGTTTAGATCTTCAAGGGTGAAATACTTCTTTCGAATCATTTCACTGATGCACAAGGCCAACTCAACAGGCACAATACCCTCAAACAAATCATGCAGAATATCAGGTGGGAATCCAGTAATGGGATGAAAATGCTGCAGTGCCTTGCTGAGAGCACAATCACCTGTAACACCAAAATGGGTTACATTTTCTCCTTGCACAACATTTTGCACATGAAGAACATGGCAGGCCTTCGTTCTCATGCAAAACTGTCCTTCAGAAACTTCACTGGCTTGTCTTTGATCTGCAGTACAGCAACAAAATCTACAGAAATAATGTCCTCGGAAAGACTGAACAAGGCCTGCAAGACCATGAGCAGCCAAATTATCAACTGCCACAGACAACACAGTGCCCCTGATGCACTGACCAAGACTTTCAATGAAAACACCTTCCTTCTCAAGTGTTTGCAAGTCTTTCAACAAAGGTGACAGAACACTTTCATAACCACACTTCTCCACGTCTGGTACTTTGCATAGCAGAGCTAGCTGTATGACATGTAGGCTGAATCTATACTTGCTGGGTAAATTGGCAAGTAACCAATACACTGCAGAAAGCTTGTGGATCTTTCTAGCTGTGCCTAAAGGATTTGCTAGTTCAAGGTCATCCACATACAGAATCAGCGACAATTTCAGCTCTCCTACTTCAGACAATTCCTCATTTTGTTTGAAGTACATTCCGTCTTTATGAGACATGTACGTTCCAGGTGGCGATGGTTTGACTTCTTGAATTTTCTCAAGAAGATCAGGATTTTTAAACATTGTTTGAAGCATCTGAAGTAATGGAACATACACGGCTGTGTGTCCATTGGAATCTACTGTATATTTGTCACGGTAGACATACTGTATTCACTGGTTCCTTCTAGTCTTGTGTTTATGTTGTTGTATGAGTGCACGTGTGCAAGGGGCGTGTCTGTATGTCATTACCTGATCATCATTACATCACCAGCTGCAGTTGATCTCACCACGCTACTTATACTCACCGCTGTTCTCTCATCTTTGTCAAATTGTTGTTTGATGTATCCCTGTCTGGTCTTCTGGTTCGTGTTCCTGCCTGGTGTTCCTGTTCGTCGTCTTCCGTGTGGATTTGGTTCGTCTCACCGTCTGTCTGCACTGCACCGGATCTGACCATCGAAGTCACTGCGTCACCATTCACCACCTGGCTTACTGTGTCTTGGACTTTGTGTGCAAATAAATAGTGTTAACTCGCGTTTGCTTCCTGTGATCAATTTGACAATATTGAATTGGAAATACTAGAGGATAGTTACTCTCCACAAATCGTTTCCTTCGCTTACCAGTGGACAGCTCCGCACCTTCTGCAGTAGCACTGACAAAGATGTTACTTTTCACTACAGCTTCCACGAATTCATTAAAGGGTTAGTTCACCCAAAAATGAAAATTAAGTCATTAATTACTCACCCCCATGCTGTACCAACCCCGTGAGGCCTTCGTTCGTCTTCGGAACACAAATGAAGATATTTATGATTAAATCTGAGAGGTGCATGACTCCTACATAGGCTCCCTAAGGGAATGACACTTGACGGCCCAGAGAGTCATTAAAGAAAATGTTTAAATATTCCATGTCGCAACAGTGGCTCAACTATAAGTTTATCAAGCGACGAGAATACTTTTTGTGCGAAAAAACAAACAAAATAACGACTTTATTCGACTATTCCTTTTCTTCCTTGTAGGCCTGAAACGAGACTTCAAGAGATTTCCACGACGCATGCGCGAGAATTACGATCTCCTTAAACTACTTCAGTTCAGTTCTCGCGCGTGCCCGTCGTGGAAATCTCTTGAAGTCTCGTTTCAGGCCTACAAGGAAGAAAAGGAATAGTCGAATAAAGTCGTTATTTTGTTTGTTTTTTCGCACAAAAAGTATTCTCGTCGCTTGATAAACTTATAGTTGAGCCACTGTTGCGACATGGAATATTTAAACATTTTCTTTAATGACTCTCTGGGCCTGGTACAGCATGGGGGTGAGTAATTAATGACTTAATTTTCATTTTTGGGTGAACTAACCCTTTAAGAAGGACTTCACTGAGAGTCTGATCATACTTTTGCAGAACCATGATAATTGAGTCTCTCACTAGAGGTTTGGAAAGTGAGAATATCTGTATCAAACATTCAACTATGTCTTGTATAGCCATCTCTGATACATGAAGAACACTGTGCATTTTCAAGAACAGAGAAGCCAAGTTGTTCCTCAATTGAGCTTACAATTCATCTGTGTCATATCTTGACTCAAGAGGATTAAAGTCAGTAGTCTCTAGCTCAAAAGAATCCTGAAAGGAATCAGGCTCATTAGATTCAACTTGAATTTGCATTGAGGAGCTGTCAGTTACTGTCAAGATGATCTCGTCCTTAAAATCTGAGACATCACCATCTGGATGATTCCTACTATTGTGGGCATTAAAGGAGGAATAGACATTGGTAGAGTACTGACAATTTCTGAATGGACAGTCCACCATCTCATGTTGTTTTAAATGTGTCCTTAAACGACTGAGAAGGGTTTTATCGCTAAACAGCTGCTTCAGTGCACATATAGAACAGATGAATGATACACATTCCATATGATTTACACTATGCACAGCTGTCTGAGTATGCAACCGTGTTAAGTGAATTTTCAACGCATTTATTGACTGAAATGTGCAGATACAGTCATCATAGAGACATGGCAATGGGCTGATTGAGGAAACATTGCCATGATGCAAACGATAGTGTTCAAGCACCTGTACCCTTTTATCAAAGACTGCAGCACAAAGTTTGCACTTCCATGCCATTTTTTTTTCAATTTGTGTTGTGCACTCAATATTCATTCACATTTTAGCATCTCTATGCAATGAATGTGTATTAATAATTGGACATAAACATACCAAAATGAACTGCCAGCTGCTTCACTTTTAGCCTGAAAAAAGAGAGATTGAGAAGTTAGTCAGGTTGTAATATTTGCCAAAATACTAGTAAAAATATGTGAATACATACACGACAATAATCAGCTATGTAACTTAATAGGCATTATGCTCAGTCACTCTCAAACCTTAAACATTTAATTTAAATATTTTTTATACTGCACAATTTGCTTTTTGAAATGTCACATTTTAAGCAAGAACAAAAATGCCTCCGCTAAATAACACAAGCTACTGGTATGGCTTTGGCAAACTATTTAAATACAATTTTATAAATGCCTGTCCTAACAAAAAATGTACAACACATGGAACAAAGTGCATCAAATTATTGTCAAACCTCTATGAAAACCACCAATTTAGTTGTCTATTCATGCGTGCCAATTAAATTGAATCACAGCCCGCCATTTTGAGGTCTTTAAAATGTGTTGCCCGAAAACATTTTAATGTGCAAACTGATGCACATTACCGATGCACATTAACCGATGCAAAAAGACAAAATGATATCTAAAAAAAATAACTAAACACAGGTCAGTTGCTTCAACAATTGTAAAATGTCTCGAGACATTCTTATTTGCTTTGCAACTGCATAAAATACATTAACTGCTAAGACATTAAAACTATTTGCAGAAAATAAAACAGGGAACTTACCAGATTAGCGTGCCCAAAGAGAAGAGGAATCTGGAAGGCAGCACAACGAAGAAAAGATTGTCACCAGCAGGTTCAGCAAACTGCATGCCGCGTTTCTCATCAAAGGTCCTCAGGCAACACCACTTCAAATTCCCGATCGAAAAATATCACCACCTATTCTATTTTTATAAAATATGATTGAGTTTTTCACGTGTCGCAAACTTAGCTTGACAAATTTTCATCAGAGGCGAGCAACAAAAACATGGCGTGTTATCGCGAACTTGCAACTGCTAACGTTGAAGGAGGAGCACGTACGCACGTGCGTGACGTCAGACGGGAGTATAGTAAAACTATTTGAGTGCACTGACAAAAACAAACGAAAGCATTTAAGTGCTGTAAACTTAAAATTTCACTTTCGCTTTAACCCTCTGAGGTCGGCTATTCGCCTTATTCACCTGGCGGCCATTTTGAAAACTCGAACGCCGTTGAGGGGTACACAAACCCGGAAGTTTGACTCCGACGCAGCAGCATCAGCAATGGAAACCTCTGTGCGGACCACCAATCTTTCCATGTATAATTGTATTGATCAGACTCAATCTGACTCCTGTACATCCTCCTCCTAGCTAGGGAAACTGATGTGATGTATCCCCTAGGTTAGCTTGTGACTAGAAGCTAAATACCACACACCGATCACGCCCGCGCCAATCTCTCTCTCCCTCCCTCACACACACACACACACACACACACACACACACAGAGTTCGATCGCGCCCGCGCCTCCATTTTTATACCGTGTAACGTTATTGTCCGTGTAAATTCGTGCACCGAACCGTGACGCCCGTACCGTTTTGGTTCAATACGAATACATGTACCGTTTCACCCTGCTCAGAATATGCTTATACTAGTGAATCTGTGGTGGTAGATTTTAATAACATACATTCTGTTACGGGTGTGGTGCAGGTTGAAGGAGAGGCAGCAGTCAGCAGATCAAATACAATAATCTTTACTAAATAACTCAGACCAGGAATCCAGACACACCATATACAAACGTACATACGAACGAGAACCGACCAGGAGTGAGGGAGAACACAGGGTTTACATACACAGAGAACAGATTAGGGAAACAAGGCACAGCTGGGACAAATTAACTAAACACAGGTGAAGGAACTGAACACAAACGAGGAGCGGGAAAACTGGGACACTGGACTGAACCAAAAATACTAAACAGGGGGAAACACAGGACATACATGTAACATTAGCCCCCCCTCCTGCAAGGCGCGTCCTCGCGCCGAGTAACATCAATAAGGGTGGGAGGGTGGGCGCCCTGGAGGCTGACGAGGGAGTGGCCTACCCGGAGCAGGAAGCCTCCGGGGCGGAGCAGGACGTGCAGGAGGCCAGGGCGGAGACTTTCCCTCGGGCGGCCAGGGTGGAGAGTTTCCCTCGGGTGGCCAGGCTCGGCAGGGCTGCAGGGAAGCTCAGGCTCGGCAGGGCTGCAGGGAAGCTCAGGCTCGGCAGGCGTGCACGGCGACAGCGGCGAAGGAAGCTCTGTGCTGGACGGGACCAGCGGCGAAGAGGGCTCGGTGCTGGACGGGACCAGAGGTGAAGAGGGCTTGGTGCTGGACGGAACCAGCGTTGCAAAGGTCTCTGGGCTGGCCGGAACCAGCGGTGAGGGCTCTGTGCTGGATGAGCTGACGTGGAGCGCGGATGGTGACATGGCGTGCCACGGGATGAGGCTGTCCAGACATCTGGAGAGGGCCTCTCTCCAATCCAGACCAGCGATGTCTGGGAGTTCCCGTGGATCTACCTCCTGGGCCCCAAGCCGGTAACAAGCCTTTATCACCTCGTCGCTTAGAGAGGAAGAAGCAACAAGGGGAACGAACCCCCATGTGTATTGGAACAGATCGCGGCTCTCCATCGCCAAAGCCGTGATCTGTCCAACAAGCTCCCAGCTCATCTTGTTTGTTTGGTCGGTTCTTCTGTTACGGGTGTGGTGCAGGTTGAAGGAGAGGCAGCAGTCAGCAGATCAAATATAATAATCTTTACTAAATAACTCAGACCAGGAATCCAGAAAACACTAACACACCATATACAAACGTACATACGAACGAGAACCGACCAGGAGTGAGGGAGAACACAGGGTTTACATACACAGAGAACAGATTAGGGAAACAAGGCACAGCTGGGACAAATTAACTAAACACAGGTGAAGGAACTGAACACAAACGAGGAGCGGGAAAACTGGGACACTGGACTGAACCAAAAATACTAAACAGGGGGAAACACAGGACATACATGTAACACATACTACTGATCTTTGGGGAAACGGTGAAACGTTTGTCCTCTGTTGGATTTTTTCCTGTGTGATGAGGTGCAGCGGTGAACACAGCAGTGAGGCGCCATTGCACTGAGAGAAATCGCGTTGTGAGAACTACCGGAAGTGGTAAGTGTACCCCTCAGGCTCGGTGGAACGTTCGAGGTGAATAAGGCGAATCGCGCCGGCGCGATAGTCTCGCTTTTTTCTTATCAGTGCAAAAGAAACTCAAAAATACTCTGTTGATTTTGATCTTACATATTAAGTGTTGTACATCATTAGATCCTGATAAGTGTCTATTTTTTTGTGGATACTCACAATAAAAACAAAGTGTTGTGCTTTTCGCCAAATAAAGAAAAACAAACATGATGCGCGTTCTGCCTTCTCTCTGTCAGTGAAGTCCATTCTGAAACGCGTCCTAAGATTAAATTTAATTCCGCGAATACTTGTCATACAGGCACGAGTGTTTTTCCATAATGAAGCTTGAACTCTCTTCTTTTAAATGAATGAATTTATATAAAAAAACAAATATTCTCAGCTTATGTAATCTGTATGAAAAGAGAGAGATGTCAGTATTTTTCTTTCCAGCTCATTATACCTAATTACGCGTTAATGTGCCACGCCCACGGAGAGCGCGCGCTATTCAAACACAAATGATCTTAGACAAGCCGTTCGAACATGCCAACGCCCACCAGCTGGATTATAAAACACATCGTGTTTAGTAAGTATCTTGTACAGCTGTGTACACAGCGTATCCTTTCGCTGTGAGGAATAATACTATCTAACCCTGGAAAATGTACCAGAAGTGCTGGTAGTTTCATTTCGAGGAGCAACGGATCCAGCTGATGTAGTAAGTCATTTATTCTAGTGCTTTGTTCTAATCGTGATATTGAATTTGTCGGACTGTAAACCGCAAAAAGACTGTTTAAATATGAATTGCGTGTCTGTGTGTAGGCTAAATGATGAGTGAACGGCATAGGCGCGCGCGCTTTGTTTACTACAGTTATACAGCGCGTGTCTGTGCCTTGTTCATTCACTCTCGCACCTACATTAGTAAACGTTATGTTTACATGAACAACACATACAAACTATATTGCTATAGCCTACTAAGATGAGTAAAAATAGACTGAAATATGTTGAAATAAAATGTCTGTGCAACAAGCTGCAAATTCACATGTATATACTAATATATCATACACAATATATTACAGACTAAATATGAATGTTTAGACACGATTTTGTGATTAGTTTTGTATAGATTATAAAGTTTTGATTGTAAAAAAAGACTACTGTCACATGTTATGGAATTTTTCTATTATTACTCTGATTTCAGTGATTCCTAATGATGGCCTCATCTGTTCTCACGAATGTAGTGAGAGGGGGCCTTTGATTGATAATTTACTGTGGTTGGGAGTCAGTGGAGGTAAGGAAAAGCAGGTGGTCAAGGGGTCATCTTGAGTGCATTTGTACGTTATAGCCTAAAGGGTTAAGGGGGCATTTACCTCTCAGGGCCAGGGAGAAATAGGAAAAAACAAAGTATATCTCTCCTGTGAGGGGAGGGCAGAAATAAGGCCTTGGAGGACACAAGATATAAAAAAGACAGACACTGCTTCTCCTTATCTGTCCTCACTGACTCACGAATGTGTATTGGTGACGAAGATCTCTCTTGCAAGAGAATAAATACTTTTTAAACTATTAAATTGGACTCAGAGTGTCTCTTACTCAGTGATGATGTTTGTTGGGAAGGAAAAAGCCACAACACACATTAAATAGGTACGCTTTTGTTCACCAATTTCTGCTCATAGTTAAATATACTATAGTATGATGTTTTGTCAAAAATAAAGTAGGTATATTGAATTATCAACTAAGATGTTATTATAGTGTTTGTTCCAATATTCAAACTAATAAATCCTTACCTTTTTTAATACGTATGATAAAATGTATACTTTTTACAAAGAAATACACTTGAAATATTGTTAAAATTGTAATTGTTGTTGTAATTGTAACCTATTTGTAATTGGTTACAATTTCTAATTGTAAAATATGTATAGGCTATATAGATCATTTCTTTTGTCCTTGCATTCTTTGGGATCCTGTGACACACCTGTGTGAAAGGGCTAATTAATATGCAGCTCATTATGCGGCACATTATCCGGCCTTTGTCTTCTCAGGTGTGAACACGCCTCCACGCATATTGCCTTTCCAAACAAAAGGTGTCTAATAAAATTTAAATCAGTATGTTTTTGTGTAAATGATTAGGCAGGATGATTTTCAGATCATTTTGAAGCAAAAATTCTAGGCAACAACACTCATTAGTCAAAAGTCTTGTGGACACATATTTAGTATGTGTTGTGTGGCCTTATTTCAGACACTTTAAGTTTTAGTTTTTTCAATAACCATGCATAAGCAATATTCTCTCAAAAATACAAACATGTTTCATAATTGTTGCTCAGAAATTACGGTAGCCCAGTTTGTGCTATATTGAGTGAATTTACACCTTTTCCATTAACATGTTTATAAATAACTGAAAAAAGCACAAATGTCAGAGCATGTCAGAACACCTCAAGGACCCCAAAAACCCTTAGACCTCAGAGGGTTAATTACACAAAAAATTAAAGGCGAATGAACGTTTTTATTTTTTTGAGTAATTACAACCCATTTTATTTATCTAAGTTGTACTGTTTGGTTTTACAGTGCAGGAGTCAATGAGCTTGCTGCTCAACATTCAAATACTTGGCATTGTTTGCTGTTAGCATTCTGCAATGTGCTTTCAGAAACCCTCCAACTTCCCCAGCTCCACCTGTATAGATCTGCTATGGGGGGTTATTCATGTATGTCATATGTGCAGCAGCAGCATGTCTGTGAATGCATTGGCAGTAGCAAGTTTGCTAAAATGAACAGCAAATCAGAGTTCTCTCTCACTGACGGCCACAAAGACGATTCAAACTTGCAGTCTAGCAAGATGTGTGGAACACACTGCAAAAACTAGCTCGACAGACGCTCACTTGTCACGGCCCTTAGAATACATTTGCATTTGCATATCAACGTCCAAGCAACCACTCACATCACACTACCGATGTGGTTTTGAACGTGTAAACGTATTCTTTGGAAAACTCAAAAATCTGCATGCTAAATGCTAAACAGACTTTATGAAGGTATGAGCAAGGACTCCATGTCTGTCTTTTAGTTTTTGTAAATACAATTCAGGGTGGCATTTGCTACATCACACCATTGGGCCAGAGATTTACAATACCTTACAAAAAGTAAAAAAATGCTTGGCCAATGCTTCAGTACTCAGGGGTGCGATAGAGTTTTCTTCAAATGTCTGTGCCATAAAAGCAGAAGCATTTGTTTGGGCCTTAGAGTTATTGTTAACCAAACACTGTTGTTGTGCAAATGAACCCATTAAAGAACCCATTAGAACACATGCCAGAACACATTAAAAGTTTCTGTTTTCAGTTAAAATGGTGTCGTGTAAGCGGCCCCTAAGTTAATAACTAATGATCTTTGCAATAGAAGTGAATCAATCAAAACTAGCTTTAGCTGGACAATAACTTTATTCTAGAGCTGCTGTAAAGTCAAAACAAACTCTGTCACTTTAATTTCCTATTATCACTTTAAAGCTGCTTTGAAACAATCTATATTCTTAAAAGTGCTATACAAATTAAGGTGACTTGACTTGACCTGACTTATTGTTTTTGTTTATACAGATTGCTTGTGCATATGCAAAGGTTTTTCATTTGAGTTCTGTTGTAGGCTACCAACATTAATGAAAAATCGAGTGCATACATTGTATGTAAATTCTCAAAGCAAAGAAATGAAAGCTTTAACGTAAGTTCTGCCAGGAAGACTGTTGTTACATCACTTATTACCTTCTCATCTAACCAATCATGTTCTAATACTCGTAATATAAAAGATCGGTACTTACACATGTCTGAGTTCGCAGATGCTGACGCCAACATTCACCTCCACCTCCCCACCACCACCAGGATGGTCCTGTCCAGGGGTCGGCTGCGCCCCTGCCTTCGTCTTCAGGCAGGAAATGCAGATTCGGTTACCCTCTGATTGCGAGCTACAGACGGGGCCTACGCCAAAGAACTTTATAACACAATACTCGCTTGCTGGGCTGTTAATAAATGTATGCTTTGTTACGTCATTTTGCCTCCCGAGTCTTTCTGGTAGAACTAGGTAACACTTTATTTCGATGGTCCACTTTTGACATTCTACTTACTATAAGTACCTTTGTAACTACATGTTAACTAACTCTCATTAGAGTATTAGTAGATTGTCTGCTTAGTATCTACTAACACTTTACTTTGATAGTCCCCCAACAGAGATTCTACTGACTATAAGTAACTTTGCAACTACGTCAACTTATTCTACTAACCTGAACCCTACAATAACCCTAACCTAACAGTCTACTAATACTCTAAGTATTAGTTAGTTGACATGTAGTTGCAAAGTTACTTATAGTTAGTAGAATGTCTAAAGTGGACCGTCAAAATAACGTGTAACCAAGAACTATCCACAGTTGGTAATCTCATATTGTTTATGTATGGTCAATATCAAGTTTCAGTTTCGCTATTTGTATGTGCCAATGGTGCCTAGCTCTATGGTTAGAGTACAATCCTCCATCGCTAGAAATGTCTCTAAATCTGCAATATTAAGGTCTTTCAAATGTATGTAAACGTCACACCATTACTTAGAGTCTGACAAGAGAAGAGTTGATTTTAAAAAGCCTAATCAAGAGGCCTGGTTCATGATATCGCTACTGCAGATAGCCTATGGTTGTGTAAAAGGTATAATTACTGCCTTACAATTAAAGCCTGATAGTGTTTCCTCTCCCGTGAATGCACTCCTAAATACACACTTTGAAGTTATAATGATGGTTCCCATGAGTTAGGAAATTCTTTGCGGCTATTGCAATTATCGTTAAAACGACCATGGATCATTGTTCTTTAGTGAAAGAGAGGAATGCAATGACAGCCCTCCATTACGACTCTAAGAGTTACGCTTCACTCAGTAATCGTCATTTCTCTTGACCCGGGGTTATTTTTGTATAAAACCTTAATGCTAAACTAAGAAAACGTTTTTTTTTTTGTTTTTTTTTAATTACGCAACCACTAAATGGCTCATTAAAAAGTAATAACAAAAATAATGTTGTCTGTTTTCCCTCCGCAGTGTCTATGAAATTAGTCTTCTCTTTCCCTGCAGTGTGGCTCCAGTAGACCTAAAGGTTTTGACTTACTGAATGAGGTTTCCTGAATTAATTTGGCTATGGATAACCTCTCAAAAATCCCTGATTACATATGGAAATGAGAAATCTACCAGCTAAAACATGCTCACTCGTATTGGAACAAATGACCTACTGTGCAGCAGTTGACTAAAGTGATTAAGTGTTTCGAAACATTGAACATGAGTGTTGTAACAGCTGCTTTGCAGTTGATCATCAACATAAACACTTATTCACATGTGTTTTTTCTACATTTAAGCTGGGAAAGGTTATGCCACCTCTCTCTGGCTCTACGCCATTAAAGTCAATAGCTGTTCCTCTACAAAACTCAATATTGACTTGATTTAGCCATTATATTTCTAATGTAACAGTTAAGCTGCTTTTATCCCTGTAACACTGGCCACTTTATTCTATGCAGATGTCAATTGCTTCTGCTGTAATAACAAGAACAGTACCTACTGACATGAACATTGAAATAACCAAGTAAACGAAGCACTCTCCAGTCTGCCAAAGTGCTCTGATTCTGAGACTAGATTAATGCAGTGAGATAGTCAGGTTCAGTGCTGTGGGAATAAAGTTATACTGACTCCAGGCAGCCTCCATTGCCTATGAAAATGTGTATATTGCCATGATGTTTTAAAACTCAAACCTTTCTTTCCTATTTCCAGTGTTGCAGATGAAAATACTGTATGCAATTCAAAACTTTACTTAAATCCTTTATTTATAATGCATTATAAAGGTATTCATAATGTAGTCTCTGTTATAATGCATTATATATTTTCAGAAATAACTGTAAGTTAAAAAAACATTATTTGCAAATCCCTTGATACATCTGAAAGTAGTTGTTCCCTTTCGAAGGGAACTCAACAATACGTCATCGACGTTATGGGGAACGCCTCAGGCGTGACAGGTGTCTGAAATCAAATACCAACTCACAGCAATCATGTTGACCGGCGACAGCCCGTGCATCATCAGCTCGAATGATGAGCGCGTCAATCTGGATGTATAAAAAGGGTGCCTTGAAACCGTGACAACATCCTTTCGTCTTCAGGGACTGTTTGTCTGTTTGAAAAATAATCAACGTGCAAGATGAAGCGTACAGAGAAGCGGCGTAATACCTTCCGCAAGTGTGCTGACCCGTGTCCTAGATATTTGACACCGGGAGATTCACACGATCTGTGCGTGTTTTGCCTGGGGGAAGAGCATGCGCGGGAAGCTCTCGAGGGAGCTTTCTGCGCGAACTGTGAGAGTTTTACGATCAAAACTCTCCGCTCTCGTCTGTCCCACTTCTCGAGGGAAGTGGGCGCGGCATCTGAACCCCGCGGTTCCGGTCCCGCTCGGGCTGAGGCTCAGCGGCGGTTGATCTCGTGGGGTTCTCAGATGGAGCTGGCAGATCATCTGGAGAGGGGTGTTAACCTCTCGGATGATCTGCCAGCTGACGAGGGTGAGTTACAGGTCGATGTTGAGGATGTTCTTTCTCTCTCTGATGGATCTGTAACTGGTTCTCTTCGGGCCGGGCAGGAGGTGGGTGTTGATGATGTCAGTTTGGTCGAGACCGAACCATCTCAGCCCTCCTGCCCAGTGTACGCTGAGCTGGTGGATGTTATGGGGCGCGCCACGGAAAGATTGCAGCTGCAGTGGAGGCGCGTCCGGGAGGAACCCGCTCGTGGTATCTTGGATGACCGGTTCCTCCCCACCCGTAAGCCATCAGCTCGGTTGAGCCTTCCATTTCTTCCCGATCTTCACTCTGAGATCGAGAAGGCATGGAAGAACCCGTTCTCCGCGCGTCTCTATCTGCATCAGCGGGCTAGTTTCGCTGCTGTGGAGGGAGCCGCGGAGCACGGGTATGTGTCGATGCCGCCAGTGGACGAGACGTTGGCTAACTATCTCGCCTCTGGTCGGTCATCTTCACTAGAAGCTCCGACCCTGCCATCCAAGCCGCTCAAGACACCTTCGCGCTTGAATGGCAGAGCGTACACGGCAGCAGGTCAGGCGGGTGCGGTTCTACACACCCTCGCGGTCCTTCAGGCCTACCAAGCCGACCTGCTGCGGGACCTCGATCAGGGGGCCGGCCTGTCCCCTGACGCGGTCGCGGAGCTGCGCCGCACCACGGATTTGACTCTCCGGGCCACCAAGCAGTCTGCGGTTTCCATCGGTCGTGCGATGGCTGCTATGGTGGCCACGGAGAGGCATCTGTGGCTCAACCAGGCTGACATCGGGGAGAAAGAAAAGACCTTTCTCCTCGATTCGCCGGTTTCGCCTTCTGAGCTTTTCGGACCTTCTGTCGAGACAGTGGTCGATAAGTTCAGGGAGGCGAGGGCGCGCTCTGCGGCGTTTAAGAGCTGCATACCGCGGAGGTCCTCGGCCCAGCCCAGGCAGGCGGGAGGGCCTGGTCCGTCGTGGTCTGAGGATCACAGACGAACCCAGAAGGCCAGTGTCGCTTCCCGTGCACCCCCTCCTCCTAGCAGGGGGAGCAGGGTGCGCAGGAGGCGTAACTCCCGCGGGAGGCAGGATCTCAGGGAGGTGATCCAGAGTAAACCTTCTCGGACTGAACGTTAGACATCACCTCCCTGGATCTTGTCTCCTGACCACCATCGCTCCCAGGCTCCTCCTACATCAGGCCTGGGGCGGGGCCCATGATGAGTTCAAGAATTCTCTGATGGCCCGCTTCAGCTTGGTTGTTAGGAGTGCCTTGCCTGGTTCATGTTTGGGACAACAAACGAAGATAATGTATTGTAAAGTGAGTTGAGCTCCCACATGTGGTGGTTGCTTGGTTACAGGCCTCACCAGGCCTTCCAGGCTATGAGCTTCCATATGTCAGGTCACAGGCCTTATCCAGCCTTCCTGAATATGAGCTCCCACACACGGTGGTCGCCAGGTTACAGGCCTCACCGGCCTTCCTGGTTATGAGCTCCCACATGCTGTGGTCGCCAGGTTACAGGCCTCGCCAGGCCTTCCTGGTTATGAGCTCCCACATACTGTGGTCGCCAGGTTACAGGCCTCACCGGCCTTCCTGATATGAGCTCCCACATACTGTGGTCGCCAGGTTACAGGCCTCACCGGCCTTCCTGGTTATGAGCTCCCACATGCTGTGGTCGCCAGGTTACAGGCCTCACCGGCCTTCCTGGTTATGAGCTCCCACATACTGTGGTCGCCAGGTTACAGGCCTCACCCGGCCTTCCTGGTAAGAGCTCCCACATATTGTGGTCGCCAGGTTACAGGCCTCACCGGCCTTCCTGGTTATGAGCTCCCACATACTGTGGTCGCCAGGTTACAGGCCTCACCGGCCTTCCTGATATAAGCTCCCACATACTGTGGTCGCCAGGTTACAGGCCTCACCGGCCTTCCTGATAAGAGCTCCCACATACTGTGGTAGGCAGGTTACAGGCCTTACTAGGCCTTCCTGAATATGAGCTCCCACACACAGTGGTCGCCAGGTTACAGGCCTTACCAGGCCTTCCTGGTAAGAGCTCCCACATATTGTGGTAGTCAGGTTACAGGCCTCACCGGCCTTCCTGGTAAGAGCTCCCACATACTGTGGTAGGCAGGTTACAGGCCTTACTAGGCCTTCCTGAATATGAGCTCCCACACACGGTGGTCGCCAGGTTACAGGCCTTGCCAGGCCTTCCTGGTAAGAGCTCCCACATATTGTGGTAGTCAGGTTACAGGCCTCACCGGCCTTCCTGGTAAGAGCTCCCACATACTGTGGTCGCCAGGTTACAGGCCTCCCCAGCCTTCCTGGTTATGAGCTCCCACATACTGGGTTTCAGGTTACAGGCCTTACTAGGCCTTCCTGAATATGAGCTCCCACACACGGTGGTCACCAGGTTACAGGCCTTGCCAGGCCTTCCTGGTAAGAGCTCCCACATACTGTGGTCGCCAGGTTACAGGCCTCACCGGCCTTCCTGGTTATGAGCTCCCACATTCAGTGGTCACCAGGCTTCAGGCCTCCTCGGCCTTCCTGGTTATGAGTTGTCACATGTCAGGTTTCAGGCTTCACCAGGCCTTCCTGAATGTGAACTCCCACTCACTGTGGTCGCTTGGGTGTGGTTGTGAGCTGTCACCTGCCAGGTTGTAGGCCTCATTAGGCCTTCCTGAATGTGAGCTCCCACACATTTTGACTATCAGGTTACAGGCCTCATCTGGCCTTCCTGATTATGTTAAAACCATACTTATGGTAAGTCACTTGACGGTACGTCTTGTGTACTTTCTAAAATCCATTTTTTATGGTAAGGGTCACACGCTGTACGCTTCGGTCCCTTTCTATGTGGCCAGGCCCAAGTCTTTCACTTCGGGTCCCACTCTAGATGCGTTCTGTCGCCAAAGTTTGTTACGACAGATGCCTTTTTCTGATCCAGGTCTTCCTGGATTCGGAATTACTAAGTACATGCACTTTTGTTTCATGTACTTTCTAAAATCCATTTTTATGGTAAGGGTCATGCGCTGTACGCTTCAGTCCCTTTTTATGTGGCCCAGACTCAAGTCTTTCACTTCGGGTCCCACTCTAGATGCGTCCTGTCGCCAAAGTTTGTACGACACACGCCTTTTTCTGATCCAGGTCTTCCTGGATTCAGATTTACTAAGTACATGCACTTTTGTTTCATGTACTTTCTAAAATCCATATTTATGGCCTTTCTGGAACTAGCCCCACATGGTGTGGTTGTCAGGTTACAGGCCTTGTCAGGCCTTCCTGATATGAGCTCCCTCCTACTGTGGTTGTCAGGTTATAGGCCTCGCCGGCCTTCCTGGTTTTGAGCTCCCACATTCAGTGGTCACCAGGTTTCAGGCCTCCTCGGCCTTCCTGGTTATGAGTTGTCACATGTCAGGTTTCAGGCCTCACTAGGCCTTCCTGAATGTGAACTCCCACTCACTGTGGTCGCTAGGGTGTGGTTGTGAGCTTTCACATGTCAGGTTGCAGGCCTCATCAGGCCTTCCTGAATGTGAGCTCCCACACATTTTGACTATCAGGTTATAGGCCTCATCTGGCCTTCCTGGTCATGTCAGAACCATACTTATGGTAAGTCACATGATGGAGCATCTTGTGTACTTTCTAAAAATCCATTTTTATGGTAAGGGTCATGCGCTGTATGCTTCAGTCCCTTTCTATGTGGCCAGACCCAAGTCTTTCACTTTGGGTCCCACTCTAGATGCGTCCTGTCGCCAAAAATTTGTACGACAGACGCCTTTCTGGCTAACTTCTTAATTCTGATCCAGGCCTTTTCTGGACTCAGAATAATTAAGTACATGCACTTTTGTTTCATGTATTTTCTAATGTAGCCCCACGTGGTGTGGTTGTCAGGTTGCAGGCCTTATCAGGCCTTCCTGGTTATGAGCTCCCATATTCTGGGTATCAGGTTATAGGCCTCACCGGCCTTCCTGATATGACCTCCCACACACTGTGGTCGCCAGGTTACAGGCCTCACCGGCCTTCCTGGTTATGAGCTCCCACATACTGTGGTCGCCAGGTTACAGGCCTCGCTAGGCCTTCCTGGTTATGAGCTCCCACATACTGTGGTCGCCAGGTTACAGGCCTCACCCGGCCTTCCTGGTAAGAGCTCCCACACATTGTGGTCGCCAGGTTACAGGCCTCACCGGCCTTCCTGATGTGAGCTCTCAGGTAAGAACTGGAGCTCCCCACATAGAGGGTAATCAGGTCCTTGGCCTCAGCAGGAGGAGCACTGGGTAGACCCATGGATTGAGTGGACGACTTCCGTCTTTTCTTGAGGTTGAGTTACACTCTCCGGGTAATCCCGTCTCTGTGATCCGGAACTGAATGATTTCTGCCAGCTTTGCAGGCCTTCAGTTTTGAATGCCTTTTTCAAGGCAGTTTCCAGAGGCTCTGTCTCGGACAGACAGGCTATGGCCAGACTGTGCTTAGATCACCAGGCCAGCCTGGTGGCATGTCAGGAGGCATGCTCTCCTGAATAGTGACTGGCTGGGATTCCCTTGAGTCCCCTAGCCACACTCCCTAGAAGGGACCCCTTCTATTTGGAAGTTGTGGTCCTAAGCCTTTGAGCTGGCCCAGATATACCTCCCATTAACTTTGTTCTGGCAGTTTCTCGGTTCATTAGCTTGGGCTATGACCGGTAGGGAGTGCTGTCACTGACAGCCCAACGTGACCTAGGGTGAGTTTGTCCTTTGTATTACTGGTTCTGACAGTTGTCACTGCCATTGGGCATGCACTCCCCTCAGTATGGCGGCGTGGGTATTTCGTTCCCCATAACGTCGATGACGTATTGTTGAGTTCCCTTCGAAAGGGAACGTCTCTGGTTACGAATGTAACCTTAGTTCCCTGAGAACAGGGAACGAGACAATACGTCTCCCTGCCATACCTCGGGGCCTGCCTGCAACAGTCCCTTCAGACGATAGGATGTTGTCACGGTTTCAAGGCACCCTTTTTATACATCCAGATTGACGCGCTCATCATTCGAGCTGATGATGCACGGGCTGTCGCCGGTCAACATGATTGCTGTGAGTTGGTATTTGATTTCAGACACCTGTCACGCCTGAGGCGTTCCCCATAACGTCGATGACGTATTGTCTCGTTCCCTGTTCTCAGGGAACTAAGGTTACATTCGTAACCAGAGACGTTTGTCATGTGTTCTAATGCAATGCACTTTCTAAAGGTGTAACAATGTATAGTTAAGTATTATAATGCATTATAATATGTATAGATAAGTATTATAATGTATTATAACGGTGGTTACACTTTTTCATGAGACCATACAATGCATTATAAGGTGCATTCCAAGGCATAACTAATGCATTAAAATAGTTTTATAATGTATTATACTGTATATAAAGGCTTTAAATAAAGTGTTAACAATAATTGCAAACGAAATTACCAGAACAATGAACCCTGTTTAAATTAAAAGTGACCCAATTATATTTGCATTGAAGCTTTAAACTTAAAATCATAAGTTTAACACATTGCCTTAAAAGAAGAAATTATAGAGTTCAATTTTGGAGTCATTAAAACTTACCTGAGGTTGTGAACATGAAGAAAGTTTTGATATTTTCCCTCAAATTGTTATTAAAATGAAAGTTCACTCAAAACAATCTGTTATTATTTACTCACCCTCATATCATTCCAAACCTGTATGCATTTCTTTCCTCTGCGGAACACAAAATAATATATATACATTTAAAGTAAGTTAATTATATAGAGCCCAGTGTTGTTTAGACCCCAACATGCCTCTAAAGAGTTTATCATTATTCATCCTATCAATCTTTTGTAATATCTAACTAATAAAAGCCAGTTGCTTAATGTGATATGTAGTTCACTCAAAAATTTAAATTATTTCATCATATACTCACCCCTTATGTTTTTTTTTTTATATGTATGTATATTTTTTTAATCAAAAGCAGAAAGCAAAAGATGATCTTTTGACGGTGGTCCAGCAATAGTGGTGACGGGACTCACGTCCCCGTTCCCTCCTTCAGGAAACGAGGGTTACATACGTAACCGAGATGTTCCCTTTCAGAACGGTCACGTTCGATGTAAGTCGGACGTACCATACTGATTGGGATCCCAATTAATAAGCCACCTAGTGCTGCTACCTTCCAGTGCCTAGTGAAAGTCTCCTGATTTACTGCAGAGGCCCTGCAGACTGCAGAGGGGTGTGGAGGAACTCAACAGGGTTTGGCAAACAGGGAACTCAACTGGAGCAAGAATGGCACACGCATCCGGTCCATAGGAGGGGAATGGTGCAGCAAGTTGACACTTGGAGTGGGGCCTACGGTGTTGACTGGCTTCTATGAGAAGAGAGCACACGGGAAGCTACCGGCTCGACACGAAGGCTATAGAATCTAGCGAACGTGTTTAGTGTCACCTGGCCCGCAGCTCTACAGATATCTGTCAGCGAGGCACCCTGTGCCAGCGCCCAGGAAGAAGCTACACTCTGAGTGGAGTGGGCTCGCAACCCGAGGGGGCATGGTGCGTCTTGGGATTGGTACGCCAAGACAATGGCATCCACTATCCAGTGGGCCATCCTCTGCTTGGAGACAGCCTTTCCCTTCTGCTGGCCTCCGAAACAGACAAAGAGCTGGTCTGAGGTCCTGAGGCTTTGTGTTCTGTCCACGTACAGGCGCAGAGCGCGGATGGGACAGAGAAAAGCCAGGGCTGGTTCTGCCTCCTCCAGGGGCAGCGCTTGCAGGTTCAGGTTTAACTCTGCTGCCTGCAATGGCTCAAAGGGAGGTCTCTGTAGTGCCGTCAGCACCAGAGATAAGTTCCAAGAGGATATAGAGAGGGGGCAAGGCGGATTCAGTCTCCTCATGCCCCTCAGGAACCTGACGATCAGGCCGTGCTTCCCCACGGATCTCTCATCAACTGCATCATGACGTGCGGCAATAGAGGCAATATGCACTTTGAGGGTGGAGGGAGACAGCCTTCGCTCCAACCCATCTTGCAGAAAGGAAAGCACAGTACCGATCGAACATCTTCGGGGGTCTTCTCGGTAAGAAGAACACCACTCAACGAACAGGTTCCACTTCAGAGTGTAGAGGGTGCTCTCGCAGAAGTTATGGTGTCTACGACAGCTTCTCTGTCCCATCCAGGGACCAGACATGGAGTTTCCAGAGGTCTGGACGTGGGTGCCACACGGTGCCCCATCTCTGAGAGGAGGTTTTCCCTGAGAGGAATGGGCCAGGGAGGAACCAGGTCCATTTGGGCCAATAAGGGACAACTAGTAAGACCTGCTCCTCTTCCTCTCTGACTTTGCACAGAGTCTGTGCGAGAAGGCTCACTTGGGGAAGCGCATACTTGGCCAGCTGTGTGCCAGTGCATCCGTGCTGAGGGTCCCCTCGGTCAGGGAATATAACAACTGGCAATGGGACGAGTCCGGCGAGGCAAACAGATCTATCTGTGCGGCCCTGAAGTGGTCCCAGATCAGCTGGACCGCCTGGGGATGGAGTCTCCACTCTCCCTGGGCCACAGGCTATCGTGAGAGCTCGTCAGCAGCACGATTGAGAAGGCCTGGAGAAGTGGCATGAAGCGACCTCAGATGCTTCTGACTCCATAGAAGGAGATGACGGGCTAGTTGCGACATGCGAGTGAAGCGTAGACTACCTTGATGTATGACCTCTTGCTTTTTGTTTGGATTACCCTAATAAACTTCTGCGTTTGGATCCTCTACCTTGTGTCTCGGAGTGTTTTCATGACACTTGCGTACTCTGTCTTTCTAATGAAAAAAAAAAACCTGTTTCTTCCACAAACCATTTTCCTCCCTTTAGTCATTTTCCGGCTGCTCTGGAGTCGTTAATTACATTCAATTTACTGATGATGTGATTTGGCCAAATACATAAAATAAAGTTTCCAAAACTTAGTGCACATGTGCAAAAATGACAGAATTCAGGTTCATTCTTCTGAGCAGCCAAGCAGCTGCATTTGGGACCTGATAAATGAAAAGGAATGGAAGTGGATAGCGTGCTCCATGTATAAACATCCTTGATATAGACACTTTCTTACTTCAAGGCAGCTAAAACTATATTTTACTTGTATTAGTTTTGCCGCAGGACCCAGTGGCGCTGAGACGTCTGAAGTAGTTTGAAGGACTACTGAAGGAAACCCCATGATGGAGAAGGCAATTAGCAAAAATAAGGATACCAGTCCACCAGAGGTACACCCCACAAAGCCAATGACAAAGCAGCCAGGTTGGCGCAACAAGACCAAGTGGCCTAAGGCAAATGAGCGGGTAGTGTGGCAGAATTTCGACCTGAGCCAACTGTTGGAGCTGCCGTTGTGAGGCAATGTCGAGAACAAGCTTACCACCATTGGCGAGATTATCTTTGAAGAATGCAAGGAGAGGTTTGGCGAGGTCAGTAGGAAGGAGCCTACAGCCCCAAGGAAAGGAAGGAGAGAAAGGGAGATTGAGCAGCTAGTCAGAGTCCGGCGCCAGCTCCGCCAGAACTGGAGGATAGCTGCACCTGAGGAGAAAGTTGGCCTGAATGAGTTGAGAGTGGAGAGGATCAGGAGGAGGAGGACGAAAAGAGACAAAGAAAGAACCAGCTTCTTCAGAGATCCCTACAGGTTCGCCAGAGAGTTGTCAGATGAGAAGATGAGTGGAAAGTTGGACATCAGTAAGGAGGAGTTGGAAAAATACACCAAGAGCCAGTGCTGCTACAACAGACGAGCTACACGCTCGGCTCCCCATGGCACATACCACGGCCAGCCCTACAGACAGTGCCATTCGATACATACCCATCTAAGTTGCAAGAAGTGCAGGAGGTTATCAAGAAGGCAAGGTCAGTGTCAGCCCCCGGGCCTAATGGGCTTCCCTATAAGCTGTACAAGAACTGCCCCCAGGTTGTCAAAGTAATCTGGAAGCTCATGAAAACAAATTGGAAGAAAGAGTAGCAGCAAGCTGTTGGTGTTTTAATTCACAAAGAGCAGAACTCCTATACCATCAACTAGTTCAGAAACATTGCCTTGTTGAATGTGGAGGGGAAGTAGTCTGGGAAAACCCAGACAACTTCCGGCAAATTTAGATTTGCTCTGCAAGTTAGTCTTGCAAAGAGCTCATTCAAACCCATTTCTAATCCGTCGAAATCGCGGCACCAATCAGAAACGTTGGGGCGGGCTTTACACGATGACGACAGCATAGCGACTGTGAAGCAGATTTTGTACATTTTCAAAGATGGATGCCGCCGTGGAACTAGGAGTGTGACGGTTATAGTTAAACACCGTCATTAGAACCCTATAACCGCCAAAACCATTTTGTTAAAATATTTTTTTCACAAACATTTTTTATCATAGAGAATGTTTAAATACTAATATCAGCTTACGAGGGAAACGGAGGCGGAGTTAGTGGTGCTTTGGAGGCTGCTACTGCTGGAGATGATTCGGGAGAGGTCTCTGTCCCTTTATCGATCAGAGTGCGCACTGACACGGAGTAAAGCCTTGTTTATACTCGACGCGTCCGCACGAGCGGGAAGGTGCGCGAGGCAAAAATTACGCGTTGGGTGCGCAAGACCGGCAAGACCCCATTTCGCTTGGTGTTTGTCGTGTGCACGGCTTTTTTTGTAACAGCGCGTGCGGCGCCGCGTCCGAGGATGAACGACTTCAAGCCGAATCTGCCCGAGCATGTACGTCTCACCGCACCGGCACGCAGTTTGCGCGTCTAAATTGCAAAGTTCATTGCAAAGTTTTTTTTTGTTAAGGTTTTGTTAACTGTGTGTGATTTATTTAATGGAAAGCACATTCACTTCTAGTTCTTGCTGTTAATTTTAAATAAACGTAGAGCTAGTAGCTAACTAGTGTCTCCTCGTTTATTCAAGTTGTTCTATAACAGACGAACGCGCTCTGCATACGTCATCTCCTACATCGCTCTGATTGGTTTTAGGTCTATCCAATTGCGCCCAGAGGCATTTGAGCTACCGTTGGTGACGCCCCTTTGGAAATGATTTGTCTATGAAGCTTTGCCAGACCATAACTCAGTCTCAACTGAGAATGGTCTGGTTTTAACTAGGCTTGAGGGGAAGATTTTCTTCTCGATTCTGGAGAGGAGAGTGAGCAATTTCCTTATTGGGAATGGATACATTGACATAAGCTGCCAGAAGGCCGGAATCTCAGGCTTCCTTTGATGCATTGAGCACTCTTCTGTGATTTGGGATCAAATTCAGCGTGTGAAGAGAGAGAAGAGCGACCTGCATTTGGTGTGGCTAGATCTGAGATGGTCCTCACTGCAGAACACGAAATCCAGGGGGAGGAGTTGGATCCAGATACAACTCCTCCCACCTTACATATACCTAGGCAAGGCAAGGCAAGGCAAGGCAAGTTTATTTATATAGCACATTTCATACACAATGGTAATTCAAAGTGCTTTACATAGGAGGAAATAATTAAAACAGTTTAGAATAAAAAATAAAATAAAGTACAGTAAAAACAGTCGGACGAACATTGACACAGTGCTCATTCAGTAAATGCATAGCTAAACAGATGTGTTTTGAGTCTGGATTTGAATGTGACTACTGTAGGAGCACATCTGATCTCCTCTGGAAGCTGGTTCCAGCTGCGGCTGGCATAATAGCTAAAAGCAGACTCTCCTTGCTTAGAGTGAACCCTTGGTATTTCTAACTGATGTGATCCTAATGATCTGAGTGATCTGTTGGGTTTATATTCAGTGAGCATATCTGCAATATATTGAGGTCCTAGCCCATTGAATGATTTATATACCAGTAATAATACTTTAAAATCAATCCTAAATGTAACTGGGAGCCAGTGTAAAGACCTGAGGACTGGTGTGATATGTTCAAATTTTCTGGTTCTGCTCAGAATCCTGGCAGCAGCGTTCTGTATGAGCTGCAACTGTCTTATGGTCTTTTTAGGAAGGCCAGTGAGGAGTCCATTACAATAATCCACCCTGCTGGTGATAAAAGCATGCACAAGTTTCTCTAAGTCTTGACTGGAAACAAAGCATCTAATTCTTGCAATATTTTTCAAATGATAGTATGCTGATTTAGTTATTGCTTTGACATGACTACTGAAACTAAGGTCTGACTCTAGAGACACACCAAGATTCCTGACTTGATTTTTAGTTGTTAGACCCCTAGCGTCAAGGTATGCATTTACCTTGAGAACTTCATCTTTGTTTCCAAACGCAATGACTTCAGTTTTGTCTTTGTTTAACTGAAGAAAGTTTTGGCACATCCAACCGTTTACTTCATCAATGCATTGGCACAGGGAGTCAATGGGGCTGTAGTCGTTAGGCGATAGGGCTAAGTAGAGCTGTGTGTCGTCTGCATAGCTGTGGTAAGAGATTCGGTTCTTTCTCATTATTTGGCTCATTGGGAGCATGTACAGGTTGAATAGGAGTGGTGCAAGAATTGAGCCTTGAGGGACTCCGCATGTCATGGGAGTCCACTCAGACTTATGGTCTCCTATACTCACATAATAACCTCTCCCTTCTAAGTATGACCTGAACCATTTTAGGACTATCCCAGAAAGCCCCACCCAGTTTTCCAGCCTGTCAAGAAGTATGTTGTGATCGACAGTGTCAAATGCAGCACTGAGGTCGAGTAGTACCAGCACTGATAATTTGCCTGTATCAGTATTTAAGCGAATATCGTTTATTATCTTTATGAGAGCTGTCTCTGTGCTGTGATGCGATCGGAAACCAGATTGAAAATTGTCAAAGTATCCATTCAAGCTTAGGAATTTGTTCAGCTGATTGAAGACAACTTTTTCAATGATCTTGCCTATGAAAGGAAGATTTGAGATCGGTCTATAATTGCTTAAGATGGTCTTATCCAGATTGCTCTTTTTCAGGAGGGGCTTGACAACTGCAGTTTTCAGGGAGTTTGGAAAACTCCCAGAAAGAAGTGAGGCATTTACCACTTCTAGGAGATCTGCTTCTAAGCTGTTTAACACACTTTTAAAAAAAGATGTGGGAAGTGTGTCAAGGGCGCAGGTTGATGTTTTAAGGTGCTGTACGGTTTCTTCCAAAATTTTGCCATCAATTTCTTCGAAAACAGACATAGTAACTACTTTCTCAGGTAGTGGTCTGATCTGTTTGACCCCAGCGCAACTCAAGGATGAGCTGATCACCTTTCTGATATTATTGATTTTCTCAGAGAAGAAAGAAGCAAACTCACTGCACTTGATGTCTGAGAGCATTTCACTGGGAATCTGGCTTGGGGGGTTTGTCAGTCTCTCTACAGTAGCAAAAAGAGTGCGTGTGTTGTTTAAGTTGCTGTTTATAATATTCGAGAAGAAAGTCTGTCTAGCTTTGCCTAGTTCCATATTAAAAGCATGGATGCTGTCTTTGTAGATGTTATAATGGACTACAAGTTTTGTCTTCCGCCACATGCGCTCTGCTCTTCTGCATTGTCTTTTCATGTTTTGCACAGCTGTTGAGTTTCTCCAAGGTGCTTTTTGTCTACCACTCTTCCTGACTTTCACAGGAGCAATATCATCAATTACACTTTTAATTTTTGAGTTAAAAGATTCAAGGAGAAAATCAACAGAGTCAGCAGATATGCTTGGTTTTAAAGATATAGCCTTCATAAATAGGACACTAATGTTCTCATTTAAGCATCTCTTCTTGACAGACACAGATCTAGCTTCAATGGCAGGAGAGATCAGTATATCAAAGAAAATACAGAAATGATCAGACAGTGCTACATCCTTGATAACAATCGATGAGATGTTTAGACCCTTACTGATAAGTAAATCTAGAGTGTGTCCACGATTATGTGTGGGTCCATGTACATGCTGAGTCAGATCAAAAGTTTTGAAAACAGTTTTGATTTCTTTTGCCATATTGGTTTCTGCATTATCTATGTAAATGTTAAAATCTCCAGCAATGGCAAAACAGTCAAACTCAGAGGAAATTGTTGATAACAGTTCTGTAAATTCCTCAGCAAAAGCTGGAGAGTATTTTGGAGGCCTGTAAATAATGATAAGTAAAATACGTGGAGCACCTTTTAACACAATACCCAGATATTCGAAAGACGGGTAATTCCCAAATGATATTTGCTTACATTGATAGACATCTTTAAAAAGAGCAGCTACGCCCCCGCCTCTCTTTACCGCTCTGCAAACACTCATAAAAGTAAAGTTAGGAGGGGATGTTTCATTGAGGACTGTTGCACTGCAGCTGTCTTCTAGCCAAGTTTCATTTAGAAACATAAAGTCCAGGTTGTATGTGGTTATTAAGTCGTTGACTAGAAGTGATTTATTTTTAAGTGAGCGGATGTTTAAAAGTGCTAACTTAACAGTCTTACTTTTTGTCCCCACAGCGATCTTAGTTTGCCGTGTGATAGGCACCAGATTAGATGGGTTTGCTGTATGGCTTTTGAAGGCCTTAGATTTTCTATCATGTAATTGAACAGCAATAGAGAAAGATACAGGCACACTGGGTTCCCGCTTGTTTTGTAAACATTTAAGAAAGTTACTGTTATCATAGCGGGGACCCGACATATATCACTGAGAGTTGGTATCAGTTGTTTTTGGTTCACCGCGAGCCGCTGGAGGATGGTGTGGGCCCTGGCGCTGTGGCAGAGGCCGAAGAGCTCTCACAGGAGGAGGAGGAGGGCGAGCTGGGCCCGCAGGCTTTGGTGGTTGTGGGGCCTGCCGTTTTTTGGTTGACATCTGGGGGCTTGCAGCAAAAGAGTGGGATAGTTTGGTTCCAGCATACACCAGTTGTTCCATTTTCTCTGAGAAGCACAGACGTGGAGTTGCTGGAGAGAGGGATAACGTGTCTGGTGAGAGGGGCTGTTGTTCTGGTGTTATCGGAGGCTGTAATATGCTGTCCTGTATTCCCTGGCTGTTTTCCAGAAAGTCGTCCTTGGGTGCTGAATCTTCTAGCAGTTCTAATATGTCACAGTCTGTTTGTGGTGAGCTCTGTGGGCAGGGCTCAGCTGAGATTGTGTCCGTGAGCAGAGGTTGTTGTGGCTGAGTGGTGTTATCATTGTCCTTGTGTGATGTGTCGGCCGCATGTCCATTCAGGTGCATAAGTGAAGTCCTGTGCCATTCAGGTTGAGTGGATTGGCACACACTGCAGAAGGATGATGGAGGGAGAAGTAGATATTGTCCTTTAGCACTCTTGAGCCAAGTTTGTTTGGGTGGAGCCCATCCTGTTGAAACAGTTGCCTCTGACTCCAGAAAAGATTGAAGTTGTCAATGAAGTTCACTCCTTTTATATTGCAGGTTTTTTGCAGCCATGTGTTAAGCCCAAGCAACCGTGAAAACCTGTTTGTTCCTCTTGCTGGGAGTGGTCCACTGATGAATGTCTGAACTTTCAGTCTTTTAAGTGTTTCAAAAAGTTCCTTGAAATCCTTCTTAAGGAGTTCTGACTGCTCTTTATGAATATCATTCTTCCCCACATGAACAATGAGTCGATTTGCAGTCTTATGTTTCATCAGAATGTTCTGAAGTTCCTTGTTTACATCAGAAGTCGTTGCTTGTAGAAGGCAGCATGTAGTTGTGTCCCTGCTAATAATGTTTCTGATTATCGAGTCACCCACTATCAGAGTCCTGGGCTCGGCTGCGCTCTGAGCTGAGTGCCGCTGTCTGCTCGACCTTGAGCGCCAGTTAGCATTAGTGTTAGCTACTGGCTTATTCATTCTGTGTTCGATCACATTCATTACATTCAGGGATTCCTCATTCATTAATACTTCAAATCTGTTCTCAAGATGTATAGGCGGTGGTAGGAGACCAGTGTTTGCAATCCTTGTCAGAGCCGTATCTGGGGTAGAGGATGCTACTGCGGCAATGTGTGATGCTCGTGACAATCTGATGTCTCGAGTGCCTTTGGGTCTCGCTCCCTGTTTGTGCCATCGATTTGTAAGTCGATCGGATTGTTTCTCTACACTCAGTATAGCCTGTCGAGGAGCACTAGATTCATGGGACTCACCGGCTGTATGCTGAGGGCGTCCATGATGAAGCTCTATTGTGTGTTCCGTCTGGTTTGGTGGTCCCACAAGTAACTTTGTTTCAAGAACTGCAATCCTTTGTAAAAGTCTCTGGCAGTTAGTGCAGCAAGTAGATTCCAGAAGAGGCATTTTCTCTTATCCTTATGAATGTAGGGAGTTGTGTTTTCTCTTCCCCGGAATGTAAGCTTTCAGTGGGAGGCTGGTCGGAGAAAAGAATTCTGCTTTTTTTCTAGTAATCAAGCGTTTGAGCACTGTACTGATTTGCTGAAGTTAAAATTAGGTGATAAAAGGAAATAAAATATAAAAATATAAACGATAGAGCAATAAAAAATATAAAAGCGATAGAGCAAAGCGCGGAGCAGTAAGCAAGAGCGTCCGAACAGTAGCTGAGCAGGAAGTAGTCCTAAACCTACACATCTCCACCCCTTAGATCTGGGTCGAACTCGGCCCCCCTGGATCTCGTGTACTGCAATGAGGTGCTACTGCTAGATCTTGCCAAAGCATACGGTACCGCACAAGCTGATAGAATTTGCCATGGAATTCTTTTATGTCCCAAGTGGTGCACAGAACATCATCACCGGATACTTAAGCAACCTGTATGTGCTTCACTCTGGAAGGCTACATGACAGGATGGCAACAGCTGGAATGTGGGATTGCCATGGGGTGTGCCATCTTCCCCCATTCTATTTGTTTTAGCCTTCGAGGTAATCCTTAGATGGGCTATACTATCGAGGTAATCCTCACGCTATACTTGTACTGGAGCTAAAGGACTCAACGGACCCACTTATAAGGAATGTGAAGGTCCCCATCCGCACAGGCCGCAAATGGAAGGCGCAAGCTGAAGTAGCTTGGTGGCGCGACTGAGTTCAGACGCCACCGTGACTGCTCTCGTGTGACTGTGCTTTATTTGATCTATTTGTACTTTTTCTGGACCGTTTTTTCTTTTTTCTTTTATTGTTGTTGTTGATTTCTAATAGTTGGAATGTTACAATATGACCGAGAAACACTTTGTTGCATCAGAATACTGCAAACAAACAGTTTTACTGACCTTTTATCCAACTCTCTGTCGTGGCCTGTGGAAATACGGAGGGATGAGGACAACAGCAATAACAATCCTAACAACAATAGCGGCGAGACCCGATGGAGGCGAAAAAGGAAGCACAGAGGTCGTCGAGGGGGTATACGGAACAGGCTACGGTCTCAGGCCCATCGACCACCTTTGCCCAGTATCCTGCTCGCAAACGTCCAATCTTTGGAAAATAAGTTGGAGGACTTCAGAGCTAGGATAACGTACCAACGGGACATAAGGGACTGCAACATCCTTTGTCTGTCGGAAACATGGCTATCTTCCCTCGTACCGGACATAGTGGTTACTCCAGCAGAGCACTTCTCTGTCTTCCGCATGGACAGAACAGAAGAGTCCGGTAAAACAAGAGGTGGAGGAGTCTGTTTCATGATTAACAACAACTGGTGTAGCCCAAAGGAGATTAAAATCCTTTCGAGTTCCTGCTCGCCCCATTTGGAACATCTGACGATTATGTGTCGCCCTTTTTTTCTACCTCGTGAGTTCACCTCAGTTATTTCCACGGCAGTATACATTCCACCACAAGCAGACACTCACAAGGCTTTGTCAGTGTTACATGATGTGACAACTGGACTACAGACCAGACACCCGGAAGCTGCACTTATTATGGCAGGGGACTTTAATAAGGCAAATCTTAAAAAAGTTCTGCCTAATTTCGTCCAACATATTAAATTTCCCACTAGGAATGACAAGACATTAGATCACTGCTATACACCCTTTAAAAAAGCATATAAATCCATTCCTATCCCAGCTTTCAGGAAATCGGATCAAAACGCCATTCTTCTAATCCCGGATTATAAACAGAGAATGATGCGAGAGCCGGTAGTGACGCGAGATGTCAGACGCTGGACAGCCGAATCAGAGGAGACGCTACGCGACGCATTGAGTGACGTGGACTGGGAAATGTTCCGGGAGAGCGCAGACAATGACGTCAGTGTGTTGCACTGAAAGAACGCACCATCACTTACAATGCTGGACTGCTGTCGGGTGACATGACGGAATATAAGGCTGCACGTTACAAACTGAGGCGGGACATAGCAGTTGCTAAGCGGCGCTACAGGGATAAGATGGAAGCAAAATTTCAGGAAAAGGACACACGAAGCATATGGCAGGGATTACATGAGATCACGGACTATAAAGGGGTCCGCCCCTGCATGGGGAGTGCGGACGTGACGCTGGTGAACGAACTGAATTCCTTTTATGCACGTTTCAAATCTAGCAATACTAACGCTGGTATTGTGAACGTGGGGTTGATTAATGCAGATAGATGGAGTTCTACAAGTGAGGCAGCACTCAGCCCCGTTTTCTGAGAGCACGACGTGAGAAGGGAGCTGAAAAGGGTAAACACCAGGAAGGCGGCAGGTCCGGATAGGATCTCAGGATGAGTCATTAGGACCTGCGCTGACCTACTGGCTCCAGTGTTCACTTCCATATTTAACCCTAACCCTAACCCTAACTCTCTCTTGCACAATCCATAGTCCCCACATGCTTCAAGATGTCCACCATCATCCCTGTGCCCAAGAACGCCTCCCCAGCTGGTATGAACGACTACCGTCCAGTAGCACTGACCTCGGTCGTCATGAAGTGCTTTGAGAGGTTGATAAAGAACTACATCTGCTCCTCTCTTCAAAGCACCATAGATCCATTGCAGTTCGCCTACCGCTCCAACAGATCCACAGACGACGCCATCTCCCAGGTCATGCACGCCACCCTCGCCCACCTTGACATCGCAGGAGGGGGCTATGTCAGACTGCTGTTTATAGACTACAGTTCAGCTTTCAATACTGCAGTCCCCAGCAGGCTGGCTACTAAGCTGTATGACCTGGATCTGAACCCATCAATGTGTGCCTGGATCCTGGACTTCCTGACTGCCAGGCCTCAGGTTGTCAGAGCGGGAGGGCTCACATCACACCCCCTTGTCCTCAACACTGGTGTCCCTCAGGGCTGTGTGCTGAGTCCTTTGCTGTACTCCCTGTATACCCATGACTGTGCCGCCAGGCACAACTCCAACACCATCGTGAAATTTGCGGACGACACGGTTGTGGTGGGCCCGATCACTAACAACGACGAGCGGGCCTATCTACAGGAGGTGTCAGACCTGACAACGTGGTGCAAAGATAACAGCCTACTGCTTAATGGGGAGAAGACCAAGGAGATGGTGGTGGACTTCTGCCCATAACGTCTCAGGACCTACACCCCTCTCCTGATAGATGGGACACCAGTGGAGAGGGTGAGCAGTTTTAAATACCTTGGAGTATACATTTCCGAGGATTTATCATGGACTGTACATACGGATACTCTGGTGAGGAAGGCAAGACAGCGCCTTTATCACCTCAGACAACTTGGGAGATTCAGGGTCTCCCAACGGATCCTGATTTCCTTCTACTATGCTGCTGTACAGAGCATACTGACTGGAGCCATATCTGTCTGGTACGGTAACAGCTCCTGTGGGGACCGGCGAGCTCTGCAGAGGGTGGTGAGGACCGCTGAGCGGATCATGGGCATCACACTCCCTCCTCTGCATGACTTATACATCACATGTTGTACGAACAGGGCCAGAAGGATTATCAAGGACCCCCATCACCCTTGCAATAAACTGTTTGTAACCCTCAGGTCAGGCAGACGCCTGCGCTGTCATAAAACACGCACAGAGAGGATGAGGAACAGTTTTTTTCCCTGCGGCAATCAGAGCTTTGAACTCTGCACTCTGAACACTTTTAACTTCTAATACACTTTTAACATTTTTAACCTAGCCACTGAACTTTAACATTTGTACATCTGCTTGTCTAGTTTTTAACTTATAGATAAAATAATATTCTTTATTTCTAATCATTGCACATTGACTGCATTACTATTGCACATGTAAAATAGCCATAACCTTAATTTAATTATAATTAAATAGTAACTTAATTATAACTTCTGCTATAACTTATTGTATTGTATTTATTATATTTTATTGTATTTTTATTTCAATTGAGCACAGAAGTACAGTACGTCACAAAAAAACATTTCACTGCGCATCTTGTATGAGTATGTGACAAATAAATAAAAACCTTGAAACCTTGAACCTAGAGCATGCTATCTCCAGTCTGCAACATCGATAGGAGATGGGGTTAGTTCAAACCAGCCGGGCTGGTCTAGGCTGGGGAGTACCGCAGCAGCTCTGGTCTAAATCGCACAACAGCGCCAGCAAAGCCTTTCCCGTCAGAGTTTGTCAAGTCTGGTAGCATGCTCTAACTTTCTGCTCAGAAGATGAACACCATGCTCACACCTGGCAAAGAGTGGCAGATGTTGGCAGACCTTAGAAATCAGTTGTTTTTTTTAAGGGAGATTACGACAACTTCCCTCCGGCCAGACATTATTTTGTGCTCCACGGTGGAGAAAAGGGTCCTCTTCATTGAACTTACCATCCCCTATGAAGAGAGCATGACAGCAGCCCACGAAAGGAAGCATCTCAAGTATTCCGAGTTGGCAGTGGAGTGCCAAGAGGCGGGCTGGAGAGCCAGGGTCTACTCAGTGGAGGTCGGGTGCCGGGGCTTAGTGGGCAGACCAGCAGTCCAATGGCGGGGTCAAACCTGCGGAAAGCTATAAAGGAGCTAGGGGAGAAGGCTGAGAAAGCGAGCTACTGGCTGTGACTCTGGAGGAACCACAACGGTTGGGGGTCAACACCCCTCTAAAGGCAGCTGCAGGGGGTGGCGTGGAGACCATATGCCACCTCCCCCCCCCCCCCCCCCCCCCCCCCCCCCCCGCCAGGAGATGTACTAGTATAGGTTGCGAAACATCAGTGAACAGTGGCCTTCAGCTGAAGACCCTGCAGTTGACCTAATGGCACCAGCGGAGGTGCGACAGGCCGGAAAGGCAAAGCAGGAACAACATCTTACCTGTATAATGATCTGCCTCATTTCAGTTGATCCTATTTTAACCACTCAAAAGCCTCTGATTAGACATGGAAATGAGCAATCTACCATTTTTTTTTATGTTCACTAGTAATGAATGACCTACTGTGCAGTTGTTGACTAAAGTGATTAATGAACATGAACATGTTTAATGTACATGAATATTGTAATGGCTACTTTGCATTTAATCATCAACACAAACCCTTATTTACCTGTGGCTTTTCACCTCACTCTGGTTCTACACCATTAGCTTTTCCTTTAAAAAGAAACTTCGGCTTGATTTAACCATTATTTTTTTCTAATATAACAGTTTTAGCTGCTTTTATCCCTGTACCACTTGCTTTTATACTATGACCAATGCAGATGTTAATTGCTTCTGCTGCAATAACAAGAACAGCAACTGCTGACATGAAATTTATAAATTTATATAACCGAATCAATGAGGCACTCGCCAGTCTGCCAAAGTCTGATCCCAGACTAGATTAATGCATTGAGAATCAGCTTCAATCCTGCGGGAATAAAGTTATACTGACTCCAGGCAGTCTGCATTGCATTTGAGGGTTTTTTTTTTTTTTCTCTCTCAGTTGCTAAGACACTGAAACCTACAAACACCACAAACCTCAAATGTTCAAGCAATAATCAAACACTCTTTTCAAAACTATATCACCTTTAATCTAATTTAATCTTTGCCTTCTACACGCTCAGAGATGAATTTGAATCATAATACTGTAGAGTTGATTGGATGCACAATTGCACATGCTTTGATGTCAATAAAAAAGATACGGTAAGCGTTTTCTCTTCATTGTTATTTGTGATGAAAAAATATTTTCATTAAGGTTATGAAGATGAATTAAAGCCTTATAGGTTTGAAAACGACATTAGGGTGAGCAAATGACGCCCCCCTCTCCCCTTTTGCATTGCAACCAATAGACAACCACTGATCTATGAAAACTACATGGTTAAGGAAAAACTAGCCTTGAACATTTCCATCCTGGGTTTTCCTGCAGGGATCTTTGTTTTGTTTTTGTTTTTTTTTGTTTTTCAGCTTAAGTACTGTTTGGAAATTCTCAATATTAAAAAGAATATATATATATATATATATATATATATATAGATATAGATATAGATAGAAACATATACTGTATATATATATATATATATATATATATATATATATATCATTTGAAACATTTGTTGTGTTGAGCTATTTCAATTACTTTTGTTTGATTTGGTCATTGCAAACAGCTGAAAGTCTGTAAATTTCGCCAATAAACTTGATTTGCAATGGGGGTTAAATAATTTCAATTACAACTGTATATCTAAAAATGCTAAAACCTGTTAAATACTAAATTGCAAGATACTGTATAAAGTAAAAAGGGACCTTAAAAGACAATATGTGTAAATTATAGTCACTAACATGCCATTTCGTAATGCATTCAACAGAATGAATTGCATCATAGAGCAATTGTAAGAGAATTATAGTAAACTGCGTCCTTTCAGTGGTAAACAGCTGTGGCTGAAACCAATGACACAATCGTACCGCATGCAGTTCAAATGTGAAAATAGATCTTTGTCAGCAAGGATTTGGATTTCATTCCCAGGAAAAATATGTGATGGTAAAATGTGAACTTTAATTGCATTGTCACTTTGCATAGCACATTTAATTGCATGAAACAACGCTGGAGTGTTAAACACGGGAGGGGAATTGGTAGAAATGTTTCTAATATAGTGGAAAGTGGAAAATGTACTATTACTCCAAAGCCCGAGGAATATTTAGAAGACGAGTTACTAGTGAAACTCATAGAGGTTAAACAACAGCTGGACAACCATGGTGAGGCATTTTTCTGCTCATCTCTCTTTCAATTATAATTCAGATCGTATTCTCTCCTTCAATGTAATTTTTGGAACATCTTGGCACCTCTGAACTATTCTCCAGAATGGCATGGACAACAGGTACAGACAAAAACCCATTATAGTTATTGCATTTCAACCTTCATAATCCATGCACCGCTTTAGCCCTCAGTCCTTCGTTTTACAAAGGATGATGCTGTTTGGGAGATGGAAGGATGTATGCAAACCTAAAGCAAGGGACTTCCTAATACATTCTTCAATGCCCATGGATTTGAGGTCGGATGAAGGATACACCTTACTCAAGTCAAGCTAAATTATTTGTGGGACAATTCCAAGATCTGTAAAGAGGTTGTTTGATAAGCCTTGCTCTTGCAGATCACAGTAAAAGCACCCTGGGTAGAAGTGATTGGATTTACATTGAGAATTTACATGGAGACCATTAAACAACACATAACCACACCTACATTTACTCATGGATCAATTGCTCATGATTACTGTAGATTAAGTTGTGTCTTGAATGTTGGGTTAGTGTTAGTGAGAGAACAGGTTTAAAAACTCCTCTGAAAGCTAATACAGGCAATGCGGCAGACACAGGATCAGGATCAGGGTCTATGTTTTGTGCTTCAATAGCCGAAAAGTCATCCAAATTTCACCATTATATCTATTAAGATTTAATTGATAGATTATTTTAAACCACTGAGCCAATAAAAAGCTGAAGTTCTAATTTGACTGTTAATCTGCATGAAAATCATGAAAAAATGTCATTTCATTTGAATCAATTTAATTTAGATGAATTAATTTTCTCTTGATGTTACTTTAGAATTGATGCATGCATAAACATATTTGAAAGCATTAAATTATGTTTCATTATTTTTTTGCCAAATTTATTCTCCCTTTCTTTATATATTATAATTATTTAAATTTTTACTTTATAATTATTATTCCTTTCCTTTTCCCATTTACTTTCTCTATTTTAATTACGGACTTGTCAGTAAATTATAGTTTATTAATTGACTGACATCAAGTGGATGACAGACCAGTTACACAATATGAAATAAGTTTGGAGATGTTACAGTAGATTTAGATTACTGCAACAGTAATTTTCCACTGTAATCTGCCTAAATAGCATGAATGCATAGTAGAAAGTCCAAGATGACGCATTTCAGCTGTTAGAAAATTATTTGCCTGTGATTAAAAGGATGAAAGAAACACTCTTTTGTCTCTCTCTTTCTTTAAATCATACTTATAGACATCTCACACACAAGCATCGACATGGTTTCAGGAATTCTGTTTGGGTGACCACAAAACAGCAAAGGACACAGATGATACAGAAATATCTTGATGCAGTTCTGCTCCTTTTTGAACTGTCGGCACCAATTCTCTTAGCTGATTACAGTTTCATTACAGTTCACTTACGCCGTCTATGTAGTGTTATGGGATCAGATGTTTGTCAGGTATGTTTAGAAAAAGTCTTAATAGCCTTGCCCTTCCTTTCTTACCACCCTAAGTAACTGTCACCCATTGGGGTCACCCATTCTCTTTCTTATTTCGGTACATCTTCCCTCAGCTAAACACTTTAAACTTTCTCAGAAATACATTTGCGACAAAAAAACGAGTTATATATACGCTTATACAGTATATACACTCACCTAAAGGATTATTAGGAACACCTGTTCAATTTCTCATTAATGCAATATTAATGCAATTATCTAATCAACCAATCACATGGCAGTTGATTCAATGCATTTAGGGGCGTGGTCCTGGTCAAGACAATCTCCTGAACTCCAAACTGAATGTCAGAATGGGAAAGAAAGGTGATTTAAGCAATTTTGAGCGTGGCATGGTTGTTGGTGCCAGACGGGCCGGTCTGAGTATTTCACAATCTGCTCAGTTACTGGGATTTTCACGCACAACCATTTCTAGGGTTTACAAAGAATGGTGTGAAAAGGGAAAAACATCCAGTATGCGGCAGTCCTGTGGGTGAAAATGCCTTGTTGATGCTAGAGGTCAGAGGAGAATGGGCCGACTGATTCAAGCTGTTAGAAGAGCAACTTTGACTGAAATAACCACTCGTTACAACCGAGGTATGCAGCAAAGCATTTGTGAAGCCACAACACGCACAACCTTGAGGCGGATGGGCTACAACAGCAGAAGACCCCACCGGGTACCACTCATCTCCACTACAAATAGGAAAAAGAGGCTACAATTTGCAAGAGCTCACCAAAATTGGACAGTTGAAGCCTGGAAAAATGTTGCCTGGTCTGATGAGTCTCGATTTCTGTTGAGACATTCAGATGGTAGAGTCAGAATTTGGCGTAAACAGAATGAGAACATGGATCCATCATGCCTTGTTACCACTGTGCAGGCTGGTGGTGGTGGTGTAATGGTGTGGGGGATGTTTTCTTGGCACACTTTAGGCCCCTTAGTGCCAATTGGGCACCGTTTAAATGCCACGGCCTACCTGAGCATTGTTTCTGACCATGTCCATCCCTTTATGGCCACCATGTACCCATCCTCTGATGGCTACTTCCAGCAGGACAATCCACCATGTCACAAAGCTCGAATCATTTCAAATTGGTTTCTTGAACATGACAATGAGTTCACTGTAGTAAAATGGCCCCCACAGTCACCAGATCTCAACCCAGTAGAGCATATTTGGGATGTGGTGGAACGGGAGCTTCGTGCCCTGGATGTGCATCCCACAAATCTCCATCAACTGCAAGATGATATCCTATCAATATGGGCCAACATTTCTAAAGAATGCTTTCAGCACCTTGTTGAATCAACGCCACGTAGAATTAAGGCAGTTCTGAAGGCGAAAGGGGGTCAAACACAGTATTAGTATGGTGTTCCTAATAATCCTTTAGGTGAGTGTATACTTCCCTAAAAGGTTTTAATACAAATATGAGTGGGTCTTATTGATTCACTATGATAAACCTATCCAGTGTTTGTATTTTAGACCTGACGGGATGGTTTTGACTGGGAAAATGAGCACATGCGCCACTCGCCTGTGTGCGTCTCGTCATATCCGTAAATAAAGTAAAGTTCCTCTGGCTGCTTTGACACGTGTCTGTTGTATGTGTGTGTCTGGTGTGGGAGTGGCACAGGTTAGTTGTCAGAGAAAGTTTGACATGGAGCCGCTAAATCTCCAACCTCCGGAGAATCACCCGTTTTAAACAAACTCTGAACAGAGGAGAGTCTGCTGGAGAAAAGAGAACGAGACAGAGCTGGTAATAAAACAAGAATCAACATCAGCTTGGCTTTAGGAGATGGATAGAACTGAGGGGTTTAAAAGCGAGGTGGAGGTGATGGTGTTTTATTACTCAACAGGAGAGTAAGATGTTTTATTGAACAGATAAACTGTAATATGTAGCTCTCTGATGCCTGGCTCACACTACAGGAGTTTTAGGCCGATTTATCCCCGATTTCCCCCTCCCGAGAATCTGAGAAAAAATCTTGTCGATGACCTCGATCGGTTCCAATGTTCGGCGCAGATTATCTGGTAATGTGAGGCGTTCACAGATCTTGCTAAATACATAAGTGTTACGCTGTGGTCAGCAGGCACGAAGACAAGTATGTTCAGTAATGAAACCGAAACTAAAAAACGCGTTAAAACGAAGTGGAATAAAATGAAGATACAATGTCAAAATAAGGGTCGGGTCCACATAATATAATAAAAACAACTTAAACCCGACAATGAGCTTGTTAGTCCATTGTGATATAACAGTTGGTTCTGATCCTTTGAATCTCACTTTACTAGAGGATTTCTGCTGATATTTCACCACTGGCATTGCTCATCTCTGCACATTCTTGACAGGCTGTCACTCAGTGCAGTTACATTGTTACACCACTAGGTGGCGGGAAGGCTTAGATGAAAAACTGTAGCTTTACGCATTGATAAACACAGTACGTCCTTGAGAATAAACTCCAGCACAACAACCATAATGAAATGAATATGTTGTCTTAGTAATGTCAAGTTGTCATAACAAAGACATCCCAAACAATGTCATGTTTGCATTCAAAATGTCATAATTGAGCGAATGACACTTAATAACAGTTGTCATAATTATGCATAAAACCTCCTTCATATTCATGACATGTGTCATGTCATGATTCTGAAAGTGTCATGTCAGGCTTATGCACACCCCTTCAAGTAAAGTGTTACCAATCATTTCATTATGGTTGTTGTGCTGGAGTTTATTCTCAAGGAAGTATTGTGTTTATTAATGTGTAAAACTACAGTAACGCCTTCAGCTAGTCAGCTTTAAATCCTTTTCATCTAAACTGGTTATTTCTCTTAAGCCTAGTAGTGGCTGTTTTATGAGCTGGAGGATAATCTCTCTCTCTCTTTAGTTATGTTAAAGAATCATACTCATCCGCACAGTCACACAGAGCCGACGCACAACCAAAACAATGTTCTTCCGCAAAATGCATGCAGTTTTTATTTTTAACCACTTACTCTAGCGAAGTTACAAACTGGCACATTTAGACATATGATGACTACAAATGCAAAGTTTTAGAATTTGTTTTAGATGAAATATGTTTTTTTTTTATTATTTAATGAGCCAACCAGAAGCACATGATGCACAGGGCTTTCAAACACACGGCATCCTCTGTGCTTAGCAACAGAAGCACACAATGAAGCTCCCCTCTCTTTCAAGACATCACAGACTCGCACATGCAAATAAAATATGGCAATAACTGTCCGCAGCCATGATAATTGCAGTCAATTTGCAGTCAATAAACAGATCTGAGGGTGAATGGAGGCAGCATTATCAGCAGAGGAGCAGCCTCTTATTGTAACAGTGAGTCGTGGAGTTTAGTGAGACTAATGGAGGAGTGCTGAGACAACAGAAGGATTACTGAGCACCGCCAGCACCAAGGACATTTGCCAATAACAACTTTATCAGCCTTCTGCATGTGCCCAGGGTGCTGGCACTCCACTCTTCGCAAATATCGGAAAATAAGATGGTTGGTTTTCTTGCTCCGAAGTTGCCCCATCCATTTGTTTAGAATAAATAGATGTTTGTGGATGGAAGAAGACCATTGTGCAATCAAGATTCGTTTTTTTTTTTTCAGATTAGTTCATATATATATATATATAAACTAATCTGAGAAGATTAAAGTTGGTTATGTGTTCCTTGCATTTCATACACATTTGTATTTATATATATAACATGTTTTATCTTGCCTCTGCATTGCATTAATATAAAGCAAAATATATTTCTACCAGAAAGACTCGGGAGAATAAATACTGTAACAATAAATACATTTATTGATAGCCCAGCAAGCAATAAAGTTCTTTGGCGTAGGCCCCGTCCATAGCTCGCAATCCGAGGGTCCGGACTCTGCATTTCCCGCCTGAAGACGAAGGCAGGGGCGCAGCCGACCCCCCGTGAGGTATAGGAAGGGACCATCCTGGTGGTGGTGGGGAGGATGGAGGGGTAGGGACCATTCTGGTGGTGGTGGGGAGGATGGAGGTGAATGAAAGCGTCAGCATCTGCGAACTCAGACATGTGTAAGTACTGGTCTTTTATACCGCAAGTATTAGACACGATTGGATAGATGAGAAGGTAATAAGTGACGTAGCAATTGAGTCTTCCCGGCAGAACTTAACGCTAAAGCTTCCATTTCTACCAGAAAGACTCGGGAGAATAAATACTGTAACAATAAATACATTTATTGATAGCCCAGCAAGCAATAAAGTTCTTTGGCGTAGGCCCCGTCCATAGCTCGCAATCCGAGGGTCCGGACTCTGCATTTCCCGCCTGAAGACGAAGGCAGGGGCGCAGCCGACCCCCAAAATATGTGGAAGATAATTCCACCAGGACGGAGCCCACCCCCAAAGAACGGTAAAGAAAGGTATACCCACCAGTCGTGTATCCTGTAGAGCCTAAAAATAGAAAGAAAAGGGAGTTAATAATGGCATGACATGAATTGTGGAAAGCCTCGTAGCCAATAACTAATTAGTAGAGACGACTTCATAGTAAGCCTGAAAGGTACTATGAGAAGACGTGCATTTATGCATTTATGTTCTGCTGCTGTATGTACATTAGCATTTATCCATGCTGACGCTTCCATCCAGAGCGACTTATGCTTTGAGACGCACTTACGTCTGATCGAACCAGTTTCCCTGAGAATGAGTTGGAGGGAAGCAAAGTTTTGTAGAATTGTGACTTAACTGAGAACGAGGCTACTTAGGACATAGGGACAGGTCATGGAACAAAAAGCTGTTATAGGACCACAGAGAAAAGGCCACCTTGGGCATACAGAACCGGCCATATGGGACAAGGCCGTAACAGACCGCACAGAGACAAGGCCTCGATGGACCACACAAAACAGAGCCACATTGGCCAGGCCTCATTGGACCACACAGAGACAAGGCCGCGATGGACCACACAGACAATGCCACATTGGGCCGGCCTCATTGGACCACACAGAGCAGGCCACCTAGGGCCGCACACAGAGCAGGCCTCCTTAGACCGCAAACTGGCCACATGGACCACACGGCCATGATAGACCACAGACACAAGGCCGCCCGGCCACATGGCCTTGCTAGACCACAGAGACAAGGCCGCAATGAGCCACAACGGCCTCTAATGCCGCACATAGAACGAGGTAGACTGGACAAGGCCGCAAGGCCACACAAAACCAGGCCGCAAGGACCACAAGACCACATGGCCATTTTTTAGCGAGGCAACAATGCCTCAAGGCCGCTTGGCCACACAGACAACGGCCGCTTGGCCACATTGAACCGCGCCACTAAAGGCCACAGACCACTGGCCATTTTTTACATACAGGACAAGGCAACTTGTGCCACGAGGCCACTATAGACCACACAGAGCAAGCCACACAGACAACAGCCACTAGGCCACATTGAACCGCGCCCCTAAGGGCCACAGACCACTGGCCATTTTTTACATACAGGACAAGGCATCTTGTGCCACAAGGCCTCTAGACCCACACAGAGACAAGGCCCGCTGGGCCACAAGGCTGCTAAAGCCATACATAGACAGAACCACTCATAGACAAGGCCTTAGGCCACATAGAACCAATGCCATAACTGGCCACAAGACCACGGGACAAGGCCACATTAGGCTACACGGTCACAGTAGACCACACTGAACATAGAATGAGGCCGCAGGGGCCGCGATATCGTAAGCCCACACTGAGACGAGTTTACACAGGGACATCGGCCACTAGGCCACACAGAACCGAGGCCATAAGGGCCACAAGACCATGAAGGCCACACATAGGATAAGGCAACATTATGCCACAAGGCCTTTCAGACCCACACAGAGACAAGGCCCGCTGGGCCACAAGGCTGCTAATGCCACACAGATACAAGGCCAACGAGACACGGCCACTAGGCCACACCGAACCATGCCATAACTGGCCACAAGACCACGGGACAAGGCCACATTAGGCTACACGGTCACAGTAGACCACACTGAACATGTATATCATGCACTTGCATGATTTTTTTTGTATTTTTTTTTTTTTATATAAGACCATAAAGACCACATGGAACAAGACCACAACGGCTACTACTGCCACATAGAGACAAGGCCACATTAAGACAAGGCCACTAGGCCACATATAGACGATGACTCATTGACCATTTGTAAATGCAAGCAGAATTTAGGACCAATTGTGAGAATGGATTATGGCACCACCACCAGTAGTTGCGAAGGTTATTTACCTGAACCGTTTTAGTGAAGAGCTTGCTGAGCTTCGAGGATGATTTTGAATCGGGTCTTATATAGACTCTAATGTAGAAGACCATTTGCCCAGGATCTTAATAGCTGAAGTAGAATGCCATGATCAGCTGCTGTAGTGGCTGCCCCGATCCTGAAGGAATAACCAGTATACTGGGAGGGAGATAGACTGCAGCTTTTGAGGACAGAAACTGATGAGTCCTGAACTAGGCTTAGAGAGAAGTGCTCCGTTAGTTAGGATAAATGAGGGGAATTTAAAGAAATTAATCATAGATGAGAAGGGACAGAATTTATAACTAATTAATAAATTGATAAGTGAAACAGAGCCTTGAGAGTCATTCTTAGAGTTCTTAAGAAAGAGAGTAAAGAAATTAGGTGAGAAACGCTAATCAGAAAAGACCATGGGTAAATCGGAGTATTTAGCTCCTGGAGTGAATCCCCTGGATGCATGAGCCATGATGCTGTAACAGACAGCTACAATCTGAATACCAATAGAAAAGAGACCATTGCGGACATGAAGTAATAAAAGGAGGTTGGATGGATTTTGCTTTCTCTAACTTACTTAGTGTGAAATGTTGCCGTATAAGCATAATCAACATCTTCAAGGTTACAACACTCAAAGTTCAAGCAATGGGAGAAATTCATTTAAGAATTGCTTTTTAAAGACTACAACAGCGCTGAGAGGAGCTAACAAAATTCCTCCTGGGTTAGTGCATCACAACCTAAATTTACATGAATCCTGCCCACGGGACATGATTTAAGAAAATCGAGACAGAATAAGCCAATTAGTGACTAGAGATAGCTACATAATTCAACGACCATCCGGAATGTTGTCTATATGTTGACACTTCTTGAGTCTCTCCATCTTGAATGATCCCGGTTGAACGAAGCGAAAAGTTTAAAATTGTTGGTGAGAGGTAATCGAAGCTGCAAAACGAGCTGTTGAAACTCCGACCCCTGTGCCGGGAGTAGCAGCCCTGCCACATCCAAAGGGATAGACAAAACGATATGCTTATTCACCTTCGAAATAACCATTCCAAAATGCTATTCAAAATTATCTGTGGGCATTCCGAGCTAAACCCCACGTACACACTGGAGACCCACCACATATCCTGCGAAAAGGGCACAATTATACTCATTTTTATCTTTGTGATACAATGAGATTGGCAGGCGTTTATCGGAGGTTTACTACAGGTCTTGGCTATGCCTTAAGTAGCAAACAAAGAGAAGGTATGGTGAACATACTTGGATAATTAGTATTAAAATACTTGCGTGAATTTGAATGCCTGCGTGCAAACTATGAATGGAAGAATATTAAATTACGATTTCGTAATTGTAGACGAGGAAGGAACAATCGGCCGTGATTAGGATGTGAAAACAGGAATCTGAAAAGAAAAGCAAAACATTACTAATTTAACATAAACTCTGTTAGAAGAGGGCAGGGTGATGGATCCGGGTTGCTGAACGGCAAAAGCCGTCTGAAAGCCTGTAACAAAGAATGAAAGCGCGTAGCTATGGCTTTGCATTGGCAGGAATAAGCACAACCTTAATTATGAAATTGAAGACGACTGATAGCCAAATTAACGTCTCAGGAATGGCATGATCGCCTAACAATAAGATCTGCCTTGATGACAACCATGCTTTGTTAGCACGGCGATATAATATATTTTGCGACCACGTCAAATCCCTAAGGACGCTAACGACCGCTATAGGATGATTTTGTGAAGAGCGGACGAAACGAACCTTGAGTAAGCTTAAAATATTCATCTAGCCTTTACTGATCTAGATATCCGAAATCTGAGATTGTGTGTGTTTTTTTTTAAATTTTTTTTTTATAGAAATTCTTAAACCGGCTAAATCTGACTTCTTAATACGGTACTTACCTGAAGTAAGGTGACGGCGTCCTGTCAAGAAGCTACTATCATTACCTAAATGATACTTGATCTGTTATCTTTTGAGCGTAGAATCCTTTTCTCAGATGCGGAGCATATGCCTGACATGGCTCCCAAGTTGCTCTTTGCAGAAATAGCCCCATTCGTCGCTGGCCACAACAACAGTTGAGACTCTTGAATAGAAAGATACATGTACATGTGAATCATACAGTTGAGGAAAGACAATGCCACTCGAGTCTCCTTCACTGATTAGTTCTGTTGATTGGTTTGACTTGATAAAACTAATATGACTGTTAGTTCTACTGAGTTAAAAGTTTTTGCTAAGGATATTGACAGGAGTATCCTTAGTCTGCATTTTTCTGTACATTAATGTGGAAATACCCATCACATAAAATATTTCTATCACACATATCAGTGGATTAAGTAGTCACCAGGAAAGGTTAAATATTACAGCAATTGTACACATTTCCAATATTGTAGATCTAATTTTCATTAAGGGACTTATAATATGATTTTAAAGTAGGCCTAAATATGTTAAATAGTTGTTTGTGAAATTACAACACTTATGTAAGTATGTAATTAACTGCCATTGTAGAGATATCCACTACAGAATGTATAACAGTCAAATGAACAACTTGCTCTCTTTAGCTCAGGGTTTTTTTTTTTTTTTTTTTAATCAGTTACTCAGTTGTTAGTGGGTATTTGCAAACTGCCCACGAGAGCGTGGTATCGACAACGCTGATATATATATATATATATATATATATATATATATATATATTTTTTTTTTTTTTTTTTTCTTCAACAATTGCAGAGTTTACAGGAACGTTCATCTCCATTGTAAAAAATAATACATTGTGCAGTTTCCAACATTGCGGGTGTTTTGACAAAAATGATATTATTAGATCACTGTACTGTGGCGGTGACACGAAACTTGCTATGAACATTTCCCCTTTAAGGCGAGCTAACCGGCCCCATTGCAGTCTGCAGATCAGTAACGTTAGTAATTATGAACACGTACGCTACGTCACCGTAGACACCAATTTGAACTCTGCCGCTGGTGTAGGAAGCAACGGAGAAATACTTACCTGGATGAAGTTTAATCATGCTAGAGGGGACATATTAACAGTGGCTGGTGGAAGCGCCTACCAAACTTGAAAAACCAACTTGAAAGCCTTGGAAGTGGAGCTTGAACTTGAACCAGCGAGAGAAGATCGCCTCTCGTGATTTGAGTTGTTGATTCATGTCGGTGGATCGGTGATCTGCGGGATAATGCACCCGTGCAGACAGCGAGGTTCTTTTGCTGGACAAGTTGTTGAGAATGACATAGTTCTCTTCCTGCCGGATTATCCTGACTGATGAGCTGACGCTGTTCGAGGCGTTTGATGACGTGAAAATGGAAACTGATTGGTTACCCAGGGTGTTTTAGGCCTAGAGAGCAGAGCTTCTCATGAGAGGCCTTGGCTGATCAAAAACTCTCCGAAGACCACTGTGCATACGGGGAGATGCGGCACTGAACGCGGGAACCTCGACGTGTAGCGGAGATACGGCGGGACATATCCATCGTCGGAACTCAATAATAGAACAGTCCTGAAACATGTTGGCTGGCGACTGAACGAGAGCATGAATGAAAGCGTCAGCATCTGCGAACTCAGACATGTGTAAGTACTGGTCTTTTATACCGCAAGTATTAGACACGATTGGATAGATGAGAAGGTAATAAGTGACGTAGCAATTGAGTCTTCCCGGCAGAACTTAACGCTAAAGCTTCCATTTACAATTTAAAGGAAAAATATCACTTTCAACCATGCCTTTTTACACCATATATTTAAAATATATTTTGGCCAGATTTCATTGGTGGGTTTTTTTGGGCACTGATGAAATGGGTTTACCTTGAGAAAGGGCATGATGATCATGAAATGTAGGTTGTTAATGGTAGTAGGGCAGTGAAGTTCCTTTCTCTGCTGTGAAAAACCAGGTCATGCCTCGGTATAACAAACATTAGAACTCAACAAATGTTCACTGTAGAAGCAATATTGACAGTGGAACCTCGTGACAAATATGTCACTTTCTTTCTTAAACGTCCTTTCAATTTGTCTCATTCGGCAAATGTTGATGCTGGTGGCTCGCATACTTTCAAGACCGTCTTCTTAATTTTCCTGTTCAGTGAGTAACCTTGATCAAGGTTCAGAGAGGAAGGGAGGGAATGAGAGAGATATTGTTTTAGGGCTGACTGAGCCAGCTAAAATGTCAGTTGATATATTTTGTTGCCTTCCTTTCATCCCATTAGCACTAATGAGCCTATTGGTCTCAGAGGAATGTGCCTTTTAAGGAACTCTTACAGTTATATTTTGTGACAAAGTCTTACATTTAAATTGAAGGCAGAATCTGCTCCTAATTATCCTCATGCAGCACCATTTTGCATTTATTTATTCAGTTAATGGTTGACTAGCTTTACAGGCTTATTTCTTTCCTTAATGAATCTTACTATCTATAAGCTAAAGAGTGGAAAGTCCATTAATAGAGTCCTGGTGTGAACCGGCCAACGTTTTAATTAAGAAAACCATTCTCCAAGTAATCTTTAAAGACAACATGATATCAAAATGGGTATTCTAGTGTCAGAGCTTTAGGGGTGCTGAGCACCCAATGAGCCCCACTGCCACCCCCCACATTTTACACCCAAATACGCTCCCTCTCTCTCTTCATTTCTTTCACTAGTCAATTCCCTCTCATCCCTTTGGACTCTCCCTGTTGTTTTCCTCCTCCTTTATTATGAAAAAATGTGGTGTAAAATAATGTTACAAAAAGTAAATGTAATACTTAATGGCAATACGTTAGTATAGGAGTATGAGTAATTACTGTTTTGCTTGAAACTAATCACTATTAGTCAATTTATTGTTGTTTCCTCACCTGGTTCTTCCTGCAAGCTCTCCCTTTCTCCTTCTCCCCCTCTTTCCCTTTCTCCAACTCTATCTCCCTCTCTTTCTCATTTAAAAAAAAGTATTTAGGCTATTTGAAAAGGGGACAGTGTACATTAATCAACATTAGAACAATGTAAATGTAACCGAGTTAGCTAAAAGAGCTCATTTTCATCGGTAGTCCCCCAGCCAGCAGTAAAAAAGGCAACACAAGATAAAATTACATACAAAACATTATGAATAAGAAATACAATTCATGTAAAATAATTATATAATGGTTAAATGCACACAGAAAGGATCAGTGCCCACAAGTTTGGCTCTCTACAAGCCATTTTTTATCATTCTTTTTGAATGAAAAGAATGATAAAGACTGATGGTTTCCATGTACAGATTCTAAGGATATGATCAAAAGGCACACAGAGGTGTGCCATTTTAAATGTCATATTATTAGTATTATTGGCCTTAGATTTTTTTTTTTAAATCACAAATTCCTTTCATAAGAAAAACTGTATTCTCCATTGTGGATTTAAAATAAAAAAATTCAAAATCCATGAAGACTGACCAGAAAAGGCCCACGTGACGTTATGTTTACATGACTCCCGATTGTTAAAATGAGTATCAAATTAACAATAAACTTTAACAACAGAGACATGCGTACGCACTACAGAGGTGTGCAGTTTATTCGTCACGCTGCTGGTTTTTTTGTTGTTGTTTTTTTGTTTGTTTTTTCACGCTCTAGCAGTTATAATACGGAACTGCATGCGTCTTGCGGAAGAACATTGTAACCGGTGCTACTTCTCTCCGTTTATTACTATGGACGAGTCACCCGGGTCCTCTGATACTCCACAGCGGTGGCGACCCGCTGGAATAAAATAGTCAGAAAATAAACACTTACTATAGGTGTATCGATTCAGGATACTGACTCCAGTACTCACCGACAGGGACGTGCACAGACATTTTGAGGGGCAGGGGCTCAAGTGAAAAAAGGGCACTTCTCATAATTATGTTTTTTTACTTTTTTTTTTTTTACTTTTTTTTTTTTTTTTACTTTTTTTTAAACAAAAAAAGTAAGTATATATATACATATTAACACAACTTTGACTTTTTAAAAGAATTATTTAAAAAGTTCATTCAATTTTATCTTCCTCAAACTCATGCAATTGTTTCATTTTCAAAAGAGGTCTACAAAATAATCAGTTCACAGAAATCATAGGTTTATAGAGCAGCAAAGGAAACCATGCCACAATGTGCATGTTTTCTATGCTACCAGTTTCAATCAAGTATATATTTGATACACCTGATGGTGACATGGACTTAGTTTCACATTTGGGGAGGACTGTATCATCATCATCATCATCATCATCATCATCAAATAAAACCTTCAAAATCCACATTTAGATGGAGTTTGTTTTAGACCTACTATCCTCCATCTGTTTGCATCTGTAGATTTCTTCAAAATTCAGCAATTTAGATTTCTACATTTCAGGGGGAAATACTCTTGATGTATGCAAGTCATTAACTTTAATAAGAAGAATTTTTGGGCATAAAAAAGTCATAAAAACGTCCGGATTTTCCATACAAGGTCATAAATTACATTTAGCCACGTCTTAAATTGATATGCTCATTCATTTATTATCGCGATATACTTTTTCTCGATAAAACGATATCAAGTTCGAGTCAATATCGTCAATACTCGATATCAAGTTTGATAAATTTTCGATAATGTTTATGTGCCAAAAGCAGAACCAAACTCATTTGAACCGCGCGCGCATTCGCTCGGCTCAAAGTCCAAACGGCAGCGCAGCGCGGGCTCACTAGAGCAGACGCGTTTACTCTGATCGGCGCTTCAGAGAGGGAGCGCTTCAGAACTCATGACCTGATATTTAGATACACTATTCAATAAATATATTTGTTTGACAGGGAAGCTGCCCAGAAAAAAGGGCACTTTCTCTCCAGGAATAAAAAGGGCAGGTGCTCAAGCCCCTTTTGATGTCTATGTGTGCACGTGCCTGCTCACCGATATGGTTTCGGAATCGGAACAACTCTAAGGAAAGAAGTGTGAGACAGCTCTGGAGCATCTTAGTTGATTCACAACACTACCTAACGGGTTCTCACAACTCTGCGTGTGTTTCGCGCTGGATGACGGCCGTGCTGAGCGGTGCAGGTAGGCCTACAAAGAATTAACGTTAGAAGAAGAGATGTTTTCATTTTCATTTAATTTTAAACCACAAACTACGGAGTATGTTTGGACATTATTTAACCGTGTCAAAGACGAACAAAATTTTTAGAATAACAACATTTCTTACTCCAAGTTGTAGGGGTGCTAGCCTCGCCCATGGTAAACAGAATGAATAATTAAAGACATGTTTGCATGTATGTTGTGTTTGGTAGGTTTCAGGAGGTTATGTACAATAATTAACTGCATTGTTTTGCTGTTTAAATGTATATGCTTCGATTAGCATTAACTTATAGCTTATGCCCTATTTTACATGTCACGTTTACTTATGTATGTCTTTACAGGTAGGTTTGGGTTTTCTATTAAGTCCATGTGTTTAATTGTATAAATAAAAATACACATCATTTTTTTCTTTTTTTTTGTACCATGGGTGTAAAGGAATAATGATGGCTCTCTTATTGTATAAGTTTATTCATATTTTAGTTAATTATTTGTAAGTGCATCATTGTGTCATGAATTTACTTGAGGAGGCACATCATAATTGATTCATTATTAACTCTTCATAAACTAACATGAAGTAATGGCTTGTTAACGCATTACTGTGTCATGACTTTACTTGAGGGGGCACATCATAATTAATTTACAGTTAACTAGTTACCAATTTCATCTCATGGTTTATTATAAACGTACTATCAAATACACATGTACTACAACTAGTATTCAGCCAGTTTAGTGATGTTGTGTGGCTTTTCCAAAAGTCAGAAATCGGAGGTACAGTCTCACCACAGCCTGTGTCTGGATGGAGAGTGAACTACTGATCCCAGCAAACGTTCCCCTGACCTTGGTTCATGATTCCTGTTTGCCTATTTTTTTGGTAACCGATTCCTCAGGAAGTGTTGTAAGTCACAACAGTTTAGTTTGATGGGAAAGAGAATATCACAAAACAAATTAAGACATTTTAAGATAAATTATTAGTGTATTTAGTATTTTCTATGTTTAATAAAGAGGATCAGTGAAATTAATGACAAACTAATCCTGTGCCTTTCAGTAATGTTTATGATGAAGCTGCTGATGTCAATAGTTTAAATTATGACTAATAAATTGTTTATATGTATTTCAAAGTCAAAATAGTTCTTGTTTATTCTTACGGAGCCTGATTGATTAAGTTTGCCCATAAACGTTAATTAATGCATTAACTGTCAAACATGTACTAACATGTTTAAGGCTGCATGAATCATTATGACTCCTGTCGTAGTTAAGGATCGCTCTTCATTGGTTCATGATTAGTTCATATCTTCACTAATCATGAGTTCATGTTGAAGTAACTAATTCAGGTATTAGTACATGATTATGCATGCCCTGTTAATGTAAAGTGTTACCTCAAAATGGAACCTATTTACTTTCTTAAATCAGGTCCCTGTCCTATTGTTTTCCAGTCTTTCTACACAAATAAGGTATTGTTTAGGCTACTGTTGTAGGTAATGCAGCTTTTTAAAATCTTTCCAATAGTAATTTAATGGCAGTTAATGTTAATGTAAAGTCCCACGCTACATTTTTTATTTTGTACATTTTTTAAGTGAAATGAGTTGTGAAAACGATGACTCACAGTATTAAAAATAGTATTTGCCAGTTACATTAAAAATGCACATAAATGTTTGTGTAGGATTTCCAATATAACAAAATGCAATAAAAGATTCCTTTACTGTATGTTAAGTTAACTATTGGCTTCATGGCACAACATATAGCATACGACAGTACTCATCAGAGCAAAAGCAAGCCCATAAATGATGGCACACCATTATGTGTAATTATACAGATAGCAAACATTAATCTAATGACATCTCCCACCGATTCCCCACAGTAGCTTCGCTAGTAAGTGTGAAACTGTGTGGTTTGAGGGAACACAAGAATCAGTCTATCAAATGTCGCAGACACTGACCTAAACAGTCAGAAAAAAAGCCTAATTATTCCTCTTTTCCCCGTAGCTGCTCATCAAGCTAATTGTGATGATGCGTCCTCTGGAAATCTGCCTGTAGCGTCAACACGACGACATCACTGGCCTACAGCTGTTTCTACAGGCTCAGGAAAAGAGTGTGTCTTGAAAATCAGCAGTTGTATTCATTTAATTGAACTAATGATTCATTTCTGTTTGCTCAAATTAAGCTTTATGCAGGATTAAAGGGATAGTTCACCCAAAGATGAAAATTACCCCATGATTTACTCACCCTGAAGCCATCCTAGGAGTATATGCCATTCTTCTTTCAGACGAGTACAATCGGAGTTATATTAAAAAATGTCCTGGCTCTCCCAAGCTTTATAATGGCAGTTGGAAGAGCCAGGACATTTTTTTTTTAAATACCTCCAATTGTATTCATCTGAAAGAAGAATGTCATATACACCTAGGATGGCCTGAGTAAATCATAGGCTAATTTACATTTTTGGGTGAACTATCTCTTTAATTTAGGTAAGTGTTTTTTTCTGGATTCAAGAGACTTTTAAATATTAAAAACCGTGCTTTACTTCTGTTGCCTGACATAGACTGCTGGTAAATGTGGCCCAAAACAGATTTTTTTTTGCTCGTATGACTCGGATATGTTTTTGTCATGACAGTGTGAACAGCACAAACCACATGGAATCTGATCTTTTCGATTCTGATTTGTGCCACTTTGATATGTGTTCTGCGTTCATGGGAGTTACTTCAAAGATTTCCTAAGCCGAAGTTAAGAAAGTCAAGAAGTCAAGAAAGTTGCGAGAGGAAGTCAGTGAAGGACAGTGATGTGTCAGAACTCATATTACAGTGACAGCTCAAATACAAGCAAAACATCATAAATGTTTAAAAACTCTGCTCTCTTTTCTCACATCCTCGTCTTTGTTTTTAACATTGCCTGTGCATCAATTCTGTGGGTTCCTCAGCAGATCACACAATAAATAAACACATAATAGCTTACTTTAATGTTCTACATGTTTACTTCCGTTTGACGTACTTTTATCATTCTTTTACGCATGCGGGTCAGTCCAGGACCATGATCTGTACACACTGGAAACTGATATTGGCAACATTTAAATAAACAATATGAACAGCTAATGCTATACAAAAAAATCTGAGCTGAGCAACAAATCGGAATTGAGCACTAAGGTTTTACAGTGAGAAAGTTTTTACCCAAATATATATATATATATATATATATATATATATATATATATATATATATATATATATCAAAAGGGCTCAGCAATGACCCTTCACTTTCATTATGTGTTGCAAATAAACCGAAACGTTATTAAATAAGCCATTCTATTCTTTCAGATTGCTTGCATATTCATTCAGTAATAACAAATACAATGGTATCATTATTACACACACATGTGGGCTGTTACATCCCAGGATAGAGGTAGAGGATAGATTTTAATATAGGGCTTGAAAAATAAGAGGAATTTGTGACATTAGTCGAAAAATACTGTCATTTCAGAGGGGTAGCAAAAGTGATTACATTTTGAAGAAAGATTGCAGCTTTTATTGATGAATTGTGCAAAACAAACACACCAGGAATGTGCATTAGAAAGTAAATAGGATTTAAAATGTACCTTTTTGCCAACACCATGTCGTTGTTTAATCTGAGATACCCTGAAGCTTGAGTTTTTTTCTCTGTATACATCTGAGAACGAGTACCATATTTAAAGTTTTCATTGGATTTCTACATCTCCGTTGGCGTTAGCAGAGTGCTAGTCCATCTGACGCGCCTGAGGGAATACCTGACATTACAATAATTCAGTTTTTCGCAAGCTTCATGTTTAATATGTGAGGAGAGCCCTTTCGCTTAAAAAAAGGTCTGCTCTCTTAATCCACTTCCTTTTCATTTTCATGTTAATATGTGAAGAAATCCACTAAATTAAAGCCGCCCCCACGACCGCATGTACATGCTCTATATTTACTAAGACATATTAAAATCGCCTCTGACTATCGAGTTGATCATTTGAATATATCAAGTAGAAAAGAAATGGCTTTCTCAACCTCCTGTCTGGATGAGTCTCCTTTTCTGTGTCCTTTATACTTTTTTCCTCCCAAAAAGCCCCCTGATTAATTGCTCAGTGCTTTGCTTTCTGTGCTGAGATACCAAAGAGGAATTTATTGAACGTGCTTGAAATTCTTACCCCATTTTCTGTTGCCATAGAAACCATAGGAAAGGTCAGGCACTGTTGCTCCCTTTTTCTAATATGGATAGAAACACTGATGAAAAAGTGAAAACCATACGGGTAATTAAAAGCAAGTTGTGGTTGTGTTTTTTTGTCCTCCATTCTATTACTGCCAAATGGTTTAGTTACTAAATGGTTATTCAAAGCGCACCTCAGTGCAATGCAACACATAGTGTGAATCATCTGTTTATGTGATGTTTAACGTGCAATGCAGTTGCAATATGTGCGACGTCGTGTGGGCTGTGTCTTTCGGCACGGGAAGTCAAATCTTTCTTTTACTTGCTTCGCTGTTGCAGCCTTTCAGGTTTAGAACATGTAATACAGAACTGGTTATAAAATTAAATGCAGTGGCTAGTGTGCCGAAAGCAAAATAACTATGATAAATTGTTCGAATCCATCATTCCACGATGGGCTTTGATGTTTCCATAGTCATGGTGAAAGCTACCAGGGAGATTCAATTAGATCACCATTTTCATCCTTTTTTCCCCATGAAAAGCTCAATGCCGGGCTGGAAAATTGCAGTTAAGTCTACCTGGAGCTGCCGTTATTTTATTATTTTCCATGGCTGCTCTGGTCTTCTGTGCTAAGTGGGTGTCTTCCGTTGATCTGAGTGTCCTTTAATGACATACCTGCCTAAGAGCGAGGCATTATGGGTAAACCAGACTCCTGTCTGCACATTCCAGCCTCATTTCTCATTATAGCACATGATTTGTGCGGCGTAGGAGAGCTCTCTGTGAGGGAGTTGAAAAGGATGTTGATGAACCACTTCATTTCTGCTGAATCTTTGCCAGATTTGATTATTCTGATAGTGGTTGTTAATCAGAAGGGGAAATATGCACGTTCCCACTGCAGGATGAGACGGGAAATCTTGGTTGTATGGCTATTTCAGTGCGTGCTACCGTTGGGAGTCAGTCTTCGCAACATGCCACAGGACATTATTTCATGCATCGCTGCAGTCCCTTGAAACCAATTTAGAGCCATAATTCTGTTGCAGAGGCAGACTTACATCAAAAGACTCGCGCTCTCTTGATATTTTACTCACCATTTCCAGAGTTGTTATTCTGTGATGTCATGGAACTGATTGCCTCTTGCGTCACAATACCGCTTAAACACACATTTGAATTAGAAGTCTCATTGCATCGTCTTGACAAACCAACATCCTGAATTTATGCTGTGAATAGATTGTCAAATAACGATCAAATAAATGATACGCTTATATTGAATACTTAGTTCAATTCATTCCAATTCGTAACAATATTTGCTAACATAAGCGCCAAGAAATTAACCTAATGTGGCAGATGATCTGAATAGGCAAAAAGTGCCTTTAGAAGTCAAAATTTTGTTTTTGTTTTAATTTGCGCATCATTGTAGTAATCGAACATTGTAGTAATCCTAGTGTAGCTAGAAGCGGGTTCGGTTTTATCCGAAACAGATGAATGTGAATCTGCAAAGCTTTGCCATACTCGTTGTTGTACGTATGGCAGCAGTCAGAAAGTGTCCGATGAGTGCCACTAACAAACGTGAGATAAAAGCGCATCTTCTGAAGCAACAATGTCATTTTAGCTTGCTTCTACAAGTCTTTGAGCTCTTTTATCGTGACTCATGTTTTGTGCTTCACATTACAACTATAGAGCAAGTTTCCTATAGTAGAAAAGCCACACAATTGGAGCTGTTTATGTGATGTGCTAAAATGTATTAGTAAGTATGTATTACCTGTTGGATTGTTATTAAACTCTGCATTTGAATTATATTTCTGATCATCATCTGTCTGTCTGCACAGGCCCGGCCCTAACCAATTTGGTGCCCTAGGCAAGATTTTGGCTGCGTCCCAATACCTCCCCTTACCCTAGATTTCTGCCCTAACCCTTGTTTTTGCGCGTTCTCGTGTAGGGGTAGGGTGTCCCAATACTCCAAAGAGCAAGGGGGAGTGCTATTCTCCCCTTAAAATCAACCCTCAAAACATAGTGCGGTCCGATGCAGGCTTAAAACGAAGTGGAAGATGAAATTACCCAGGATACCTTGCGAACTCAGCGAGCCGGTCAAATTTTTCAACTAAGATGGCGGACACCGCTGGAAAGGAACAATTTTATTTTAAGTATATTTTCGCAAATACGCATGTTAAAATGTCGAAATATGTTGGAATATGTTAGTTTGATGCACATCCAAAGGACTGTTGAGTTTTCAACACTAATGTTAGAAAATATTTCACGAAGCTATCTGACGATGTTCATATGATATCTGCCGAGTGCTTCAAAAGCAAATCAAATATACATCTGATCTGGGTAAGTTAGTTAATCTAATTTTATTTTCGATTTTGGCTTCCAAGGATTATAAAAAGAAGATATGTGAGGTAAAATTATTCAAAACTAGCCGCGTTCGTCTAGCGCATCATCTTCCCTTCACAGCGCGCTGTCATTTCTCTCTAAACCCAAACCTAACGTCAGAATCAGCACTGAGCACAATCGGTGATTGTTGTAAAGTGCAGTGTCTGCGGTTTCTAAATTGCGGGACATTGGTGGTAAAAACAGCTACTAAAAGCACAATGATCCGCGCAAGAGACGTTGCCCCGGTTCCCATGGCGGCGCGCGCGCGTTCGGAAACGGATTGCAACTAACGTTAGACAAGCAAACTTTGGGTTTTGTGTGCGCTTCTAAACGATCAGATACAAACAAATATATGGCAAAATTACCGGAAATGCGTCTTCTATATTCCACATGTCTTCTCTGTTGATTCATCAGATGTAGATAAACGAAAACAGCCCACACAACAGGCAACACAACAACTGGAACCGGCAATTTTATGAATGAAAATAGTAGTAGAAGTAGTAGACACTTTGACGCTGCGCGTGACGTATTGAGGATTGCCGCGCTAATTTGCATATAGTGGTGTCCCATTTCATAGGGAAAGATCTTCAACTCCACTTCCCTAGTTGAGGGGACTTTACTTTCGAGGCCACTCAAAACCAAGTGGAAGTTTTAAGGGGGGAGAAATGGGACAGGGCCTTTGGGACCTATTTTTTTTTTAAATATAGGCAGTTCAGACAAGTGCAAACTGGGTGCTTAATGCAAGTGTGTTCCTATTCACAAAATGAGAGGCTTTTATGGTCGCCCATCAATGAAAATGTCTCTGTGTATAGAAGGATCATAAACATGGTGGTACAGACGTACCAGTTCGGCCAGATTCGGCTCGAAGTCGTTCATCTTCGGATGCGGCGCCGCGCGCGATGTTACAAAAAGTGCCGTGCACACCGCCAGGCGAAATGGGGTCTTGCGCACCCAACGCGCACGACCGCCCACACCGCAATGACGTCATTTTTGCCGCGCGCAGCTCGCGCTCTTGCGGACGCGTCGAGTATAAACAAGGCTTTAGTGTACATATACTCACAAGAAACCTAATTGCTTTGTTTTAGACATTCTTTTATTTAACTAAAACAATTGCACATTCAAAATACTAATTATACAAATAATAATTAAAAAAAAAAAAAAAAAAAAATGAACTCAACATATGAAATACAATATAGATAGCTTATATAAAGTATTACATTTTAATACTCCCGAAATGAAAAGTGTAAACAAGTGACATTAACTTAAATACAATAGAAATACGGCACTGTGCAAAATAAGACATTAGTATCTTATCTTATCTATCTTATCTTATCCATCTATCTTATATATCTTATCTATTTGTATCTTTAAGTAGGCACAGAAATACTACAAGGATTTGAATTAAAAAAAACGAAAAGATGATCTTAAAAAGAGCTCTATTGGTGTTTTTGGTCCTGCCTTAATTACTTCAGAAACTACACCACCACCTCCTTAATCTCACATGACTTGCAACAGCTTGACTTTCCTGGATTTTCTTGAGGCAAAGTCATCTACAACATCATCATATGACAACTGATTAGAGACCACATGGTTGATGCTTATGATGGCAAGTCCACTGAGACGTTCTTGCATCATAGTAGATCTCAGGTAAGTTTGAATCAGTTTGAGCTTTGAGAAGCTTCTTTCAGCAGCAGCCACTGTAACAGGAAGAGTGGCAGAGATTCTCAAAGCAACCCACATGTTGGGGTACATTTCTGTATTTATTTAACTGCAGTATACTATTGCATGTGGGAATGCTAAGTTATGCTCTAACATTAATGATGTGCACTTTAACACAGCCACAGGTGTAAATTTTAACATGATAAACAAACACACTTTATAGACAATATGAGCTGTAACACAGTTAACAGCTGGCGTTACAACTATGGAATTATTATTATGATTAGTAATGGTATTTTGATTGATTATTACAAGCTGGGAAAACGTGAGATAATGATGTCAATGAAATTAACATTAATACACCTGCTGATTAGATCTAATATTTACACATTTGTCCGAGGAAGGTACTCATATTACTATTTTCCATAATAATAGCGCTAGGCTTATCTGTTAGAACCATTGACTGTTAATATTTTGGTTAGAACTAGCAGATAGCGCTGGTTATTTATAGATTAGCTAACCATGTATGCTAATGGCTAATGGCATTATTGATCATCGTTCTGTAACATCAAAATAATATCATTAACAACATCTTTACTGTAACATACCTTTGTCTTTGTCGCGTTTTTCCTCCTCTTCTTTTCTTTTTTTTCCTCCCCTGGGCACCAGATAATTTGGGACGCCTTGACATATTAATTTTTTTTGACGCAATAAAAACGAAAAACGAATGGCGCCGCGGGTAAAAGAAGTCTGATTGGTGGAAGGGGTTTCCCATCCTGCTTTGTGGCGCGGCGCGCGCCACATGTTGCATGTTACAATAAAAGCGGAAAGTTCCTTACGCGGCTCTGGCGCCCCCCCTAGGGTATAAGGCGCCGGCGCCCTTAGCATTTGCCTATACTGCCTATGCCACGGGCCGGCCCTGTGTCTGCACTTGCCTAACAATGGTAAATGGTCATTATATATAGTATTTTACAAGGAAACACATGCAAATAAGTCTTTATCAATCAATGATCTGCTCCTGTTATCATAATTTGTGCGGAAATAAATAGAAGTTGTTGGTGTTTTCATTTTCAAGATCCCTGATCACAGACCCCTTTGTCTTTAACTTCTCCGACATCTTTCAAGCTACATTTACCAAACTTAGTGCAGTCCTACGACCTGTTCTGTGAACTCTGACTTTTCTAATTGATTAGACTTGCCTGTAGCGGCCAATCAAAAATCCAATAGACGGCCGTTGAAAGTGTGAACTCTGTCTGCCTCTTCAATACTGATTGTGAGTCTCATTTATCTGTTAGAAACAACTCGCATGCATCAGTCTCTAGAACATGTAACCTTATGCATATGAATGACCTTCACTAATTATGTTAATTTCACAGCAAACTGGCATCTGACAGGCCGCCTTCTCACCATGCTTTACCGCTCTAGTATGAGAAGAGAACGTTGCATAAACCCACCTTGTCGGCATAGCAATGAAGTCAAAGTGATTGGAGCATTGCAGAAGAATAAACAATGACTCACGGGCAGCGCTTTACATTTCAGAGACTTTCCTTCCTCCGGTAGCATAAGCTGGGGTTCCAAGGGTTGAATATTTCACTGTAAGTCTACTTAATGATTAACTATTCTACATAATGATAAACAGAAACATACAGTAAGTCCTCCATGTTAAGCACTTAAATCTAGAAATATTGGCCTTGCATGCTGTTTTCTGCACTTCCATTTGAAAACTGTCCTGCAGCTATTTTCTCTCTGCTGCTCTGTTGGTGCCCTCAAAGTGATGGAAAGAACCCAGCAATGTTGACATTACAGTGAATATGTGATTCTAACAGTAGTATGTAAATACACAAGGAGGGTAAAATATGCGCGAGAGCCCCGGGGTACATCAGTCAACGAGGGTTAATGCTGTCGTGTTGATTTGACTCTGCTATTTTTTGCTAAGATGGTATTCTGAGATGCTGTGATGTTACAGGGAACAACTGCCCTCAGCATACACAGAAGCAAGCATTTATTTGCTTGAGATGAAAGATGAAGAGGAACGATTCTGAAAAACTCACCTGGCGGAAACCGCTGTGTTGTATTTATAATGGAACGGCGATGGGGCCAACCGCAGGTTAAAGCACCTGACAAATAATATTGTTTGCAATCACTTAAACGGCACCACTTGAACCACTGAAATTCGTTTTGTGTTTGTAAACATACATGCAGAGTCACCATACAGCAATGGTTTGGAAAATTGATCCTGCAGATGTGAAAATTGGAGCAGTTATTTGTATTTCTGTTGTAATAAATATGTGCCATAACTCAACATTGCCTACTGCTGAAATGTAAAAAAACGCATGAAATCAATTGAAATCAAAGATGTGTGGCGTTCAATCCATGTCTGCTAGCTTTAAGGCCTTGCCGTCATAGTGCTAAAATTGTTTGTCGTACAAATGTAACAAAAATGGCTTTAAAAATTAAACACTGAAATTCGGATTCCTATGACCTCCCATAGACCCAACAATAGCATTAGCACGTCCTGTTGAAGGTGTGATGTCTCCATGTTGACATCTGCCGGATTTATTGAACTTCTACCATTGTGATATATGAAGAAAAAACATCATAGAGTTTGATTTGGGCAGACATGATCCTATCAGACCTATGCTGTGATGTGACCCAGAACCTCTGTGCTATAAAAATACTAACTTTACAGTCCCTTTTACTCTTCCTGTTGAATTGACCAAAATATTGATATCATCTTCATGATCAGACATACCCTTGTAAAAAAAGAAGTGAGCTTATCTTTGCAAATCTTAAAAGAACATACAGATAATAGAATATTAGTGAAATAAAATGACTTAAAGAGAATATACTTTTAGCACAATTAAGTACACTTTTAAAGTATACTTTAAAAGCACACTTTGTATTAAGTGGCCTGAACTACTATGTTCTTAACAGTTTGATACAATGTGCTTATGTACGTATACATGTTGGTACATTGTCATTCATTTTAAAGTAGTTGCATTTAATTAACAGACTGTTAACGTTACCCCTAACCGTAACCCAACCTTTACCACAAAACCGAACCACTCTAACCCCTATAATCCTGAAACTCATTAGTAGTAAATATGGGATTCTTCCAGAACAATACACAGTAATACATACTGTATTCTTGTTGGTATTAATAATCCTCTCCTCACATTTTGTAACGAATCCTTTCCTTGTGGTTTAAAATGACCCGAAGCCCTTCAATTATACTTTTGTTTGGTCCAGAAAGATATATAATTTCATTTTTATAATAAAAAAAACAAACATTTAATGCAGTTTTTTCATGTACCTTTAAATTACTAGATTTGTGGTAAAGTTTTCAGCATTTGTAGCTTTAATTTAGAGCATTTTTTGTTTTTTTTTCTATGTTTTTCTATGTACATATCTACAGTCCATCTAATGCACAGTTTGACTTAGTGCACTTTGTAATAATGTCAAATTAAAAGTTTGGCTTTAAAGCACATTTTAAATCATGGCTGTCACGCTTTGGTTTGTTCATGTCATGTTCCATGTCTGTCATGTGATTCCCTGTTTGTCATGTGATCCTGCCATGTGTCTTGTCATTGGTAAATCATCTGTTCATTGTTTGCAGGTGTCCCTTGTCATTAGTCTGTGTATTTAAGCCCTCATGTTTGCCATGTGTCCTGGTCAAGTTTTTTTTTTTCTATGTAATCTCTGTCGGTACGCGTCATGTCATGGTTTTTGTTTCATGCCACGCCATGTTTTGTTTTATCTAAAATATCTTCTGGAATGCCGTATCCAGGCCTGACATGATGCCTGGTCAATATCCCCACATGCCTCCTCCATTGGCTGTAAAAGGGTTATGCGTTTATGGGGATGATGGTCATAGACCTTCCAGTGCCAGGCAGAGAAGAACTCTTCAATTGGATTCATGAATGGAGAATATGGGGGAGGTTGAGTACAGTGGAGAGTGGGTGATCTGTAAACTAGTTGCGGAACAAAGCAGCACTAACATTGTCCCATATGATGACGTATCTGGTCTGCTCTGGTCTCTGAACATTAGTGAGCATGTCATGTAAGGTGTCCAGGAATGTAATAATGTGTGCAGTGTTATATGTGACCTGATCCAGCAAAATGAGTCACAGTGACCCAAATTTCAAAATTGAGATTTTGGTATTAATGGAAAGAGGAGACCATAAGCTTTCAAATGATATCCTAGTCAAAGTCATGCCTTGAATGGTTGTGAAGATATACACATTTGAATTATGGTCGTCTGCCCTCTTTTTCCAATTGAAAACCTGAGAAAATCGCTTTTAAAGTTTTTTGCCCTTTTTTTTGTTGATATCTTTCAAAATCCATTGCATTTAAAGGGATAAACTATTTATTTTACAGCTTAATTTGACCAAAGACATTAATATATATATAAATGCTATTAAACCAGGCTGAAGCTCATTTTATTTTAAAGTTTTTATTTGAATAAATAATTTAACAGTACCTTTTACAAAGATTTAATAAAATCAGAAAGACTGAACAGAGGTGCTACATTTTTGCGAGAGAGAGGGTGTGTGTGTAAGAGAAAGTGAGAGGGGCAGAGAGACAAGGAAACAGAGATCAAATAATGCTAGTCTATGCAATCATATCTTTGTGTAGGCTAGTTGACAATAACAGTGTAACAAATTCATAACGGAGATTATGAAATTCTGAGGCTGAAATTCGCATCCGAAATTTTCGCACGTTAAAAAAAAAATCGACCTCACGTTATGTCAATCATACGGAAGCCCTGAACCGCAAGGTGAGCAAAAAAGAAAAAGAAAACGTATCTCGTTATAACGAGATATTATGTCGTTTTAACGACTTAAGTAGTTTTAACGACTTAGTATGTCGTTAAAACGACATCATATGCCGTTATAACGACATAAGTCGTTAAAACGACATAATATCTCGCTATAACGACATACTTAAGTCGTTTAAACTATTTAATAAGTCGTTAAAACGACATAATATCTCGTTATAGCGACATAATAAGTCGTTAAAACGACATAATATCTCGTTAAAACGACATATCTCGTTATAATGACATAAGTCGTTATTTCGACATAAATATCTCGTTATTTCGACATAATAAGAGGCGCATTCGAATATGCGTTAAGCTATATTTAGCGTTCTTATAATGACTTTCTATGGGAGGACATTGCTTACCGTCAAATGAAACGCTTTGCGTTCAAATTCTGGACTTATCTGGTTTTTGTAGTACTTTATGAGTTTAGAATCATATTAATTAAGAAATGCACGCACCTGAGCTTGATAAATGTTGCAGATATGTTTTAGGCTACTATCCACAAACTCTCCATTATTATTATAATTAATAATAATAATAAGTAAGTTAAGCCCAGTTGTGGTAGGCTGGTTTTGCAAGCCAAGTCAAGTAAAACAGAGTTTCTGATCTGGTCAATAATTACCAAGCACGTGAAGCAAAATAGGCTATCTTCGATCAAATGAATTGTGTGAAGTTAACAAATAAACCAACTCTAATAGATAAACTATGAAGCTGGCCGAAAGAGCAATACTGACAACAAAATTTGGTGTAATTGCCAAATAAGTTAATTGCCATTAATATGCAAGGTTTTAGAAAAGTATATTCAGTGTTATGAAAAAAGTAGGTCACCATCGGTCACCATAGCTACAATGCGTTCTTTAATTCCCGGTCTTATTCTGCCCTCTAGTGGCATATCGAAATGAATACAAACCTTAAGAAATTTACTAAAAGACCAAACACAGTAAATAGTCATACGAATAAAGTAGGCTATATGTAGACAAAATCAGATGAGCTCAGAATATAAACTCAACGCGTTTAATTCCTCGTTAAGCAAATTGCCGAATATACTCAAATGAGATCAACTCCGACGTCAATAAATGGAGGCGCAAATGCAAAATAAAACAAAAATGTCTTTTATGCACAAACGTCTCTATTTGTACAAATTGCTGCACATTCGTTGAATTCTGAATTTTGCACATGCATTTGAAAGCAATTTGTTTGTGGATAGCCTAAAATATATCTGCAACGTTTATCAAGTTCAAGGATCGGTTAATTGTGCGTGCATTTCTTATATGACAGCCTGCTAAAATCATAATAAAGTATAGCCTACTACAAAAAATCTTGTCCAATAAGTCCAGAATATGAACGCAAAGCGTTCATTATTATTAAATATTATTATTATTTAATAATAATAATAAATAATACTCATTTTTAAAAATAATAGTTAAATTAATATTATTATTCATAAAATAATAAATATTTATTTATGAATAATACTAATATTATTTAACTATTTTTGTTGTTGCAGTGCATTCATTGAATTCTGAAGTTTGTGGATAGTAGCCTAAAACATATCTGCAACATTTATCAAGCTCAGGTGCGTGCATTTCTTAATTAATATGATTCTAAACTCATAAAGTACTACAAAAACCAGTTAAGTCCAGAATTTGAACGCAAAGCGTTTCATTTGACGGTAAGCAATGTCCTCCCAGAGAAAGTCATTATAAGAACGCTAAATATAGCTTAACGCATATTCGAATGCGCCTCTTATTATGTCGAAATAACGAGATATTTATGTCGAAATAACGACTTATTATGTCGTTATAACGAGATATTATGTCGTTTTAACGAGATATTATGTCGTTTTAACGACTTATTAAGTCGTTTTAACGACTTATTATGTAGTTTTAACGAGATAGTATGTCGTTTTAACGACTTATTAAGTAGTTTAAACGACTTAATTATGTCGTTATAACGAGATATGTCGTTTTAACGAGATATTATGTCGTTTTAACGACTTATTATGTAGTTTTAACGAGATATTATGTCGTTTTAAACGACTTATTAAGTCGTTTTAACGGCTTATTATGTCGTTATAACGAGATATTATGTCGTTTTAACGACTTATTAAGTAGTTTAAACGACTTAATTATGTCGTTATAACGAGATATGTCGTTTTAACGAGATATTATGTCGTTTTAAACGACTTATTAAGTAGTTTAAACGACTTAATTATGTCGTTATAACGAGATATGTCGTTTTAACGAGATATTATGTCGTTTTAACGACTTATTATGTAGTTTTAACGAGATATTATGTCGTTTTAACGACTTATTAAGTCGTTTTAAACGGCTTATTATGTCGTTATAACGAGATATTATGTCGTTTTAACGACTTATTAAGTAGTTTAAACGACTTAATTATGTCGTTATAACGAGATATGTCGTTTTAACGAGATATTATGTCGTTTTAACGACTTATTATGTAGTTTTAACGAGATATTATGTCGTTTTAACGACTTATTAAGTCGTTTTAAACGGCTTATTATGTCGTTATAACGAGATATTATGTCGTTTTAACGACTTATTAAGTAGTTTAAACGACTTAATTATGTCGTTATAACGAGATACGTTTTCTTTTTTTTTTTTCTCACCTTGCGGTTCAGGGCTTCCGTACAATCACACTTGCACACTGTCTACGAAACTTTCATCCGTTATATATAAAAAAAAACGTAAGTTTTTCGCATCCGTAGCAAGCAGTTTGAATGGTGTTTTGACAATTCGGAGCCACCGAATCAATACGAAAAAACGCATATGAAAAAAACGCGGACTCAGTGTGCAATGGCCAGGGGGCTTGATGACGCTTTGGCAACTTTGCTCTCTTTTGACCGCAACATTTCTCAAATTAATAATATTTAATCTTTCTGAGGAGATCTGCTAGCTTGTTTATTACACAGAGCGCTCGCTTCCAAGTCTGACAGCAGGGTGGCTGGACCAATCGCGTGCCGGTCAGTCGAAACGGCTTCCCATCGACAAATGATCAGCATTTGTGTACATTTCTAAGCTTTTTGATTGGTTCTATACAACGTGTAACACCATTTGGAGAGCAGAGATAGTGACGTTTCAGGGGATACCCGGGAAATGCTCAGAGGTGAGATAGGAGTTGAGAAAAGCAATGTTCTTTTCCAGCGAATTTAGTAAAACTTTGTACACTTTAATAGTAATTTAAATACCTTTACTCGATTATCTGGACTACGAAACTTTGGGAGATTATTATAATAAACTCTTATTTAAATCCTAATTATAACCATTTATTCTTTCTTTTATCTAAAATTTATACTTTAGTTTTAAATCTAATTTCACCTAATTAACTTTTATTTTGGTATAAGAAAGATATAATGTTTTCTTAGTTATTCAAGTTATTCCTAATTTAACCTATTTAATATTAAGAATACTTTTCTCTTTTAATCCGATTTAAATATTGTTCTTCCAATTTTAACCTTTTAAATTATTTCTCGTTTCACTCTTATTTCCCAAAATAGAAAAAGATAAAACACTTAATCAATAAATCAAAAGAAATAATCACATTGGGATTTGAAACAAAACAACAATAAAGAAAATAATTCACAGTCCAAGTGTCTCAGAGTGTTCACAGAAATCTCAGCGTGATATGAGATTGTACCAGTTCTCAGCTCCAGTTCAATGTTCCTCCACGAGATCCTTCTTCCGCAACTCAAGGTGACTCACAGTTCAGTAGGAAAAGAAAGAGAAAACCTGTGCTCGATCCTACCACACTATTCACAGTTGATTCGCAGTTCGATCCTTATTTGGGCATGGCTCGCCAGTTCTTGCTTGCGCAACCTCTCGAACTTTCGTGCAGCTTCCTCGATCCTCGTTCAGCATCCAAACTCAGCAAATAGAAAAATATCAGACAAAACCAAAAGAAAATCCAGAAGGGATATAAAAAGGAAATAGAAAGGGGAAAAAAACCCAACCAAGAGTACTCTAATATCGATTAGAAAAAGTTCGCGGCAGCACTTTCAGCTTTAGGCCCGTGCGTACTTAAATACACGTACAAAAAGCTAGTTTCACTTTTATTCAAAATCAATCATCACAGTATCAAGTTCTGTTTCTATTTCTCAAAATCTTTATGTTCTATATCTCTAAATCTCTCTAAACAAACTACTAGCTCGCTCAGTCTAATTCTTTCTCTTCTCAGATCGCACTCACTGCTTCTTTTTCGGCGCTTCTCTCGGAAATGATCATTGCATCATCTCTCGACTCCGATGACTCCACCCACTAAGGCGGCCAACTCTGATTCGTTTATTAGGACCAATCATCGTCTCATTAAATCAAATCACTCTTCTCTAATTTATGTATTCTTATTTTCTCTTTTCTTTACAGATATTCAATAAAATAACTGTTTATTCACATAAGTGTCAGTTTCTTTTTTTTTTCTATTTAAAAAAAAAAAACATCTTTAGTAACCTGGGTTACATATTATTGCATAGTTTTTCCACCTAATCGGCCCATATCTTAAAATGGAACGTTGCGACTTCCGACTCATTTCGCCAGATCGGGTCACATATGGGCCTAGGGTTGCATGATGGTGAACAACGCCATTTTGACTTATAGCTGCACACATAGTTATGTTACCACCACGTTGTCCTGGAACATTGACTATGGCACGGTGTCCAATAATGTTCCTGCCACGTCTCCTTGTTTTAGTGAGGTTAAAACCTGCCTCATCCACAAAAAGCTGCTTATGACCCATGGCATCTGCCTCTAGCTCCATCACTCTCTGGACAAGACAAAACAAACGCAGCACATCAGGCCCATACACAGCACTACAGTATGCACTTCCAGATTCAGGACCAATGATTACCTGCACATAGTCATATCGCAGTTGTTTTACACGTTCACTGTAATTCTCACTCTTCCTGCTCCCTCCATTGTACTCCACACGGAAAGCTTACCTGTGGCTTATTTATAGTGCTTAGGCTGATTGCAAAGTGAACTAATTATCTAAAACAGTTTTCGCATGTGACAGTGTGCCAGACAGTTGGCAAAAGAGTGTAAATAATAGCCATGCATGTGTATAGTTTTGCTAGGAGTGTGTTGATCATTTGGAAATTGAGTGTAAAGCAGTGAGTTGTTTCCAGTTCCACAAAAAGAGTGCTGTGCAGTGGATTGTACCTACAGTTTTGCAAAGTGTGTGTTACAAAATTGCAAACTGAGTGCAAAGCAATGTTTGTGCTTTTAGTTTTGCTCAGTGAGTGGTTTTGCTATAAGCATTAATAGTTTTAGAAATCGTGCTATAAGAATCACGGTTAGGGTTTAAGCATTCAGAAAAAAACTGTTAAAACTGTTGAATGTTCGCCGGTTCAAGCCTCCTCCTTCCTACAACATCTAACCTCGTTACAATATCAAAGCTCTGTAAAGTACTTGCTTATAATTTGAAGTCGAGTGAGTTGTTCGATATTACATTTAAAGTTAATTTATTTCAAATTTACTAAATGGCAAATTTCATCATTACAAATGTAGGTTTCACTTTATTTTGATGGTCCCTTTAACACATTCTGTTGACTATAAGTAACGTTGCACCTACAGTACATGTCTACTAACTCTTAGAGTAGAGTATTAGTAGACTGGTAGGGTTATGGATAGAAAATAGAATAGAAATGAAATGAAAGTACATTTTAACCATATTTCAAAGACAATAGAATTAATTATGAAATTACATATATAAAGAACTACCACAGATCATTTACACACAAATGCATTCAGTGAACACTTATTCTTTGAATTGTGTATTATTTCTGTAATAACTTTTTTTCTTCTTTTTCCACTCGCCCTCAATGGGACGCATGTTCCAATACTTCTGTAATCTCTGCTAAACTTTTTATTGGCATAATTCCTTTTTCTTTTCTTTTTTTTTACCAGGTCTGTGGTTGTAAGGCACAGGTGAACAGTTCAATCGTTTCTCTTGAAGGAGAGTCGACAGGATTGTCCGATATAATGGTGTGTCGGGCAGAGCAGCACAAGGAGCAAATGGATCTTGGCTGGTCACTCAAACGGAACATCTAGATATCTGTGCCTGCTGGAGCTGTCTTCACTGCAAGGAGAGTTCAGGCTATCAGGCGAACACATACTTGACTTCAGTACTTCAGTACTGTACATAGTGCATGTTCAAACCATACCAATGCAAAAAAAAAACATTAATCCATCTAAAACGTTCAAAATCACATTCATCATTTTGAAGCAAGTCAGCTGTATGCTAAGACACAAATAACCTTTTTAGAAGCAGAATGTCAAATAGATAAAATATTGCCAATTTATATTAATCATTGACTAGAGCAATTATGGGTTACACCTTATATTTGTTACAGTGTAATTATTCATTTAAGAATTTAGTAATATTAATTAAAGGCACATTATGTTAAGTTTTTGTTCAAAATTACCAAAATTTTAATATATAATTAATCCTTCTTTTAAAACGTGTATTTGTTTTACCTTGATTCATAAGCCTAATAGGTGTTTATATTTTAGACATGACGGGACGGTTTTCATGGAGAACGTCACTCGCCCGTGTGTGTGTCTCATCATATCCGTAAATAAAGTTGATCGGACTGCCTTGACGTGTGTGTGTGTAACAGAGGAGAGTCTGCGTGAGTAAAGCCAGCGGCTGAGCCAGCAGCCATGTCACCCTGAAGCCCAAGACTGGTTTCCCACTGAAGCTGAGCAGGGTTGAGTTTGGTCAGTACCTGGATGGGAGACTCCTGTGAAAACTATGTTTCTGCTGGAAGAGGTGTTAGTGAGGCCAGCAGGGGGCGCTGCTCACCCTGTGCTCTGTGTGGGTCCTAACGCCCGTGTAGTGATGGGGACACTACACTGTAACAAGCACCGTCCTTCGGATGAGTCATTAAACCGAGGTCCTGACTCTCTGTGGTCACAAAAAAAAAACAAGGATGTCTCGAAACGAGTAGGGCTGAAACCCCGGTGTCCTGGCCACATTTGCCCAGTGGCCTCTGTCCATCATGGCCTCCAAATCATCACCATATATACACATGTATACACTGATTGGCTTCATCACTGTCTCCTCTCCACCAGTAAGCTGGTGTGTGGTGGGCGTTCTGGCGCACTATGGCTGCCGTCACATCATCCAGGTGGAGCTGCACATTGGTGGAGGTTGAGGAGATTCCCCCTTCCATGTGAAGCGCTTTGAGTGCAGAGAAAAGCGCTATATAAATGTAATGAATTATTATTATTATTATTATTATTATTAAAAGAGAACGGGACAGAGCTGGTAATAGAACAAGAATCAACATCAGCTTGGCTTTAGGAGATGGAGAGAACTGAGTGGTTTGAAGTGTTGTAAACGCGACGTGGAGATGATGGTGTTTTATTACTCAATGGGAGAGGAAGTGTTTTATTGAACAGAGAAACTGTCATATGTCTCTCTCACAGAGTTCACTGTAAAGCATTATGTATTGTGAAGATCATTTCATTACGGTTGTTGTGCTGGAGTTTATTCTCAAGGAAGTATTGTGTTTATTAATGTATAAAACTACAGTAACGCCTTCTGCCATGATTCTGCCATCATGTTCTTGATTTTCCTGGTCTTGTGGCAGGATCATGGCAGAACCATGTTCTGTGTAGAAGCGCATGGCCTGTTGTTTGGGCCATGTTCTTGTGTTGTCTCGTTAGATACCCCGCCCCCTTGTTATCCTCGTCTTGTCATTATTACCTAGTCTGTGTCACCTGTTCCCCTCATTAGTTTCTCCCTATTTAATCCCCTTGTGTTTGCTGTCCTGTGTCGGTACATTGTCAACTATTGTCAATCTTTGCGTGTGACTCTCTGAGTACTTCGCAGTGGTGTAAAGTAACGAATTACAAATACTCTCATTACTGTAATTGAGTAGTTTTTTTTAGGAATTGTACTTTTTTAAGTAGTTTAAAAACAGTGTACTTTTACTTTTACTTGAGTACATTTTAAGTGCTGTATCGGTACTTTTACTGCGCTATTTTCCCTGAACCTGCCGTCGCTACATTTATATTAATATTTATTTTTATAATAAGTCATCATGTGACTCCATGCGTGATTCCCGTCAAATCAAATCGCGCGCGGAAAACTTTGCATCAAACCAGCATCAACAGACTTCGAGACACCTGGCGCCAATTTATTTTGTGCACGAAGTGACTTTCGGAGTGGATCTTGAGCCTGGAGGAAGTTCATGCATTTGTGTCTTCATATAGGCAAAAAAACAGCGCAAGCGTCACACCTCACACGTGCTTCAGTGTGTGTGTGTTTGTGTGTGTGTGTGTGGTAAATGAAACTGCGCGTCGGCTGCACCATTCAGTCACACAGAACATGCAGGATTCGTATTTAAATTGTTTTTGTGGTTTAATATTCACACTATATCGCGATTTGATTTCAAGTGTACTGAACTGCTTTCTATTTTTCCTCAAAAAATTTACAAATTCCGTGAAATTCCGAGTTATAAATTCCTTTTTTATGACTGGATTTTGTCAGCATTTTAGGGGGGGCGGGGGTCGTCCAAAACAATGGTAGGGGAAAGGCTGTATTTTTAGTGCTAGCAGTCAAAAATAAAACTGTTGGAGAAATATTGAAATACTGTTTCTTTTTTTCTATGAATCTGTGATAAAAGAGTAAGCTACATTTTCAATTTGCAGGGTATAAGGTGGACTAACATTCATAGCATAATACTCACTACTCACTACTCTTGAGTACTTTTAAAAGGGCTACTTTTTACTCCTACTTTGAGTAGTTTTTAGGACCGGTACTTTTACTCTACTCTCACTACATTTTTTGACAAGTAACAGTACTTTTACTTGAGTATGCTTTTTCAGTACTCTTTCCACCACTGGTACTTCGTCAGTATTTAGTATTAAGAATTGTGAGTTAGTGTTGCTATTTGTTCTCTTCATCTTGTCAGTAACGGTCTGTGTCTAGTCCTAGTTAGTGATGGCCAAATGAAGCGTTTCGAAGCATTATTGCTTTCTGATACAATTGTGTTGAAAATGGTTCATTACTCGAAGCTTCATTCAGATAGAAATTGCAGCACCATCTCCTGGTGAAGTAAATGTAATGCAACAAAGCTGACAACCATAAAATGCAAGTAGGCGTATATGTTAACGCCCCGTTTATTACGTGTTTACCGAGGCGATCAAAGCTGAAACAGTGTTAGTGCTGTGAAACTCATTTATGTAGGTGGATTTTACAGATACTGATTAATTTCATGTGTTCACCTTGATAATAAAACATTAAGCATGATGTGTGTTTGTGTAATTATTTCTTTAGACAAGGACAGAAGATCAGACCAGCTTAAAAAAAGTTGGAACCACAGAAATTCTAATGGTTTCTATTAAAATACCAATAGGAACCATTGGCTTTTACCATTTAAACCACTACAGAATTTTTTTTTGTGTGTGTTTTTGGGACATATTCCATCAGGATTTAATGCCCCCACCAATAGAACCCAACACATATCAGTAGAGACCCACAGAGACCACTATAATTCCCATTACAACCAATAAAATTCCCATGAAGTTTGAAAATGTAATGGTTAATTCAATATAATTTCTGTAATGGTTTCTATAGTTTTTTTTAGCAGTATCATGTGTGAAAGCTTTATCTTGTTTATTTGCGGGAAGCAGAACTCTATAACTTGTTAACTGGTGGGACTGATATTTTTGTATGTTGAAAAGGATGTGCTTGTGTAACTGGTTGTACTTGTAATGTAGCAGAGGGTTTTTGAAGTTTCTGTCTTTCTCCATATCATTCACTACATATGTAAAAATATTTGTATGCAGAACTGTCAAAGAACTAACCTTATCCGGGGAAATAAGTTTAAAGTGTTCCCAAACTTGGGAACGACTTCTCTTTCTCGGGTCCATCACAATACTGAAATAAACTCAATCCACTCTCCTCAACAATAACGCCAATCCAAACACCGACTACTACAACCCACGGTGTTGCAATGGTTTGGCTTCACTTTTATAAGAAATACAGCCGCCAGGTTTCAAATCTGTCAACACTGGATTGGGCTGTCAAAGCAGTCAGGTGGTTCACTACAGGAGTGAACCAGTGTGTTTGCTTCAGATGCCATTTTCACGTGACTAGTGACGTAATGATACAAGCTCCGAAGCAGTGGTTCATTGCAAGGACCGTTCGAGTTTGAAGCAAGCTTCGGAGCGTCGGTGTCAGACGTAACATCACTAGTCCTAGTTAATTTCCTGTTTTAGTCTAGTTGTACTGCCCTTCTGTCCTGTTTTGCCCCCTCATGGGTTTTTGTTTTCTGTTTTGTGCCTCAATAAATCCCTGTTAGTCTGCATATCGTCTGCGTTTGGGTTCTCTCCTTCAACCACATGACACCTTCAGCTTCAACTTAAGATCTTTCCATCTAAACCGGTTATTTCTCTGAAGACTAGTAGTGATTGTTTTATGAGCTGGAGGATAATCTCTCTCTCTTTAGTTATGATAAAGAATCATATTCATCGTCACAGTCACACAGAGCCGAAGCACAACCAAAACAATGTTCTTCCACAAAATGCATGTAAGTAAACTCTATTTCTATATTACCTTTCACAGACAAGAAGGGTCACAAAGTGCTTCACAAAATTAAAAACAACACACATAACATACAAATCCATATGGCTAGTTAAATGCTTGTCTAAAAAGATGTGTCTTAAGGTGTTTTCTAAAAGTTTCCACAGAGTCCAAAGCTCTTGGAAGAGAATTCCAGAGCCTTGGAGACACCACACAGAAAGCACAATCACCTCTTGTTTTAAAACGTGTTCTGGGAAAAGTTAAAAGGTCTTGGCCTGAAGACCTCAAAGAGCGACCAGGAGTGTGTGCGTGCAATATATCCTGGATGTAAGAGAGAGCTTGACCATGCAAGGCTCTGTAAGTAATGGTTTTTAAAAAATGTAAACTGCACTCTAAAACTGATTGGAAGCCAATGAAGAGCCTTAAGCACAGGTGTAATATGTGATCTCCTGTTGGTCTTTGACAAAAGTCTTGCAGCTGCATTCTGTACAACTTGCAGTTTGCCCATGGAGGATTTAAACAAGTGTACAGTACATTGCAATAATCCAGACGAGAATCCAGATCGTCAATAATCCAGACGATGTTCCTTAGCATGCAGTTTTATTTAACCGCAAGAGAGCCAAAAGTTACAAAGTGTGCCTTTAACAATGTGTATTTGCTATAGGGTACGGTTAGGGTTTGGTTTAGGGTTAGTGGCATGTAATTATGCATAGTTTACTTTTATTATTACAGTAAGTACATGCAAGGACCAATGACACTGTAAATTAGGCTTAAAAAGTCTTACCCAATTATCATATAAAAGGTATCTACACAACATTATAATGTATGCTGTATTTTAAATGTATTAATTGGTCCATAATTTAACTATGCAGTTTTCCAACAAAGTACCAGATGCAATGCTATTGTCAATATAATCACGGAAATAAGAGTGTTGTTTGGCAGGACACGGAGTAGCTTCTCGTAACGTATTGCTTGAAAAATAACTATAAAACTGCATTCATTTTTCATCTGTTCAGGAACCATCAGCTGACATGACGCTGAGGGAGGGAAACAAGGTGCATACTCATTTGATAAAGCATATGTCTTGTGCCAGTGTGTGCATGTGTATTAAGACATGGGTCGTTTAACTCGCTTTCCTCTGAGGTGTTTGCTTTTAGACTGAGGGTTGTAGGAAGCTCGAAACTGAATCAGCAGGGACTCTAGAACCTTTATCCATACCGTCTGCCTTTGACTGATTTTTAATTTTATCTATGAAACAAAGCCAGATTATAAATGCTGACAAAATAGCCAGCTGAATACATCACTTACTTCAGTTTCCTGTCTAATTTTTTTTATGTGGGTAAAAACTTGGGCACACGATGTTGTATGACACTATGGGCCCCGTCATACACCCGGTGCAATGCAGTATGGCAAGCCGTTTTAACTTTTATTTATTTCCAGGATATGAATTGTTGATATCAAAAATGTAATTGTTGATATCTGTAATTGTATTTTCACCAGTGAAATGTCACCATAGGCTGCCATTCAAAATCAATTGTTGATATCAAGAATTGATTACTTACTAGTAGAAATATAATTTGATATCAATAATTACTTTGTTACTAGTAAAAATGTGAATTCCTGATATCAATAATTCAATTGTCGCTAGTTAAAGGCACAATATGTAGGGTTTTTTTTACCACAAGAGGGCGCAGTTTCTAACAATAACAAAGGCATAGGTTTATGACGCAGTTATGAGCTGAATGATGGGACTTGCTGTCAAGCTGATGGATCTACTAATGTTTATGGATGAGTGCAAACATGTTTTTTTAACATTACAGTGGTATGAAGCAGGTCGCGATTGCTAAAGAGACAGATATCACACGCGAGTCCCGTGGATATAAAGGAATAAGGACATTTAATTGTACCGAACAACCCGCAAGTGCTGGATTACTCATAAACTGGTCAGTTTATTAGACGAATTAAACTTGTCAGGTAACGCAGCGCTTCTAACGTTACACTATCACACTAAACGGCATTTAAATGTGTGTTGAAAGTTATAATGTTATACTACGTGTTAGTTCGTTTGCTATACGAGACTAGCAGTAAGCTAGATCAACATTAGAATAACATACTGACCATATTCGAACATTGATTTGTTTTATGTACATGTGCTCACTTGTCTAATAAAGCTGTCAAGTCGTGACTCGTGAAGCTCTGTCAAGTCAAAGTTAGTCGCCGAGGTGGAGCTCTCGGCATCTCAAAAACGCCACGCTGATATTGATCCTCATTTTAGTTCTCCTTGTTTGGCCCAAAGTCTGCTTGCCATGGTCTAAGTTTGAAAGAAACAAGAACTGCGTGCCGCTAAACGTTACGCACTACGCAGTTGTCCACGTCTGTCGCCATGGTTACGTCATGGCTATGGCAGTATGAACGGAAACCGAGGATAGCGCGGATATTTCGTCATTGACAGGCGACATTTTTTTTCTGGGACGGCCACTTATTTAAAATTGGAATTTCTCTGAAATAAAAAAATCTTTGGAGACTTTTGGGATATTGTAAGTACACAACTGCAGGAAATGTATCACACTGTGCAATTGATTTTTGGATATTTTATTACAAAATTCTTACATATTGGACCTTTAAAATGTTTATTCTTGATATCAACAATTAAATTGCTTCAAGTAAATATTTTCATTTTTGATATCTGAAAATGTATTTATGATATCAATAATATTTCAGATATCTAAAATGGCTTTCTTACTAGTAACAATCACATTCATGATATCAGAAATGAACATTGTCACTAGTGAAAATTTAATTATTGATTTAAAAAATGAACTTTGTTACTAGTAGCAATTCAATTGTTGATATCAAGAATAGACATTTCAACTAATGATAATTGAATTCCTGATATCAAAAATAAAGGTTTTTACTAGTAAGAATTTGATTTCTTATACGTGAAATTGTAACTTCAACTAGTAAGAAATAAATTCTTGATATCAACAATTGATTTTGAATGGCAGCCCATGGTGACATTTCACTAGTGAAAATACAATTACAGATATCAAGGATTATAGTTTTTACTAGCTGGAATTCAATTGTTGATATCAAGAATTATTATTTTAAGTAGTGAAAATGTAAATCTTGATATCAAGAATTAGCATTGTTACTAGTGAAAATATTATTCCTGATATCAATAATTATCATTTTAATTAGTGAAAATGTATTTGTTGATATCAAGGATTCATATCTTGGAAATGAATAAAAGTTAAAACGGCTTGCCATAATGCAGTTCCAGGCGCGACGTGTGTTTTGCTAGCTTCCGCCCGACGCAGTTTTCATTTTCACGTCCTGCGCCACGCTTTTTAAATAGCTAATGCGTTTGCGCCCATCTGTGTGCCATGGGCTGCTGGTCTGAAAACGAGGTGTGTGTTCAGGCGCATTGTTGGTGCGTTGCTATTTTGAGGAACTGAAATAGACTGAGCCATTGACAAACTGAAACCTGGTCTAAAGTCAATGGCGCAGTATTTTTTTTATGTTATTTAAAGAGCACGTCAGTAATATGAGCCTATAGCCGGGTCCACAACGCGCATACACTCTGCTTATTACACACACACTGTGCTTATTACACACAAAGGGACGCACAGCAGCACACAAACATGCCAAATATAAAAAATAAAATGATTACAATATAAAAGATTATTATTGTGTACATAAAGATATGGTGGAATCCGGTTTGTCCCGTAGATAGTCTGCTTTAACCTCGTGCACGAGCAGATCCGTTTGCGCTCTGGAGACGCGTTCAGTTTTCCACTTGCAAATTCCTCCATGTAAATAGTGAATCCGTCATGGTGTGAGTGCAACTATCTTTTAAAGGGAATGGGAGATGAGACTCTGGTTTTTTGCACATTACACCCAAAACACACCCATTACTCTTTACTCAGAATAGGGAAAACCCTTTTTAGACCATGCGCCAAACATGTTTCCTGTCATTAAACTAGCAAAAGTGGATTTGAGCACGCCCTAAGTGCACTTGCGCTTTAGACCATGCGCTTAGATCCTTAAAATAAGGCCCTCTATGTCTAACGTTATGTTATAAGACACTATACACAAATGTATATATCCAGGCAAATATGGGTTCGGGCTCAAGTTTAGGATAATTATTTGTACCTCAGAGCAGATCTCATCCTGCAGAGTCTCAGCTGTTACATTTGTGCTCAGGTTTGACTTTGAAAAAATCTCAGCATATCAGCTTCTTTACAACATTTATTGTGAAAATCGCAGCAATCACAGTGATCCAAAGAAAAACAACAACTCTAAAAGGTCTCCATCAAAGCGCAATCCACGCGCGGCATTGCAATTGAGGTGAATTCCCATTTATATCAATTGAACAGCATTTCCAGCAGCTGACAGAACTTTTAAAGAGGACAGTAAAGATACACAAGCAAGATGCCGTGTGGATCGAATACGGAATCGCTGCTTCTACCAATCTCCTTCTCGCCTTCTGCAGCACCACAGGCCCGATGAGACCAGTTCAGATAAAAAGCCCTTCAATTAGCGGGAGAAATATTGATTGCGGTGCTTTTCATGTGGCTATTGTTAAGCGAGACACGTTTCTCTGGGCCGAGCAGATACAGGCGTGATGCTTTCCTGAATATCAGTCCAGGGATCACAGTGCCCTCATAAGAAATAAGTCATTGATAAACAGCTGTCGTAACTAAATGTGGAGGAATGCTAATTGTTAGTTAGTCTTTTCACTTTCACATATAAAGTGTTCAATTACAAACAGATCTTTTGCTGTTTTTGTTTTAATAAGACAGTCATACCAACGCTATCTCCCGACCAATTCGTACGAATTTGTACGAGTGATTAAAAGGTGGCCAATTCGTACGACCTCACTCGTACGAATTTGTACGATTTGTCTAAACCCACGTGATGGGTAGGTTTAGGGGCGGGGTCAGGGGTAGGTCATTCGTACGAATTCATACGAATTGGGCAACTCGTAAAATATGTACGATTTAGCAAAAATCGTACTAATTCGTACGAGTGGGGTCGTACGAATTGTTACGAATTAGCCACCTCGTAAAATTCGTACAAATTGCCGTGAGATCGGGTTCGTCATACAGTGGTATTATTCTAGGCAAGTGAAGGACTTAAACGTGAAATCAAGTGGCAGATTCCTTAAATAAGAAAAGGTTACGGCAATATTATGAAAGAAACGAATGTTCAAAAAGTAATTCGATTTACTAATAATGATCACAATAATAAAAACCACAATAAACAATTATTGCTCATTCGTTTATTAGCCAGAAGGCAGTTGCTAAACAACTTGGTGCATTAAAGGTGCTCTATGGAAGAATTTGGTGGATAAAAATGAACAAAATTCCATTATTGCCACAGATATGCTACTTGCTCATATTTCTCTACATATTTTTCAGATATATGCCTTGTAGGTCTTTCTTCTCATTGTCAATGATCTTAGTGTGGAATGAAAGTGCGCAACAAAATCAGATGCATCTGTACAGAAGCTCTCAGAAGAACTATTGAACATAGAACAACTCCAAACCATTAGCAAATTCATCGTTTAACCACAGATGGCGATAGGAATGCCAACGTTTTGTTGCATTAACTGAAACTGCATAGGTGGATTTTTAGAGCATGCTTTTCAAATGATTGAATTGGGAGAATAATTGTTGAAATCAAGTATTATTTAATCAATTTTTGATTCCTGCTATTTTTAATGTCACAAACAAAACGAATGTAATTAGATAATTAACAGGACACAGGTGAAGGCGATGACTAATTAGACTGACTGGGGAAAACTGGGTCACAGGACTAAACCAAAAACACTAGACAGAGCATACATGTAACAGAACGCCCCCTCCCAAAAAGGCACGTCCTCGCACCGTAAATAGTCTAACTGAGGAGGGAGGGCGCTCTGGAGGAGGGCGTGGAGCAGGAAAACAACAAAAAGAGTTCAGGGTAAAAACAAAAGGAGTCCATGGAGGAGTGGATGGTGTGAGGAGCCAGGAGCAGGAGCAGGAGGAGCCAGATGTTAGGCCAGAGACCAGCCCCCAGGGCGGAGTCGAAGGCGGGAGGAGTCATGGTGGAGACGACTTGTTGGAATACACCCTGGGGACGACTGATGGAGATGGCGCCGCAGATGATAGGGACCCTGGTGGAGCCGACCAGCCGATGAGCCCACGCGACGCTGATGGCACTGGAGATCGAGTTGGAGCCGTGGCGACGAGGGTCCAAGGGGGAACCGGAAATCCAAAGGATAGAGGCTGAGCCGGTGGGACCGAGGACGGAGGCGAAGTCGGGGGGAAGACGGAGTCAGACGGAGCCGAAGGTGCAGGCATTTCGACGGCTGACCAAGGTGTAGCCGGAGCGACGAGGGAGCCCGGAGAAGCTGTATGACCGATGGTTTCCTGGTTGAGCCGAAGGGAGGGAGAAGCCAGGGTGGAGCCGATGTGTCGACAGGCCGAGGTGGAGCGAATCACACAGAGGCTGGAGGCAGAGACAGGGGATCCTCTGTGCTTGATTGAGCTGGTGGCCTGAAGACATCTGGCAGATCTTCACAGCAGGTGGGAGCTGGCGAGGGACTGAAGGACCTCAGCAGAGGCGGGATTGAGGAACTGGCTGAGTGAGATGGTGGGAGAGGGAGGCTGGGCGGGGATTCTGGAGAAACAGGCGGCGCTGGAGATTCAAGGGATGCTGGAGATACAGGGGTACTGGGTATAACCTCCCCACAAAAGTCAATAAGATCTACCTAAAAAAAAAGTCCTTTAGTTCCTTAAAATATATGCCAGAGTTCAACTTACACACTTGCATAGCGGGAGGGTTGTGGGTAGGGCTAGCCTCCCAGTCCTCAAGCTCCACAATCACTCCCTCGACACACAGTGTTGCTGGCTCACGCACCTGGTCAGACTCGGTCGGTGGTTCGGGCTCCGTGGCGATGAAGCTCTCTGTCCTTATCCTCGGTACGGTCCTGTCACTCGCAGGTGGTCATCTCCACTGTCTGCGGTGGGCTCAAGCAACATCTCCTTCACGTCGTTGCATCGTTCAGTGAACAAGGCTGTGCTAATGTTGTCACAAGCAGTGACAAAATAAAAATGTATGTATGAAATTTAAAAAAAAAAAATCTTAAAAGTGTTTTATCAAATTTATCATAAAGTATATGTATTTAATCACTTTGTTACGTATACTTAGTTAAGTGGATTTGGTTACACCTTTATTTTAAAGTTTCCTTGTGTAATTATACATGCAAGTGCTAAGTGATATTAATGAACAACATGTACTTACTATAGGATTAAAATAAGGGGTTAGGGTTAGTTCCTTGCAATTATGTATAATTTACTGTGATTGCTGTATTAGACACTAAAAGTGGGCTACACTTTATTTTAAGATGTCCTTGTTACAGTGTAATTATACATTTATGTGCCGAGTAACATGAATTAACTACGTGTACTTACTATAGGGTTAGGGTAAAAAATAAGGTTTGGTTAAGAGTTAGTTGCATGTAATTATGCATAATTTACATTCAATTCACATTTATTTGTATAGCGCCGCTTTTCACGAAACACATCGTATCAAAGCAGCTTTACAGCAAATGCATGAATCCACATTACAATTTACAGTGTTATCAGAGGTAACTGTCTAAGTTATGCATTTCAGAAATGTACATATACAAATCACATTTAGCAAAAAATGTATTCATTTAAACAATGTATTCATTTAAGGCAGAAACAATGAGCTCATTGAAGTAATGAATACCTGTTTGACAAACGATTATGACAGAAAATTGTAGCAGTTGTATTTGTAGCAATGTATAGTTCTTACTATAGTAACTACACGTAACATGTGTAACAAGGACACTTCAAATAAAGTGTTACTCTGGATTTTAATTCCATGTTCGTAATTCCATTCCAAAATGAATTTTCAGTTTATTAATATTGTGTACTACTTTCCACTATTTGGAGATGCCTGACCTCTTTTAGACATGAATTTGCTATTGCTATCCTGCTAACAGTGTGACGCTCTCACATAACGGAAGAAAAGTGTGAAGGCACACAGACGGCCCTCTTTAATCACGGCTATCTGAACACGGGCCTGTTTTGTGGTGGGCGGGCGGGCGGTCAGGATGGCCGACAGCAGTGACTTTGTGCTAGAGGTTTAATAAATGACAAAGGAGACAGTAAAGATCCGCTCGTGTCAGTGGGGATATGCACCTCATTACTCCTATCAAGAGCCCAGGCTGACCCCTGTGGCTCGTCCCTTGCCTGCTGCCTCTCATCTGAACTCCCTGTCCCCTCCTCTCTTCCTCACCCTCTCCATTTGTCCATTCCCTCCACGCTTGCCTCTGTGTATTAAACAAGATGAATCTCTCTGATCTCCGAAGAGGCCTCAGATCCTGACAGATTACAGGAGGGCCACTCAGTCTGGCCCTTCTTTTTTTTTTTTTTTTTTTTTGTGGCTTTCTCCAAATAAATGTCAGCTGTGGTCTTTTTTTCCAGATGTCTGATAGTGTCTGATGATAAAATACCCTTTCATTTCTTCATACCTATTTGTGATATTTGCATTCACTTGGCGTTTCACATTTATTATTTTACCAAGCTGACCACTTTAGAAACCTGCGTGTGGATAATTCCATCTGTGAAATTATTTGGATAGCACACTTTGTAAAACCCGCGATTAATCGCATCCAAAATAAAAGTTTTTGTTTACTGTGTGTGTACTGTGTATAATTATTTTGTATATATAAATACACACATCCATATATATATATATATATATATATATATATATATATATATATATATATATTTATATATATATATATATATATATATAAGAAAAATGTGTTATTTATTTAATATTTATAAACAATATATACATGCAAATCTTTCATAAAATAATACATGCATAGGTCATGTTTGTATTTATATATACAAAATAATTATAAACAGTACACACACATATAAACACAAACTTTTATTTGATTAATCGTTGCCCAGCACTATTTTGTTTGTTCATTGATGTTAATAGCATATTGATGAGCTTTTAAACTTGGAGAAATGTAGCTTTCCCATTCATATTGCTTGGCTGGCGCATGACCCTCTGGTAATACTTGACCTGCATTCTGCCATTTTTCCTCAAGGGCACATAAACTTTTGAACCAATCAGCCGTAATTGTCATGTGACTAATCGCCTTAAAGCAGGAGGAAAATTACATCATGGCAATCCTCACTGGCAGATGGCATCACAAGAATGGCCTCAGCTCAAAGCCCTTCACTGAAAAATCAAAGGAATGGCTAATGGCTAATCAGAAACATATTCTACATCGACCACGCCAGTACATCATAAACAAGCCTAAAAGACACTTGGGGATTAAAGCATTATGTGTTGACTCTCTAGCAGATCCCTGTTTAAACTACTTTGAGGTGGCCAATATGACCAAAATCTTTACCTATAAATCCTTTTCAACCAAAAGCTTCCCCACGGCCCTACTTTAAATTAGCTGTCTTTAACTATGTACTTACATTTAAATGTATAAATAAATCACGTCCCACTGCCTGTTGATTGGCATTTGTGAAATGCCCTCTGTTATTCTGAAAAATCTTGAAAATTGTGCTTTGGAAATACACGATTGGTCAAAAATAGGCGTCATTCGTAAATTCATGTTATTTGAAAAAGCACGTATTATTGTGAAAAAATAGAACAGTTTAAACAGTTATAGTGTGTAAAAGAGGATATTGTGAAATATATAAAAAAATAAATTTTGTGTTTTCATGGAATTTTACAAAATGAATAGATACATGTATTTATTTAATTCAATTGACTTATTTTAGAATTAACTGGTCCATTTAATTGTTTTATTGAATTCATTTAATTATTTCATTTTGATTAATTTGTTCCTAGTCTTAAGCGGTTGTCCGCTCAGAAATGCTTTATTGCGTTGAAAAAAAGAGAGACGTGGGCAGTGGAATGAGAAAATGTTTTTTTTTTTTCTCATTCCACTGCCCACGTCTCTTTTTAGACGTGAGTTGAACTTTTTTTTTAACCTGAGTGCTTTTTCATGGGTGAGACGCTGCAAAAGACACGAGACACGAGTTCACTGTGCACATTCAGGACATGGAAGAGCTGTTGGCTCACAAGTTCATTTTTGACCATTTCCAAAGAAGTTTCTCAAACAAACCTTGTTTTCCATTGTGCGGCCAAACAAATATGGTGGCACCAACTCAAACCATTGATAGCGGCAGACGTTTTTTTATTTTATTATTTGCCTAGGAATTCTTGGGATCTTCCCTATATCAATAATTTCCTGGGATGAAAGGCATTCACAGATTGGAGTAAATGTGTCCTATTAGATCATTTCCATTAGCTAAAGTAAGAAGAGGCTGCTGAGCGTCAGCAAAGATTTCTGAAGTCCACAGATTCCAATTATAGATCTTTTCTGTTCTCTGTTTTTATCTATTTTCCCTGTGTATTCAACTTTGAAGTGCACACAGCTATTTTCACAACTGAATTACAAAGTAAACAAACACTCCCCATATTCCATTCATTAACAGGCAAAGCTTCAGCAGCATCAGCAAATTATCACTTCTGATAGGCCTATATATGTGCAGCATATCACAGAATAACACGCAGTACAGGCACACATTTAGGGGGAAAAAACAAAATATCACATTTAGTAAACCACACATTTGTGTTATAACCAGTGTATCGCTGTACCAGTAATGCTGAAATTCATCTTGAATTGCCAGTGAGCACAATATTATCCGGGAGGTATCTCATAATGAAGCAGTGTGGACTAAATTTCTAAATTCTACGTAATTTCTAAATTCTGATCTGCATTCTTCCATCCATTCTTCCTTCTTCTGATAGCCGGTTTATAGAGGACGCCACAGCGGGGGGGGGGGGGGGGGGGGGGGGGGATTTTACAAAACCTAATTTGCATTGAAAATTCAAGTTTCTCATGGGATTTTTCCGCTTCAACACAATGACCAATCACCTCTCACCAGCAATTTAAAGAGCCAGACGTGATTGTCGAAGAAACTGTGACACGTTATTCCACACAAGGTTTCAGCTGTAGACGTTTTTATTTTTTTGCTGACATTTTGAAAGGTATTACGAAGAAAACTGCTCTATTTTTTGTTTATGATAAACAAATAGTGTGAAATACTAGACCTACGTAAAACATTTTTACAGCATATACTTGTATATGTATATTTATTTCATTATGCAGTTGGGTTAATGTATCCTTTATTGTTTGATTATTCAGTCTTTGGTCATTATTCTATCTAAAAGTTGTTGGTTTTCTTCCAGCTCACTGCCTCACAGTCAATGATGTACAAGTTTCTTGCAGTACTGTCTAGACAGACAGTCCAATATGTGTGAAGCGACGGCACAGTTAAATGCAGTGCTATCCCAACATAGTCCTGAAATGAAGCTGTGACTCTAAATGACTCTGGTGGTACATGGCACCTTTCCATTTTCAATCTCAATCCCAAACCTTGAGGATGTTTGTGTTTGTGGATAGAGAGCTGAACAGAGAATTGATATCAAATCTTTTCTCATTTACATTTATCCCTTCTTTTATCCTTCACCTTTTGTTCTACGTTCAGTTGCGGTCCATGTAGCGCTGAACACTAGAAAGAGATATGATAGTCTAGAGAGAATTGTGAAGACCTGTGGAACAGAAGGATGACTAAGACTAGACCAAACAACGAGAGAGAAAACTGGTAAGACAAATTATAATCTGTCAGTCTATGTGATGTTTCAAACTGTGCCCAAGTAGTTCCAAATTTCAACATATTTAAAAAAAAAATAAAACATGTATTATATTATGTTTTGTAATATCAATCTCCAATCCATCAATGTTTTGGTGGACAGTGTTGGGTGTTACCCATAACAAGCAAAACGAGTGACGTAATCAGATTACTTTTTTCAAGTAACTAAAGTAAAACATTACTTTTAAAATTACAACAAGATATCGGAGTTACTTTTTCAAATAAGTAACGCAAGTTACTTTGTTTTCCCATGTACTGACTGACAGCTCTCCTGTCCCCATATAGGGAGGAATCGTAATTGCATGATGGTTATTGTAGTTCTAGACTAAATGTGGGCATTTACACATCTCACTTGCACAAAAACAGTTTAGGTGTTCCTCTAAATGAATAAAAAGAGTGAAACGCAAACTCAGATTATATAACACAAACCTGCTACATTTAAATATGTTTAGTGAACTCCCAAAAGAGTTCTTGCAACATCTCCATTCACTTGAACTGTCTTATGTGTCCGTTCATGTGTCCGTCTCCTACTGCTATAAGTTCATTTGAACATTTATTGGCTCCAGTTCACACTGATGCAGTGATCATCCCAAAGTGGTAAAGCTGTCAGCACACATTTCTGTCTGCGTTGGCCTACTTTTATGTTTCCGAATTGATTTTGAATTCCTTTTACATGGTTTTTCGAGTCTTGACAGGTTCTGCACTGCCAAGCATGGAATAAATGTTACAGAACTGCAGCCATAGCAGCCTTCTGACAGGGCCATGATTGTAAAAAACAAGAAAATAAAGGACTGAATTATGTTGTAAGCTGTTTATTGACATAACAGCACAAATTATATTTTGCTCTATGATAATGCGGCAGTATTTTATCATCCCCAACGCAACAGCCTTTGCAGCGTCAATTACATCAGTGTGAAACGCCTCCAAAGGTCAGCCCTGCCAGTGGTGTGGAGTTAATTGGTTCAATGTGCTGCAGACCCTTCCTTGTTTCCTTGTGCGTTCTGGATCTGCTGTCCTCTTTCTGATGAGTCACCCACACTGCAGTGTGTAGGAACAGACCACAGGGTGAGGCTCGTATTATAGAGCCTACATAACAACTACTGCTGTTGGAAAGAAAAAGTTGGAACCGTGTGAAATGTGTCTGTAGGAAAGAGAAAGACAAACAGCATATCTTTAATATGTCAGTGGTGAGACAGCTTTAAGATAGCTCTTAAAGGGACAGGCTTTTTTAAATAATCTGTCAAATGTATTGTTTCCATTCAATGAAAGTCAACAGGGTCCAAAAACCAGGTTGGGATTGAATGAATTATGACACAGTTTGGATGACAAAACTGGAACTCCAAACTCCAGACTTTTGTCCTGAAAAAGGCCACAGTAGTCTCACACGTCTTCTTTAGGGTTTCAGAAGAGATCCCATTTTTGTCGTCTTTTATTTCTCCAAACAAATTTAAGGGAGAAAAACATCTGAGACTAATATAATACTTGAACAAAACATGATTCCATTAAGCCTCCCGAGCTCTGAAAGAGCAACCCCTGTAATATAAATATAATGTTCTTCTGGGGCTTAGCAAAATGTGTTTGTCAAATTACGTACAAAATAGCACGCGGTAAAACACACACGTACATAAACACACAATGACGAGAAAAGGGCATACGGGCTGTATAAACCCTGGCGTTCAGAGTTCATGTTACGGCAGCATACTCTCAAGCTGAGGAGAAAGCGGAGCGTTGGCCTATGTTGTTTCCAACCTGAGTCTCTCATCTCTAATTATGGAATAGGAAACTTCATCTTCAGGATCTGTGGGAGGACAGCAGTCTCTTCATGCATCAGAGCGCCGTCTCCCTCCCAGCCTAACCCAATATTGACTCAAATGTGGATTTCAGAGCCGCTGTAAACAGTGCAACGCTTGACGAGGCCACTTCCTATTTCACAGATATGGCTTTCCAAATCTACAGCAGAACAATCCGCATTGTGAAAAATGTATTTCCTTATAGCTGAGCACTAGCAATTGATGATGGATAGAAAGCGGTTTGTCAATTATCTTTGTGAAAGTGCAGACCCATTTAAGGATTTAAGAGTAATGTATTCTGATGTAGAATGTCCTCAAAGTGCTGGTAGTAACAATGTATTTTAAAGAAGAGATTGTTATTATTTTGGTTTATCGGAAGCATTACGGTCAATAATGTATTTGAGGGTGAACATCTAGTGTGAATTTGTATTTACATGTCTCGGACTAGAGGCTGGATAATCTTTAAAGCGTCTTTAAATTAATTTCTTGTAAGCGCAGGTTCAAGCTCAAATTTAAAATGCAAATTACCTCCAGAATGAAACATTAAAAGGACAGATGACACATTTTACTGTACTGTGAGTGCTTCAAATCCAACATTAAAACAAACTTCTCTTTCTCTAGCAAATTGCAGAGTATTTTGTCATTTTAATTTAATTGTCTTTTCTTTCATTCATATTCCTTTGATTGACACGTTTTTTAATCTTGCTTTCTGTATTCAAAAAACATAAACTATAAAGCTTCTATTTCCTGAGAAAGTTAAAACAATAGTTCATCTGAAAATGAAAATTCTGTCACATTGACTCATCCTTGTCATTGTAACATGTGAGCAGAAAGAGAGAATCCAGATGCAAGCACCAGTTTATTTGAGAAACACAGATAATCCTTTCCAAGAACAAGAGAATAATCGCAGGGAACACCAAGAACTCACATACAAGAGCAATGACCAACTGAATAATAGGGGTTTGAATCACTGTTGCCAACTAGTTTCAAAGGAAAGTAGTTAACGCCTTGCCTAATAGTCGCTAAATGTTGCTAGATGGCATCATATGTCAATTAGCATGTCAATGACGTCATTGCGCCGTACTTGCGTTCTGTCTGCCTATTGTGTTTTCTCTCTAAATTAATGCTTTATTTAATATAATATAATATAATATAATATAATATAATATAATATAATATAATATAATATAATATAGCCGGCAAGTACAGAGCTCTCGCCGTACTTGCGTTCTGTCTGCCTAATGTGTTTTCTCTCTAAATTAATGCTTTATTTAATATAATATAATATAATATAATATAATATAATATAATATAATATAGCCGAATGTCAAATAAAGCATTCTCATTTCCTTTTTTTTTTTTGTCATAGAACAAAACGAGTAGTTCTCTTACGAGAGGTTCTCTCGTATTGCGTAAGTTTAGCTTACGCTACGGGAAAGATTCATCTTCTCGAGATATTGAAGCCAAAAAATTATCCTTAATTTTGTATTCATTGTCAACGCAGTGCAGCAGCTAGCAGACCTAGAGCAGGCCATCTCGCGTGCTTATTGGCTGCCCTGCATGCATCTGCTGCAGCCTACCAGTGAGCCTCGCGTGACGTCACGCCCAATTGGAGGCGCTCGCGCCTTCATAGCGTCACAGCCCGCTAGGATGGGCGTGGCTTAGCGTATATAAGAAGGGGCTCGTAGGCTGAATTCCCTGATTTTTCGACTCTTCAGCGAGCTCTCCGCATCGCTGAATCAGAGAGAAGCCACCGCCGCCGTCGAACAGCGAACAGCCAGCTCAGGACAGCGCTGAGGAAGCCGGCCGTCTTCGCCACCTTCAGCCGCCCGTGCAAGCTACGCTATCCGGCGACGTATCCTTTTACATTGCTTTTCAGGAATTTCTAAAAGAGCGCGAGCGTCTTTTTAAAGATGCCTCGCACTTCCTGTGGCTCGTGCAGAGCCCCGCTCAGCGTTGGAGACCGCCACGTTATCTGCGCTCTCTGCCTGGGCCTGGAACATGCAGAGCTCGCCCTCGCGTCCGGGGGCTGCGAGCTCTGCGAAGCGCTTCCGCTGTCGACCCTACGGGCTCGACTCGAAGCTTTCAACCCGGATGCAGCCGCTCCGCCCCCCGGGGGACCGCGCAGGAAGAAGCGCCGTTCCCTGAGGCAGCCGGAGCCCGTGGCCACAGCGACGCGCTCGCCGGAGGATCTCCCTCGAGCCTCGCTTTCGCCCTCCCCGCCTCCCCTCCCCGACGCGCAGCTGCCGCTCACGAGCCTCACTGCCGTCGCATCGGAGGAGGAGGCCGAGGAACACGCCACGAGAGACTGCTGCTCTATCCTGGCATCGGACAGCGAGGAATGGTCGCTTCATTCCGGCTCCTCGTCGATCCAGGAATCCAGCCGTTCCCGCGTTGGAGCTGACGCGGAACTTATGCGCCTGCTGACGCAGGCCGTCGACCGCCTCGGGCTCGAGTGGTCGCTACCAAAGGAACCCGCGCCGAACAGGCTCGACGGCTGTTTCCTTCAGAGTCGCCGCCGTGCAGCTTCAACGAGCAGGCCCGCTCCATTCCTGCCGGAACTTCATACGGAGCTGACGAAGTCCTGGAATGCACCATTCTCCTCGAGACTTCAGTCCCAGGCCTCCGCGTCGCTCTCCCAAGTGGACGGCGCCGCCGAGAAGGGGTACACGGCTATTCCCCCCGTGGAAGAGACGGTCGCAGCGCACCTTTGCCTGCCCTCCGCGAGATGGCGGTCTCGGTCAGCCCTCCCGTCTAAAGCCTGCAGAGCCACGTCCGCCTTGGTCGGCCGCGCATATGCCGCCTCCGGCCAGGCCGCGTCTGCTCTCCACTCCATGGCTGTGTTACAGATCTTGCAAGCCGACCTCCTCCGTGAATGGGACGAGAAGGGCCGGGATCCAGCTGCGGTTACAGATCTGAGAAGTGCGACGGATCTCTCTCTCCGCGCCACCAAGACCGCAGCTCAGGCTATCGGACGAGCCATGGCCGCGTTAACTATGACAGAGAGGCATCTCTGGTTGACGCTCGCGGATATGAGGGAAGCTGAGCGAGCCACCTTTCTGAACGCGCCGCTCTCCCCCACTGGTCTCTTCGGCCCAGCGGTTAACGGGATCGTTGACCGTTTCTCTGAGGTACAAAAGACCACGCAGGCCATGAATCTCTTCCTGCCGCGACGCTCGAGCTCCGCTACAGGCCGCTCTCGCGAGAAACAAAGCCAGCCTCCTGTACGAGCTAACACCCAGCGTCCAGCACAACCCCAGCCTTCGCAGCGACGTCAGGGCGGCCGCCCTAGGTCGCGCTCGGACAGCCGTCACAGGCCGCCGCCCCCCAGGGGGCCTCGGCAGAAGATCACGCTGAAGTCTGAGCATGCGAAATCCTCCTAACAAAGAGAGAAAAAAGACGCGCGTGTCCCGCCGCGGCCGGACCGCCGTCAAAGCTCATTTCCCTGTCAGTCCCCTTCAGTCAGGCTACTGCAGTGGTTCATTTAGCAGCCAACGAGCCGGTTTGTCCACCCTCTCGCCTGCACACAAACGCCGTTTTTACGGCGACCCAGAGAAATCTCAAAAAGAGCATTATGTCTGGTCCGGCTCCCGCCGTCAGTGTTTTAAGTGTAGTGAAAGTGCCCACGCCCCAGTGTTCACCCCTACACACAAGCACATCAAATATCGTGTCACCCACAGAGCACACTCTCATAAAGCGCAGAAAAGCCGCTCTAGTGTTGAATGTAAGAAATGTGTCCACAGTGTTGTGCCCACTATCTGCCCGCTCTGTTGCACGGTCAAAACAGCAGGTTATGAATGTAAGTCCCGTGCCCGCCAGAGAGCGTTCACGCTTGCTATCACAAACCTCCCCCCGGGCGCCGCCCGCAAGTTTAAGTGTTATCATGAAACGCAAGGCGATTATAAAACGCTCCCCATCCATTTTGATCGGGGCGTCAAATGCATGTGTAAGTCTCGTGCCCGCGCAAACGCGCTCACGCTTACAGAACGCTTTTCTGCCCAAAGCGCCGCTCGCGCTTCAAAAAGTGAGGAAAAAAGGTTCCCCATCCCTTATGATTGGGACATCTCACACAAAGCAGCCGGTTTCGGTTTTCAGCGAGCAGCCGTTGCCCAGAACAGAGAGCGCGCGCGCCGCGCTCTCAGCTCCGGTTCAGTTTCACATGCCCGCAAATGGCGGCGATCTGAACCCGGAGGCCATTCGCCCCCTAGCGGCTCACATAGTTGCGTGGGAATCTATCCCGGGGGTTTCGGAATGGGTGCTGAGCACAATAAAGCAGGGCTATACACGCAGAAATAGCGAAGCTGCTGTGCAAGGGGGCTATAGAAAAGGTGCCGCCTTCTCTGAGCGAGTCGGGCTTTTACAGCCGTTATTTTCTCGTGCCCAAGAAGGACGGAGCCTTCAGACCGATCCTAGATCTGAGACATTTGAACAAGGTGCTTGTGAAAAGACCGTTCAAAATGCTTACGACCAGGAAAATCCTTGCGCACGTTCGCCCGAGGGACTGGTTTATTTCTCTAGATCTGAAGGATGCCTATTTCCAGATACAGATAATACCCCGTCACAGGCGATTTTTGAGATTCGCCTTCGACGGTCAGGCATATCAATACACCGTCCTGCCGTTCGGCCTGTCTCTGGCACCCCGTACATTTACGAAGTGCATGGACGCAGCGCTCGCCCCCCTGAGAAGTCAGGGGCTGCGGATAATGAACTATCTGGACGATTGGCTGATTTTGGCACAGTCAGAGGCGGAGCTGCTGTCTCACAGAACAGTGCTTCTCAGTCACCTGGAAAGCTTGGGTCTCACGGTCAACTGGACCAAGAGCTCATTACTACCCAGCCAGTCAATCTCCTTTTTAGGAATAGAACTGGACTCGGTGACCATGTCGGCCCGTCTATCGGCGCAGCGCGCGCTCCGGGTTCGCCACCTGGCCGCGTTTTTCCAAAAGGACAGCTTTCTCCCTTTGAAAACTTTTCAGAGGATGTTGGGCTGTATGGCTTCAGCTGCAGCGGTGCTTCAGCTGGGCCTACTGCGCATGCGCCCGCTCCAACGCTGGCTGAATGCTCGCGTGTCCCGCCGAGCTTGGGTTTCTGGCGGTCAGAAAATCAGAGTGACTCAGACCTGCATAGCGGCTCTGCAGCCCTGGTTAGTGGCCGACTGGTACCAGCTGGGAGTGACGATGGGAACCGTCTCTTACCGGAAAGTAGTTTCGACAGACGCGTCCAACTGGGGTTGGGGCGCGCTGTTCGAGGGCAGACCGGTCTTCGGCCAGTGGTCAGACCAAGAGAGGGGTTTTCACATAAACTGTCTGGAGATGATAGCGGTCGAGAATGCGCTGAAGTGCTTCCTCCCGTTCATACAGGGCCAACATGTTCTCGTCCGCTCGGACAACATGTCTGTGGTATCCTATGTAAACCGTCAGGGCGGTGTCAGATCCAGAAATCTCTGCAATCTGGCGGAGCGCCTCCTTATTTGGTCCCAGTTGCACCTGCGCTCGCTGAGGGCAGCGCATGTGCCGGGCCATTTGAACGACGGCCCAGACAAACTGTCCAGGGGCAACGTTCCCCCAGGGGAATGGTCCCTGCACCCCCAAACGGTCCAGAAACTGTGGCGCCTGTTCGGCAGGGCGGAAGTCGACCTATTTGCGTCAAAAGACAACGCTCAATGCCTGACGTTCTTCTCGAAGGACGAGGACGCGCTGGCCCAGGTCTGGCCCAGCCTCCGGCTATATGCTTTCCCTCCGGTCTCTCTGTTACCACAGGTAATCAAGAGAATCAGGGAAACGCGCCACTCGGTGCTCCTCATAGCCCCGCGTTGGGAGAATCAGATTTGGTTCCCGGAGCTGGCACGGCTGTCACACACAGCTCCGTGGCCGATTCCGGTGCGGGCAGATCTCCTCTCTCAGGCTCGCGGCACGATCTGGCATCCCCATCCAGAGCGCTGGTCTCTGCACGCATGGTTGATCAACGGGTACTCGTTGCCCTGCCAGAAGGAGTAATGAACACGATCACGCAGTCTAGAGCCCCTTCCACGAGAAGGCTCTACGCGTCTAAATGGTCGGTGTTCTCGGAATGGTGCACTGACAGAGGTCTGGACCCGCGGACATGCGGGGTGGCGCAACTGCTCTCCTTCCTACAAGAGCTGTTGGAAAAGGGGAGGTCCCCATCCACGCTCAAAGTATATGTGGCGGCCGTGGCAGCGTTCGCAGAATCGACGCACGGCCAGTCATTGGGAAGGCATGAGTTGGTCATCCGCTTCCTTAGGGGAGCTAGGAGGTTGAACCCGCCGCGCCCCCCGTCGGTTCCCATGTGGGATCTATCACTGGTCCTGGAGGCCCTGAAAGCTTTTCCTTTTGAACCACTGGATTCCGTGGAGTTGAAATATCTATCACTGAAAACCGTCTTTCTGACCGCACTGTCGTCAGTAAAGCGGGTGGGGGACCTACATGCGCTGTCTGTCAGCGCGTCGTGTCTTGAGTTCGGGCCGAATGACTCTAAAGTCATCCTCAGACCTAGACATGGCTATGTTCCTAAAGTGATGGGCACTCCGTTCAGAGCGCAAGTTATCTCGTTGTCAGCGCTCCCAGCATCTGACAGCGAAAGTGATGTGAACCGCCTCTGCCCTGTCAGAGCGCTGAGGTTTTACATTACGCGCTCCGCCTCATTCAGGCGTTCGGATCAGCTGTTTGTTTCGTTCGGTGGGCGCACCAAAGGTCTCGCCTCCTCGAAACAGAGCCTGTCCAGATGGATAGTGGACGCTATAGCAGCCGCTTATGCGTCAAAAGGTCTGCAATGCCCGCTGGGCATCAGGGCTCATTCCACGAGAGGCGTGGCCTCTTCGTGGGCATGGTCCAGTGGAATTTCTATCCATGACATATGTGTGGCGGCGGGCTGGAGCTCCCCGTCTACCTTTATCAGGTTTTATAACCTGGAAGTTCCTGCCTTGCAGGCTAAACTGTTGTCGGTTTAATGGAGAGGTGTATTCTGCCCAGGCCTCCTGCTCAGATCACTCTTACACGACCCAGCTCTCCTGGTTGAGCTGCACTAAGTAGGGTATGTGCCATGTGCCTATACAGACCGGCGCGCTGCTCTGTATTCCCTATGTGTGCTTATGTACAAGTGATGGCCCGCTTGGCTGGCCACCTTATTCTCCACCTTATAGGGGTTCCCTGAAAGTTCGGGGCTTCATGGTGGATGCTTGGCGCGCACGGCGTTGACAAAGTGTTCCCGTAGCGTAAGCTAAACTTACGCAATACGAGAGAACCTCTCGTAAGAGAACGATACTCGGTTACTGACGTAACCTCGGTTCTCTCTAGAGAGGGAACGAGTATTGCGTAACCGGCCGTGCTCGCGCCACGAGCGACTTCGCTTCAGTGGTCGAAAAACCAGGGAATTCAGCCTACGAGCCCCTTCTTATATACGCTAAGCCACGCCAGTCCTAGCGGGCTGTGACGCTATGAAGGCGCGAGCGCCTCCAATTGGGCGTGACGTCACGCGAGGCTCACTGGTAGGCTGCAGCAGATGCATGCAGGGCAGCCAATAAGCACGCGAGATGGCCTGCTCTAGGTCTGCTAGCTGCTGCACTGTGTTGACAATGAATACAAAATTAAGGATAATTTTTTGGCTTCAATATCTCGAGAAGATGAATCTTTCCCGTAGCGTAAGCTAAACTTACGCAATACTCGTTCCCTCTCTAGAGAGAACCGAGGTTACGTCAGTAACCGAGTATCGTTATGATATAGCCTAGTGAATGACTAAATTTTTTATAAGCCTATGTGGAACATTATCTTAATTGAGAGAGTTCGGGAACCGGATGAACTAAAGCTCTGTGATAGTGAGTATTACAAGTAATAAGCACAAGAAAAGAAAGGAAATTGAATTGGTCAAACTAAATTCTTTAAATATAAAACAAAAGAAAAGCAGATAAGTGATAAGTACGTGGAAAAACACTGCTCATTCGCGTCTGTCAGCAGCCGTGCGCTCCTCTCAGCCGTTCACTGAACAGGGGAGACGCAGCGAGAGAGAGTGACGGCAGGGAGAAAGCAAGACCTCGCGTGAAAAAATGTCGCTAAAGGGGTCTGAAAAGTCGCTAAAAATAGCGACAAAGGCGCTAAGTTGGCAACACTGGCCCGGGGCTGATGAGGGACAGGTGTTGGTGATTTGTTGTCATGGGAACTTATGAGGGTAACTATGACGACAAAACAAGCAAAGAGTATAGCAGAACAAGAGGCGAAACTCTGATGCTTTTTTGGTAACAGCCACTAGGTGGCGCTTCGGGAGCGCGGCCGCCATTTTGGGGTGAAAATTCCAACTGGAGTTACTGGACAACAGCACAGATTTTTTGAGGTAGTTTTTTCTTGCATTAGTGAGTATTTCCATTGTATGCAACTTTACACATTTACTACTATTATTAGTTACCAACTCCACTAGGCCTGAAATATATTTTGTACGTTTTAATCCCCTGGATCATGCTACAAACATGATGATCATAGAACATTATGCATTGCTGTGTCCGTTATCCTATAACTTTAATTGCCACTTTGGACAGTGGCTGTGTTTTTTTGTTTACATAGTCTTGCTTTAACGGTACTGCAAAAAAAAAAAAAAACAGTTTACTGTAAAGCTATTCTATTGCTGTTATATATTGATTGTCCAACATTTACATTTAAGTACAATTACATTTATTTGCTGAATTAATTTATTTCATTGATAACTTATTTTTGTATGTAACGTTGTGTGTACCTCCTGGGAAACGGTCTAACGTTATTATAACTTTATGAACTGATATCACTTTATTCTGTCACACTTAATGTGGAGAGTAATATAATTAATTAAATCCTTGAACTTCCCTGTCTCAAGTTATGTGGGGGGAAAAGCCTGGTTCAGTAGCACTGCTATAACGTTAACTGTTGTGAGTTAAAATAATCTCCTAATTATTTCAACCTAAAAATGACCTCTGGACTAAATATATGTATAATTTATGACTGCCGAGTAGCTTTCACTTCAAAATGGCGGACGCGTAGCGCTGCTGCTGGGCGCTGGTGTTGCAATGGAACGTTCTATTGGCTTTCACTTCTTGTCAATATACGTTCTTTGGTACAAGGCAACACAGGAACCAAACACAGGAAGTGAGCACAGAAACAATGGGAACTAATGAATATACTTCTACATAAAAGTCCTTACAAAACACAAGACACAGCACAGGGATCGTGACAGTCATTCCAAAAACAGTCACACACACACACACACAAAAATAAAATAAAATAAAATTGATTGCAGAAAATCTGCAGGGATTTAATTCACCAAAAAGAGTGAAAAAAAAAGTCCTAAGAGCAACATTGTCACATTTATGTTCTGTTTTTCATTAAGGGGCAGTTTACACCGTTTTCAACTTAAAATATAAAACTTGTTATGCGTTTTGGGTGTTCGTTTACACGACAGAAGCATTTTAAGTGCCTGAAAATGCAAACTTTTGAGAACGGGTTTCAAAGTGCAAGATTTTGAAAATGGTCTCCTTGTAAACAACAAAAACGCGAATCTCTGAAGACATCATGCACATGCGTATTACGGGTTGAACTATAGTGTTTCATCGCCATCTAATGGTCTGGCAGCAGAATACAGTGTTTTTAATTGTTTTCACAGATCCGTGTGAATGGGGATCGTTTTAACAATGGTGTAGTCTGTACATGGAAAACTCAAAGGAAAAACTTCTCAGTTTTAAGCATATGTAAACGCACCCTTAGTTTTCATTGTGTTTGTCTCCTTGGTTACAGATCTGATTAGAGTCCATAGTTAAGGTGTGTAGTTAGTTTCTCCCTACGGTTTCAGAGTACTTAAGCCCTGTGTTTAGTGCTGCTCAGTTGTCTGTCATCGTTGCTATTTAACGTTTGTTCTGTTCGTGTTTTCGTATTTCTGAGAAGTATTTTGATAGTTTGATTTTTGTTTTCAATAAAGACTGCTGCACTAAGATCCAGTTTCGTCTTTGCTGCAACCAGCCCGTGACACATGTGCTATATAGCTCTTCTGACACTCTACGATAATGTCAACATTTAGACATAGTGTGTTGCAATTGGCCATGAGACACCTGAGAACCAATGGCCTTCGATGTCACTGACTGTTCATTTCTCGAGGCGTCGGATTTATGTAGGTAATATTTGAGCTATGGTGGAGGGGAAGATTTCCAGCACATCCTATTGCCATGTGAACGAGTTCATATGTGTGACATTGTGGATTGCTTTTGAGTGATTGTTATTGTTGAATTGGATTTGTCAACGTCAAGGCTGCCTCATTAACTTATCAAAAGTAAGGCCTTGTAGGTGAGATTGGCCAAAATAAGAAATATGTTTTTCAACTGTAAGGAATGTGTTTTATTGAGAAGGAGAGGCCATATAATTCAGCAAGAATTTTAATAAACACAGATTTTGAAATGACGACAGGATGATTTTAGTGGAGTCAAGAGCAGAGCAAGTTTACACCTGTGGCCTTTTGCACAAAGCTGGTTTCAGTTGCTACCCAGGTAAGTTCGAGATTAGTTTGAGCAAACTCTGGTTTTTCAGGCTCAAGAAGGGGGATTGGTTTTGACATCATGCACTTGGCTAACCTGCTCCGGACCAGGTTTTATTCTGAGAGATCGGAGATCCACACCGGACCAATCCGTACAGTGACATGCAACTGGGAACACTTCCCTTAAATCTTGATGTACTCGCTACATCATAAGAAGAATGGCATCTACGCTAATATTAGTGTCTTTGTTTATCCCGAGGTTTTCCCGCAGCCTGCCGGATCTAGGCCGTATCCAGATCTGACGAAGGAGATCCGCCTGGACCCGATGACAATGCAGTGCTGAAGTGTCCACTATCCTCTCCCTATGGAGGATCCCTTTCCCACTCTACAGATAAAGCGTTGTGAATTCTGGCTCGCGTACCCCGAAGTGATAAAATAAAACAAAATCCTGTATCAAAATGTATAGGCAAGACAAGTAGTTTGTTTAGGCTGGGTTGTATGGAATTACAAACCTGCGCACATATTTTAAAAGCACATAACTATAGAATCAATTCTGAATGAGCATGTGAACGCCGTCAGCGTTAATCACAGGTTCGTGTTTAAAGTCTGATCATTTCGACGGAGCTGAATCAATCAAAGTTAACTTTAGCTGGAAATAACATTATTCAAGAACCGCTATATATCTCTGTAAAGCTGCTTTGAAACTATCCATTGTTAAAAGCGCTATATAAATGAAGATGACTTGACTTGACTTGACTTGTATCTGACGCAAGAAAAAGCCACTACCTCTCCCTCCAAATTAAAGCGTTTTTTTAGTGATAAAACTTTAGAGACAAAATTGCTCATCTTTTGCTGCTAATTATTCATTATATTTATGTTAAATAAATTATAATTACTTTTAATTCATATAATATATTCATTTAATTAACTTAATAATTGGCAAGTAATATTAAACTTTTTTTCAATAATATAAATATAATGCATGCATTCATATATAATGCTTTTAAACATTGTGTATTCATTTGAGCTTTTTGTGAACCTATAATTATTAGGCCTATATCTTTGATTCACCTGCATTGATATATCATTGATGTTTTCTTTCAGCTGCCATTCCTGCCTTGGAAACGCTTTTAATTTCATGGGAATTGTCTAAATGATCTCATGATCTTCAGTAGAGAAGTGAATTGCGTCCAGAGCCATAAGGTTTTGTTTGTTTGTACCCAAGCTGCGCCTGCTTTAGCTCTCTCTCCCTGTCTCTCTTCGTAGGAGAAAATAGTTTCCACCTGATGCCCTGCTGTGATTGGATGATGGGAGGGGAAGGAGAGCATTTAAACTGCAACCATCATCAGAGCTGTGTTGGTGGTGTGCAACAGCTTTGAGTTCTCATCTCCAACCCCAGACTTGATGTAGTGTTGAAGCAGATCGAGTAATTGGTGGTGGTGTGTATCTTTACCTCATATTGTGTTCTACTTATTGAAGTAGAGTTTCTCTCGTTAGTCTGTTTGATTACACTATGATGAGACTTAAAACGCAAAAGTGAGTGTTAACTTCTATGATCATTCATTGCATGGTTTAATTCGTGTTTTGCTTTTGGTTTACTTGAAGTTTTCTAGTTAATCATTTATTTCTTTATTTGTGGGGTTAGTAGAGAGGTGGGTGCCATTTATTTTGAATTGGACTTTTTCTCCTGTTTATGTTAGCAAGGGAGTTAGCTTATTTTTTCTGTACTCTTGTTTTCTTTTAGTTTACGTAGTTTGGTTAATAAGGAGCTTGACTGATTATGTTTGTTCTTTTGTCAATAGCCCATAATCTGATACCCCTCTTTTTTTCTTTTGATTGATTTGTAAATAAAAACTAATTTCTTTCATCAAATATTATGTGGTTATTTTGAGTCTGGAGACAACCCACATAACCACATAATATTTCATGAAAGAAAGTAGTTTTTATTTACAAATCACTGTTGTACATTCATTTCACCACCATCCATTTGTTTGCTGTTGCTTTCCTCCCCTAGACCAATCAGGAAACCTCAACTACTTCAGCTTCCACTTTCAACTACTTCCAGAGGTAGTGTAAACGCTCATGTGGTCAAATGCGTTCGAACAGTCACAAAATACCCTCTACTCTCCGCCTACTGGACTAATGAGTAAACATTATGGGAAGCACACTAGCCAGACGAGATTCAAACTTTGTCAGCTGAAGACCCAAATTTGGTTTGAAGACGAAAAACGTTCCAAGAACAATGTTCTCTCACCATTCCTGATTTCTAACATTCCTGGTCATAGCATTTTAGAGAACCGGGAGAATTCGTTCACCTCTTTTGATGTAATGGGCGTCATCACCTCCCATTTCTCCTCTACAACACCTTCCGATGCCATAATGCTGGAAACGCCAGGGGTGACATACGTACTAATCCAGTACTCCTCGAGCCCATCCACTCCCTTGTCTGATCAACATGACATCATGACTTTTGCGTAAACAGACACGCCACTTTCAAGTCAAGTGGCGTGTTATCTATACGCATTTTGAGATATCCGCGTGTATGCGTGTATGTCTACGCCATTAATGTCCAAGTGATTCCGCGTATATGTACACGCCATTAAATTTCCGAGCGAAACGAAGCAAAATGTAGATCTACATCTGGGGAGCGATATTTTTTTTCCCTAGGATGGTAGGGGAAGACTCATAAATGCTATTAACCCCAGTGACGGGTAGGTTTAGGGACGGGGTGGAGGTAGGTCATATATTTATATATACAGTAATAACGTTAAGTCAACTGCGTTCATAAACACGCTGAAAAGCGATTGTGCGTGTTGATAGCACGCCAAAAATGGAAATACGAATTGGCGTGTCATACACACGCAATTTTATGAGATCAGTCTGGTCTGATCTAAAAAACGCCTCCCTCCAGCGACCTTCCAGAATGGTACTGGCCGCATCTTTGCTATGGAGCCAATATAGCCGCTGGATGTGTGCATATTGAGATCTTCAGCAGTGTTTGTTCGATTTTAGTTTCGGATAAGTTGACCTTCTGGGTGGGGTAGGGATCCACTTTGTTGGAAAAAGTCTTGGTCTTCCAGTGTCTCCACCCCCTTTTTCTTGATCATCCGACCTGTTGAAATGTCCAGTATCAAGGAATTAAGTTCCACCGCCACCAATCGCGGTTCTTCCAGGAGTAGCAGTGTCTTTTCTAGCATTCCCTTCCCAGGGATCAACATCCCTTGACAATCGAGGATGTTGGATATTAGCTGCCATGGGGGGCCGATGAATAGAATGAGCAGTCCCTGAGTCCTCCTCAACTCGGCTGCTCGGATGTGTCCTACCTAATTTCAGTGTCCGTTAATGAACCCTTTAATGAGTTTTGGCTGTTTATTTACATGACAACGACGTTTTGGGGGCCTGAAAACTTCCACCGCCCAAACTTTTCCAAACGGGTTTCAAAGTGTCGGTTTTTGAAAACAGTACCGCTATTGTCTCTGTGTAAACAACAAAACGTGAATTAGTGAAAACAGTGGTGTCATATGCATGCATATTATGTGTTAAGTCTATAGGTGCATGGAGTAGATCCAGCCTCAATTCATCATTGCTGAAACCAGCTGTAAAAGTCATGTCTGTTTTAGATTTTGATTCATGTTTATTCTCTCATGTCTTTTATTTTAAAATTAGGGTAATACTTTATCATCATTTATTAATAACTACACAGGAACAAATGAGTAATGCAATATTAACATTCTAGCAATATTACCATTCCCAACTCACTAGAAATGACTCAAGTATTACCAAATCCTTTAGAGGGAAGTATTTGGATCAGTATTCTAAAGTGAGAAGCATAATAACTCTTAAAGGGGTGCTTGATTATGATTTCACTTTTCTAACTTTAGTTAGTATGTAATGTTGCTGTTTGAGCATAAACAACATCTGCAAAGTTTGCTTTTTAAGGACTACAACAAACGGCTGGTAGGGACTGCAAAAACTTCCTCCAGGGTTAGTGACATGACAAACCCTAAAATTTACATAAACCCCGCCCCCGGGAACACACAACAAAGGGAGTGAGTCCATGAGAAGAGGAAGAGTTGTTGTAGTACAGCACATTTGTGAGTCTGCTCAAGCTGTCGCATCCATCTTTTCACATTTATTGCAATATAGTATGTAACACAAATGCAATATCAGGTCACTCTGTAGGCATCTTACAACAGTTCCCACACTAGCGATTTATAGATTATCATGAAAGAATATGCTAATCAATGACTTGAAGATAGTTAACTCCACATCAGCTACATAAATTCATCAACAAACCATTCAGAAATGTCCTGTTGCATTCTACATGATGTCACTTCTTCTTGAGACTCTCCATCATTGTCCAACTTCGGTTTGAACATAAAAGGCAGAACAGTTTTTGACATTACAGTGCTTGTTTGTGTGAGGTAATCGGAGCTACTAACACACACAAGCTCTTGAAGCTCCGTCCTCTGTGCCGGGAGCAGCAGCTCATTTGCATTTAAAGGGACACACACAAAACCACACGTTTTTGCTCACCCTCAAAAAGGGACAAATTGAACACGCTATAAAAAATTATATGTTGGGTATTTTAAACTAAAACTTCACATACACACTCTAGGGACATCAGAGAGTTGTAAGGTTTTCACAGCAGAATTAGAATTTATCTCATATTTGATGAAGTTTGATTCTGATTCTGTTTTTTTATGGTTTATTACTTGAAGCTGCTTTTTAAACAAATTGTATTTCGTAAAGCTCTATATTAATAAAAGTGATGACATACAGTATGTCCCAATAATATTCCGATCATTTTTGACAATAATATGGGTTTTTCAGTAGCAGATTCTTAAACTATTACACTTGGAGTTCCCCTTTAACTCAAACCTGAATATTTGGTGACAGCATTAGAATAAGTACCATGGTTTTACCATGTGATACCATAATGGTATCACCACATTAGTTATTCGTATGTCATATTCATGTAGGAGCCTATTGCTATTTTTTGAGAATATTCCAGACACTGTTTTAAATGTTCCATTCATTAACAGCTAACAAGCGCATAATCTGTACATATTCTGTTCTTACAAAATTCGAACAAAAGTTTTTAAATTTCTTCATTTTAAGTTTTTCAATGTTAGTAAAGAAACTGTTCAAGAAAGGCTCCTTTTATTTAGTTTGAACATTAGACGTACAAACATAACACAAATCTCGTCGCATGCACTCTCTCTCTCTCTGTAATATCTCGACTCCTCCACTCCCCTGCGTCACTTCTCTCTGGCTGCTCGGTATTACGATACACGCGTTCATGAGCTCTGCTTGAATTGAATAGATAACAGCCTGATGTCAGGTTTGAGTGCAAGCATATTTCCATGTATTGAGAGGAACGTGCAGCACAAAAAGAAGATATTATCGATCAAGCTGTGCATATGTGAAGCTGTAGCGGGGGGTTGCCTCGAGTTTCGCCGCTGCACTTTCTCGCGACTTCTCCTTTGCCTCACCTTTCCCTGACACCTCCATTACCATTTTTGAAGCTCTGACCTTTAGCTCCCATCAAAAAAGAGAGAGACAGCATAATCGCCAACCCTGCCATCCTCCCAAGGATGATTAGCAATGCACCATGGGACGTAAGTGGTGATAGTGGCCATTTAATGGACGCATGCATAGCAATGAGAGAGCAGACAGGCAGAGTCTGAGCACATGTGTGAATGTAGGTCAGTGCAGGCCCTTAGGCTGCTGTTCCCATCTGGGTTTGCCTCTTTAAGACTCTTGTGCTAGTGTGTACTTTGTGCAGTGTCTAAAATAAATAAAACAAAGCCAGACTTGGCATTCTATAATGTGAAGTCTTTGAATAAGCAGTGTAAGAAGTATGGTATTGAGGGGCAAAAAATCCCCCTTTGAAATGATCTGCATGTCTTTGTGATAATATAAATTAAGCGTAGCGTCAGTTCTGGCAGGTCACGTTAATCAACCTCGCATCAGCTGACTCTCAGCGGATACACGTCTACCTATAGGAATACGACGCCTATCACTGTATACATACAGTATAAGCTCCTTAGTATTATCAGCAGCTATGGCGTTTCTCAGGAGCTAAATACCCTCCTCCCTCCCCAGCTCCACCTCTCGTCCAGTAAGTATGGCATTCTGTTCCCCTTGAATCAGAATAAATTCTTGAATTATGTTGTACTTTCAAATCTTGAATTAATGATATCTCAAATACATTCATGTTGGTTCTGTTCTGTTTACCCTAAGGGGGGTTATTGCTGCTCTTACGTTCTAGACTGCATGAATGCGCAGGGAGTTCTCGCCCAGAACAGAAACATACCACCAATACTAACTGTATGCTAATTGTCAATTGTATTTGACGATAGTGGTCCTGACAGAATTTAAAATGCAATCCTATATTCATCTGTATTCTCTGATTGAAACTGCTTAGGCAGTATATAAAATGCTGACTATTCAAAGTACATGTTAGTTTAGTATCTATTGATTTACCAGAAGTACAAATAGATACAGCCATCAAAAGGGGGAATAGGATCATGGCATGTCATAGGTCAAGACTTGAAACTATTTTACCCATGTGAGTGTCAAGGCTCAAGACGTCCTGCCACAGCTCCAACAACATTTTATAGTTTCACATTCCCATATGTTTACTAAGGTAAGTGTCCTACAATATTACTATTGTTCATACTCTAAGTATTTACCTTTGGTGCATAACAAGTCCGTTTTTGACTTGAATGATATTGTGCAGCTTGTTGAGAGAACTGTGCTATTAATTCAGACCATGCAGCTTTTTTTTGTGCCTGAAGCGTGTTAAAATGTGCAAAAATCCCACACACATATTTCATTGACAGGCTAGAGCCATATTTATGGTCACAAAATGTCAAGACGTAGTGGTGGACTCTTTTAACTTAGGCTAAGTAAAATTTAGCAATCCCCCAGAACACTGTGGCTACATTAATCCAGATACACTCACCTAAAGGATTATTATGAACACCTGTTAGATTTCCCAATAATGCAATTATCTAATCAACCAATCACATGGCAGTTGCTTCAATGCATTTAGGGGTGTGGTCCTGGTCAAGACAATCTTCTGAACTCCAAACTGAATGTCAGAATGGGAAAGAAAGGTGATTTAAGCAATTTTGAGCGTGTCATGGTTGTTGGTGCCAGACGGGCTGGTCTGAGTATTTCACAATCTGCTCAGTTACTGGGATTTTTACGCACAACCATTTCTAGGGTTTACAAAGAATGGTGTGAAACGGGAAAAACATCCAGTATGCGCCAGTCCTGTGAGCGAAAATCCCTTCTTGATGCTAGAGGTCAGAGGAGAATGGGCCGACTGATTCAAGCTGATAGAAGAGCAACTTTGACTGAAATAACCACTCGTTACAACCGAGGTATGCAGCAAAGCATTTGTGAAGCCACAACACGCACAACCTTGAGGCGGATGGGCTACAACAGCAGAACACCTCACCGGGTACCACTCATCTCCACTACAAATAGGAAAAAGAGGCTACAATTTGCAAGAGCTCACCAAAATTGGACAGTTGAAGCCTGGAAAAATGTTGCCTGGTCTGATGAGTCTCGATTTCTGTTGAGACATTCAGATGGTAGAGTCAGAATTTGGTGTAAACAGAATGAGAACATGGATCCATCATGCCTTGTTACCACTGTGCAGGCTGGTGGTGGTGGTGTAATGGTGTGGGGGATGTTTTCTTGGCACACTTTAGGCCCCTTAGTACCAATTGGGCATTGTTTAAATACCTCGGCCTATGTACTAAAATGGCCCCCACAGTCACCAGATCTCCACCCAATAGAGCATCTTTGGGATGTGGTGGAACGGGAGCTTCGTGCCCTGGATATGCATCCCACAAATCTCCATCAACTGCAAGATGCTATCCTATCAATATGGGCCAACTTTTCTAAAGAATGCTTTCAGCACCTTGTTGAATCAATGCCACGTAGAATTAAGGCAGTTCTGAAGGCGAAAGGGGGTCAAACACAGTATTAGTATGGTGTTACTTATAATCCTTTAGGTGAGTGTATGTTGGGAAATGGCATTTAAATTTAAAAACACTCTCCATTCACACTACTGCTTTCAAGCATTTTCCAAACGTTGCTTGTCTACATTCAAACATTGGAAAATGCTTAAATCACCTTACTGCGCATGTGTAAAACATAATAAAAGCTCACTGAAATGATTCAGAGAGACCAGATATAATAAAGTTCTCTCGCTAATCTTCTCATATTTATCCACTTGGAATAGTGTCTTCAAAAAGCTCAATCTTCATAGAACAAAAATGCTGTCTCATTGTGGATAGAAGGCCAAAACGAGTAAATGAATAAAACTCACTCCCCTGGCCTCAAGAGGTGCACTAGCGACTGAAACTTGAGGGTGCGTTCTTTAGCATCCTTGTTAGCGCGCCCACCTCACATGCCAGTGATACCGTTTCTGTCAGGAGCACTATCATCAAATACGATTGACAATTAGCATACAGTTAGAATTGGCGGTATGGTTCTGTTCTGGGCAAGAACTCCCTGCGCATCCATGCTGTCTAGCATGGATAAGAGCAGCAATAACCCCCCTTAGGGTTAACAGAACAGAACCAACATGAATGTATTGCAGATACCATTAATTCAAGATTTTAAAGAACAACATAATTCGAGAATTTATTCTGATTCAAGGGGAATCAGAATGCCAAATACTGACTGGACGAGAGGAGGAGCTGGGGATGGAGGAGCGTAATTAGCTAGACAAAGGAAACAATACTGGTTGTTGAACACAAAGGACGATATTTTGACGAAAGTTGGGGTCCAAAAAGTTGGACCCCATTGACTTCCATAGTATTTTTTTTTCCTACTATGGAAGTCAATGGGGTACATCAACTGTCATTGTTACCCACATTCTTCAAAATAACTTATTTTGTGTTCAGCAGAAGAAAGAAATTCAAACAGGTTTGAAACAACTTCAGGGTTTCATTTTTAAGTGAACTATTCCTTTAAGAGGCGCACTAGCGACTAATGCTAGAGGCTGTGGTCTTTGGAGGCTGAGGGCCTTGTTAGCTTGTCAGGCTCACATGCCGGAAACGCCGGTTAGAAACCCGCTTGGTGCTACACTAGCAACCATGTGGTAATGGGGTTACAATGTCAGCCATAAAGCAAAGCCCTAGTTCCCTTTCAGTCGTTCACGTTCGACGTCGACTGAATAAGACTACGTCTCCGTTCCCTCCTTCAGGGAATGAGGGTTGCATACGCAACCGAGACGTTACCACCCACAATACTGTCCAAACTCACATTTTCTCCAGAAAATCTAGATTTATTTATCCTTTTGTTTTATATCTGCCAGATTTATTATATGCAGAAATCCAACAAACAGTTTCTGTTTCACAATATTTTGTAAGGAAGAATGAAAGACTGGATAAAATTTTCATCAATACTCCATGGGAACAAGTTCACTTATTGACTAAATCTCATTTCTGTCCACAGTGGAATCCTAGCCTTATTCATTAGCAGTTTTTAAACACATTCAAATACAAGATACACATCTCTTTGTATTGTTACATTAATTCAGAGATTTCTTTTTTTTCTGAACTGCTCACAGATTCATGTGGGTTTAGGACATTTTTAGATGACACACTTGCAGTGGGAGCTTATCACGGACGGCCCTATCAGACAAAGATATGACTTATAGAAAGCCTGCGATTCTGCCCTTTATTGGAATTAGCACAATGTATGCAACTTGCAGCTAGGGGAACTGCACATAAAACTGGAATACATAAAGTGTTGAATTAAGGAAAAGCACTGTATTAGGATGTGGAAGTTTCCACACTGGTACCACAAACAAACACCTGCTACCAGAATGGTGGAGGTAACCAGCAGTTAATACAGCAATGAGACATGCTGTATTTGTGGTTAAACAAGACATTTGCTTGTAGGAGTAAGTAGGAGTTATACGGTACAAGGCAGGCTCAGTATGCGACAGATTGTGTATGTGAGGGAAAATGCACAGGGGACAATGAACTGAGCTATTTACTCTATATTCAGCCCCAGATAAGGCTCATTCAATCTGCATTGATCTACAGATGAATGAAAAGGATGTTTCTATATGGCTAGACATGGGAGTTTCCCCCCCTTTGGTCCCTGAATATATATACAACGACAACCAGAGAGGCTCAGTTTCTCAGGCCACATCAATTCACCTCACATCATTTGCTGGGAACTAAATCCCAGTATTGGGTGAACTCCAGGTCCCGGTGAAGTACAAAGGACAGTGGACACTTCCATTGATTGACCTGCTCAGCTAGGGCTGTGGTGGAAATCGGTAGCCTGAAAGAGAAGCCAGTGGGAAATTCATCCCTCTCTGAAATAATAGACAAACAGAAAACACTGTTTAGAGATGGATATGAAAGGATGTGTGGCTCCAGAGTCCCCAATGCTTGACACAGTAGAGGAGGTGGCTCATCTGGTTGAGAACTGAGCTATTTCTCAGGTTGAGAAAAATGTCCTTGGAGAGCGGGATTGGAGAGGCAGATGATGGGATTTAAGAGCTAAGATCATTCCCAGGTCAGACAAATTGCTTTGGAACGTTTGTTGCCAATCCCACAGGTCTGTTGTCCCCTCCATCATCTTAAATGCAAGCTGATGCCAAATGGATTTGGTCTCTATAATTTAGCGTTCCTAATGTTCATCACTCTACAACATTGAACTACAGAGGATTTTATTTGTCTTGTCTGACACTATCTCAATTCAAAACGAAAAACACATTTCTACAATTTGGTCAATTTATTACTGTATTACTGTCAGTGCACAATAATCTTTGAAGAGGATTCACTTCCTTCAAGTCAGTAATACACTGCAATTTCTTTCTCTGTTCTTCTTTGCAGAACTATTCAAGCTCAGTCAGTTTGCACAGAGATTACAAGCCTTTTCTGAGGTCTACTCATAAATTCTCATTTGGATTGAGATCTGGACTCTGACTTGGCCACTTCAGGACATCCACACTGTTATTGTCAGTCATTACTGCAGAGCTTTGGCTTCGTGTTTGAGGTCACTGTCTTGCTTGAAAACAAATGTTCTCCCATCTTATGGTGTCTTACTGACTTTTTCTCCAGGATTTCCCTTGCTGCTTTTTTTGTACCTTCTCCAAGGGTCTGCTGCAGGGAAGCATCCCAACAGCCTGTTTCTGATGATGTGTTTGTCAGACAAGCTCACAATCTTCCTTCTTTCAATTGGCTTCAGTTTTATAGTAAGTTTCCATCAAATTGAATTCAATCAATCAATCAATCAATCAATTTTATTTATATAGCACATTTAAAAACAACAAACTTTTGGCCCAAAGGGCTTTACAAGAGAGACAAAAAATGGAAAAATCCATCACAGCATATAAAAAAAAGAACAAAAAAGTATACACCATCTCAGCAAATAAGAAAGACTTCAAAAGCTAGAGAATAAAAAATATGTTGTCAAAGTATTATTTAAAAGTGTCAATTGACAGAGCTAACCTTTACAAAACCCCACTCCAAAGTTTAGGACTTAATTAAAAAAAAACACAGTCACATCTTGACATAATTATAAAAAGGAACCTTTTAAAGCAGTTTATCAGAAGACATACTGTAAGTGCCCTAGAAGGAGAGTGAAGGAAGAGGAGATCACTCATATACATTTACTATAATATGGCCTGCTAGTGCCTTATAAACATAAATGAGAACTTTTAAATAAATTCAAAATTTCACAGGAAGCCAGTGTAAAGATGCGTAAATGGGAGTAATATGGTCCGTTTTTCTCATCCCAGATAAAAGCCAAGCTGCTGCATTTTGAATTGAATAACCGTTAAAGGGTTCATGCACCAGTGATGCATTTGGTTACTTATGATATAAATAATTTTTCAAAATAATATTTGGAAGTACTTTGTAGAGATTTGTAAAGAATTTTTTTTTTTTTTTTTATCCACGGTAAATAAAAAAAAGGCCAAATTCAATCCACTGTGATTCAGTGCTGAAAAACAGAATCTCATAGGGGTGCATACTTTTCTAGACACTACAATAAAGCATCCAAACCATGGAAACAAAGTCAAGCAAGTGGTTTGCCAATACTTGATGATCCAAAGAAACCATTAAATAGAGTTGGTTATACAGTTAATTCGCAAATTTGTTTTTAGCTTTTGATAATGAGAGAGAACACCTAAGCTTAGGTCATGTAAAGGCTTATGCCAAAGAAATCTTTCTGAAAGACCAACTCTCAGCTGGCAGGGCAGCGTTTTAGAGGGATAGTGCCACCTATGTTTGGAGGCAAAGTGTTATCAGGGCTGTAAAGGTTCAGCCTATAAGGTCACCAAATTAGTTTGGTGGTCTGGGCTTGATTACGATATTCAGCTACACTTAAAATAACTGCAACCCACGTGAATTAACTTAAGTCTGCTGCTGCACCTCTTTAGTCCTGGGCCAAATGGGAAGCTGGAAATGCATTTATGATGACTCTGATACAGACAAACAGTACTTCCTTGTGTTTGTTCATTTGCATTCAAGGAGGTGAAAATGTTTCCCACTCAGCCGACTAATTCAGAAACGACCATTAATCTCTTGAGACAACTCTGGGCTTAGTATGGCTTTCCAAACAACTGGTGTGTGATATCACCCATCATTTGCTTGAAGAGGGTTCTGTGAATTCTGTGCGGCACATCTATCCCTTCCCTTTTGTTTACCTACACAAAGAACATATATTTCCTTATATGAATCAATCATTATATTAAATTATTCAACACATATGGAAAATATACACAATAATAAATTGTGTTAATATATTACAATATATTGAATAATACATAAGGAATTGCTGCTTTTCTTATTGGAAAACATGTGACAATATAGTTGCTTAATATATGTCCTTAATATATTATGAACAAGCAATATATTCAATTATTTAATGTACAGTCGTGCTCAAAAGTTTACATACACCTTGCAGAATCTGCAAAAGGTGAATAATTAAAAAAAGAGGATCATACAAAATGTATGTTATTTTTTATTTAGTACTGTCCTGAATAAGATATTTTACATAAAAGATTTTTGCATATACTGTAGTCCACAAGACAAAAAAGTCATTACCTGGATGACCCACGACTGGTTATTGTTTTGTTTTGTGATGGTTGTTCTTAAATCCCTTGTTTGTCTCGAGCAGTTAAACTGAGCACTGTTCTTCAGAAAAGTCCTTCAGGTCCTTCAGCTTTCCAGCATCTTTTGCATATTTGAAACCTTTCCAGCAGTGACTGTATGATTTGGAGATCCATCTTTTCACACTGAGGAAAATTGAGGGGCTCAAACACAACTATTAAAAAGGTTCAAACAATCACTGATGCTCCAGAAGGAAACATGATGCATTAAGAGCCGGGGGGGTGAAAACTTTTTTGAATTTGAAGATCAAGGTAAATTGTAGTTAATTTGTCTTCCGGGAAACAGGTAAGTATCTTCTGTTGCTTCTGAAGGGCAGCACTACAAAAAAAAAAAGAAAAAGAAAAAAAAGATATATACAAAATAAGACAAATTTGGACATCTCCGTCCTGTTCAGAAGTTTTCACCCCCCTGCTCTTAATACATCATGTTTACTTCTGGAGCATCAGTGAATGTTTGAATCTTTTTTAATAGTTGTGTTTGAGACCTGAAATGAATGGGTCAGATAAGTAAGACATTCAAAATGTGTACTGTTGGTCCATGAACAGGGTGGGAAACACTGGTTTAGTCACAACTGGTCAATTGTAAACAAAGGGTCAAGGTTTGGCTGGTTAGGATGGCCTCGTGATCCACTGCTGGTAGATGCTGTAACCACACTATAAATAGGCTACCTTACCCAAGCCTGAAGGGTCCCAAAAGGTTCACAGGTTTTAGGTCAGATTTGAGTTAATTATTCATGAATAGCGTCAGGTTTGGTTCGGGTTTGTTACTAAAGCGAGCGAGCGGAAAATCAGTACAGCTGGACTATTTTTTAATCAGAGAAGGACAGGGCTAAAACCATCAACTGTTGGTGCGGTTTTCTTCCTTCACAACTCGTATAATAAGATGTTTGTAAAAATAGGTGTGCAACAATTTCATATACAGCTGCCATTACGGTGAATACACATGCCAACAGAAAGCTCTGCCCAAGTATTATACAACTTGATTGTCCATCAAAGGCCTTTTCATTTGTATTCTTCTGTTATCCACAGTACCTCTTGTGTCTAGGTGGTTCAAGCCATCAATAAGATATGCTCTGTCATATTTGATCATTCTCTGTGCACTATTAGAAAATTCAAAAGTCATAGGTTAGAAAATTGGACAATAATATCATTTTCCGATAGAAACATTGATAGTGGTACAGCAGTGCATATGATTTCTGTTGTTTGTTTATTTAATATTTGCACAGTAAAGTCTACTTAAAATAAATTTAGACTGTCTAGTCTTGTAGGTTGCTGAAGGTCTTTGAATGAGCCTCAGAGTTCCTTATGCGCTCTTATGTTGTTTCCCTCTGATGTCTAAGGACGTCTCAGGCAAATGACTGTCATTGAGCGAAGTGCACAGGAGGGCTTTCAAAGGCGAATCTTGTTTTTCTCTGGGCTGCCATCTGATATCAATCTGTCCAGCCATCTGACACATCTCAGGTCCCTTGAGAGCCTGGCAACCACAGGTTTCTCTCATCCCCAAGAAATAGGAGGAAAGAGTCTTAAGACACAATAGAGCACCACTAATCCCATCTCGTGATATTCCAAGAAAACGTCCTTGCCTTGGAAACACCCTTATGGATTTTGGTTCAACTAAAGACTGAAAATCTAAATCACTGAACTTTAACATCTTGCAATGCTTTAGTTTAGCCTAGATGGTGCAAGGACCCTCTTGGAATTGTTCTCTTTATTATTCTTTTTTAAAAATGCTTTATTAACGGTCCATACATTATGCATTCATTGATCTTTAATGTATATGTTTGATATTATATATACACACAAATGCTCAGGAGGATATTACCTGGACTACTACTGATGATTACATAGGAACAATATTTAAAGGAGAAGAAGGGTAGGAGGAGAGATGCAAAAAGAACTGATGCCTTGAAAAATGAAGAGGCTGCTTTTATATCCTGGTAATAATTAGATGATCAGATGGGTGTACTTCTCTCGAACTTCAATTCACGTGTTTGTGTGCCCATGTAATCTTAGGGTGAATGGTAAACAGTTTTGCTGTCTGCTATGGATTGGCTCTTGAGGGTTTTCTACTCGAGATCCGATTTGCCACCCAACATTGCAAAATAAAAATTGGGACAGCAAGCGGGATAAACCGGATCAAAATGCTCATAGCTATTTAAGTGAAATTGGCATGTGTAATTAGAATCAGAGGTCCGGAAGTCCCACCCAAAACACTTAAATTGTTAAATTTGCAGGATGCATGGCGGGGCACAGCAGTGGCAGTATCGAGCTCCTGCGGGAGATGTATTCGGACTGAAGGTTTGACGCTGAGGTTGGAGAGTTTCCCGTTGGAGAGTTTATTGCATCCATGACTTGGAGCAAGACAAGGAATTATAGAACATGCGGCTCACACATGTTGCAGAAGGGGCAGAAGCTTCTCACCCAGGGAGAACAGGCCCGACGACCCTCAGAATTTGCCCCCGCAGATGGCGGAAAGGGAAACCATAAAATAACTCACAGGGCATTGCCATTCCCTCCTAACCTGAGGGTCTGAACTATGAGAGGATGTGCAGGCCGTCCTTTCCAGTAGGGGAGATTCTGGCACCTCCAGTCGTGAAACACTCGGACGAAGGGTTTGCGATTTCAAATGGAAGATACCCTACTGTATCCGATGGTAGTTTCTCACCGCAATCGAAAGAGAGGACCCACACTGGGATCCGAACAGCAGAGCGCACTATATATAATGTGAAGCTCACACTGCATTCAAAACAGGAGGCCTGCGTGGCATCTGGACAGGAAAAAGTTTGGCTATTGCCTGCGATCGCAATAGACTGCTCTTTGGGATGAACGGCGGATGAGGAAGCGGTTTGTAGGGGGTTAGATGCGGACCGCCTAGTCTGTGTTACGGTTCGCTTCGGTGGTTCAGTGGGGGGTGGAATCCAACCTGCTTGAGGAAGAAGGAGTTGGTATTTCTGGAAGATTCGACAGTTCATAGTTGGAGGGAAGCTCAATTTTCTGAAAGTCAGACATGATGCCGATTTGACGCCGGAAAGAAGAAGTTGCCTTTATGTCCTGGTAATAATTTGAAGATTAGATGGGTGTTCTCTTCCAAAATTTACATTTAATAACTTCATATAACTGGCGATTGCTGTGTCTCAACTTTACCCTAAAGAGTAAGGACTTGTGTAAAATGTGAAATTGGGTGTAAAGCAATCATTCTACATGCTAATAGTTTTTCTCAGAGTAACGAGTCAATTACAGGTAACTGAATCAAATATTGTGCTCATTTCATTCAAATCACTCATTTGCTTACAGTAAATAAAGGTTAGCCTAACCTTTCAGCCATTTAAACAGATTTATATTTCACTCACTAACTCACTCAAAAAACAACAACAAAAAAAAGAAAAAGACTAGAACGTTAACACTATTGAAGCCAATAAGTTGTAGTATATGTATTAGTGGCCTTGAGATACACTTTTTGTTCTAAAATAATATTAAGTAACATTTTCCACCACATTTTACTCATAATACATCAGGGATCGTTCTGTAATCCTGGAAGTAAAAGAATCAATCTATTCACTGTAATGTCATGTTCAGAAGATGCATAGCCAGCATTACTGCAAGTAACCATTTTTGGATGTAGTTACATGGGGAAAAGACTGAACATTTAGAGTGCAATTGATTTAAGAGAGAAATATCAACTGCTGGAATGCTGGAGGCAATTCTTGTTTGCTCTGGATTGGGTCATTACATAAGTGACTGGAACAACTTTGGTTGCAAGCCAAAATATAATCTCTGCCATTAATTACACAAGCCATATGGTCAACAGCGTCTAAACGCCATTTCCAGTTAGTCTCCTTGGGAGGTGCTGGAAGGCATGCTGACATTTACACTAAGATCTCTGGTCTGGCCTTGGCCTGCCACTGTTTCATTAAGCAGTCAGTGTCTGTCTCGCTGTAAAACGTCACATGCTTTAAATTATACTTTGATAACTGAAAACACGATAGTTGTGTATACAGGCCATTATGAGGCCATTACATCCAAATCTTTTAATCTTAAAATTATTTTTCTTAAATATCTCACTTTTGATGGAATTTCAAGGAGACTAATCTAAAAAACTCAAAGTAAACTACAGTCATGGTATCCTTATACACTCAGTTGCAACACAACCTTGTGGAAGTTCATAACTATTTTATGTTGTGGGAAATTGGTTGCTAATTCATATGAATTCATACAAACTCATTCGTGCATTTTCATTTAGGGGTGGACGTTCATGTCAACTCTTTATCTAAAAACCATACATTTCGCATCATACGTATGATTCACATCATACGAATTCACACAAAATAATCAACTCCTCATAAAATAGCTTTGTTTTCTTGTGAGATCACATTGCTAAAAATGCTGACTGATCAAGCTATAGGCTCATTGGAAAAACATGCTGTTACCTCCAATTTTGCAAAAGTCTGCAATATTTGTGCTACAATATTTTGAAAACTAGTAAATAGCATCATTAGTAATTTGGATCAGTTATTTAATTACTGGTCCACTATATACCACTTGACTTTCAGCAACAATGCTTAAAAGATTACATTTTGAGTCTCGGTTTGTTGGTACAATACGTGTTGACTAAACATTTTATATATCCAGCCTTTTTTTTTTCTTTTTTTTTTACTCTTTTCAATGAGTATATAACCGGCATCCCAGAGCGACCTTCTTATTATGACCACTCATTTTTTTCTCACTTAAAATGTTTTCTAATTTGAGACTTTTTACCAAGGTGGCCTTCTTCCACCTCAGAAACATCTCACAACTCCGGCCTTCACTCACAGATTCTGTAACTGAAACACTTATTCATGCCTTTATCACCTCCCGTCTGAATTACTGCAATGGTGTCCTGTCTGGACTGCCCACTAAGGCCCTTAGCAGACTGCAGTATGTACAGAACTCTGCTGCCAGGGTTCTAACCCACACAAAGCCCTGGCAGCATATCACTCCTATCATCCAACAACTACACTGGTTGCCAGTCAAGTCACGCATCACATACAAGATCCTTCTGCTCACTTACAAATCTCTCCATGGACTATCACCAAAATACCTCAGTGACCTCCTCCATCCCTATACTCAGTCACGTTCCCTGCGGTCCTCTGACAAGGACCTGCTGGTTACCCCCCGCACCAGGTTGCTGACTTTTGGGGACAGGGCTTCCTCTGCAATTGCTCCTATACTTTGGAACAGTCTACCATTCCACGTCCACTCTGCCCCATCCCTGCCCATGTTCAAAATGCACCTTAAAACATTTCTTTTTACAAAGTCTTTTGACCCCTAACTCCTCTCCCCCCGACACACACACACATTTGTTCAAGCGACCTTGGGTACCATGAAAGGCGCTATATAAGTACAAGTTATTATTATTATTATTATTTTATTTATTTTTTTACCTCAATGAAGCAACATGTTTTAATAAAGGGTTAGTGGTCCAGTAGTTAAACCTCTGAACTGAAAAGGCTCGATGTTAGTTATTGTAAGTCAGAAACTAAAAAAGTTATTGTGCAACCTATCATAATACCTCTCTTGGGTAAGCTACTTAATTTCAGGTTGCTACAGGGGGATTTCTTTTTTTTTTTTTGGTCAAAAAGCCTGAATGTATGGAGAGTTTCTTACATTTTGCAAGCATTTAGTCAATTGTTGGTTGTAGCCATTTAGCAGAAGCTTCACTCAAAGTGACTTATAGTACATTTACCGGGACGATCACCCTTGAGCAACCTTAGGTTAAGTGCCTCGCTCAAGGCCACAATGATAACAGCTCATGGCTCATACCTTATGGTGCTCTAACCAATAACATTTACTTCCTGCTATCATATTGAGAGACTGTGGCATGTTTTGTGGTATAAATTTAAAGGTGGCCTAAGTTGTACCTGTCCACTCTCCGTCTTCCAAAGGAAATACAGCTTTTTTTGGAAGCCTGTGGCAATGTGTGCAGTTGGGACAGATGAAAACAGTAATGGAGGCAGTGGAGATGTCCACATGTATAAACTGTGAAGCCTCTCTTTCACTCATATCTTTGAGAGACTATGTGAGTGGACCATTTCCCTTCCCAATAAAAACCTCCTTTAATCACCCTGAACTCCACTCCAGGTTTTTCATATCTCCCCGCTCACCAGTGAGAGAAACGTCTCAGTTACGTATGTAACCCTAGTTCCCTGAAGGACGGAACGGAGACGTAGTCGACTGATTGGGATCACGCTTAGAGAGCCTGTCATCTTCGAGTACTACATGTGCCAATGCAATTGACTGAGCCAATGCAATTGGCGTGCGTGAAATGCATTACACACTCCGCCCCCACGGCGCGGGTATAAATACGGAAGTGGATGCACGCACTAGTTGTTTTTCGCTGAGGAGCCGAGCGTAACTCAGAGTCAGCGGTGGTCCAGCAATAGTGGCGACGGGACTACGTCTCCATTCCCTCCTTCAGGGAACAAGGTTTACATACGTAACCGAGATGTTCCCTTTCAGTCGCTCTCGTCCGACGTAGTCGACGTGTCGACTGATTGGGATCCCAATTAAAACGCCATCTAGTGCTGCCACCTTCAAGTGCCTAGACAAAAGCCTCCAGATCCCCCCGCAATTAAGGTGGGGAAGGGACAGGGCTTAGGCCAGGGAAGTCACTGCTGTTCCTACAGGACCACTGGGAAAGCGTTCTCTGAACATGGAAGGATGGGACACTGCAGAAGCCACATCCTGCCCGGAGGGAGGTAACATGTGGAGAATACATATATGAACTGGGCTGATGACCGGGCAGTACAACATATGGAATGTCACTGGGGTGGCTCCAGCCTAAACAGGGGGGAGACTCAACCGAACAGTGACGGCAGAGCAGGCTCTGCCAAGGGAAGACACGGGTTCGCTGCAGGGAGCCGTACCGTGGAAGAATACACATATGGGATCGCAGTAGGGATCACAGCATATGGACCCAGCCTAACACAGGTTCCACCAGTGCATACGCGTGATAGGCCTGACTTCGGACGTTCAGCCATGTCCGTTGCCGAAGGGTATGGAGGAACTCGACAGGGTTCGGCTAAAAAGGGGAACTCAACTGGAGCAAGAATTGCGCACGTATCCAGTCCATAGAAGGGGAATGGCGCAGCAAGCCGACACAACGAACCGGGCTTACAGTGAAACTGGGTTCATGTGAAGGGAGCCCACGGGAAGCAGCGGTTCGACTAAGGTGTCGCCCAGCCCTCAACTCTAGAATATCTGTCAGCGAAGCACTCTGTGTCAATGCCTAAGCGGGAGCACACACTCATTTAAGAGGAGCTCACCACCTAAATGGACATGTGCATCTCGGGAATTTCACCAAGATGAAGGCAGCCACTTTCAGTGGGCCAACCTCGCTTGGAAACAGCCCTTCCCTATCTGCTGATTTCTTTAACAGATAAGAGCTGGTCTGAGGTCCTAAGGCTTGCGTTCTGTACATGTAAAACTGCAATGAAGCGGACGGACAGAGAAAGCCAGGGCTGGGTCTGCCTCCTCCAGGCAGCGCTTGCAGGCTCACCACCTGGTCCCAGTTTAAAGAAGAGGTAGGAACCTTGGGCACATATCCAGGCCAGGGTCTCAGCTCGTGAGAGATAGCAGGCCTGAATTCCAGGCACAAGTCGTTGACTGAAAGCGAGCAAGTCCCTACCCTCTAGTAGAGACCATGCAAGCAGGAGAACTGTTAAAAAAATATATTTTTAACTCACTGCCTGCAGTGGCTCAGGGGCGTTCTCTGTATTGGGGTTCCACTCGAGCCCAGCAGCCTCGGCGGGCCGTTTCTGGATCTGGCTCGGGCAATGTTAAACTCCCAGAGGGAGAAAATACAGCCGAGTCGTCATTTCCAGAGGCCAGCTCACCCTCCGATGTTGCTATCGACATCTTATCCTCTGGGGGAACCCCAATTGAAACGGCTGATCGATCCATTACAGAGGGGCCAGCACGTTCAACAGGAATTCCATCAGCTGCATTGTGATGGAGGAGTGAGGAGCCCACAGGGGATGGTAACCGGGCGAGATAGGGTTGGGGCATGGTAATGGGGACTCGCGCTTCATGGACGAAGGCAAGTCTCGATCTCAACACCGCGACAGTAATATTCCCGCAATGGGAACATGTACCGCCCACAAAAGCTGCTTCAGCGTGCTGTAAGTCCAAACACGTGATGCAACAATTGTGACCGTCAGAGAGGAAAAGGGAATGACCGCATCAAGAAACGCACAGGTGGAATGACATCTTTTTCTTTTCTTTTTTTTTTGAAAAAGACGCAAACGCACCCGTGTTGCTCTTTCAGGAAATATGACCCATCACCAGTGCTGGAGCACACAGGGGAATGACCGCGGCAACTCTGAACAGTGAACTGAAGCACTCCCTTTTCCGCCCTCTAACCAGCCGTCAACACACACAAACCTTTAGAAATTTGTTGCTGTTAGAACAGTAGTTGAGAGCTCAAAGCTCGCGATCACCGCTGCACTCGCGCTGTAGAAACCACCAGCACTGGGAGAGTTTTCCAGAAGAACACTGACACACTCGCTCGTTGTAAACAACAGCACTCTTCAGAGACATCAGACGATCGGCTCCGAAGCGAAAGACAACTAGTGCGTGCATCCACTTCCGTATTTATACCCGCGCCGCGGGGTGGAGTGTGTAATGCATTTCACGCACGCCAATTACATTGGCTCGTTTTAATAGTACTCGAAGATGACTCTCTAAGCGTGATCCCAATCAGTCGACACGTCGACTACGTCAAACGTGAGCAACTGAAAGGGAACCCGATTATACAGTTATTTGTTTTGTGCATCAGTAAGATGATATGATTTTGAAATTTTGAATAAATTACTCTATCTAGAGGAGAGAAAGTGATGTATTACCGATCTTTAATTTCTATTTATTTTAATCTCAATTTAAAACAGAAAAGTTTTTCCTTTGAGTTTTCCGCGTACAGGCGACACCATTGTCAAAACGATCCCCACTCACACTTGCCCATTCACACCATTCCAAAAAACCTGTATTCTGCTGCCAGACCATTCAATGCCAATGAAACAATATAGATTAAACATGTAAAGCGCATGTGCATGATATCATCATTTTCAGAGGTTTGCGTTATTGTTGTTAACATGGAGACTGTTTTCAAAAACTTGCACTTTGAAACCCGATTTAAATAATTTGCGTTTTTAGCCACCCAAAACGCTGTTGTGTAAATTAAATTACAACAGAATACAAACAGGTGTGATCATTAAATCAATTACTATGGTGACAAACTAGTGGTGGGAAAATTAGAACAACACATATACTGACAAACACACATGTATGTATGTGAATTAAAATTTCGAATAACAATCTTGATGCATATTTATCTTGATGCAATCTTTAGTATTTACAAAAAAAAATTATATTGCCATTTTTTATAAATTTGAATAATTGGTATAATCCAGGGTTATTACAGTTAAGTAAAACAAAAACCATTAAAATATATATATATATATATGTAATGACCTGATAAATATCAGTCGCTTATTTTGCTTTATTTTTTTTAAATATGCAAGTTACTGTATTTTGTTGGGTTTGATAAAGTGCTGACTTCATATGCAATAATTCACAATAAGGTGTAAGAATTATCATTTAATTACCTTGTGCTGTTCAGATGTGTATGGTAATTTAATAATTAAGTTGTGTTTTCTTTAAAATGTTTCAAAGATGTTCAGCACATAGGCAAAGCTTATTATTCTATTTGTTAATGTTCGAGATTTAGTGACTAGTATCCTGTTGAATGTATACGTAATCACGCGAGAGAAAACGGAAAAAAAACGAGAGGTGAGGGTTGAACTGAGCACGAGGAATAGTCTGCTACTAACAGAGTTTAGTGCACTTAATGCTTTAAGTTGGACTAAATGCTTTAAGTTGGACTATAATCTTCTTATCGCACATCACGCTCTCGGCTGAGGGGTTGTGACTGTGAAACTGTGAATTACTACGGGAGATGTGTGTTTTACACTGTGGAGCGAGCTTAGATCTGTTAGCCTCTCTGGCTAAGTTAGCTCGTGGTTTTGCAGTATTGTGACCTCGTCGTGAGAAGGACCGCAGACACGTCGTTCGATTGCTGTATGAGAGGAGACTACATCGGGAAGAGTTTTCGCTGGCTGATGCAGGTGTTTTCCTTCACCGGAGACCGTTTGGTTACGAGTTCTGGACGGACGAAGTTGTTTAACCCTCGCTCTGCCGCCGCAGACGGCGTCGCTTGATGAGAGAGAAAGTTACAGACGCGATAGGATCTGCCTCTCACTTTACTCGAGGAGGTATTGTTGTTGTTTTTTTCACTCCATGAGCTCCAACAGTAAGCGCGCCAACGATTAATGCAGGCCTGCTAAGAGAACAAAACTAAAAAGAGTGCACTCAGGTTACCAGGCATAGACTATTGATTTTATTATTTGGGTATTTTCATATTGTTTATGTTTATTTTCATATTTGTTGTTCAAAGGTTGTGATTTTCTCCTCATAATACAAAGAAGGAAACTGAGCTATTGCGTTCTTGTTTTTTTCCATCGCATGTTCTGTATTTGTGTAGATCAAATATTATCTGTGATAATATTTGCTGAGTTCTAAAACCAGGTTATTTCTTCAGTCCTCATTGATTGGAAGAGAGTGAGAATCGTAGTGTTCCTAGACAGGTTTATTATACAATGGGATGTCTCTTTCACCATTTTACCAAACATTGGGATTAAAAGGGTTTAATACCTTATATGTCACTATAATGTATTTGCTCATCACGAGCCTATGGTGAAAAGGGTTACATTTTTGGGGGCTCTTCCGGGATGTTTGTAGGTTTGTAATATCCCTCAGTGTTGTGTGCAGATTCAAACCTGCTATTGCAGTCTCATACTGAATATTTGAGTGGGCTGTACCGCAAACAGTTGAATAAATTTTTTTTTTCTCGCTTACTGATTTTTAAGCACCCAAAATGGATGTCGCTGAGATTGAAGCTTGGTGTAAAAGGAAGCGAATAGCTCGTGAAAATGCAGTAGTGTTAAGCAATTTTGACACCAATGTCACAGATGATATTCTTCTTCAAGCTTTGAGTCTTGTTAAAGCTTTTGGAATTGCTAAAATAGTTGATCGCTGTTTAGCTGTGGCTTCCAAAACCCAGTTTGTATTGATTCAGTCATCCACTGATCTTACTAAGCAGACTATACCTGACCGTGTTGGGCTCCCTGGAGAGGCTGGTTTTTGGCCTGTTCAGGTGCTCCCCGCTCTTGCGGAAGGTGAAGATTTTGAAGCTAAGCTGTTGACCTTTTTGAGGCATGAAGGAAAGACTATTACTGATGTTAAAGGCTTGCTTAACCCTTCGCCACTTGACATGAACACTGCTCTGATCAATGCCATAAGTTCCCTGGTGGACAAATGTAACACTGCACCTGCTGATACTCAAAGTTACAGGAAGCTTCGCTTGTTTTCCGGTGTGAGGCCCACCCCCAGTGGGGAAGAAGAGTATGACGCTTGGGCAGAGCAGACAACACATTTATTGGAGGAATGGCAATGCAGTGACAATGTGAAAAAACAGAGGATAGTGGAAAGTCTTAAAGGTCCAGCTGCTGACATAGTGAGGTTTCTAAGAGTACAGAACCCTTCTGCTACTTCATATGATTACATGCAAGCTTTGGAGACAGCTTTTGGAACCACTGAAAGTCCATCTGATCTTCTTATTAGATTCCGACACACACTTCAATGTGAAGGGGAGAGGCTGTCTTCTTATTTGATGAGGCTAGATAAACTCCTACACTGTGTGTTCAGGAAAGGAGGGGTGCAGCTGTCGGAAATGAATCGACTTCGCATCGAGCAGATTGTGAGAGGTGCTTTGCCACAAGACATGATTGCCCTTCGCATTCGCATGACACATAAGCTGCGTGAACCACCTACCTTCAGTGACTTATTGAAAGAGGTAAGAGAGGAAGAGGACATGCTTCAAAGTAGGAATGATGTCAAAAGCCCAGTGATGTCAAATACTGTTACTCCTGTCCCCAGGCCCACTCCTGAAACTAAGGTTGATTCTGAAGTGGAACAACTCAGAAGAGACATTACTGTTATGAAAGCAGAAATGATTAGCCTTAAAGCTGCTACAGTAACATCCCCGCCAGACACCCAAGGTCCACAATTTAAAATCCCTGCCAAGGCTAAACACTGGAGGAATGACACCTTCCAAAGAGCTGGCACTGAGGAAGATAGACCTGGGATATTTTGCTATAGATGTGGGGAGGATGGACATTTCAAAAGGGAATGTGATGGTGAAGAAAATCTCAAGAGGGTAAACAAGCGCCTCATCAAACTGACAAAGAAGTCGGGAAACTACCGCGGGAACCAGTAAAGGAACGGTTTGGCTTCCCGGTGGTGAAAACACGTTCCACCAAGTGCATTAACCCTCTGAGGTCGGCTATCGCGCCGGCGCGATAGTCTCGCTTTTTTCTTATCAGTGCAAAAGAAACTCAAAACACTCTGCTGATTTTGATCTAACATATTAAGTGTTGTACATCATTAGATCCTGATAAGTGTCTATTTTTTTTGTGGATACTCACAATAAAAACAAAGTGTTGTGCTTTTCGCCAAATAAAGAAAAACAAACATGATGCGCGTTCTGCCTTCTCTCTGTCAGTGAAGTCCATTCTGAAACGCGTCCTAAGATTATTTTTAATTCCGCGAATACTTGTCATACAGGCACGAGTGTTTTTCCATAATGAAGCTTGAACTCTCTTCTTTTAAATGAATGAATTTATATAAAAAAAACAAATATTCTCATCTTATGTAATCTGTATGAAAAGAGAGAGATGTCAGTATTTTTTTTCCAGCTCATTACACCTAATTACGCGTTAATGTGCCACGCCCACGGAGAGCGCGCGCTATTCAAACGCAAATGATCTAAGACGAGCCGTTCAAACATGCCAACGCCCACCAGCTGGATTATAAAACACATCGTGTTTAGTAAGTATCTTGTACAGCTGTGGACACAGCGTATCCTTTCGCTGTGAGGAATAATACTATCTAATCCTGGAAAATGTACCAGAAGTGCTGGTAGTTTCATTTCGAGGAGCAACGGATCCAGCTGATGTAGTAAGTCATTTATTCTAGTGCTTTGTTCTAATCGAGATATTGAATTTGTCGGACTGTAAACCGCAAAAAGACTGTTTAAATATGAATTGCGTGTCTGTGTGTAGGCTAAATGATGAGTGAACGGCAAAGGCGCGCGCGCTTTGTTTACTACAGTTATACAGCGCGTGTCTGTGCCGTTCATTCACTCTCGCACCTACATTAGTAAACGTTATGTTTACATGAACAACACATACAAACTATATTGTTATAGCCTACTAAGATGAGTAAAAATAGACTGAAATATGTTGAAATAAAATGTCTGAGTAAGCAACAAGCTGCAAATTCACATGTATATACTAATATATCATACACAATATATTACAGACTAAATATGAATATTTAGACACGGTTTTGTGATTAGTTTTGGATAGATTATAAAGTTTTGACTGTAAAAAAAAGACTACTGTCACATTAAATAGGTACGCTTTTGTTCACCAATTTCTGCTCATAGTTAAATATACTATAGTATGATGTTTTGTCAAAAATAAAGTAGGTATATTGAATTATCAACTAAGATGTTATTATAGTGTTTGTTCCAATATTCAAACTAATGAATCCTTACCCTTTTTTAATACGTATGATAAAATGTATAGTTTTTACAAAGAAATACACTTGAAATATTGTTAAAATTGTAATTATTGTTGTAATTGTAACCTATTTGTAATTGGTTACAATTTCTAATTGTAAAATATGTATAGGCTATATAGATCATTTCTTTTGTCCTTGCATTCTTTGGGATCCTGTGACACACCTGTGTAAAAGGGCTAATTAATATGCAGCTCATTATGCGGCACATTATCCGGCCTTTGTCTTCTCAGGTGTGAACACGCCTCCACGCATATTGCCTTTCCAAACCAAAGGTCTCTAATAAAATTTAAATCAGTGTATGTGTTTGTGTAAATGATTAGGCAGGATGATTTTCAGATCATTTTGAAGCAAAAATTCTAGGCAACAACACTGATTAGTCAAAAGTCTTGTGGACACATATTTAGTATGTGTTTTGTGGCCTTATTTCAGACACTTTAAGTTTTAGTTTTTTCAATAACCATGCATAAGCAATATTCTCTCAAAAATACAAACATGTTTCATAATTGTTGCTGAGAAATTCCGGTAGCCCCGTTTGTGCTATATTGAGTGAATTTACACCTTTTCCATTAACATGTTTATAAATAACTGAAAAAAGCACAAATGTCAGAGCATGTCAGAACACCTCAAGGACCCCAAAAATCCTTAGACCTCAGAGGGTTAAACCAGACGAGAAAGTGAAAGACACTATACCTGAGGGCTTAGTGGGGCCAAGCTCTGCTGTACCAGTGCAGATTGAAGGCATTTATGCTAAAGCCATACTCGATACTGGTTCTCAAGTGACTTTGCTGTACAGATCCTTCTACGACAGATACTTGACACACCTGCCATTGACGCCTATCAGTGACTTGCAGATATGGGGCCTCAGTCCTGCTGATTACCCATATGATGGCTATGTATCACTTAAGCTGGAGTTTTTGGAAGCTGACGTTGGAGTGACTGAGACTATTGATGCCCTTGTGTTGGTGTGTCCTGACCCAGTTGTGAGAGGTGGAGCTTTCATACTTGTTGGCACAAAGACACCGACTGTGAGAGGACTACTCAAGAGCTGTAAAGAGAGAGTAGGAGAGGATTTCTTCAGTAGCATGCACATTCATCCTGCTTTCAAAAGGGCTTTTGAACAGCTGTCAGAATGCCTACCTGATGATGATGACCACCACAAGAGAGGAACTGTATGGTTCACTCAAAGAAAAACTGTTACTGTGCGCCCTGGAGGGGCAGCCCGAGTGACAGGTGTGCCAAAGTTTCATGGGATTCCAAGTGCTCAAGCCATTCTGGTGGACTCACCTGACGAATCCAGCGATGATCCAAGGTTTCCAGGAGAGTTTTTGGTCAGACCAGAGTTGCAGGTAACCACCGTTGTAATGTCTAAGAAAATCACTGTGCTGGTCAGGAATGTATCGAAAAAAGAAATTACATTGACCAGAGGAATGCCGGTTGCTCACCTGTTTCCAGTAGATGTGGTGTCATCGTTTTCTGTAAGCCAAAAGTTGAACACTGAGTCAGTAGGAAAATTAACTCCGTCTTCCTTTAATTTTGGAGATTCACCAGTCCCTGAGGAGTGGAAGGAAAGATTGGTGGGCAAAATGATGGAACGGCATGAGGTCTTCTCTACCCATGAGTTTGATGTTGGCTGCTGTAAAAGTGCACATCACGCTATCAAAACCACTGAGGACAAACCTTTTCGAGAGCGGTCTCGCCGGCTGGCACCCGCTGATTTAGAGGCACTGAGACAACATCTGTCACAGCTCAAAGATGTTGGGATCATCACCGAATCAAGAAGTCCTTATGCCTCACCTATAGTGGTGGTGAGAAAGAAGACTGGCAAAATAAGGATGTGTGTGGACTTCAGGACCCTAAATCGACGAACTGTTCCAGATCAGTACACAGTACCAAGGATCGAAGACGCACTGGCCTGTCTCAATGGAAGCAAGTGGTTTAGTGTGCTAGACCTCCGGAGTGGATATTACCAAATGCCTATGAGAGACTCAGATAAAGAGAAGACAGCCTTCATCTGCCCAGTGGGTTTCTACCAATTTGAAAGGATGCCACAAGGAGTGTCAGGGGCTCCAGCAACTTTTCAACGGATTATGGAGCAAACTGTTGGGGATATGAACTTGCTTGAAGTCTTGGTCTATCTGGATGATCTCATCGTGTTTGGAGCAACACTCGAAGAGCATGAAGCAAGGTTGTTAAAGGTGTTGGATCGCTTGAAGGATGAGGGTCTAAAGCTGTCGCTGGATAAATGCCAGTTTTGTCAGCCATCAGTGATTTACGTGGGTCACATTGTATCTCAAGACGGAGTGTCTACCGATCCAGAGAAGACTGAAGCAGTATCCACATGGCCTAGGCCAAACACTGTGACTGCTTTGAGGTCATTTCTTGGTTTCTGTGGGTACTATAGATGCTTTGTGAAAGATTACTCCAAAGTTGCCTATCCTTTGAACCAACTGTTGTCTGGCTACCCACCAGCTGCTAAGAAATCCCAGGGAAAACAGGATAACCTCTACCTGAACCCATCAAAACCTTTTGGTTGTAGATGGGATGATAAGTGCGAAGCAGCCTTTGTAGAGCTGAAGCAGAGGCTTACTCAAGCTCCGGTGTTAGCTTTTGCAAACCCACAGCTTCCCTATGTGTTGCATGTTGACGCCAGTCAAGAAGGGCTAGGTGGTGTGTTATACCAGGATCAAGGTGAAGGGTTAAGACCCGGCGCTTTCGTCAGTAGAAGCCTAACCCCATCTGAGCGATATTACCCTGCTCATAAATTAGAGTTTTTGGCTTTGAAGTGGGCGGTGGTGGACAAACTGCATGACTACCTGTATGGGACGAAGTTTGAAGTGAGGACAGACAACAACCCGTTGACTTATGTGTTGACGTCTGCCAAGTTAGATGCTACAGCTCATCGCTGGCTTGCTGCATTGTCTACATATGACTTCAGCCTCAAGTACAGAGCAGGGGTTCAAAACATTGATGCAGATGCTCTTTCTCGTCGGCCACACCCCACATTCACTCAAGTACCGGAGTGGAAAGACATATCAGCAGCCGGTGTGAGAGCCATGTGCCAGACGGTTGAAGTGAATAAATGTAGAAATCCATGTCCTGGTAGAGCAATAGACCAGTTGGGGGCATCTCCACATGCTGTCCCGCAAGCCTACTGTAATATGTCTACCTTGAGTGGAAAGGCGATGCCCATTTTGAGTTCTACTGAACTGTCGAATGCTCAGCAAGAATGTCCTGGCATTGGCGAGATATGGTCAGCTCTCAACAAAGGAGATTTGACACGAGTTGACAAGACAAAGCATCCAACCAGCCCTCTGTTGTTGAGAGAGTGGGATCGGTTAAGGATACGAAAAGGAGTCATGTATCGAGTCACAAGTCCTCCTGGTAAGCCCTCTCGTTCTCAGTTAGTCCTGCCAGAGAAGTATAGGAAGATGGTAATGACATCTCTGCATGATGACTGTGGTCATTTAGGCCTTGACAAAACATATGGCCTAATTAAAGATAGATTCTACTGGCCATGGATGAAGTCAGATGTGGATAAATACTGCAAGTCCTGTATCCGTTGCATAAAGAGAAAGACGCTACCCAAGAAAGCTGCTCCATTGTCTCATTTGCAAAGTGATGGACCACTGGACCTTGTTTGTATGGACTTTCTGTCTATTGAACCCGATTCAAGCAATACAGAAAATGTCCTGGTTATCACTGATCACTACACACGCTACGCCCAAGCGTTTCCAACGAGAGACCAAAAAGCCTCTACGGTGGCAAAGGTGTTGATAGAGAAGTACTTTGTCCATTACGGATTGCCAAAAAGGATGCACAGCGATCAAGGGAGAGATTTTGAGAGTCGGTTTGTACACGAGGTACTTGGCACACTTGGGATTGAAAAATCAAGGACTACTCCCTACCATCCTCAAGGAGATCCCCAGCCTGAGAGGTTTAATAGGACCTTGTTAAACATGCTCGGGACTCTGGAGCCAAGCAGTAAGAGAAAATGGAGTCAGCACATTAGTCACCTTGTTCATGCCTACAACTGCACTTCAAATGAGGCCACTGGGTTTTCGCCCTATTACCTTATGTTCGGGCGTGAGGCAAGGCTCCCAGTGGATTTGTGTTTTGGGACGTCCAGCGATGATACACGACAGGAAACGTACCTCAAGTACGTAACTGAGATGACGAAGGAGTTGAAAGCTGCATATGAACTTGCAGAGTCCATTGCTGCCAAGCAGAACAAAGGTAATAAACGGAGGTATGACCAGAAGATTCGGTTCTCACAGCTGTTGCCTGGAGACAGAGTCTTGATAAGGAATTTAGGGTTGCAGGGGAAGCATAAGCTAGCAGACCGCTGGGCTTCAAATCCTTATATGGTGGACAGTCAGATGCCAAACTTACCAGTGTTTCGGTTGAAACCAGAAGACAGAAATGGACCTATCAAAATTCTCCACCGAAATCACATCCTGCCTCTTGGACAAAATGTATGTCTGAAATCGACACCTGATGTTGACCCTGTACCTAGTATGAGAGCCTTTCGGAAAAGACAAAAGAGACTTCATAAACTTCAGGATCATGTGTCAGAGAGAGACCAGGTCTCACCGGAGACATCAGAGAACAAAGACAAAGGAGAAGAAAACCCAGATGATTGTCATGGGAAAGGGTACACAGATTCTGAGAATGAGGAAAGTGAGATGTGCTATGACCTACCTGTTCGAGTTACTAGGACTGGAGTGGAAGAAGGAAGGTCAGAACCATTTAGCTTGGATCTGGATATGTTATGGGATGAAGTGATTGAACGAACAGAGGTGACAGAGTCTGATGGAATGGAAAATGTTACGAAGGAAACAGGAATGGACAAAAGAGGACACAAACCAGTGTTTGTTGATATGACAAGGGAAACAGAGATACAAGAGACAGGTGAAACAAGAGAAGAGACTCTAAGAAATGAAGCTGTTAATGAGGAGACTCAAATGTTACAAGATGGTACAAATACTGAGACTCAGACCAGAAGAACTCAGAGAGTCAGAAGAGCTCCATCCATATTAACATATGACACACTAGGACATCCAAGTGTCATAGAAGCTCCTATAGTGAGATATGTCTCTTGCCTTTATAAGTGGATAGGTGCCCCTGTGATCTCCGAAGTGTAGGTTACCTAAGGTTATACCCACTAGTATGTTGTGTTGTTTACATTTCACTAGTACTAAGTCATGAGGGCATGTCTTATATTGGTAAGGGGAGAGTGTAATGACCTGATAAATATCAGTCGCTTATTTTGCTTTATTTTTTTTAAATATGCAAGTTACTGTATTTTGTTGGGTTTGATAAAGTGCTGACTTCATATGCAATAATTCACAATAAGGTGTAAGAATTATCATTTAATTACCTTGTGCTGTTCAGATGTGTATGGTAATTTAATAATTAAGTTGTGTTTTCTTGTTATGTTTCAAAGATGTCTTGTTATGTTTCAGTACATAGGCAAAGCTTATTATTATATTTGTTAATGTTCGAGATTTAGTGACTAGTATCCTGTTGAATGTATACGTAATCACGCGAGAGAAAACGGAAAAAAAACCGAGAGGTGAGGGTTGAACTGAGCACGAGGAATAGTCTGCTACTAACAGAGTTTAGTGCACTTAATGCTTTAAGTTGGACTAAATGCTTTAAGTTGGACTATAATCTGCTTATCGCACATCACGCTCTCGGCTGAGGGGTTGTGACTGTGAAACTGTGAACTACTACGGGAGATGTGTGTTTTACACTGTGGAGCGAGCTTAGATCTGTTAGCCTCTCTGGCTAAGTTAGCTCGTGGTTTTGCAGTATTGTGACCTCGTCGTGAGAAGGACCGCAGACACGTCGTTCGATTGCTGTATGAGAGGAGACTACATCGGGAAGAGTTTTCGCTGGCTGATGCAGGTGTTTTCCTTCACCGGAGACCGTTTGGTTACGAGTGCTGGACGGACGAAGTTGTTTAACCCTCGCTCTGCCGCCACAGACGGCGTCGCTTGATGAGAGAGAAAGTTACAGACGCGATAGGATCTGCCTTTCACTTTACTCGAGGAGGTATTGTTGTTGTTTTTTTCACTCCATGAGCTCCAACAGTAAGCGCGCCAACGATTAATGCAGGCCTGCTAAGAGAACAAAACTAAAAAGAGTGCACTCAGGTTACCAGGCATAGACTATTGATTTTATTATTTGGGTATTTTCATATTGTTTATGTTTATTTTCATATTTGTTGTGATTTTCTCCTCATAATACAAAGAAGGAAACTGAGCTATTGCGTTCTTGTTTTTTTCCATTGCATGTTCTGTATTTGTGTAGATCAAATATTATCTGTGATAATATTTGCTGAGTTCTAAAACCAGGTTATTTCTTCAGTCCTCATTGATTGGAAGAGAGTGAGAATCGTAGTGTTCCTAGACAGGTGTATTATACAATGGGATGTCTCTTTCACCATTTTACCAAACATTGGGATTAAAAGGGTTTAATACCTTATATGTCACTATAATGTATTTGCTCATCACGAGCCTATGGTGAAAAGGGTTACATATACATATACATATACATATATATATATCTATATCTACGTTATCTGAAATAAAACTTTAACTTACTTCATTTCTGCTAGTTGACAAGGAAACATTTCTGATTTTCATTTAGTTTAACTCGATTAACTAAAATAACTAAAACTGAAATGAAGATGAATAAAAACGTATCTTAAACATGTATCATAAACAAGTAATAAAAGCTTTACCAAAAGTGACTAAATATTTAATAAAAATGGAAAATATAAAAATAAAAATTAATTAAATAAAAACTCAGTATATCTCAATGATACTAAGGCTACGTCTAATCTGGATACATTTGAAAACTGCGTTTTCGTTTAATCTCCATTAATTAACAGTAATCTATCTATCCATCCATCCATCTATCCACATTCATTTTGGAACCATCTTGAACTTAAAGGGACAGAGACAGGCTACAGGCAAAGATTCATATCTTTAATAACACTACACTTTAATAACTTTATCTTTTGAATAGCACTTTGAGAAAGTGCACATTTCTACAGAGCGGTGTGTTATTATGAGGACTTTTTTTTCTCATTTAAGGGTGTTCACAGTTAGCAGGTTTGATTTGATTAAAACGAAATCTAGAGCGATTGCAGAGCAGCTCTTTGTGAGTTATCAGCTGGTCACACAAACAACAAATGCATTTAGCCCAGCACACACCATTGCTTTGGGTGTTCTGTCAGTTCCGTCGCAAAATATATGTCAAAAAAGCCGTTTTTATTTGTTTTGTATCTTTAGGCTTGGTGTTAACTCTTTTCCTACCAGCGTTTTTTTTTAAAGTTGCCAGCCAGCGCCAGCATTTTTTATATTTTTTTTACAAAAGTTTCATGGCCCCCAGAATATTTTATTATATGGCTTTCTGAAAATGCAATGTTATAGCAATAGAAAAAACAGACCCTCTGCTTTCAAACAAAACAACTCGTTTCATCTAGCTTCACGCATTTGTTTAGTTTAATAAAAAAAGAAACATTGAGCAAAAAGCTGAGAAAATCACGTTCTTGTTAAAGACTACATCTAAATGGGATTCAGACCGATGATCAAAACACAGATGGAGTAGCTCGAGTCCATCAACACCCTCAAAACTTCACAGTCCTGTAGCTCGTCCTGAGTCGACATTTCATTCAGTAACATAAGGCAGTTTTGATTTACCAGTATATGTTGTTTAATGTTAATGTGCACGTTATTTTACATATGATATTGCTTATCATATGTAATGATATACTTCTGCTTCTTATTTGCTGCTTGTTTCGGTTTCTTCTCAAGAGTTTCAAACTGCAAGTGTGAACACATCCTACATATTTTGTAATTTAAGCTTTTCGACAATTTTGTCTTTCAGTCTAATGACTTGTCTGTTAACAGTATGCAATTGAATTATGGGCTGTTATGTATTATGTGCTTGATTGAGCGTAACAGGATCAATATTGGATAAATAAAAAAACACCAATGCTGTCTCAATTCCCTTATACAACGTGTTACAAACCTTTTAAGTCTATGGAGAATAAGGCAGCATTATTTTGCAGCATTAAAATACTGGACGTGCACTGGAAAACATTTCACACAAACCAGTCTACTTTAAGTATGGTGATCATTCATTACAGTGAGAAACGAGATGTAAAGAATATCTCAAGATTATTTTTTACATAAAATATACAATTTATATACAATTCATAACCAAGGAAAATGTTCAAAAGAAAGAGGTAAAGAGAAAAGAACTAGACAGTGCCAAATCAAAGAAAGAAGCAAAACCAAAACCAATCTTACTAGATATAAACAAAACATTTTATAACCTGTTAACAATTATCAAAAACAAAAGAAATCTTTAGCGTCAAAGACGCCCTAAATAAAGTACTCTAACTACAAAACGAAAAATACAAAGGATGGCACGTGTCGCTAAACTAGTGTTCTATACACAATTGACAACTCGGTGTAGCACATGTATATCACGTGATATCTCATCTGTTCTTTTCTCTTCCCCGTTTAATAACAACCAGAACAACGGCGAAATACTCAGAGAAAAGACGACCCAAATGGGCCTTGATTACCAAGTTCTCAAAGAACACTGCGTTTCTCAAACACTATCATGGTACAGGGCAAACACGTATCACAGACAGATCAAGTGGTGGAAAACGTCTCGGGTTACGACTTTAACCCTCATTCCCTGAGAACGACACTGCGCTGCGTCGAGAAACGACACTATGGGGAACGAAATGCCCACTGCACCACACTGAGAGAATACGCCCTGGTATGAAGCAATCTGGCATACTCAATACGAGAGAACTTGTGACCCTGGTGTAGAGGGCAGATCCAAACTGTAATGTCTTATAAAGGTGTGAGGGGAGACCCAGTCTGCGGCATCACAGACCTCTTGAAGAGAAACCCCTGACAGCAGAGCCTTAGAGGAAGCCACTCCTCTAGTCGAGTGGGCTTTAATCAGAAGAGGCGAAGGCAAACTGCGCGCCTCGTATGCTGAAGATATAGCCTCTACTATCCATCTGCTGATAGTCTGCTTAGAAACAGGGGAGCCCTTCTTAATTGACCCAAAACACACAAGAAGTTGGTCCGACTTCCTCCAGCCCGAGGTCCTTTGAGCATAGATCTCCAGGGCTCGGACCGGGCACAATAAATGTTGCTTAGCTTGCTCATCCAACACATGGTGGAGGATGAAACGCCTGAAGAATTATAGACCTTGCTACATTCGAAGGCACCTTAGGCACATAGCCAGGTCTAGGGTGGAGAATGGGCTTTACTCTGCCATGAGCGAACTCGAGGCAAGAGGGAGCAACCGATAAAGCCTGCAGGTCCCCAACTCTTTTAAGGGACGTAATTGCGAGCAGGAAGGCTACTTTAAAGGACATGAATTTCTCAGACACCTCATCCAAGGGCTCGAAGGGTGCCAGGGATAACTCTTCGAGGACCACTGTCAGGTCCCAAGAGGGAACTCTGGACTGGATGACAGGCCTCATCCTCCTAGCTCCACGAAGGAAACGTACAATTAGTGGTTGTCTCCCCAAAGTGCCCACCCCAAGAGGCGTGTGGAAGGCAGCTTTGGCCGCCACATAGACCTTAAGCGTGGATGGGGAGAGAATGTCAGAGAAGCGACTCTGGAGGAACTCCAGCACTGAAGCCACCGGGCAGTTAACTGGGTCCAACTGATGTTCTCTGCACCATAAGTTGAATACATTCCATTTTAATGCATACAGTTTCCTCGTGGAGGGGGCTCTAGAGTTTAAAATGGTCTCAACAACCTCAGTTGAGAGACCAGCATTTACGACTTCCACAACTCTGGCTGAGGGTGAAATATCGTGCCCTCGGCCTGAGAAAGAAGGTCCCTCCTGATCGGGATTTGCCACGGAGCGCCTGGTAGAAGAACCATGATGTCCGAAAACCGTACTCGGCCCGGCCAGTACGGGGCTACTAGGAGTAAGCTGATCCAGTACCGCCAAACCCTCTCTAGAACCCCTGGGAGCAGAGCGATCGGGGGAAAAGCGTACAGACGTAGCCTCGGCCACGTCTGCACCATGGCACCCAGTCCCAGAGGAGCTGGATGCGATAGGGAGAAACAGAGTGGACAGTGAGTGTTCTCGTGAGTGGCAAATAGATCCACTTCAGCCTGTCCAAACTCCTTCTATATTAGCTCCACCGACTCTGGGTGAAGTCTCCAATCCTCGGGGCTCAGCCCCTGCCTCGACAGGATGTCTGCTCCCACATTGTTGTTTCCAGGAATAAATATCCCTCTGACTGAGAGAAGTTTGCCCTGGGACCACAGGAGGACCTGGTGCGCCAGTCTGCATAGAGGGTGCGATCTCAGGCCCCCCTGTCGATTTATATAAGAGACTACTGACGTATTGCCTGTCCGTACAAGAGCATGATGGCCTCTGAGGTCTAGAAGGAAATGTCTGAGAGCCAGAATCATAGCCAACATCTCTAGGCAGTTGATGTGCCAAGAGAGATGAGGGTCCTCCTAGAGACCTCTTGTGTAGCGGCCTTCCATAACCGCACCCCAGCCTGTAAAGGAGGCATCCGTGGTAAGAATTTTCCTCTGGCACACGGTGCCCCCAACACAGGACCTAGGGACAGGAACCACGGTTTCTTCCACATCATCAAGGAACGAAGGCATCTGCGCGTTACCTTAATAGTGCGAAAGGGGGAAACCCTTTGGTTCCGAGCCACCACTGTAAGGCCCTCATGTGCAGCAGGCCGTTACTTTGGACGCTGCCGCCAGGAGACCCAGCACTCTTTGAAAGTGTTTGACAGTGATGGTTTGGCCCAGCCTGAAACTCGTTACTTCGGTCAAGATGGTATTTACACGAGCAGGAGACAACTGTGCCCGCATCGTGACTGAGTCCCAAACTACCCCCAGGGAAATAGTTTTCTGCAGAGGAGTTAATGAACTCTTCTTGACATTGAGTCTTAGTCCCAAGCACCTTAGATGGTGCACCTTCGATCTCTATGTTGAACTGCCATCACCTCCGACTTTGCCAGAATCAGCCAGTCGTCGATGTAATTGAGGATGCGAATGCCTTGAAGTCTGAGAGGAGCAAGAGCAGCATCCATTCATTTCGTGAAGGTGCGAGGTGACAGTGCTAGGCCGAATGGAAGAACTCTGTATTGGTAAGCCTTTCCCCCGAAAGCAAACCTTAGAAACTTCCTGTGTTGAGGAAGGATGGAAATGTGGAAGTAAGCATCCATTAGATCTATCGTGACAAACCAGTCCTCGGATCTGATCTGACTCACGATAATATGTATGGTCAACACTTTGAACCTGTATCTCCTCAGAGACCGGTTCAATACCCTGAGATCTAATATGGGACGTAAACCCCCATCCTTCTTGGGAACTATGAAGTACCGGCTGTAGAAACCGGTTTCTCGCTCTTAAGGAGGAACATACTCTATGGCCTCCTTCGCTAAGAGGGACTGGACTTCCTGTTCCATGACCTGACCCTGCTCGGAGCTGACCAGTGTGTGCACGACCCCACTGAATTTTGGTGGGCGATACTCGAACTGGATACCCCTTTTCTATTATATGCAGGACCCACTGAGATATATTTTAAAGACTCTTCCAGGTGTCTAAATCAGTGATTCCCAACCGCCGGTCCGTGAACACGTTAGTACCGGGCCTTGAAATATTCCCAGAATTTTTTTTTTAGAATAATAATAATAACTGTGTTTTTAAAATGCTTTTTAACATGTCATGTTATTTAATCCAAAACACAAACAATAAATAAATACAAATAAATAAAAATATTAAAATGTGTTTCTTTGAGCGCCTTGCGATTGCTTAGCAACGCGTCTTATCTGAACGGACTGCAAAAAAAGCGCGGTGCGTGCAGCTGAAGTGACAGAAGTATGTGGAGAGATGAGCGGGCTCAGCAAACTTCAATGGCTAATTTCATTGCGGACAGTTCCGGTAAAAGGAAAGACGATGACCAACTTGAAATATAGCGAGAGAAAGAAAAAGAAAAAGTCAAGCTTCAATCGTAAATACGATACCTCATAAATTAGGTATGGATTCAGACAACAGGCGATTCCGTGGCGTCAAATCCGTTGTGTTGAAAAACTCTGCAATGAAGCCGTCAAAACTGCAGCGGCACTTAACCACCAGTTTATCGAAAGAAAGAAACGTGAGTTGGACGCTCAGCGGCAAGTTTTGATATCCTCAAAAATGATTGGCTAAAACTGTGTGTTTGCTATTGTATTCTGAAACTGTCTGACTTTTGAAACTGTTACTATATAGGCCTATAGTAGGCTGTGTTATCCTGCTGGTTGACTTTATGATTAGTTATTTCTGTTTTGCACATGCATCGCCACAGTTTCAGACAGTACTGGACAGCCTCTGTCTCGTTCACTTCACGTCTATGGGCGTTACGCACAGCTCAGTGTGGCCGCTCCAATTTACCTTCAATGAAATCTATCCTTAGTGTCATTGACAGAATTACTAAAAAATATTTAGCTACCTAAAACTTAAAGATTTTTTATTAAACCCAAGAGATGTGTGAAATTTCATGATTTATGAGTGACGTTAGTCTAGTAGAATTTTCTAAAAAATATTTTGCTACCTAAAAGTTAAAGATTTTTTGTGTCACGCATGCATGTCTATTTCCCTCATATTAAATATAAAACACATGTGGACTGATATGTTTCCAATGTCTGAACTCCTTTATTAATGGAGTATATAAACAGCCTTTTCAATATATTAGTATTAAATGCATTTTCTGAGAATTAATATAAATTTTTTTTACTGCAAATTTTGAAATGCGCGCTCTTTGGTCCATCAGTGCTTGTGTCAACATACATCGGAAAACATTTGGAATGGGTCAGACATAATTCTGACCACTTATTACGTTTTCTGCGTATCAAATGCACGTAAAAACTCATTTTCGCGTATAAATTGCACGATAATACACAATGCATGCTAATGCATAATCCTTAGCTATTGAATCCTTATGTGAATTTAGGGGGCGGCCGGGGGTGGGGGTTCCAACGTCTATGCACCTGCTAGTGAGTGAGTGAGTGCTATGTGGGTTGCTTTTGAAGTAGACCTAATTGTATGGGAGAAAAGAGAAACATTTTGTGAACCGTTCTGAAAGTTTAAAAAGATTGGTATACAAGTAGCCTTTGTTGCCACCTAGTTCATTATATGCAAATAAATGATAGGCTGTTACTGTTTTACACAGTGATATGTTCCGAATCCAAACGATGGATCTTAAAATTGAGGCATTCAAATTTACAACTGGTCCCTGGAATTTTTTTGATGAATATGCTGGTCCCTGGCACAAAAAAGGTTGGGAACCCCTGGTCTAAATAATCTACTAGGGGGATCAGTCTCTCAAGACCGACGACTGGTGTTATATTTAAGACCTCAGTGACCTGAAACAGTTGACTGGCAGGTCTTAACCGAAAAAAGAATTTCTGCAAGCCTCGTGAGAGGAAGCGAATTCGACAGAGCCGCCAAATTTACCGGCGGACACTGCGATATGCGTTCACTGGAAACCGATGCGTCCCGAGGCGCCTTTGGCGGCAGGAAGCAAACATCGATTTCCTGCCTCTCGAGACTGGCTTCGGGTATCGTTCGAGATTCGTTCTCGATCCCCTGAAGCGGCTCTCTGGTCGAAACGATTCTCGATGTGCAGACACGAGCGCTGCCTGGCCGCAAGCCTGTGGGGCAGACAGAGCAGCGTGCGTTCGCTGGAAACCGATGTGTCCCGAAGCGCACTTACGGCTTTCCTGAGGGCTTCCTAGTTGGGAGGCTCTTTCGGTTTCGTTATCGACCCCCTGAAGCGGAAGACCGGCAGGGAATAATCGAAAACAGTTTCCGATGTCCGGATGCGCACACTGCCTGGCTGCAAGCCCTTGTGGCGGACACTGCAGCGTGCATTCACTGAAAACCGATGTGTCCCGAAACGCACTTGACGCTGGATGCAAACATCAATTTTTGCGGAAGAGCGATTCTCGCTCATCCCTCCAAGGGGAGGACAGCCCTGATATTTACGTCTTGTTTTCGATACCCTGAAGCGGAGGACCGGCAGGGAAAAATTTAAAACAATTCTCGACGTTCGCTGCTCATCATTTTAATTCCTCAGAAGTAAATGCAGCCATAATCACCAAACAATACTGTTTTAATATTATTTACAGTCTCGTAATCTACACCCTGCCTCGGCAAACGCGAGAATCGAGCCGTAACAATATATTTGGCCTTCATCCCTCGAGAAGAAAGTCAACAGGTGCGAGGCTGAAACATCCGACAGCGCACGGTTTATGTAGGCCTACGCGTCGAGATATTTCTCAATGAACACTGCCAGCCCCCTCAGGAGCTAACTGTGAATGCCTCGCACAAAACAGTATTATTTCCCAGATTGTGTGTCCCTTTTATTGTAGACCCGTAATCTACGCGCTGCCTCGGCAAACACGAGATTCGAGTCATTCATAATATATTTGGCTTTCATCTCTCTCTCGAAAAAAAAAGTCAACGGGCGCGAGGCTGAAACACCCGAAAGGGACGGCTGTGTGTGCGTCGATATAGTTCTCAATGAACATAGCCAGCACCCTCAGGAGCTGACTGTGCATGCCTCGCACCCACACAGAATCTTTATTGCGGAGTAGACCGAATCTACGCGCTGTCTCGACAAACGTGAGATCCGAGTCACTATAGATTCTTTATTGCAATGCAGACCTTACATCTACGCGCTGCCTCGGCAAATGCGAGATCCCAGTCACAGAATCCTTATTGCAGAGTAGACCGAATCTACGCACTGCCTCAACAAACGCGTGATCCGAGTCACTAGATTTTTTATTGCAATGCAGACCTTAAATCTACGCGCTGCCTCGGCAAACGCGAGATCCCAGTCACAGAATCTTATTGCAAGGTAGACCCGTAATCTACACGCTGCCTCGGCAAACGCGGGATCCGAGCAACTAGATTCTGAATTGCAATGGAGACCTTTAATCTACGCGCTGCCTCGGCAAACGCGAGATCCCAGTCACAGAATCTTTATTGCTGAGTAGACCCGTAATCTACGCGCTGCCTCGGCAAACGCGAGATCTGAGCCACTAGATCATATATTGCAATTATTTAGGACAATTCTTATGGGACAAACAACACCAAAAAGGACAGACAGTTTGACACAGAGCGCTTGCTGAAGAGCAAAAAGCTGACGCTGTTATGTTCCGGTGTCCTTTTATAGCTTCCGCTTCACTGTCACATGCGACGTCACGGGTGACATCATCACGCAACACCAATCAAGATTGGACTAGTTCCGTACAGGCTTCAGACGCGTCACGCTGAAGGCGTTCCCCATAGTGACGATTCTCGACGCAGCACGAGTTCCCTCGAAAGGGTACTCCCGATTCCCACACAGGTGCGCTCTTTATAGGCACATAGCGCGCCCTCATTGGCGGAGCCGCATTGCATCATCACAAAGCATTTCGATGACTGGCAGATGGATGAACCAATCAGGTGGCCGCATCGTCCTGTTAGAAGTGAAAGTAAAGAAAACAAAAAAAGGAGAAGGAAAACAACAACAACAACAAACCCAGACAAATAATAACATAGGACGTAACACTCCGCTCTAAAAGTATGTACTCTTTTTGTGAAGAAAAAGTAGACACTTTAGAGTGTGTAGTAGAAGAGTCGACAAGCTTTGGGACAGACTATCACGTCATTCAATAGCGTCTTTAACGGTTGCTCTCTGTTGCATCCTGTCACCATAAACTTGTCAATCATCTTTTCACAGTTAAAATCTTCCACATTTTATTTCATTTCCTACCGTATCGGAGAGAAATGCAGAAACGTTTCTCTGTTGATCTGCAGTCGTGGGTCTTTCATGCGGAGACTCTACTTATATTCATGTATAATGATGCATTTTAAGGTTAATGGCCAAACGGATCTTTATAAAAGACTTGTTATTGTTATTGTAGATGAAATATAACACGGATAACATTAAATAAATATATTTTTTTAACCCTCTGGGATCTAAGGTGTTTTTGGGGTCCTTGAGATGTTCTGTTTTTTTTCAGTTGCTTATACACATATTAATGGCACAGGTGAAATTACACTATATTTAGCACAAACTGGGCTACGATAATATTTGATCAACATCTATGTACATGTTTGTATATTTGAGAGAATATTGTTTATGCGTGGAAAAACTAAAAATGAAAGTTTCTGAAATAAGGCTACAAAACACATAATAAATATGTGTCCACAAGACTTTTGACTAATGGATGTTGTTGCCTAGTGTTTTTTCTTCAAAATGATCTGAAAAACATCCTGCCGAATCATTCACATAAAACTGTGAATTGGGTATTATTGTGAAAAACTTTTTTTTTTTTTTGCCAAGGCAATATGCGAATGGGCTTGAACAGTCCAAACCCCATCATGAATAATTAGGTGATTCTCACCTGACCCGCATAATAATGAGCCTTTCATTCAGGTGAAACACAAGTAAAAATTGAAAGGACAACATACATATATATATATATATATATATATATATATAAAATCAAAATATAAATGAAAGTCAAAAACCCATTTTTAGTCATACCTGGAAAGAAATCCTGGTAAAATAGGTTTTATGGGTCATTGTATAGAATTGGTTCAAAGTTAGAGTTGGAAATATCTTGATTAAAACAAATCTCAGTAGTCTTACTAATGTAGGAGCGAGAGTGAATGAACGCACAGCGCACGCGCGTCTGTGAATTCGTCCATTCATTCGCACACAGACACGCATTTAATATTTAAACAGTCTTTGTGCAGTTTACAGACACTATTCAATAACGCGATTAGAACAAAGCACTTAAGAATAAATGACTTACTACATCAGCTGAATCCGTGCTCCTCGAAATGAAACAGGTAACTGAGTTAATCCTCACTGTTGCAGCAAGACGAGATAAAGGTTAGGGCGTTCTGATGTGGGCGTTTTCATGGGTTGCCTCAACATTAATGTTTGAATAGCGCGCGCTCTCAGTGGGCGTGGTCACATTAACACGTCATACGCTATAATTAGGTGAAAGGAAAAAGACCGACATCTCTCTCTTTTCATACAGATTACATCAACTGAGAATAGTTACTTTTTTATATAAATTACTTAATTTAAAAGAAGAGAATTTCAGCTTCATAAAGAGAAATCTTTCGTGTCTCTGTGACAAGTATTTACTGAGTTACAGTTCATTTTTCGGACGCGTTTCAGAAAGATTTTTGCGGAGACTGAAAGCGCACCCTGTTTATTTTATTTATTTTACAAAAACACAAGGTTTTGATGTTAATAAGAGTGTACACAAAAAAAGAAGACATTTAACAGTATTGAATGATGTGTAACACTTACATGTAAGATCAAAATCAACAAAGTATTTTGCACTGATAAGAAAAAAAGTGACCAGATCATGCCGGCGTGATTGCCGACCCCAGAGGGTTAATCAGGTTAAACTTTTATTAGTCACTTTATCAAAACCTCTCATCGTCTGTTGCGCATATCCGCCATGTTTTGTATTTTTTAACACTTTTTACTCGTGTTTGTAGTTTCACCTCCAAACTGCAATGGGTTGTGAGCAATACTTCGCAAATTCACACTTCGAGACAGTGGAACGGCAGCGGCCATCTTGGGACGAGACTTTGGAACGGTGGTGGTCATCTTGGGATGAGACTTTTAAATGGGCGGCAGTCATCCTGGGACGAGACTCTGGAATGACGGCGGCCATCTTGGGAAGAGATTTTGAAACGGCGACGGCCATCCTAGGACGAGACCCTGGAACGGCGGCGGCTATCTTGGCAGAGGGCTCGTGAACGTCGGAGGCCATTTTGGGACAAAACTCGGGCGTGGTGGCGGCCATCTTGGCCGAGGGCTCACGGGCTGGAGACGATGTGTGTGCTGCCCACACACTCAAAATAGCCGATTAGGATAATAGCAACTATGAGGAGTGCTGTATCTTCCGGAGCTGACTCAGGCATGACGTCAGGGCCGGCGATTGCTATAGGCGAACTAGGCGGTTGCCTAGGGCGACAAATGTGTTGGGGGCGCGGGCGCCCTCTAGTGTCGCCCTTGGCCTACTTCCCATTAATCACATAATTAGAATGACAAGCGAACAAAAACATGTTTATTAAACATGATCATCCTAAGGTGCCCCTCAGCCATACGTTTGATTACTTGTCAACCTGATTATTAGATTGAATGGATGATTATTGTCGATCATTTCCTAAAGGGGGGGCGGGGGTTAGTTGCGTTAAGTCACGTTCTATGGTTACGTTAGGCAAGTGCTCGGCTGCTGCGCGCGCTGATGGAAAATGAAGCGGTCTAAACCCTCTGGTGCACAGGGACAAAAACGGAGAAAGCAACAAGATAAAAAGAAAGGCCATTATAGAGGTAAGTCTTCTCATCTCAGCCATTAAGGTGTCAAATGTTCTGGCCATCGGGACTACCGGGAGTTTCCCACGGGCCGACGTGCTTTTTGGGCCAATACATATCTCATACTTTTATTTTTCTAGTTTTGTCTTAACGGCCCATAAAACTTGTATATCGGTGGCCCATTCATTTTGTTTTGTTTAATTGGCGGCGCTGGGTTACTTCCAGATATATTACTTACTTTCAAGTATAGAAATTTGTACAATACTTATGAAAGTTTCCTTTATTTTTCAGTGCATTTGTTTTACAATATAGCCTATGGTCAATATCGCAAAACTCAATATTGCCTAGGGCAACCAAAGGGTTAGAGCCGGCCCTGCATGACGTGAACAGTCTTTGTCTCAGCTGGCATGATGTGAACAGTCTCTGGCTCAGCGGGCATGACGTGAAGAAGCTCAGGCTCGGCAGGACTGACGTGAAGAAGCTCAGGCTCGGCAGGACCGACTTGAAGAGGCTCAGGCTCGGGAGGCATGACGTGAAGAAGCTCAGGCTCGGCAGGACTGACGTGAAGAAGCTCAGGCTCGGCAGGACCGACTTGAAGAGGCTCAGGCTCGGGAGGCATGACGTGAACAGACTCAGACTTGGCAGGCATGACGTGAAGAGACTCAGATACATCATAATCCTCTGTCTCCCCCACCGTGAAACTTGAACCACTAAGCAGAAGGGCATGGTCGATGTATTGGGCCAAGGACCAATGAATTTTCCCCCCAGGTAACTTAAATCGAAAAGGTCCAGTGTGTCCATTATGGAAAAAGTCTTTTAAAGTTTACAAAAGTCCTCAACATAATTTTCAATGGCCTGGTCACCTTGACAGAGGCGCAGCAGACAAACTGCTGGGTTCATGGTGGGTCAAGTATTCTGTATTCTGTAAAGGCGAGCTTGTTGAGAACCCAAGTGCAGTTTATTTGCAAAAACTTGATCAAACAGAAAACAAAAGCATGGCGTGGACATGGACATGGACATTTGCGTTAGCTTAAGAGCACTAGCAACAGGCGCTCCTCACAGATAAGTGATTATGGGACTGACAGGGTGAAGGTCTTTGGGAGGGCCTGTTTGCACAGCCCTCAACTGTCCCAGTGTTAAAATTGTAATTTAATTTCATAAATCTTGCAGCACTTCAATCCCGACTTTAAAGGTGACAGGACATCCTCCTCAGCCAGGAATAACAATATGGAGTGATGGAGGCCACCTCGTGAAACAAGACGGATATAATTCTTCCAGCTATATTTTATCAGATCTATTGGCCCTTTGGATGCATGCTATATGGTGAGCATTTATTTTCCCTGGGAAAGTGGCCTCGTTCAATGCAGTGATCTCATTTTTCACTGACAAACATTCTGTGATGCCTGGAGAAAATTGTACGATTCACAGAATCAACACACAAAACTACATACAAGAGTGAATAATGGTCTGCGTACCACATCACAGACTCCTCCAGGTATCAGCAGACATACAGTATTAAGCAGCGATGAGGGCTGGGAAATAAAGAGAGTTTGCCAGTTTCCATTGGAAATATGGGCACGTGGACTCAGGAGACAAACTCTGACAAACAAATGCCGAATAAGAGGTGATAAAGGCCGGCCAGGTTTTCATTGCTTGCTACGACATGGTTTTGCATAAAAATATGAACCATAAGGCAATCTTATTGTCCTTGAAACTTTAATTGAAAGATGATGTTTTGTAGCCAATGCAGTATATGCCAACTCTGTGTCATATACTTGTATTTTAAAATATATTTATATGAGTATATAACAAAACCATCATTCAGTTGTTGTTGTTTTTTCGCCATTAAAATTCACTACTACTTTCACTACTATTCTTAAAATAAACTGTGTGTATGTAAACTGTGTGGTCTTATTTAAAAATGCGACTTAGTCCAGATTTTGTCCGGCTGTCAGTAAAATGAGAGAGAGAGAGAGAGAGAGACCATTGTGTCAATTGGATTGGCAGCTGCCACATATGCTCTGAGCAGCCATGTCCTTACATACTTTATTGGCAGAATGTGTGTGTGTGATGCCTTTTTTCTCTTCTCAACAGCATTTAACTTTTTAATCACATTGAGAGTGTGAACCGTGAAATTAAACCCATCTGTCCAAATGGCACTGGCTTTCACGAAATACATTCCTCCCTGTGGAAATAAATTTTCATAGGATTAGGTTTGTGGCGACTATTTACCATAGGTTTTCTGTGGACTATTTACCATATGTGATACAAATCAAATGCCATGTATAAATGAAAGAACACAAAAATAACCTTGTTTTGAAGTTTCTAGGGGGGGAATCAGTTTTTGGTAAAACTGATGGGCAGCCGATTATAGATTTGCAGTGATTCAAGTTTGCATATAAAATGTCACTGCAGCCAAGTGATATTTTCAAGGATTTTCCACAAATGTATTTTTAACATGATACAATTTTCTTGCAGTGTTACTTAATGAATATTTATTGAATGGTTCAAACAGACTTATATATATATATATATATATACTTTTTTTTGTATCCTTGAAAACTGTAATTTGGTTTAGCAAGTCACAAACTAAATGCAAAGTAACATTACTGTTAAAGAGATGGTCATGTTTCTGGAAAGCCTATTTTGACATGCAGTCTGAGCTAGTTATCTATCTGACAACCCGCTCTAGAGAATAGTATATTTCAAATTGTCTATAAACCAGATACATTGGACATGCTTGTGTCTGTTTGTTTGCTGTCCTATCCTGCAGATTCCCTGATAGCATTGTGTTTTTAACATACAGTAGAACATCTTCAGCGGTTTGACAGCAAAAGATGGAACAAGAATGCTTTATGAGTTTCTGAAACCGAATTAACATAGTAGACAAGTGCACTAACAATAAGTAGGGGAGCGCGGGGCACAACCTAACGCGGGGTTAAATGTAACACGGACCTTTTACATAGTTAGTCGGGATCAAGCCGGTTGTGTTTCCACTCTTTTTCTCGCGCTGCCAGAAGACGGTCTCCGGCGAATTTGCGGAAAGTTTTGATAAGATTTCATGAAGATGCTGGACAAAGAGTGTTTTGACACCATGCAAGTAAATTTTTTCATCATAGGTTTTTTTCGGTTTCTGAGTTGGGTGTGTACGTCACCAAATCTAACTTTATATTGCCTTAATAACTGTCTTGTTGGCTAAAACATAGCACCGTTTTGAAACATGTCAGCAACTCCTAGCAACTGTTAGCTAGGCTTAAAATATGTTTTACACAGCGGGGTTAGATGTAGCACAGTGTTACAAACAAGCCGCCAAGTGTACAATGATAATCAAATGAAAACAGGGAGCCACACAACTTCTAGGTTTGAGTATTTATTTATATATTTAACTTTGTTGGACTTTCACAAACAATGTTGGAATTTTTTTATTTTTTTATTTAGTTTACTATGCATTGATCACTTGTTTCTTTTTTTTAAATATAGCCTGGTTTTAATGCAATAAACCCTTTAATTTTTTTATTAAAATTTTTTATTAAGTTTTTATTATTATTACTGTTATTATTATCAATAATAATAATTTAACATGCAGCTGCCACACATAAATGTAATTCAATTGCAATTACAATATTTGATGATTTTTTTTATTTATTTATGTATTGCTTGCAAAACTGTGCAGCCCTTTTCTATGTCTCTATCCATGATATTGATCCATAATAGAAGGATGATTGGATGAAGGATGGATGTATGGATATCTATCTATACAGATGCACAAACAATATCAAACTATACAGATAAAATAGTACTGAATTATGTGTGTTACACACAAGTGTTACAACTAACCCCTCTGTCTGTTACAATTAACCCCACATATGGGGTAGGTTGTAACATTTGCACTTCTGTCACTTTCAGTGCAACTGTACGAAAATGGAAGCTCCTAGAAAAAAACTTTAAGTGTTCATATGTAGCAGAGGTGTGTATGTTGCTTGTGTAAAAAAAAGATGAATCTAACTTAATTATTTTTTAAATAATTGAGCCAAAACCAAAATGTGTTAGGTTGTGCCCCGCTCTCCCCTAATCAAAAATGGCTCACAATAGAAAAATGAAGATACAAGTCAGGTACAAATATTAGCTTTATAAGTAAATGCCATAGGTTTGGTTAAATTGCAGGTGAGGAAGAGCATTATGGGTGTACTGATCAGAATATACTGCCTGCTGGCCCTAGATGTCTATGATCTCCTATATGGTCCAAATTGGTGCTCTGGATGACATTGAACGCCTGCATGAGTCTTTTGGTGGCAGATGGCACGTCTGATAAGGGCATCTTGCCAGAGCGCTTTGCTATGACACTTCCTCAACAGCTGGAACATCAGAATATTCTTCTGAACATGTGTTGATCGCCTAGGATGATTGTCACAACGATGGAAAAGCTGACGAGGAAGCTGATTCTGCTGATCCTCCATCCATAGTAGGAACTAATTCCGAATAACTAATTAAAAAATGTTTTGGCAATTGATCAGTTTCCTCGTTCAGGCAATCTCGGACCAATTTTCTTGGTGTAGATCCGAGCACGATCCGCATGTTCATATATGCCTAAACAAGCCAAACTAAGGGAGAAACTTGCCTGGTACCAAAACAAATGCTCCAAATGAGCCTGAAAACAGCCTAAAACATAGAACAATGGCACTGTTGGATGTGATCTCTACTGTCTTGCTTGAAATAAAGAACCAACTTTTGGTATTCTCAGAACCTGGTCTGAATCTTAGAGTGAACAAAAACATGGAGAAGAAGAAAAGAATCCAACAGACCTGCCATGTGTCCAGCCTCTGGGTGAGTGGATGTACTCTAGGTTTCTGTGTCTGTGCCAATCTGTACAAGACATGGGGGATGGATTCTATCAAATCTAAAGTAAAAAAAAATAAACCTGAAACAGGTTGTAGGCACTATGAAGGACAGGTTCAGTGTAGATTTGACCCATTCTAATGCACTAGGATCTAATAGAATTTGACAGTATTTTAAAGCGACTGATGCAATGCAAGCCTTATTCTAATATATTTCTAATGCAATCTTGATGCCTTGTGGTTAACATGGTCACCTTCATGCAAGTCACGATCAGCCTGTCCTAGATCCTAATGTGGCATTAGTCTCAGCTTTAGACAAAATGAACTGTTCAGAGACTGTCTGATGCATATTGCCAGCTAGTTTGATTTTTAATACTGCCTCATAATTCTAAAATCTGATGGATTAGTTTCATTTGAAAAATCTAAGGAGTCTTGTGTGATTACTCTAGCATTGAAATGCAAGGTGAATCTTGCGTCAGCTACGGTGGAAAAGTGTTGTTGAAAATCAGTGAAAGTTCAGGTAGCTGCTTCAGTGTGAGTTGCAGTGAGAGTAATTCAGCAAAGATATGAATGGCGAAGCCATTGAATAAAAATGTCATGCTAACCTTTTAAAGTATTGAAACATTTAAGAAGCTTATGATTCCCACCAGATGTCTGTTTCATTACACGTTCGATTCAAAAAGCTTGTCTTAAAATGTGTAGAGCTATGTATTTTAAGACAAGAATTTTGAGACAAAATTAATTATACAGAAAGTTTGTCCTCCATTATTTTGTTTTGTTTATCAACCACTAAGAGCTCTTGTTCTTTTATTTTTTAATTATGTAATGAATCAAAATTATATAATAACTCAAATGACTTTTGTTGTATAGCGACCTTGAGCTAGGAAAAGGGACTGCATTAATAAAACTTCTTCAGCAAATCCATTCATAGGTCTGTAATATAGTATTTTTTTCAGAGAGGTGTAATATACTCAAATGCCATGCACATGTAGTCAAGTCAAATGTATTATTTGTATAGCGCTTTCTACAATACATATTGTTTCAAAACAGCTATACAGAAAATACTGCAATTCAAATTCCCTAACTGAGAAAGCCAGAGGTGACTGTTGAAAGTTAAAGGGGGAATCCCTGTGTAGACAGATGAGGGAGAAAAACATTGAGAGCAGCGAGACTCTGCAGTGGAGCCATCCTTTTCTGGAAAGACAATAACATATCCTAGAGATCTACAGTGGGGGAAATAATTATGTGATCCCATGTTGATTTTGTAAGTTCGCCCACTTACAAAGAAATGAAGGATCTATAATTGTTTATAGTAGATTTGTTGCAATGGATAGAGACAGAATATCAACCAAAAAATCCAGAAAAACACATTATATAAAGGTTGTAAATTGACTAGCATTTGATAGAGTGAAATAAGAATTTGATCCCCTGCCAACCAGCAAGAATTCTGCCTCCCACAGATTTGTTATGTGCCCATGTGGAACACAGAATAGTCCTGTCACTTTAAGAAAGTACTCCTAATGTCTGCTAGTAATGTGCATAAAAGAAACCTGTCCACAGAATCGGTATCTTCCATTCCAACCTCTCCACCGCCATGGGCAAGACCAACAGGTTCAAGATTGGAGACCTGCACAAGGCTGGAATGGGCTACAGGACCATCAGCAAGAAGCTTGGTTAGAAGGAGACTTTTGTTGGTGTGATTATTCAAAAATGGAAGAAATACAAAATGAAAAATCAATCGCCCTCGGTCTGGAGCTCCATGCAAGATCTGGGGGTAAGGATGATAATGAGAAATGTGAGGGATCAGCCCAGAACTACACGGGAAGAGCGTGTTAATGATCTCAAGGCAGTTAGGACCACAGTCACCAAGCAAACCTTTTGTAACACATTACGCCGCAAGGGACTGAAATCCTGCAGCGCCCGCAAAGTCCCCCTGCTCAAGAAGACACATGTACAGGCCCATCTGAAGTTTGCCAATGAACATCTAATGCTTCAGAGAAGGCTTGGGAGAAAGTGCTTTGGTCAGATGAGACCAAAATTGAGCTCTTTGGCATCAACTCAACTCGCCGTGTTTGGAGGAAGAGAAATGCTGACTATGACCCCAAGAACACCATCCCTACAGTCAAGCACGGAGGTGGAAACATTATGCTCAGGGGCTGTTTCTCTGCTAAGGGTACAGGACGAGTTAACCGTATTGAGGGGCCGATGGACGGGCCATGTACCATAAAATCTTGGAAGAGAACCTCCTTCCCTTAGCCAGAACACTGAAGATGGGTCGTGGATGGGTCTTCCAGCATGACAATGACCCAAAACATACCACCAAGGCAACAAAGGAGTGGCTCAAGAAGAAGCACTGGGGGTACCAGCTCACTTTTTGTCTTATCAGTGCAAAAGAGACTCAAAATACTCTGTTGATTTTGATCTTACATATAAGTGTTGTACACCATTCAATCCTGTTAAGGTCTTGGAGTCGCCTAGCCAGTCTCCAGACCTTAATCCTATAGAAAATTTGTTGAGGGAGCTGAAACTTCGAGATGCAGAGCGTCAGCCAAGAAACCTTAAGGATTTTGAGAGTATCTGTAAAGAGGAGTGGACCAAAATCCCTCCTGAGATGCGTGCAAACCTGTTGACCATCTACAAGAAGACCATCTACGTCTTACCTCTGTGCTTGCCAACAAAGGTTTATCCACCAAGTACTAAGGCATGTTTTGCTTGGGGATCAAAACGTATTTCACTTACTGAAATGCACCTTTATATAATGTTTTTTTTCTGGATTTTTTGGTTGATATTCTGTCTCTATCCGTTAAAATAAACCTACCATACAAATTATAGACCCTTCATTTCTTTGTAAGTGGGTGAATTTCCAAAATCAGGAAGGGAATAAATAATTATATCCCCCACTGTACCTTCCTGCAAAGTTCAGCTCCAACCCTGATCAAGCACAACTGTGACACTGTCACAAAAGAGACATTTTTTACCGCTCTAATTATTACAATGATTTTATGTATTATATTGTTTGAATTGGTTTACATGTTTTCTTAGTTCATTTTATTCCTATTTACATTTTAAGTTTGTGTGTCTTTAAGAAATGTGTGGTACGTCTGTCATGTTAGCGATCACATGACAGGAAGCAGGAAATACACCTGTATAAAGAGAGCAGCATGGCAAATAAAGAAACAGTCCCAACATGCATCGGGGATCACCAAAACTGGATTGAGGAGTATCTTGTGGACTTCCCTTCCAGTTGCAAAAGCCCAAAGTCTTTTAGATTAACACCTTATTTGGATTAGAATTCTTATGGACTCTTTTAGTATATGGAATCTATGCTTTTAACTGCCTGAGTTTTCCTGGTTGTATTGTGTTGTTTTAAAGTCTCATGTGAAGATTGTTACTAGTGATGGGAAACTGATGCTTTCTGAAGCATTTGAGGCTTTCAATCGTCCCATCACTAGTAAATACACCGTTCTTATCCACTTTAACCTCTGTTTTATATCTCATTCTTTTAACACCTGATTCCTCACACAGTAAAATCTGGCCCCATTTTAACTATTGTAACCCAGCATAACTGGCTGGTCGTTACACAACTGAACCAGCTAATTAAGATCTTCAGGAGAACTTGATAATTACAGACAGGTGTGTTGGATCAGGGTTGGATCTGAACCCTGCATGTAGGTAGATCTCCAGGAACAGGACTGGTATACACAAACGGTTTACTTGTATAAGATGTTTACAGTTTTTCTCAATCGCTTTTGCTCAATTCTCAAATGGGATTTTTTTTTTTCTCTCAAAGCAATAAATTCAGATCTATGAACAATTAGTTTCTTGTTCATATCAATTTTGAACTTTGGATTTAAGCAAATTGCATTACTTTTGGCACAATGTGTGCAAAAGAATTAGAACAATTGTCTACAATTTGCACAATGAGTAAATGCACATGGCTTGTTGATAAAAACTGATTAGTTGATTCTCAGTTAAACTGTCAACTCTTCACATGCAAAATGATCCATTCAGTGATCAAAATCTGTCAGACATGATATATTCAATAAATATAAATATTTTATTTTTAATCTTGTAATGTAAATGGCGCTTAAAAGGCGTTGTAATAAAACAGGAATCACAATCTTATCAATCAACCAATCAAGTTTGGACGTGTGCGTGTGTGTGTATATATTTACTTTTAATTACTTTTAATTACTTAAAATTTACTTTTGTAGAAATGTGTTACATGAAAACTGAAAAGTATTGTCATGGAAGAGCAATAGGAAGAAATGTAAGAGAAAGACAAAATAGAGTGTGTGTAAAAATGCACAAGCAACTGTGAATTTTCAGTTTACATTTAATGCTTTTCTGCAAAAATAAATGTACTTTATAGATACAAATGTTTATTTTCTTTTTGTGTACTACAGTATTGATTTTTTTTCCCAGTCAATTTGTACATACTGTCTGAATCTGTATTTAAAAATCTCAGTGTAATACACAAGAGCATTCAGCTTGAAACGAGACTTCAAGAGATTTCCACGACGCGCACGCGCGAGAACTGAACTGAAGTAGTTGAAGGAGATCGCAATTCTCGCGCATGCGTCGTGGAAATCTCTTGAAGTCTCGTTTCAGGCCTACAAGGAAGAAAAGGAATAGTTGAATAAAGTCGTTATTTTTGTTTGTTTTTTCGCACAAAAAGTATTCTCGTCGCTTGATAAACTTATAGTTGAGCCACTGTTGCGACATGGAATATTTAAACATTTAATTTAATGACTTTCTGGGCCGTCAAGTGTCATTCCCTTAGGGAGCCTATGTAGGAGTCATGCACCTCTCAGATTTAATCATAAATATCTTCATTTGTGTTCCGAAGACGAACGAAGGCCTTACAGGGTTGGTACAGCATGGGGGTGAGTAATTAATGACTTAATTTTCATTTTTGGGTGAACTAACCCGTTAAAGTTTAGTGAATGTTAAGACTGTTTAGAAAAATTGGCCAAAGCGATAAATCAGAAATTGTAATACTAATCATTTTCAATTAATTATTTAATATATTAGTAAATTAATTATTGCATTGCAAAGATAATTAGTTAAGGATAAATCATTATTCAGAACCGGGAACATTCATCAGTCCATTCAGCATCACCAAGTATTCATAAAGGCCATTGTTTGTAGGCACTAAAAATAACCAGATCAGTGAATATTGTTTCTTCTATTTTGTTTTATTCTTTTTACTCCAAGGAAACAGGAGGTAATAGAAGAAACTAGCAGTGTTTACAGCTGCTTCGTTAACACTTTGGTGATCGATAAAATGCAGGCCTTATTCTAATGTCTTCTTAATGTAATCCTTCACAGTCAGTGACTCAGGGATAGACAGTGACTATTCTCTGGGGAAGTCACAGCATGGAGATAATTGATCTCACAGTCCCAGGGTCTATGTGGAGGCACACAGGGGGCTTTAACTTTACTGCATGCTGTAGATAGATCACTATACCCAGTAGGAATATGTGTTTGACTACACATCAAAAGGATTTTCAGGACTAATTCTCCAGCTCCTCGGGAGATTGTGGGATTAGAGTAGAATAGCCAAGGGAAACCCAAAACATAGAGAAATGAGGTTCATGGCAGATTTCCAAAGTCCAACCTTACATTTTTTTGAACTATCAATTATAAAATCCAGTTGTACCCAGGGGGTTGACTTTTAAGTGCATTTACCTGAAGGGGTTGTTTGCATGGAGCATGGAGTCTTTTAGCAAGGAACAGAGACATATTGGACATTTCGGAGAACTGTTTCATACTTGTGTGCAGTTATTGTCACACGGTCTGACGATGATGCATAGACTGATCTAATCTCCTTTGCACTGCTGACATCTAGCTCCTTCCTGCATGTTCTTCCTGAGGTCTTTAGAGTAAGCCACACTTTAATATTTTCCTGGAAAATAATATAGATTTATTTTTCCAGAAACTGTAATAGCGGAAATCACAAAGGTGAAAGGGTTTAGAAAGGTAAAGGGCAGAGTGTCTCTGTCTCATCAGTGTTTCGTTCTTAAACTACGCTGGTTGACCGCATGCTTCTGTCACAATGCACTGATCATGTGTTTCCACACAACAATGACAAATTAACCTGTTCCTTAAGGCTCTTTGTCTAGTTGATCTTTGCTTTTTTTGGCATTAAATTGTGTATCACATCTCTGCTCTGTTTGTCTAAATTGGGCTAGTTTATTATTATTGATGAATGGGTTTTCAGAAATTCTGCCCACAATTCCTATTCCTAGTTTTTCTTTATTTGCAAACCAATTTGACTAACTGCACTGAATTTAGATTAGCAAGTCTCTTATCCACTATACTGTATCATTTTTGATATGGCCATCACCATACATGATCAATCAACTGAAGAATTGAAATCCAGATACCTAAAAGAACAATTAGTTCAGTTGTACTGATAAAACAACATACAGCCCTCATTTTACCTACTATACGATGCACAAAGCTTACCTTAACCGGGTAAAATATGTTTCTATTCATTTCGCACTGAAACCTTCTGTTTATTTTATGCTTATGCCATTTACTTTCTTTCCAACTGGGAGAGTATTAAATTGAGTGACCCCTGCATGAAGAATCATTTTGTCCTTCTCTTGAGCACAGAAAACATACCGCTCTAGAGAAGACATCATGGCGAATTTAACATTTCCCTCTTGTGGTTCAAAGGAACACATGCGTACAAGTCATTTGATGATAAGTTCAAAGAGATGTTTGATTGTCCCGTAGCTATTGGAATAGGGAAACGGTAATCAGTTTATGTCAAGGAAAAGGTCTCCTGCTGATTATGCTGCTTATGCCACAGTGCAACTTTTCACAATTTATCCACTGACAGCAGGAGGACAGATTGTGCTGTGAAGACGTTGAAACTTCTGGTTAGATGTCCAAGAAGAAGTACCTAGATGTCCAAGAAGAAGTACCTAGTATCAGTCCTGTGATGGGGCATTTGTCTTAGCCTAAGATGGCAAGGATTGTTTAAAATTGCAGGCAGGTGTATTGGAGCAGGTTGGAACTAAATTTAGCATGATAATGGGTCTCCAGGAGCAGGGTTGAGGACCTATGGCCCAGACATTTCTGAGCCAGTCACCTGTGCTGTAAATGAAAATACAGATTCTCCTCCTAAATAAGTGCAGAAAATGAAAATCTTATATCAGGGCTGGTCTTGGACCTCAAGATCCACTTTCCTGCTGAGTTTAGCTCCAAACTAATCAAACACACCTGAACAAGCTATAATCAAGGTCTTCAGGTAGGGATGCACTGATACCACATTTTCCAGAACAAGTCTGATACCAATACTTTTATTTTTAGTACTTGCCCGATACACCAATCGGTAGCATAGCATTGCCGATAGCACCAATACCTGTATTTTCATTTTCAATTTTTTAATTGTTTTAAATATTGGGTAGAGAAACCAAAAGAATATGAATCAAATTAGCTGGTTTAGCAAATAGATATTTCCTTCAGTTATTTTCATCCCTAATTATGACTGTTTAAATGTCTTGAAGGAGCTACTGTTACTTTCACTGTTCATATTATTTGATTTTTAATTTAATAGCGCAGAGAATATTTAGAGCTGATCCAGCAGGGCTCAAGTCAAGACCAGTGAGTGAATTTCTCTGTCTTTTGTTGTTAGAATAACATTGAAGACAGCAGTATGTTTATTAGGCTGCTGTCACTTTAAGAGCTGCATGTATCCAACATACTGATAAGTTCCCTTAAGATATAACCGACTATGTTTCACACAGACACTTGCATATACAGGCATTGTTACATAATTCTGTATGAATTTGTCTGTTAAAGTACAAGAAGACATGAAAGCGAACACGATTTAATAGGCTATTTGCGTGCTGTCTGAGAGGCAACTTTCTGGGTGCGCACTTCGGACGTTTGCGCACAGGAAACTTCTTGAAAACGTCATACGATTACTGTGTACCGCCTTCCTGTAATAATGTAGGGAACCACTCGTTATACATAAATCATGTAACAGTTCATGTTTTTACTTGCAAATACGATTTAGTTTTCATTTAAATGACGCATGTGTACTGAGTGAACGATCCGCAATCAAGAACATGCAACAGAGGTACTCTTTCTCTCTCTCTTTACCGTCTGTTAACGTTAGTAATAAGCTCCTCATTTTGCATTCTTTGCTATTGCCAAATCCGACCGAGCTACGAACTTTCCAGGGATGTCTGTGAAAAAGGGATGTGCGCTCGTCAAGCTCGCTTGCTCAATCTACTCCTGCGCACAGCAGCTATTTAGGCGTAAATATTTATTTGTTTAACATCCTATTAATGTGTTACATTTCCGCTACTTCATAGACATCCTTCTCTGATATATATTTATCCTGCTCTCTGTTTGCTCTGTTGTCCGTTTCTTTGTCCCAAGCACTGTATTTCACACGCCGTGTGGTATTAGTTATTGGTATCTGAGCATTTTAATGAGTATGAGTATGAGTACACGAGCGCAGTATCGGGCCCAATACCTATACTGGTATCAGTGCATCCCTATCTTCAGGTTTACTAGAAAGTCACAGGCAGGTAAGTTTGATCAGGTTTGGAGCTAAACTCTGCAGGAAAGTAGATCTCAAGGGCCAGAGTTGTTCTAGATTCTGTATACTGTACATAAGTTGTCTCCAACCCTGATCCTGGAGATCTATCTTCCTGAAGACATCAGTTCCAACCTGCTCCAACAAACCTGCCTGTTATATTCAAGTAACCCTGCAGACCTCGTTTAGCTGGTTGAGGTGTGTTTGATCAGGGTATAGCTGAACTCTGCAGGATGGTAGCTCTCCAGGAACAGGGTTGGAGACCCTGATATAGACCAACTAATAGAGCCTAAAGTGTATAATTTTCTCCTACTCTTGCAAACATACAATTTATAACGTGAACAGAGTCCTGCTTGTGTATTTCACAGTTTATGCCCAGTGTAAGTAACATAAAACGATGTGGGTATGTACCTCCATAAGGTTCAGTATTTGTGTATTAGAACTTAAGTTGGTTTCTTAAGCACCCCTTGCGTAGCAGACTTTATTGCTGAAGAGCAGGAGTAGAACCCCTGTGTTTCTTAGGTGTAAGATTGTTTCAAGCAGTGCAATCTGTCTGTGGCAGACAAGAGTGCTGCTGGGAGCCACAGCATGAGCGGAAGTACTTCAGCACATCCCTGGGGAAACACAGATTAAAATCTCATTTGCAAAGACCGGAATTTTACTGCCGCTATCAGACAGCTTCATGGCACAACTGAATGCAGTCAGATGAGAGATGTATCACAAACCGCTGTCTCCATCCTGAACATACTTGAGACGTGGATGTCCCGTACCGTGGGGGATCCTGCATCCTCATCTTCAATCAGCGCTACGACTACAGCAGCTGTTGTCCTGCCCAGACATGCGAGGAAAGGCCTAATTCATTCCTTCTCTTTTGAATTTCAAATGGCGTGTTAGAGGTTTAAATCTGGAAGACGTCTTTGTGTAGGCACTCAAAGTCCTGTAAATTATTTGAAAGCTGTGGGACAGGATAACAAAATGACTGGCTGCAAATTGAGGGATTTTGAGCCTAAATATTCAAATCCTGCACTGCTTGTCATGCAAATATAAATTTACAGTAAAGCTTTGTCACAATAACTGTCAGCGCTCTTCTTCCCAAATAATCGCTCATATAATATTTATAGCTGTCCAATCCAGTCATTAGCCTGTACTGAGAACAGCAATCCTTTAATTCTTGTCTTTTCCAGTAATGTGTAGGCCTAAATGGGCTCTAGTGATACACAATGCTCAAATTCATCTTGTGCCGCGCCGCTTTCTATGTGCACTCTGGGATTACGGTTTGAATAGAGCTGTACAATCATTAAATTAAACAATAGTGGGATGGTTGTTATAGCGGTGCATAACTGACTGATTTTAAAAGGGTCACGAATCAGACATGCCGTCTCTTTAACCCATTACCATTGCTGTGAAAAGATGCATATCTGTACTATCCATACTGACATGAATTGAGCGTTTGGAGGTGCTTTGTCTAAATGTGAACAAGTGTGAATGAGATTCAAGAGCTATGGTGGATAAATAATGACAAATAAGTCAAAGATCTATTTTCTGGAGTTCTTTGCCCTGTGACCTTGACGTATCTGGTGACTGTATGCCTTCATTGTATCGTAAAGAGCAACTTCGACTTTCTGCTAAACCCTTCCTTTTGTTTTTATTTTTTCAACGGAAGTAATACGGATTTGGTACAACCTGAGGGTGAGTAAATGATTACAGACTTTTTATTTTTGGGTTATCTATCAGTAAAAGTTTAACATAAGCTGTATTGTTTAATGTATTTGTGTGCATTCTGCTAGTGTTGATGTTCAGTACCGCTGCTGTGTTGAATAAAGATAAGGATGAATCGTTAATAGACACGTTCACCAGAGAACTCAGCACAGGTTGAGCCACAGTACTTCAGTGCAAGAACTCATGGGAAATACAGTGTTTTCTCTCCATGGACTCCAGAGAGGGACAGATATTAACCACATTAATTACATTAGGACTGAAGTCAGAACTGTATTGCTTTTGTTTTGAAAGTGAGCGTGAGATACACATCGTGCATGATAATAAAACTATAAAGCTGAGGGGTTTTTTTTGTCTTTTCTTCAGCACATACTTATCGAGGTGTGCAGCAAATTACCCTTACTGATTAAACAATATTTCTCACTGATGTGTAAAACAAAGCATGGCTTATCAGACTGCCACTAAACCTTAAAAGTCGTCTTTTAATGTCTAAAATAATACTGACTGTTCAATTAGGCCTGCATTAACATTCTGCCTAATGTTAAATTAATCCACAAAAATATCTGCACATTTTAATTTATAGTTTAATAATTGATATATTGGTTTTAACCAGGCTAGGGATTTCATGTTTTTAGGGGAAATTCCATAGACATAATGCTTTTTATATTCCACAGTATATTTTATCCCCTAAACCATCACAAAAAAGCATTTTTAAAAAACAAAACACTAAGATTTATAAGCTCTTTTCCTCATGGGGGCCCACAAATGACCCCAGAACTGAGCTTAATTTTGTAGCGCAAGTATAAAACATCTGTTACCATCTCTGAAAAGAACCACAAGTAGTGCAGTTCATTATTTAAACAGACATGTGACAGACAAAAAACACCAATGTTCCATACAGGGCACACAAAATACAAACCTTAAAAATGAATGTTCAGACTGCAGGAACAGAACACTTCTTTCTTAACATTAATAAATTTTGTTTATATAGCCCAATAACACTAATCACCATCCAAACAACATCCATCTGGTTTGGATGAGCAGCTCATTTCTAAAGTTGTATTATAAAATTTTAAATTATTACACTCTAAAAAAAAATGCAGGTATGTTTCAACCCATGTTTGGGTCAAATATGGACAGACCCAACCCAAACCCAAATAAAAAAATTAAACCAACGATTGGGTTTGTCCATATTTAACCCAACCATGAGTTGAAACAATCCCGCATTTTTAGAGTGTTTGATCAAAATCTGTTACTGTAATTTTTGTCTGGAAGTCCTTAGATACAGCTTTGGATGCTATTAGCTTAGCGAACCCCATACAGTTCCGGTTGCAGAGCCCCCGCAACAGGGCAGCTGGGTGACTGTGAGATGGCATAGTCACGGGACAAAAGTGCCCTATTTTTGGCACTTCTATAGTACTGAATGTGACAATATAGACACCATAGTAAAATGTTTGCAGCGAGCCAGAGTGGCTGACATCAAAGCAAATTGACAATTGCTGGCTAAGATTATTATTCACATCGTCACTAATGATGTTCGACTTTGCAAGTCAGAGATCACTAAAAATAACAATAAAGAGGTGTTTGATCTCACAAATATGATAAATAATAATAATAATTCATTACATTTATATAGCGCTTTTCTAGGCACTCAAAGCGCTTCACATGGAAGGGGGGATCTCCTCAACCACCACCAATGTGCAGCATCCACTTGGATGATGCGACGGCAGCCATAGTGCGCCAGAACGCTCACCACACACCAGCTTACTGGTGGAGAGGAGACAGTGATGAAGCCAATCAGTGTATACATGTGTGTATATATATATATGGGGATGATTAGGAGGCCATGATGGACAGAGGCCACTGGGCAAATTTGGCCAGGATACTGGGGTTACACCCCTACTCTTTCGAAAGACATCCTGGGATTTTTAATGACCACAGAGAGTCAGGACCTCGGTTTAACGTCTCATCCGAAGGACGGTGCTCTTTGACAGTGTAGTGTCCCCATCACTACACTGGGGCGTTAGGACCCACACAGACCACAGGGTGAGCGCCCCCTGCTGGCCTCACTAACACCTCTTCCAGCAGCAACCTGGTTTTCTCAGCAGGTCTCCCATCCAGGTACTAACCAGGCTCAGCCCTGCTTAGCTTCAGTGGGCAACCAGTCTTGGGCTACAGGGTGATATGGCTGCTGTTCAATAATGCTGACCATGATGTGAGACACTATAATTTTCTCTGGACCCCTTCCTTTTCAGCGGAGTGATGAGATAATTAATAGACTGTCCTCACTCAATGGCTGGCTGTCCGCAGAATAATATAGGTTTTATAGACAATTGTTCAAGTTTTTGGGGAAGATCTGACCTTTTGAAAAGAGATGGTATTCATCCCTCCTGGGATGGTGCCGCTCTTCTCTCTAGTAATATGGCACATAGTCTCATAACTCAAATGTGACAAACTGGGGCTCAGGTCAGAAGGCAGACAGACTGGCTAAACCGACCGTCTGCTAGCTGTCTCACGTCACAGAAGTCAGATAAATCCCATCACATAGAGACTCTTTCACTTAGATGTCATCATATAGAGACTGTGTCTGTTCCCCGAATTAGAAAATACAAAAAACTCCCTAACCAATTAAATGGTAATAATTGAATTGATGTGCAACCCCCCCTATATACTATATATATAGTTTACTATATTATCATAATGGCCCCATGCCCATTGCTCATGTGGATTTCGTGTAGGATTGCACTTGCCACTAAGTGGGTCCCAACTGGGCAACATGCGCAATATCTATCTCGGTCTAAGCTTTAACCCAGGCAGCATTATTTTGTATACGGGACCCATGTGGATTTGAAATGGGCTGAAAAATGAGCCCTATATGGGATTTTCCGTGGGTTCCATAATGGCTACATGCCAATTGCCCACATGGATTTCATGCAGGATGGCACTTGCCAACAGGTGGGCCCCAACTGGGCAACATGCGCAAGACTCATCTTGGCCCCAGATTTAGGTTTTATGTGGGTACTACAAGATTACTACATGGGCTGAAATATGGGTTGTAAGTAGGTTTGTCCACGGGTTCCATGTTGGCCCCATGCAACATACAAATGTGGGTTTCATGCAGGATTTAACTGGGCTTTTGGTGGGGACCAATTAGGGATCATATGCAGAACCCCTCTGGGTTCCAATTAAATATGGGTTGTAAGTGGGTTTATCCACGGGTCCATGTTGGTCCCATGTCAATTGCCCATGTGGGTTTTATTTGAGATTAAATTGGACATTAGGTGAGGCCCAACTAGGAAACATATGCAAAACTGATAAATCTGGATCCCATCTTCAAAGTCTATGTGGGGACTACATGGGATCAAATCCGGGTTGCAAGTGGGATTGTCCATGTTTTCCTTGAAGGCAAAATATGTACGATTTTTTCACCACAAGAGGGCGCAGTTTCCAACAATAACAAAGGCATAGGTTTATGACGCAGTGATGAGCTGAATGATGGGACTTGCTGTCAAGCTGATGGATCTAATAATGTTTATGGATGAGTGCAAATATTCATGTTTTTTAATATTACAGTGGTATAAAGCAGGTCGCGAATGTTAAAGAGACAGATATCACACACGAGTCCCGCGGATATAAAGGAATAAGGACATTTAATTCTACCGAACTACCCGCAAGTGCTGGATTACTCACACAGTTCAGTTTACTAGACGAATTAAACTTGTGAGGTAACGCAGCGCTGCTTCACTTGGTCTAACATTACACTATCACACTAAACGGCATTTAAATGTGTGTTGAAAGTTATAATGTTATACTATACGATATACAATATGTTATACTATATGTTAGTTCGTTTGCTATACGAAACTAGCAGTAAGCTAGATCAACATTAGAATAACATACTGACCATATTCTAACATTTCATCATGTTGAGCTAACATTATATAACATTGATTTGTTTTATGTACATTTGCTCACCTGTCTAATAAAGCTGTCAAGTCGTGACTCGTGAAGCTCTGTCAAGTCAAAGTTAGTCGCCGAGGTGGAGCTCTCGGCATCTCAAAAACGCCACGCTGATATTGATCCTCATTTTAGTTCTCCTTGTTTGTCCCAAAGTCTGCTTGCCATGGTCTAAGTTTGAAAGAAACAAGAACTGTGTGCCGCTAAACGTTACGCACTACGCAGTTGTCCACGTCTGTCGCCATGGTTACGTCATGGCTATGGCAGTATGAACGGAAACCGAGGATAGCGCGGATATTGCGGATATTGTGTTATTGACAGGCGACATTTTTTTTCCAGGACGGCCACTTGTTTAAAATTGGAATTTCTCTGAAATAAAAAAAATCTTTGGAGACTTTTGGGATATTGTAAGTACACAACTGCAGGAAATGTATCACACTGTGCAAGTGATTTTTGGATATTTTATTACAAAATTCTTACATATTGTACCTTTAATGCAGCCAGTAAACTACCCACATGGATTTAAAGCACGATTACATTGGGTGTTAGGACAGGCCCAACTAGAAAATATGTTTATATGGCCCATCTGAAAAAAACAAAATTGGTTTCAATTTCAGCGGTCCAGTCTAACTGCAGGTTTTCATTCCAATCGAGTAGCAACACCACATAACTATTTTTTAAAGCAATACAGCACACACTGAGATTGAAATCTGTTCAATCGTTTTATTGAAACTACCCATCATTTCATGCTATATTCTGACATTTCCAGAGAAAATATTTAAAGAAGCAGATTTAAAGAGTATCTCTTCAAAATGACATACCTAATTGTTAAAATTAATTTAATTGTTGAAGTTAACATATTTTGAACCTGTATTTGAACCAAACTTTACTGAAAGCTTTGCACAAGAAATAAATTGGGGGCAGTTAGAAGCAGAAACAGCAATACACTTCTCAGCACTTCTTACACTTCAGACAGTCGTTTGTGCATTCTAGACACCCCCAGTCCTCCTCTGTCTCTTATCCTATGTGAACCATTTCGAGAGTTCCCTCTCAGCTTTTTGCCGGTTGATCTTTGCTATCAGTGAAGTCTTCTTAAGAGCCTCTGCAAAACAAATATATATATATATATATATATATATATATATATATATATATATATATATATATATATATATATATATATATATATATATATTTATATAAGAAAACATTACAAATAGCACGTTTGTGTTTGGTTAAAATTAAAACAACTTTTACTCAGGATAAGAAACAAACAAACAAACAAAAAAAATCAATTAGAATGGTCAAGATATTGGAATGTCACTGAAAGGGCATTAGGGAAATTAATAGCGAATTTACTGTTTATTTAATCAGACAATTCTGATTTCATTTTGTAATGATAAAATCAGTTTATAATGTATGCATATGCAATGTTTTTTAAAGCATCACTTCATCCATTGATATAAGATATGATTAAACATAAAATAATTATAATAATTTTGTCTCAAGACATTTTTATAATTTTACTATTAGGTTGTTTCTCATGTTCAGATGATCTGACTTGGATAGAATGGACTGACAAAATAATGTGTTATAACGTTTTTTTTTTATTGCTTTTTAAATTGTGGGACACCATTGACTTCCACAGTATGAAAAACATATTTGTAAGTCAATGGTGCCCCACAACTGTTTGGTTACAAACATTCTTTAAAATATCCTCCTTTGTGTTCAGCAGAACAAAAACATTTACACAGTTTTGGAACAACTTGAGGATGAGCAAATTATGACGGAATTAAAATTTTTGTTTTTGTGAACTATCCCTTTAAGAGTCAGAGTTTTAATAATTTAAGTTAATGCATGATTCTGGATAAATTGAGATTCCTGATTTTGTAGTTTCAAACAGACATCACGATTCTGAACAGACAACTTAACAAAATAAAATATAATTTACTAGAGGTTCTGACAAAATGTTAATTGCTGCAGTCTATATACAATGTTTAATCTTGAATACATTTTTTAAAAAATATTTTGAATGAATTATACATAAATACTTGTTTCATTACTGGATGAATCAGCGTTTTTTGAACGAATCTCTGGAATGAATGATTCAATGACAAATCCAGTTGTTTAACCGTCACTTGTCGCCACCTACGGGGGTAACAGTGTTAGTGAGACAATCTTTATTTGAAGTGTCAAGTTTGTTTCATAAGATGATTTGCTCTATTTTGATCGCTTCCGTAGACATTAGTCTTTACATCCAAACTAAATTTATCTCGGTTCTTCTGTGATCATTTGAATTATTCTAACACAGAAAAAACAATACAGAGTGGTTGAAAAACGTTGACGCTGTTACCCAAACATGACAACTGCTATCTCTGGATCAGTAGGTGCGTTTACATGGAGAATTGTATTCTGAAAATAATCGAAATAAAAATGCTCAATTGGTTAAAACTTCAATCGGTTTGCGAGGTGGGATAAACCTTTTCTAATCCTTTATATAGGACATGTAAAAACTTGATCCGGTTGAAAACTGAAACTAGAAATGTTCTGCGCATGTGTAATGATGTAGAAATGGCTTAACGACACATAATGCACGGAGCAAGCTGATGTTGTCGTAATATTATATAAATAGTATATTCAATCTAAAATTCTCTTTCCACTCATCATCTGTGAAGTGTTGCGGGACAACGTTGTCCCATCCTGTCTGCAGACACAATGTTTTAAGCTCAGGAAGGGATGTTTTTACTGCTTGATTAATATAAGCAGCACAAACCTTTGTGTGCTTATCTCGAAAAAGATTATTAAATATTAATATTAAGAAATTCATATTAAATTTGCTTTTTAACACAAAGAAAAGGAGGATGGTTACACGAGGGCAAGGATTTCAGATATTGCCATCTTTGTGGAGACATTTGTCCCCATGACAGGTTCAGTGTTGGGGAAAGTTACTTCATTACAATATTTCATTACTTTTAAAAAAAAGTAATTGCATTAGATACTTTGTATAGAAATGATTGTGTTACGTTACTTTTCTGTTACTTTTTCTCACCAGGGCTGGGCTTGATTGTTTCTTTTTTTAATAACAAAAAAAAAAAAGTTATATTTTTGGCAAATATAAAGGCCTTTTCACACCCAAATGCAAATTCACATCTGCACACATCTCAAACAAACCTGTCAGCTGTTCTGGATTGCAGAAGAATAGGACACAGGAAAGGGCAGTCCAACACTTTAGCAATGAAAACAAAACAAAAAAACAAATGTGATGTTTATCTAAAGTCCTTTTTGCTTGTGAATCTGATCATCGAAAGGTCAGTAGCAAATGCATTGGTTAATAAAGTGAGATTAAATACCTATACTTTAGTCTAGATCTACAATAAGCATCATGTTCACACACAGCGCACACAACGCCTCTGCACTTGCCCACGATTCCTCTCCACACGAGGACAGGAGAGCTGGCAGTCGATGCACACGACAACAAAGTAACTTGCGCTATTAATTTAAAAAAGTAACTATTTATTAACTAAATATTAGGAATTTAACTATGTATAATATTTTATAGTAAATTTAAAAGTAATGCTTTACTTTACTAGTTGAAAAAAGTAATCTGATTACGTAACCCCAAAATACATTTTCAAATAAGATGTAGAGATACTGCTAGTCAATGAAATAATACAATTAAATTAAGCAGTGAATAAAATCATTGTTGGTAAAGCTGTGAAAATGTCAGTAATGAGAGTTCCTAGTCTTGAGAGTATCTAATTTTGGAGTATTATACAAATAAAACCTGCTTAACTCTAAATCATTTTTATACGGAAATTAAAATGTATAGCATTAATATCTCCATGAAATTTCACAATCAAAGTGCAATGTGGAGCCGTACATCACAGGTCTGAAACTTTCATAGAGATTATTTATTAAACTGATACATGACTGTAAATTAAAAATGAATTTGTGAAATATGGACATGTTGCATTCAAGGTTCGTTATATAATATGTTGTTGAAATTAGCATCATATTGATTTGTATCCTTAATGCAAGATGAAACAGAACGAAACAGAATGAAATGTATATCAGCGGAAGGCTAACATTAAAACGACAGAGAATTACAGTCCAATTTGAAGAAAAAGAAATATTTGCATCATGAAAATTGAGTCCCGTATATACACTTCCCAGAATATATTGGTCAAAACCAAACAAACATATCTCTTCTTCTCTGTACTCAGCTGGGTAATGGAGCAGATCCTACTCTCTGACGTGATTTTGCGATGATTCCTCCTGTTTTGTAAGGCCAGTCAACATTTTGTGACTTTCTCCAGCTGCATCCGAATGAAAATTCATTCTCCAGCGCCGAATCCTTTGAATCTCGCCTCTTTATGTTTCTTTAAGGCTCGATAGGGGATTCAGGGTTAGCCACAAGCATCTTTGAAAAGTGCTGTGGTGGGGGTGTGCTGCTAAATATAAAACTGCATATTCACACAGTCCACTGAGCAAAAAGAGCTCATTACAGCACACAAAACAATAGGAGCTCTGTGGTTTGGGTGAGCGTTGTCTGAAGGTAAAAAAGACAGAGAGAAAATGAAAAGCAGGCACAACTCAGTTCATATTTGAAGTGACAGTCGGATAAAGGAACTCGTACTATAAGAACTGAAAGTGCAGCCGTCACAGAGTGTTTCATAGTATACTTAAAAAAACACCCAGAACAGGCCTAAGCCCAACGCTGCAGAATTTGGAAATTAAAGGGGTCCTATAATGCCCTTATCACAAGATGTAAAATAAAAGTTTTAGCTCAAAATAGCACAGATATTTATTTTAGCTTGTTAAAATTGTCACTTTTTGAGAGTGAGCAAAAGCGTGCCGTTTTTGTGAGTGTCCCTTTAAATGCAAATGAGCTGCTGCTCAGAGGGCGGAGCTTCAAGAGCTGGTGTTAGAAGCTCAGATTACCTCATGCAGACACACACTGAGAATTTAAAACTTTTAGCCTTTTATGTTCAAACCAGAGTCGGACAAAGATGGAGAGACTCCAGGAGAAGTGACCACATGTAGAATGCAACAGGACGTTTCTGAATGGTTTGTTGATGAATGTATGGAGCTGATGTGGAGGTAACTATCTTCCAGTCATTGATTAGCATATTCTGTCATGATAATCTATAAATCGCGTTCCCGGGGGCGGGGTTTATGTATATTTTATGGTTAGTGGTGTCATTGTAGTCCCTACCTGCCGTTTGCTGTAGTCCTTAAAAAAGCGATATCTGTAAAAGAAAATATCTCCCGTTGCTTTGAACGTCGTAACTTTGCAGATGTTGTTTATGCTCAAGCAGCAACATTACACACCAGCTAAAGTTAGAAAAGTGAAATCATAATCAACCACCCCTTTAAGCGACCAACAATACATCCTGTTGCTCGTCGCTTGTCATAGTTGTGGCTGGATAGCTCAGAAACAATACCGTTGGAATCACTTTCAGAACTAATTTTTAACCAGCTGATGAATGATAAAAACATGGACGGCCCTTCAGAATCTATCTCGCTTTAAAGGGTCATGAAACCCCCGTTCAGCACCAGTTCTCTCACCGCGGTTTTAAAAAAAATGTAGTCTAATGTCTTATTGTTGTTGGGGACTGTTGATGTACATTGTTGGTGTACTTTTGATGTCTGTCTTTTAGGTCATTTATGTCTGAGCGAGCTGGGCGAGCTGTGGAGTGGACGGGGCAAACGGGAGATCCACAACACAGAAACGGCTTCTGATTCAGTTTTATTGTGCTCTCATTGTTAAAAGCATCAAAGCTTCCCACAAACATAATACTGTGAATAAATTCACAGTAAATTACACAAAAACATAGGGTAACATGCTGTAAGATGGCCCCCCTCTCCCCATCTTAATTTTCTCTCCTGACCAAAGATGAGGCAAAATCTCATCTCAGCACTTTTGATGAATGGCTACGCTATTTTTAATTTTGTCATTTCATCTGAATATTAACATTCGTGAGATTAAGTCAGCCGAATTGCGTTTAATTGGTCTAATTTTGTGTCTCTGGAAAATAGTGATCTATGACATTGCATTATGTTAAAAATCTGAGTTTTTTGTATCTGTTTGTTAATGAGGGATTTGTGGTTATGTTTTTAGATTTGTTGAGTAAAAGTTATTGTTTTTATTTTGAAGTAAAAAGATCAAATTAGACCCTTGGGGTACGATAAAAAAAGGTTCCAGTGCCTGAAATTTAAAAATCATTTCATCCAGAAATCTGTATTTAACCTCAGAACGATCTCAAGGTAAAAAGAGGTGCTAAAGTCTGATTTTGTGGTGGCTGTGCTTTAAAATTAAATTATTATAACCTTGATTCAAGTGATGAAGGGTTTTGAAAGTCTGACAGTAATCGGTGTTAAGTTTTACTGTAAGGTTAACCCTGCAGTTTAAATATTTGAAAATGATTTACAGTTGAAAATAGTTGTTAGACATTAAAAAAAATGGGATCAAATGTAACCAGTTACATTACTTTAATAAAGTAATTGAAATAGTTACACTACTTATTACATTTTAAATAGGGACACTTATAGTCTGTAACCTATTACATTTCCAAAGTAACCTTCTCAACACTGTACATAACACAGATCCGTGCGGCACTCCACCATTTACTGGCGTTATCTTATATTTTTCCCCATTTAAATAGACAAAATGGTAACGATATGTGCGATTCAAACCACCTTAATGCCTGTCCCTGAATACCAGTGTAATGTTGTAGTCGATCTAAGAGTATTTTATGATCTATAATGTCGAACGCAGCACTAAGATCAAGTAAAACTAGTATTGAAAGTCATTTGTAATTTTATTGATGGGGCCTGAATCCAGGCTGAACGTTTGCATAGTTATCATTGTTTTGCAGTAAGGAGCACAATTGAGTGGACACAACTTTTTATAGTATTTCAAACATAAATGGAAGATTTCAAATTAGTCTGTAATTTGCTAATTCATTTGGATCTAGTTGTTTTTTATTTATATATAATAAGACGCCAGCTTGATATGTGACTGAATGACTGATTAAGTAGTATGGAGTTAATTTGATTACAATCGATTGACAGCTCCATTTTTTTATTGTTTTACTTCTTATTAGGGATGTCAATTTACATAAATTCCCATAATCGATCATTCAATTAACAATCAATTACTCGATTAATTAACAAGTTAACAAGCGCTTTTAAATTTGCTGACATTTTAGAAGTGCTCTATTTTCATAGCGTGACGAATAACTCCTTTATATCTGAAAATAAATCTGTATAATCATCGTACATAACAGACTTCTTCTCTTCTACTAGTTCTCAACTAGTAGAATACAACAAGCACCTTTATTTCAATAAGATATGCTCTGCAGATGAACGTGTCAACGGTATAACACATGATGCTTTTGCGCCACGTTTTTATTTGTAACTTTTGTAACCAAATATAGATGGCATATCTTAATTTAGAGCAGGTAGTCTCGACTGAGCAAAATAACACACTGCGAAGATCATGGAGTGACATGACATGCTGTTTGGCTAAAGCTATAGGACTTCCAGGATCCGGTCGCAATCTTGACGCAGTGTTTTCCAACCTCACGTGAAAGTTCAACCAATGGAAACTGGATCTCGGGTGTGTGTGGGTATAGTGTGTGTAGGCACGATGTGTAGAGACCAATCAGGCACTTGCATTGGTCTGATTACTCAGCGTGTGTTTCCCAAAAGCATCGTTAGCCAACTATAGTCGCGAGTTCTGTCATTATCAGCATAATTCAATAAGTCAGTGTTTCCCGAAACCATACATGTAGTTCTAACGAACATTCGCGGACAGCATTGCAGAGTTGTGTGTTTGAAACGACAGCTTTCGACCTGTGGTGCAATCTTTCGACCAGCTGACATTCAGTGCAATCTGTGTTTTTTTATTAGAATACATACAAATGTCATTTACATCTTTTAGTTTGTCAAGAGATTTAAAGCCCCGTTTTTGAAGAGTGCGCGTGTGTGTACTTGCTCTAGTGCGTAAGAACGAGCTTATGATTGAATAAAGCAAAATAACTGAGAAAAATGAGAAACTGTCCTCAGATGCCATGTCTGTAATTTATATCAAAACATCTAGCATTAATTCGATCTCAAACAGATTCATTAAAAGTAGTTTTTACTCCGCCACCGGCGTGACATCATTAACCAACGTGGTTTAACGACCCATTTGCATTTTTGGACCCTTGGTTAATTATGTTTTGAAATAAACGGCTAGCCTACCTAATCTATCGCATGGCTTGAAGACAGTATTACATTTCAAGAGACTATATAAGTACGGCGTGCTCGCTTGCATGTTCTGCGCATGAGCCGAACGCACCGCAAAACTACACACTCTAATCATGACCTTGCTTATCGACCAAAGTTTTATTGATTAAATTATTATTGAGAATTAATCAATCACAGATTTATCCTTAGCATCCCTACTTCTTATATTTAATTCATGTTTCTTATTGCTATCAAGTAAGCACTCCCTTAAGTAAGATTCTCATTAGCATTCAACTATTAGTGCCTGGGTAAGTAAACACTGAACTAAATCTGCAAATGTTATATGTGCAGCTGAAAATGAGAAGAAAAGGACAGAAATGTATTCCGACTGCCTCACCGAAACACCCACTCATGCCTTGGAGCACACAGCTCTCTCCTGCCTCTCTTTTGACAGCATCAAAAGGTTATTCAGAACATCTCTTCTCCAGCGAGTGCACACTTTCTGTCTGCAAGCTACACAAGGGCTCTTTTATTTACAATACACTCCTGCACCTCAAGGCCAGCGCTCACGCTGAATATCCAGGCCACTCCATCCCGAACGCCGCACCTCAGAAAACACAAATAAACGCGGCACCTCCTCCCACACATCTCGCGGAGAACATCGGCGTGGACCTCCGCACCACTTCCCCAGGTGCTTTTAACTCCTGTAAGATGCAGATGTGAAAATCCCCGCTCGCATTATGCAGACGCTCTGTGAACTTCTCTCGAAAACATTCTCTTGTGTCCGCTGGAACAATCTCCATCTTGATTGCGCCAGTCAGGGCACTCACAGCATGAAGGGTGAGGAATTGATTAAAAGCTCATTATTGTTTGCTTTAATCGGGAGCCGTGGCAGATCCGAACCCGTGCAGATAACAGGGTTGCTGTTGGCGACGAATGTGAAGATAATCGTGTGATCGGAGTATTCTGGGACAGAAAGGACTGAGTTTGTTTATTCCTCATTTATAAAGCATTAATATACATTAATAAGCAGTTTATAAATACAGCTAAAAATACTTTATTCTTGATTTATAAGCATATCTATGATGTGTTTAATAGTTGTATTTTCATAAGTTAGAAATGATAAATTGAACATTAAGTATTTACAAACCAGTTATTTAGGAGTTTTCATTGGTTCATAAGATTGATAAGAAGTGCAAGTAAATGATTCAGTGTACATTTATACATATTATTTAGACATTTAGTAATAGTTACTAAGTGTTTTAATAAATGCTTTGTTTACATGTATTCGTACTGTAATTCCTGAGTAATTCAGGCAGTTATAAAACATTCAGTAGTTGTCAGTTCATTCTTTTTGTGAGCATCTAAAGTGAGGACGATTTATGCCTCGGAAAGCTTTTACAAAAGATATTTAAAGGCTCAGTTATCTTCTAAACAGAAGAAGGAAACAAACACAACACAGAGTGATACAGAACATAGAAATATTTATTTCAAGATGCAAAAAAATGAAACTGTACGACTGGTGACTTGATACAAAATGAAAAATAAACCTCTTCAATGTCATAGAAAATAAGAATCCCTCCAGAAAACATAACTGTGCAGTATTATGAAATCAAGGCTCTGCAATCTGATATAAAAATACATTTCTGTGATGTGTAAACATTGCTGAATAACAATTTACCATTGCCAAAACTGGATTACAGGTGTTCCACAATACAATTGTTTCATATATATAAAACAAGAATAATATAATAAAATATTTCAAACTGTCAAAGCTACCTCAGTGCTAACTTTAAAACATGTGAGAACAGCAGTGCAGAAGATAACTGGGCCTTGAAATCTCCTTTGTAAAAGCTTTAAGAGGTATAAATAGTCACAAATAGTTAACTGACAACTATGTTTTATAACTACCTGAATAAATCATGAATTGCAGTAAGGAAACATGTTAATAAAGCATTTATTGACACACAGAGTAACTATTAACTATTACTATAATAACTTGTTTATTAATCATTCACTTGCATTTTCTAAATCATTTTTTGAACCACTGAAAACTCCTATTTACTAATGCTTAACTAATGATTCATTGCTTGCAGTTATTATAAAGCGTTACCGGAATTATTCATATTATCTCATAATTTGGCAGCAGGTTTATTAGGCTGCTGTCACTTTAAGACCTGACGCACAGATCCATTATACTGATACACATGCGTTTTCTTTCTCAACTGTTTACGTTCACTTAAAACAGAACGGACTGTGTTTACGTGAATACTCGCCAAAACCAGCGTTTTGATATTATGTTGTGTGTATTTGACTGTTTAAGTGCAATAAGCAGCGAAAAATAACTCAAGATGGCTTTATGAGCCGTACTTTGGGTGCGAGCATAAAATCTGCAGGAATGTGTAAAATTATGCTCAATATGCGCAATCTCACCTCAAAAATCAATCCCTGTAACAGCAACAATATTCATCCGGAGCAAATGAATAGAGTGAGTGGGTTTGTGTGTGTTGTGTCAATTCGTGATTATAATGTGTACTGAGCACTCTAAGCCTATATTCAGGTCACTCCCAGAACACTCCCAAACTGCAGGGGGCAACCATGCAACAAAAGTTGGTAGAACCAACTTTTGGGAAGTGCTCTTGGGACCATGGCCCTGTCCCAATACCCACACTGCACCCTAAGGTCTTCCTCGAAGTGGAAACTTGTTGAAAGTGCACTTAGCGGAGTAAGTGCGCAAGGGCCCGAAGCTGTGAAGAGCAGAATTGGGACAGTTTTGCACAAGTCACTATCTACGTCACTTCTGTTGTGATCAGGGGAGCAAACACCGTTCATTTGGCTAATGCGCGTGCTGCTTATAATAGCTGTAACATGACACAATCCTTTGAATGAAAAAATTTATATATTTTTTTACTCTTAGCTACCAACCTTTCTGTTAATGTTATTAATATTAAAACAGTTTTTGGCTAAGATAAATTGTGATAAGATAAATTGTGATTGGGGTTTACCTGAGCTTATACTGCCTTACCGTATTCACAGCGATTCGAAATGCAATTTTAATTGTGTTATTATGGAAATTGATATGTGAAATTCTTCCCATCCCATATATGAAAAAATACATGACATGTTGGTGATATATTATATATAGGCAGGCTGTATATTAAAATAGTCTAATAATAGGCTATATGAAATAAAATGACACAACCCTGTCTCTTGATCAATTTTACAGTTTTATTGATCAATAATAGCCATTATTAAAGTATAAGTAGCCTAAAAAGTATAAGAAGCTATATAAGTCAAGAAATAAAGCAAGTTAAAAGATTCAGTCAAACATAAGTCAACAGGCTAACGTTACAACGTTACAGTTAAATCGCCTAAATATATAAAGTTATGAAACTTCACTTTGCCCTCAGCCAAAACGATTTGCCAGGGAACAAATCATAGATTAATGAGACCAAAGATCGCCCGTTAGATATACACAAGCCGATTTATAGCTCATGTTTAACCACTAGACACAGAGTCCGCGGGAAACGTCAGAATGACTAGCCGAGGTAAGGCTGTTCCAGGCGGGGTACATGAGCGCTGAGCGACCGGAACTCCTGGAACTCCGAAAACGTCAGATACAATTTTTAAATAGGCGCTATCTTTATAAATAAACCACAGATTTGAGCTTTAAACAACTATATTCTCGACTGACTGAAAACTCTTAAAACGACATTTCGTGACACAATAACACTAATATTTTTAAATTTCGCGGCCTTAAAAAACACTTCAACACACCGGCTTCCTTTATCGTCGGAGTTTCCGCTCCCGAACAGCACCATAGCAACCGTTCTCCCCCATTGGTTAGCTGTTCGAAACGTCACAACACTACAAGGATTCTGGGTAATATCCCATAGCAAAGTGAGGTCTGATGCGCACTTGCGAAAGGGGTGCATTAAGTGCCTTATGATCACTCCTGGAGAACACTATTAGAGGATCGGGACACCCTACGGTCTTGCACACCTTAGCGAGAACGCGCATTGAGGGGCACAAGGGCGCAAGTGCGGATATTGGGACAGGGCCCATATTTGCCTGCCCACAGGAAGTGCATGGCATTGAAATGTTTGTGAAGAGCTCAGTTGTCTCACTCTCTCTCACTTGTTCCTGGGAAAAACTACTATGACCACAGCTCCTGATCATCTCAAAGACGCAACTGGTAGGACAGTAGAAGATTAAAATGTGTTTGAATGTGTTGAGTTCAGGCTTCTCTATGTTCATATGTTTGCTTTTGCTTGGTTGTAACATACAATTTAAATTAAATAAGGAAGACTTTATTATTGTAACGCTACTGTAAGCATTTGTATAAGTTTAATTACGGGATTGGTATTTTTATAATTAGAGATCCTAGGTTGATCTGAATGACTTTGTTTGGTAAGAGGATTCAGTAGCATTTATTTATTATTACTTTGAGAAAGTTGTATTGTGATTTATTTGTAACTAATTCATGCTTTTGGTTTGTGTATTTTAAAGGTTATCAACCTACTCTGTCTCATCCCTAATCTATCAAACCATCTTGAAGAAATAAAAAAAAATCATAAAGTGAACAGATTTGAGTTGTCCTTTGCGTTCATCAGAGATAAAGCAGTTTTCAAGTTTGGGCAGAGCTGTGGTCAGTTAAAAAACACACACAACTTGACAGTGTGTGAGAGAGACAGAGAGAGAGAGAGAGAGAGAGAGAGAGAGAGAGAGAGAGAGAGAGAGAGAGAGAGAGAGAGAGAGAGAGAGAGAGAGAGAGAGAGAGAGAGAGAGACAGAGAGAGAGAGAGAGAGAGAGAGAGAGAGAGAGAAGAGAGAGAGAGAGAGAGACAGAGAGAGAGAGAGAGAGAGAGAGAGAGAGAGAGAGAAGCTGGTCTCCTGTATATATTCTGCGGGAAACAGATATTTTAGTATCGATATGTATCGAAAAATCTATATTTTTGACATCACTACATTGCACTTAGTTTATTATTTCAGATGCTTTTTTAAAAGACTACAATTGAAAATATTATAAAGTTCAACCCCCTCCAAAGTGTCTAGTAGGAGTGACTGCATGCACTGCTGAAGTTCAAATATAGTATAGTTTAAATGTAAGGTTAGGATTTTTTTTATATATATTTGGAAAGCAACTAAAATATCAAAATAAATGAGAAGACTAAGGACATTCAAACAAGATATCTTCGATAAGGTTGGTGTATCCCATTGTAAAGTAACATTTTACAGTACAGTAACTTAAAAACTACTTGTGTGCTAAAGAATTTGCACATTGTAGATTTTATTGATTGAATACAAAACAATTAGTGGTACATTTCTGTCATTTCACCGCTTGCAGCCGCTCTCATCCACGGCACCTTCACCGCACGGGAATGCGAGGTGCGTGATCGCCCGACAATTGAACCTGTGTTCATATGTGACCGCTCGGGGATATGAAAGGTGCAGGACCACACTCTCAGCGTAATTGGCCGAGCTTGACGACGACTGAACAGGCTGGGATCACGTATCGACGTTATTCCGAGAGATAAATTGCAACTCTGTTACAAATGTTACTCGGGTCAGGCCACCTGCTCAAGTGTCAATAAGACCTCTCATCCAGCGTCGGCAGTGAGATATCACCTCTCAAAACGACACTGTTCCCCTCTCATGACTGTTATGGCTGGACATTTGTCAGTGGACCCTTCCCGTCTCTTTATACACTCACATATTAGAGGCTGCTTAACTCAGCACACAAGCTGAAAAATTAACCTTGCCCTTTGGCCAAAGGCTTGTTTGTGATTTTATTAGTCACAAACTCGAGCACAGAGGTGACTGGATGATAGATGCACATGTTAAATACAAGCCCAGCTCTTTTTTGATACACCAACAGCAGCAGAATTGTTGCACGGTTAGTGTGCAAAACAATATACATTTGTATTGGATTCTATAATGCTTTGAAAAGGGTTGTCTAGAATTGTACCATGTATTTTGTAATTATGAAAATGTTCACTGAAAGCAAAGCTGGCAGTGAGATGGTGGCATTGTGTGCAATGTGTGTCCCTATGACTTACTATGGCTGAGTTACTGAATTTAGTTGCTAGATCAATTAGTGTAATGCAAAAAAAGAAAAATCAGAAATAGGTCAAAAATATGCATGTAACCAGCCATATTTTATTTGAATAAATTAGAAATAATATATATATATATATATATATATATATATATATATATATATATATATATTTATTAATAATTATTAAATAAAAAATGTATGTATAACAGATAATTACACATTTTTTTTTGTTGAGAAAATTAAATTCAACCCTGTTAAAAGAAAATCTATTTAAAAGGGGCACAAATGTCAGCATTTTGTCATAAATTATACAGTAAATAGTACCATGGTAAAATGTAAAACATTTTACAATTCCATTTGATCAAATATTTGCTTGGGAACCTTGCGTTTTGGGGAGCTTTGAGTGTCTCAAGAATGATCATGAACTTTAGATTTTTCCAAAATTCAGGTGGCCTCATTTCCAGTCCTGTCCAGAAACTCAGAACATCCAGCATTTGTCCTACTTCCAATGCCGAGGATCTTCTCCACACTTTAATTCAACAGCAGGCGACCGCACATCTCTCCGGGTTCTGCCAGTCATTGCATTAACCCGAGAGTAAAGAATTTACAAGTGTCGGGGACATTAGGAACATCATGGCCTAGATCGCGTCCCCTGCCATCATAGGCATCCTTGTGTCAAACGCTCACAGTCATTACTGCTGAATATGCACAAGTCCAGCTCTAAACAAACCTGCTGACTGCAGAGATCTGTGTGCAGTGCCAGATGGACCCTGAAAGCACCTGAGTGTCAAAGTACTCGGATATCTTTGACCAGCAATTTCATTAGGACAGTGTGAACACTGGGATTACAACTCAAAGCTGCTTAATGTCGCTGCATTGATTTTCAAATGTTTGCAACAGATTTAAGGTCGTCAAAATGTGTAGAGTAGAAGAAAGGAGACCACAAATGCAAACTGAGGCCTTGTCCACGCTAATACGCTTTAGTTTGAAAACTTGTATTTTTCTCTCCGTTTTTTTGAATTTAGCGTTTTCAGGCGTTTTCCAAAAGTTTCTCATCCGCACTGAAACGTCAGGAAATGCATGAAAATGCTAGTGTGGACCGTTTTCAAATGTATCCGGATTAATGTAGACGTATAGACCACAGGCGCAAACATCCAGAGCTCACCTACACTGAAAAAAATTTGGAGTAGGATTTACTTGAAAAAAGCTTGGCCACTTTTTCCACTCAGAAAATGCTAGTAAATTTACAAAGATTTGCCAAGTAAAAACCTAAACATATTTATCAGTATCTTTAATTAGAAATCTTTAAGTTAAAATTTACTTGGAATATGGAATTAAGTAAACTTTACTTAACCTAGTTAAGTGAAAGTAACAAAGAAAATAAGAAATTTAACTTGGCTAGTAAAAGGTTGATTAATATCAATTTAGTTGAAATTTCCTTTGCATTACATTTCACTCAAACAATTTCATTGATTTATACCAGTCATTTATAGTATGTGTTTTACTTTGAGTATCTAAGTAATTTACACTTCATCGTGGCAGATGTTAAGCATGATGTGAATGCAAAGACCTCAATACTTGGTAGACAATACACAATGACGGTAACATTTGATGGATCGTTTTTGAATGTGTCATTTTGAGCAGAAAATTTACTCGAAATGTCACAAAATGGCAAGTTACTAATCCTGACAACAAAAGCAATGATAAAACAGTGTAAAAACAGCTGGAAACCCGTGAAAAATGAACCTCATTAATTATTCAAGGTCCAGTGCATGATGGGAACCCCAGTATCAGAAAAGTTGAGTAATTTTTACTTCATTTTATTGAGTTGATATTTACGCTTTCATTTCTACTCACTTGAATTAAGTACTGATATGGAATTTACTTAGTTTTTTTTTTTAATTCTTGCCCGAACTAACTTTTTCTTGTAAATTACATTGGTTTTTTTTCAGTAGTATTTACCTTACCAAAAAATAATTTTTTACAGTGTATAACATTTTACAGCTGGAGTCCAGATTATTAAACCTGTGGTTTACTGCATCTGCTAATGTTGTTTGATGGACCTGCTCTAACAGAAACAGTTGTGTTTTTATTAACTAGCTCTCAGGGAATAGCAGACTCAGAGACAGAGAGTTAGTTGAACCCAAACAGGTATTTCAACGCATTCTCATCCTTTGGCGTCATATAGGTGACGCCTGACAAAACGTCGAAATACTACGCACATGGCACCCTTTAGCGTGAATATAACACGCGAAGTGATGGGTAGGTTTAGGTGTGTTGTAGGGTCTGCGTCTCATATTCACGCTAAAGGATGCCAGTCAACTTTATGACGCCTTGGGTTCGCGTGTTATATTCACGCTAAAGGGTGCCATGTGCGTAGTATTTCGACGTTTCGTCATATAGCGTCACCTATATGACGCCAAAGGATGAGAACGGGCTGGGTATTTCTTGGCACAACCGAAACGCAGGTGAGTAACTCAGAAGTCAGGTTGATGTGGAGCAGATGAACACTCAATAACTGAGTCTTCTCTTTCTTTACCCGGGTGAAGGAGTGTATTGGACGGCTGGAGAGTGGCGGAGGAACACACACATCTCTTAGTGGAGTGTGGTGAGGATCCTCTAGACTGAGTTAAACTGGAGATCGCTGGAGTCTCGCAAGGAGATTTCTCAGATAAGTAGAGCCAGTAAGGAGTGTGTTAACCACATTGAAGACCAGAACAAGAGCAACTGTGAGGTGTGTGTGCTCGTAACCTGGTGCAGATTGGACTTCTGATGGGAAACAGGAGGGATGCAGGGAAATGTAATATTTGACTAGATGACGGGACTGGAACAACTGGAACTGGATACTGGGAACAAATATATTGTTCATTGTTAAATAATGTTAACTAATTGTATAGTACCAGATTCTGCTGTATAGTTCCTTTCTTCTGCTGACTAAGGCTGCATTTATTTGATGAAAAATACAATGATATTGTGAAATATTTTTACAAATAATATGTTATATATTATTGTGTTTTCTTTTTAAAAACGTAATTTATTCCTGTGATCAAAGCTGTATTTTCAGCATCATTACTCCAGTCTTCAGTGTCACATGATCCTTCAGAAATCACTCTAATATGAGGATTTGCTGCTTAGTTATTATCAATCATAATTGGTGTTACATTTTTTTATAATAGTTCTTGTAAACAGTTTTTGCTGATTGATATTTTAATCATATTTCAATAAATACAAATATATTTATTGTAAACATTTTACCAGTAGTCTAAGACTGTTATGAAATTTAATATATAGTCATGCATGTATGAAACAGTCCCAAAAAAGGGAAATATTATTTCTTCTTATGCAACATAACGATTTCAAATAGTGTAGCATTTAACCACCCAAACCAACTTTTTTTTGCCCATTGTGGGGGTTCGAGCAATAATTAGGGGCTCAAACACAACCTCACTTACAAACCTGTCGGTCACCAGATTCATGCATTATCCACCAACAAGACAACTACAGCAACTATGTTAGAGCAAGTCTGTGCGTGGAGAAGTGGAGAAGAAATGACTAAACCTAGACATTGATCCAGGTAAATGGAGTGCTTGTGTGCATCAACATCAATACATCACATCAAGTCAGAATGTACAAGACAACAAATTTGTCTTTCCTGCAATGTGTGTAAGAACCACCTACTGCCTCAACAACAGATTCCAATTGAGTGGGTGAAGGTTTCCTGCATGAATATCTTATCTCATGTTTCATGTCTCAATGCATGTTTTTGGTTATACACAACATTACATTTCATGTTCTATATCCAACAATAATGCGTCATAATCTTTAAAGGTGCAACCATGATTACTCCTGTCGTCACAACTGTGTATTCAAGAAGAAACACAATGTATCGCAATATGCATTTTAAGGAAGTATGCGTACCTTTATAATGCATGTAATACACCAGAAAGCCATATGGATCCAGCAGCGATTGTTTGACTCCCATCAGCCCCTGGTACACAGATCATGGCCAGCTCTTCACGAAGGACAAACACTGGGCAGATGCATTCCTCTGTTTATTCTTTCTTTTCGAGAAGTTATAAGATGACAGCGGTAACCAAACCCACTGCTCCAGCGTTCACACAATACAAGCCGTCGTTTCTCGCATGACGAAAAGTGATTTATTGGTTCAATCACTCAAACCAAGCTTGCATGCATACAATGCATTCTTTACATCAGGAGCGCTCTCTATAAAAATGGGGCAATTCTTATATATATATATATATCCAGCATTTATTAACACATTATTCCTATAAATATTTTTTGTTCATCCAACCATAACAATCCATCTCTTCCACTCCTGTTTTTTTTGTTTTTGTCATTAAATACAACACATAGCCATTGTATCAAACCTTATCACACATAAGCTGTATTTATGTAAGAATCCAATATCATTAATTGCCATTGCGAGATGTATGCAGCTATTTTAGAGCTGTCGGTTGAATGCTGATTTGCTAATAGGTTTGGAGTAATGTGTGCCAATCAGACTGAAGGGACACACAGTGCAATTTCCAGTTGGCACTAAGACGCAAACTGCTATATATCTGACCATATTTAGGCCTTTATAATTACAAAGTTAGGTTATGCAAACAAGTTTGTCACTAGAGTCATATTTACTCTACAAACAATTAAAACCATTTAAAATTGTAATAATACAGTGCTTTAGTTTAATACTTCATGGCGATTCTACTTGTAGTGGAGAGATTACATCCCCTGACGACACATGCGAACGAGTGATGATTGAAAAGAAGCAACGTCTAAATGACATACCACCTCACCTTTTTCATTAGCCATGACAACCTCTTTCTTCCCCTCAATTAGCCACTGCGCGTCTAACAATACCCACGTCGCTGGACGGAGCCGAGGGCCCGCGGAGAACACATGAGTGCTTGTCACCTCGCAGGCGCTCGACTCTACCCACAGAACCAGCCAGCCTGTAGGTGTGATATCCATGGTGATCAGATGGAGGTGTAATGCTTAAAATACTAATCTTAGATCATGGCGGCTGGCTTGATCTGTTTTGAAGGGATGACTCAGATGCTTAATTGATTGTAATAGAGAGTAAGGAGCAGAGGAGAAGGGTCAGAGCACTGCTTTACACAGACAGGTCCATTTGAATGGTGAAATAGTGGAGATCACAAGTGTCTGATGAATCATGTTGATTTAATCAGAAGGAGCTAGCACAAAGGTTTAGCTACAAGCGTTTGCCTTTTGCCAAAAGAAATACAATGCAATCTAAACCACAGACAAAAGCTATCCGTTAGCGTTCCTATTCATCTCAGCAGTAGATGTTTGACTGGTGCATTCAGGCCTTGAAGTATGGAATATAGATTGGCACTCAACACTTTTTTGAGGCATGTGACTCATCTCTCTGAAGTCGCAGGGAAATGATATCCCAACAATGCTGATTGGCTGATGGCACTACAAGAATGAGCACAGCCAAAAACCCTCCGCTGCTTCTGTATTAGGACTCTTCGCTCTAGGCTAGCAAATGAGCTAAGGACAGCAATGACAGTAGACAGGGGAACATTTTCATTCAGGGAAAATTCATTTCCCTCCAAATAAACTGGTCACTGGTATGGTGGGTCTCCTCAAAGCAAGAAGGTTCCCGGTTCGAGCCCTGGCTGAGCCAGGAGTCCTTTCTGCATGGGGTTTGCATGCTCTGCCCATGTCAGTGTGGGTTTCCCCCAGACAGTCTAAATACATGCATGTTAGCTGGAGTGGACATGCCAAATTGGCTGTAGGGGTAAGTGTGTGTGTGTGTGTGTGTGTGTGTGTGTGTGTGTGAGAGAGAGAGAGACAGAGACAGAGACAGAGACAGAGAGAGAGAGAGAGAGAGAGAGAGAGACCCAGACCCAAACCATGCAATGGGGAGGCTTGGGGAAAGACCTGGCAACCAACCCCAGAAAAAAAACATTGCCAGTCTCTCGCGCATAGAATCACTAAGAGCCGGATACAACTGTAATGATTAATGAGAGAGAGAGATAGAGAACCTTAGTAAACTCATCAACATTCCTTATTCCCATCCCCTGGTTACAGCATCTTCCCGTAAATATATAATATATATAATGAGCATTTTGTCAGAGTAAAGTTTTGGCACTGACCGAGGTGAATGTTAGGAATTTGATTTTACCCTAAAAAAGGGAGCCGAACTGAGCACACCTATTGCATCTCCACAATAATGCTTAAATGATAGGGTGTTGGTATAAAAATAAAAAAAAATGAGTAATAGTAATATTATACATTAATTAGCCTGAATCAACTTCCTCACAACTACAATTATATTATATTATATTATATTATATTATAATATATTATATTATATTAATGTGTTGTTATATATAGGTTGCCGCGCTAACTGCCGAATGTCAGAGGAAAGAAGGTCCAAAACACGGACAAACTTAAATTTGTTTATTTATTCATTTGAATAATAATTAAATAAACTGTGATCGTAGGGGCACGGCATTAAAAATAGCTTTGGCTTTTTTTTTTTTTTTTTTTGCTGATGCATGGGGAACTGGTTTCCATTCTTTGTTGTTGATGCATGGGGAACTGGTTTCCATTCTTAAATCTGGGAAATTATAAAAGTACCAAACAAGAAAACCCTATCAATGTGGTATTTTTGGGATTGCAAAATCACAACAGGACAATGGTAGTGGCCTAGCCTGTCACGATCCACACACGGGAAACAGAGATCCAATTGCAGTTTTATTTAAAGGGTAATCCGTACTCACAAACTAGTCCAGGCAAGGGTCAAAATCCAAAAGGCAATCCGAAAACAAACAAGAACAGGCAAAAACAGGCTACAAGAAGTGGTGTGACAATATACACAGAACAAGACAATCATGATGGGGAACAGCTGAGTGCAATGAACAGTGATGAGCGCAGACAAGGATTGTGGGGAATGCAGTTCCAAAACGTGAATGACACCGTGGGGAAAGAGGACACCAGGGAACATAAACCAGACACTGTGACATGACCCCCCCTCTACGGACCCCCCCTAACAGACACTGGCTCCGGCTCAGGAACAAACACAAGAACAGACACAAACACAGGAACAGACACTGGCTCCGGCTCAGGAACAGACACTGGCTCCGGCTCAGGATCAGGAATAGACACTGGCTCCGGCTCAGGAACAGACACTGGCTCCGGCTCAGGAACAGACGATACTAAAGGTCTGAAGGGCGTCTCCAGGATCCGAGCTAGACGCTCTAAATAGCCGGTCAGTGCCCCTCCGGCCACGAGAATGGGCATCTCCCGATCTGTCTCCGACTGAGCAGATTTGGCGTGAGCCGTCTCAGTCTGGGCAGATGTGGCGTGAACCATCTCTGGCTGGACAGACGTGACCTGAACAGTCTCTGACTGGGCAGACGGAACGTGAACAATCTCTGACTGGGCAGACGGGACGTGAACAGTCTCTGACTGGACAGATGGAGCGTGAACAGTCTCTGACTGGGCAGACGGAGCGTGAACAGTCACTGACTGGGCAGACGGAGCGTGAACAGTCTCTGACTGGGCAGACGGAGCGTGAACAGTCTCTGAATCGGCAGAAGTGACGGTAGACGTCTCTTTCTTCCTCCTCCTCCGCCTTCGGACCACCGGACTCGGGACCCCCGGACTAGGGCCCACTGGACTCGGGACCACCGGACTCGGGACCACCGGACTCGTGGCGGCGTCGACATGGCGAGGCTCCAATACATCCCACTGACTCCGATGCTCAAGGTATCTGGTAAAACTCCAAAAGTCCAAGACTTCCAGACCCTTCATTTCCCACCCTGGCAATGGGTCATCAAGACAGGTATTAAAAATGTCTTTTAATGCTGCCTCACTGTATCCCATTCCCCTCGAGAGCGTCCAAAATGACTGGGTTATGCAACCCACCGGCAGGCACTGCTGACGAAAGCTCATCAAATTTTTGACACGGCCCATCCTCTCTTTATCCGTGGTAGGAGGGAGGATACGGAACCCCATCATGCTGGATCTCTTTGTGACGGAGTCCTTCTGTCACGATCCACACACGGGAAACAGAGATCCAATTGCAGTTTTATTTAAAGGGTAATCCGTACTCACAAACTAGTCCAGGCAAGGGTCAAAATCCAAAAGGCAATCCGAAAACAAACAAGAACAGGCAAAAACAGGCTACCAGAAGTGGTGTGACAATATACACAGAACAAGACAATCATGATGGGGAACAGCTGAGTACAATGAACAGTGATGAGCGCAGACAAGGATTGTGGGGAATGCAGTTCCAAAACGTGAATGACACCGTGGGGAAAGAGGACCTCAAGTGGACACCAGGGAACATAAACCAGACACTGTGACATAGCCAGGTTAAAACCAGACCATTCTCAGTTGTAACTGAGTTATGGTCTGGCAAAGCATCATAGACAAATCATTTCCAGAGGGACGTCACCAACGGACGTCGTGGGTAGACCTAAAACCAATCAGAGCGCTGAAGGACATGACGTATGCGAAGCGGCGGAGAAACATCTCCGAGTGTTGTTCCTTGCCTGGTTTTTAACAAAAAGGAAACGGTTAAATCGCTTAAAACAGACGCGATAGCTGATTCGAACGAGTGATGTTCGACGGCGGCATCCATCTTTGTAATGTAGGCTACAAAATCTGCTTCAAAATCCCAGCGCTGTCGTCATCGTGTAAAGCCCGCCCTAACGCTTCTGATTGGTGCCTCGATTTCGACGGATTGGAAATGGGCTTGAATGAGCTCTTTGCCAGACTAACTTTCAGAGCAAATCTAAATTTGCCGGAATTTGTCTGGGTTTTCCCAGGCTAGTAGTGGCCTTTACACCCCTGAAAATCAAACAAACTATACACTCGGTTAACCGCGTTGCTTGCACACACAATCTTGTGTGCCTCTCAGACGAGATTTTACTCACAGAAATCTTAAAGGACCAATGTCATAATGTAACAGTATGGGTGAGGTATCCGTCTGTGCGACGGTGGAGGTAGGCTGCAGGGGCTTTGTTGTCAATTCTACTACAAGGTTTCTGAAAGAAGTGGGCATTAGAGGAGAGGCCCAGAGGAAGATCATCAAAGAACTTGCCACAGCTGCCGAAAGGAGCAGTCACTGGCTGTGGTTGAAAAGAAAGAAGACAGCGTGGGGAATCAAATGAGCACTCAGTCCCCTTGTGACACACACCCAGGTCTGATCAGCCTGTGGTGGGCCTGCCTTGGCAGAGGGTGTCTTGTGCTAAATGGGCAAAACACCTAAAGAACCCAAGGTGCACAACTGAAGATGTGTTGTATAGGAGGAAACATCACTAAGTGGTCACTAACAAAACCCCCCAACTAAGATCACGCCTCAAAACCCACTCAAAACAGGTATCGGACTGAATCAGTTGGGATTGTAACATCTACTCCTTATTATGTAATTTGTGCATCACTCATACTGTATGGCATTGATCTCAATTTACATATCAGATCATTCTTCCCCCCGGTTACATATGTGCTGTCTATCTTTTCTTCTCTTTGTTATGTATGTACTGTATGTATTTATTCATTTATTTATTTACGCATGTAACCCTGTTCCCTGAGATGAGAATGAGACGCTGCATCATTAAGTGGATGCTATGAGAATGCCTTTAGCATGAATCAGTGTCTGAAGCACTGTGAAATCACTCCAATCCTTTTGGACGACTGAGGTCAGGTGACAACGAATAGTGCATCATCAAGACCATTAAAGGGCACCTACTTCACAGAATCCTTAGATTATAACTGTCTAAAAAAAAGTGCAGGCATACTTGTGTCTCGTTCCCATTTCAAGGAACCGAGTTAACCCTGAGATGTTCCTTTTTGAGGCAACATCCATCTCTTTCTCTCCTAATGCAACAAGAAACGTCTCAAGGTTACGCATGTAACCCGGTTCCCTGAGATGGGGAATGAGACACTGCATTATTGTGTTGATGCTATGGGAACACAATACCCACGCCACCATACTGAGAGGATGCCTTCACTCCAGGTTATGAAAAGTATACAAAAAGCACAAAACTGTAAATGCAGAAATGACTCAACCCGAAATGACTTGAGATCCTGGGGTTGAGCCCACATCCACATTATAAAACCTGATGAATGAGTGCGGAGAGGACCAGCCTGCCGCAGCACAAACATCTTGCAAAGGTGCACCTTAGCTAGCGCCTAAGAATCAGCACTCTGATAGAGGCGAAGCATACCAAGCACCTCATAGAAAAAAATGCATCAACAATACAATGGAAAGGAAAGGAACAGTTGATCAGATTTACACCACACTTCCGAGTGGTCAGCATGAATCCTTATGCCTGGTTAAGATTACACGATTTTAGCCCGATTTTGGCATCCGTTTGACGTAGGGTGTCATGGGGATCCGTAAACGACAACGGGCGTCGGGACACAAGATTCGATCGTATCATCTCGTATAGTGTGTCATAGTGGGCGACAACCTACGTCTGCGATGCCTCACGACATCACGACAAAAAGACTAGCATGTTTAATTTTTTTTTAACGGTCATCCACGACGGGTTCCGTCACATGTATGAGGTTGACCAATAGAAGCACAGAAGCTTTTCCGTACACAACTTTCAAAAATGGCGAAACGAAAGAGAGACGATTGTGCTACTAGGTGGAGTTATGACATGGAGGAAAGGTTCGTGGAGCTGTGGCAACAGTAACAGAAAACAATATTTTACCTCAAGTTATCTTTGGAGGATTGACAGCCCATACTGTCTTCTTCGAGCAATCCAGGAACGTATCCATTGTCGGGTTTTCTTTCTTTTTTTACGTTTTTCTGCACACAGGACAGCCAACACTCACCGCTTCATCCATTGTTTGTTTACGTTCGTTTCCGAAAGCCAGTTGCTACTAGTTTCGCCTTCTCGATGACATCAAGGTGCCGTTAAAGACGGCACGCGATGACTGGTCAGGAAGGAACGTCTAGTCTGAAATGTTTCTTGTCCACGACACGGCAAGATTTTAGGAGTCAAAATCGCGTAATCTGACAAAGTGACTATTGTAACAGACAAACAAAATCGTGTAATCTGAACCAGGCATTAGTGCCCTGACTGGACAAACGGTCAAACGGTGGTGGGGAGAAGGCTCGAAGAATGACTAGATGAATGATTGACAAATGCACCTTCGGAACGTGCCTTATATGTGCTTAGTGCAATATACATTTTGACCAGTCCATGGGCACAATCTAAGCATGGGACAACTGACAGGCCTAAAAATCTCCTACTCTTTTAAGCAAAGTTAATGCCAGTGTCAGAGCCAACTCTGGCTGAATCCAAGGGCTCAAACTGAGCCTCTAATAAACATTTTAGGACTACAGAACGATCCCAAGAAGGAACTTGCGGTCTACAGATGGGCCTAAGCCCATCAAAACAAGATACTAGGGGATGCTTCCCCTCAGAAGCTCCATCAATGTGAATATGACAAGTAAAAACGCCGGTCGCGTACGCATTAAGAGTAGCAGGTGATAGTCCCGCTGAAAGATGCTCCTGCAAGAACTCCAGCACCAAACCAGGCAGTGTACTGGGTCAAGAGATGCCACCACAGGGCATAAGGTTTCCTTGTGGAGGGAGATCTAGCATTTAGGATGGTCTCAACAACCTTAGTTGAGAGACTGGAATCTATGAGCTGGTACCCTATATAGGTCAGACACACAGCTTACAAATCTCGAGCCAGGGGTGGAGATTCACCCCCGCGCCTGGGACAAAAGGTCCCTTCTGGTTGGATTCTCCAAAAGAGAGCCTTCCAAGAGAGACATTAAATCCAAGAACCAGATTCAGGCCAGCCAGAATGGAGCCACTAATAACAGGTGACCTTCGTCCTGACGAACCCTCACTAAAACTCCCATGAGCAGAGTGATCAGGAAAAGCATACAGATGCCGCCTTGGCCACATCTTTACCAAGGAATCCAGCCCAAATGGAGCTGTAGGTGTGAGGGTGAACCAGAGGGGATAGTGAGTCGACTCTGCTGAGGCGATCAGGTCCACGTCTGGTCTGCCTTACCTCTGCCAATTCAATTGCACCGCATATTCAAAACACCCTGGAATATAGACTGTACCCAATAAGAGCAGTCTGTTCTTGCTGGATATAGAGCAGGATCTGCTGTGCAAACCTGAATATGGGGCACAAACACAGCCTACCCTTGAGATTACCAATATGTTGCCCAACCAGACCAACACGCAAAGCATCTGTGCGCAACTCTTATGGTTTGCAGAGGGGCATGAGAGTGAAACCTGTGCTCTTGAGCCAGCCGTCATTAAAATGGTCTATATCTGGAATTCAGAATATACAAGAGACTATCCTCGTGTTGTCTGCCACACCAGCACGTGTTTGCCTCCCTGAAGCCATGAGCTGGACAGCCCTTTAAGACCACACCCCAACCTGTGAGGGGGCCATCATAATATATAGCGAAGACACACATCTTAAATTTATTTATTCACTTTATTAATAGGTCTATTTGGATCAATAGAATTAGCAGAGCGAGCTTATAGATCCAAAATGGGACACAAAGTCAGGAGAAAGAGCAAGAGAAAGGGGAACACACTTCCCAAGCTCCACATAGGCCCCGTCTCAAATGGCACACATCATTTGCACTTTCGGTCTTGTGGACTTACAATGGCTGCCATGTAGGGTGTCCCATTTGATCATTTAGGTTTCAGAAGGGTGCTCGAGAGCGCCCCCTTTGCGGTCGATATGCACCACTGATGCGAGCTCCACAGCAGACTTCTTCCTCAAAGCAGCGTTACATCACGAAAGTGCGGACTCGTATGAAGACCACGAGTGCTTGGGGTGCCATTTGGGACAGGGCCTTAATCAACTCAGCCTGCAGTCCCCATGATCAAAGCTACCATACTGCCTTGGCAAATGTGGAATCCGAACCATGAGGCGCAGATGTCTGACTCTCACCCCTCGAGAAAAGAGCCAGACGGGAGCGGAGCTTCCTTATTGTGAAAGCTCTGAAGACAAATAAGCTGGGGATTCTGTGACGTAGGTGCACTTTTATGGGCTTGTTGATGTGCTTCGTCACCTGACATCTGTAGTCCAATAAGAGTGGAGTGATTTCACCGGACACCGGTTCACGCTGAAGGCGTGACATAGTGTCAACACAATGATATAGCATCAATGTTCCCTCATATGGGAACTTTTTTTCTGCACAGCTGTGTAAAGTTGAGCGAAGTGAATATCAGGCATTGTTTTTTAAGTCAATCTCTAAAGGAAATGACATTTATCACTTTACTGAATTATGTGAATCAAGGTTGAATGTTGTTGTTAAAGTGACAAAGGTTTTAGATGTTAACCTGCAAGAAATGATGTCAGTTCCATTTATGGTGGTTCTCATCATTTCACCACACATCCCATCTAAATAGCTAAGTAATGCCAACAGGAAATTACAACGACTGTATTCACTTTCTAAATGTTCGTTAATGGTCGTATTTAGAAATAATTATAATTCACATCACAAATCCCTCCCAAAAAACTTGTTTAAGTGGCTCTATTCTAGTATGCAATACCCAGTTTTCAGAATCCCATTCATTCTCATTGGATAAAATTAAGTCCCACCCTACAAGTTTCCTTGCTGAATATTCCATTTCACACATATATATAGAGTTGTGAACGCAGTTTAACAAACTGTACCCCTCCCTCGTACTGTATGAAACACAAAGAATGTGTGTGTACCCACCATTCCCTTGATCAGTTCTGGAGATTCATGCTGTCATACTGAGGAGTGCAGTCACATGACCATGCCTGTGTTGGCCCTGGGGGCCTGTAAGTGTGTCAGTCTGCTCAGCTGATAACACAGAAGCCTCTGTCACACTTCTGCAAAGAGCGTTTGCAATGAAACCAAATCGCATGAGGAGCGTTGTGACAGACCTCGGAATGGCGTTTAAAGACTGTCCAAGCAGTTATTTCTGTAAGTGTGTCACGGCGACTCTAGCGTCCTGACATATTTCAATAACTATAATCTCACAGTATTTCTCAGTAATGCCATTTTGTATGCAGCAGATAACACAACACGATTTAGGAAGTTCAGTACTCACTTCAGGAAGTTGCAATTTAGTTGATGGTGTGCAATTGCATGGCTTTCGATGTCATGGGTAAACAAACTCTTAAGGAAACTTGCTCTTATGTGTGTAGCCGAGCACTTGACATCAACCTTACCGGCCTGAGAGGGGGAAAAAAGGAGTAATTGGCTCTTTCCCCGTTTAAATGTCACTGGGCTCCGCTGATGTAGAGGGGCTTGAGCCAACTGTCTCTTTGAATGATGCTGTTTTGCCCCTGTCATTACATCCCACAGTTTTCCAGAGCATGTTTTTCAACTCAAGATGTGGGGTAATGTGAATGAATGGTCCTGACACATCTGGGCCATCACCATGACAAGCAAAGATTAAAAAGTCTCACCTTTTCAGAGGATGTTGGCAACATAAACATCAGTGTTACTTTCTATCATCGAACCCAACCACATTGGTCCATAAAGTACCATAAATATACATTAGGGAATAGTACTAAATTGTTAATGGGTTGATGACATATAAGGAGGTGCAAAACAGGGAACTTGCTTTTGTCACAGTTTAGTATGCAGAACTACTGTCCAATACATTTATATGTTAACTTCCTAAAGAGTGTAAATACTGTGACTCTTTGGCACAATTCAATTAAAACACTGTCCCAATCAGATCGGCAAATTTACAATTTAATTTGGTGACGCCAGTGGTGCAGAAATGGGATCTTCAATGACTCAAAAAAAATACCAAGTGGCATGAACATTAGGAAATAAATGTATTTTCGTTGTACATTTCATAATTATTTTTAAACATTTATGTTTTAAATCATTGTTTAATGACAATGATCACAAAATGATTTTTTTTTGCCATGTCATAAAAAAGTCAAAAAATACTATGTATTTAGTGGGTCTATCTCTGTGACATAATTTCCTGTTTTATGGTTTTCTTGTCACATGACATCAATATTTTAATATTTATAATATAGTTATATTATGTTATTAATTTGAATCCAGAAATGTAAAAACATGTTAATCGTTAAATGTATTCTGGTTATTTTAGATCTTTACACACACACAAATTAGTTTTTTTTTCGTTTCTCTTTTTTATTAATCTTGGTTCCGTCAGGATTATTCAGTTATTTGTTTGTTCAGTTTCATTTTCATGGATAAATTACTATGGTAATTGATGTGATCATGACACCTATTAGTCCTTGAGTTTGTTATCTGTGTATGTACTGTAAGTTCCTAATTTCCCTACCTTCAGAGTCGGTTATTATTTGTGTTTGAGCTTGTGCTAGACACATTGTTACGTTGCCATCGTCTCTGTGTGTAAATTGATAATTAAATACTTTTGTTTTGGAAATTCATAATCATGTTCATCTTTGAACCAAATGTAACAGGTTAATTCAGCATCATGTTTTGGTCTAAGTTAAAAGATGATGTTTAATACCTTGTGTTCAATGATCTTATCAAGCACATACTGTTCGAGGGTAAAACGAGTCTTAAGAAAGGAAAGTGTCATAAGGTTTTCATGTTTTACTAATTGTTTTATTTTTCTTATTTTGAGAAAGTACATAACTTTACCAGTATACATACACTCAGATAAAGTGGTAAAGACTTTTAGAAAATCTCAACTGGTTGATTGTTTAGATAATTTCCAAATGCACACTGTCCATTATCACTATTTGCTTCACTATTTCTGTAAAGATGCTTTGAAACAATGTGAATTATAAACTGTTTAAATTGACTCTGCTTTTACAAAAGGATGAGGATTTGCGCTGGTATTGAAATGGTAAAACCGCATCGTTAATGTTCGTGTCACTGTGGATCACAATCACAACAGACTGGGCCATCTGACCAATCAGAGCAGAGTAAACCAATCACAACAGACTGGGCCATCTGACCAACCAGAGCAGAGTAGACCAATCACAACAGATTGGGTCATCTGACCAATCAGAGCAGAGCAGACCAATCACAACAGACTGGGCCGTCTGACCAATCAGAGCAGACCAATCACAACAGACTGGGCCGTCTGACCAATCAGATCAGAGTAGACCAATCACAACAGACTGGGTCATCTGACCAATCAGAGCAGAGTAGACCAATCACAACAGACTGGGCCATCTGACCAATCAGATCAGAGTAGACCAATCACAACAGACTGGGTCATCTGACCAATCAGAGCAGAGTAGACCAATCACAACAGACTGGGCCATCTGACCAATCAGATCAGAGTAGACCAATCACAACAGACTAGGCCATCTGACCAATCAGAGCAGAGCAGACCAATCACAACAGACTGGGCCATCTGACCAATCAGAGCAGAGTAGGCCAATCACAACAGACTGGGTCATCTGACCAATCAGAGCAGAGTAGACCAATCACAACAGACTGGGCCATCTGACCAATCAGATCAGAGTAGACCAATCACAACAGACTAGGCCATCTGACCAATCAGAGCAGAGTAGACCAATCACAACAGACTGGGCCGTCTGACCAATCAGAGCAGACCAATCACAACAGACTGGGCCGTCTGACCAATCAGATCAGAGTAGACCAATCACAACAGACTGGGCCGTCTGACCAATCAGATCAGAGTAGACCAATCACAACAGACTGGGTCATCTGACCAATCAGAGCAGAGTAGACCAATCACAACAGACTGGGCCATCTGACCAATCAGAGCAGAGCAGACCAATCACAACAGACTGGGCCATCTGACCAATCAGAGCAGAGTAGACCAATCACAACAGACTGGGTCATCTGACCAATCAGAGCAGAGTAGGCCAATCACAACAGACTGGGCCATCTGACCAATCAGATCAGAGTAGACCAATCACAACAGACTAGGCCATCTGACCAATCAGAGCAGAGTAGACCAATCACAACAGACTGGGCCGTCTGACCAATCAGAGCAGACCAATCACAACAGACTGGGCCGTCTGACCAATCAGAGCAGACCAATCACAACAGACTGGGCCGTCTGACCAATCAGATCAGAGTAGACCAATCACAACAGACTGGGTCATCTGACCAATCAGAGCAGAGTAGACCAATCACAACAGACTGGGCCATCTGACCAATCAGATCAGAGTAGACCAATCACAACAGACTGGGACATCTGACCAATCAGAGCAGAGCAGACCAATCACAACAGACTGGGCCGTCTGACCAATCAGAGCAGACCAATCACAACAGACTGGGCCGTCTGACCAATCAGATCAGAGTAGACCAATCACAACAGACTGGGTCATCTGACCAATCAGAGCAGAGTAGACCAATCACAACAGACTGGGTCATCTGACCAATCAGAGCAGAGCAGGCTCTTTGAAAGGAGGGGTTAAGAGAAACCGAATCCATGATTGAACCGTTTCAGACACTGTGAGGTAAAGAGGTAAAGCATGTAAACCTATTGTAGGAAACCTCACAACAAAATTAGGAACCTTTAAAATAGCATAATAAAATAGCTTTTCCCACTAGTTAGATGAATTACAGGTATTCTTCTTTGGTCAACAGAACTTTTCTTTTATGATTCCCAGTTCTTTTCATTAGACTGTAAATAATTCATAAAACACATGCATTTATATATCTTCAAATCTAATCAATTGTCTTTATTGCCTTAGTCCAGCAATGAAACTCTAACCTTTAATGATTATGGGATCAGTTTTTATATGATGAGGACGGTAAGGCGAATGACCTAAGTGTTCATTAAGTAGATGACAATGATGACAGTCCAAGAAAAATCAATGCAGGGGTCTCATCTGCTTCTCCACGCGACACTTTAATGTATGGGAGAGTGTGTGCTGGACCTCTGAGAATCTCTGCATACTGTATGTTTTATTTGTTCATTTGTTCATTAGTTTTACTGACCCATTTTGTAACACTGTACATGATCTTGGGAAATGTTGGGGAATTAACTTCTCTGCTTTGAAATGAACTCGTACATCTTCTTTATTACTCGTTTTGGTGAGCACATTGATTGCAGAATTGCTGTTGAAGGGAACTTGCAATGACGTTTCCCTTTGCAATGCTGCACTGGGGGCACAAGCCAATTTTAGTATCAATAGCTAAAGCCTTGTCTGTCTGCAGTGCAATTAAAAACTCAATTTAGGCAGAGCTTTGCAGCCCACGATAAATGGAACTGTCATCCTTGAATTGTTCTTCCGACTGACAAAAATACACTGAGGATAGGCGATGCAAGGATATATACGTGCCTTAGTTACAAATTTCAAAGAGTCTCAAATAATGTTCATAGAGTGTATATTATATTGCAATTATATGTTATAGATCAATGTGTAAATATAGCTTTACAAAGTTTAGTCCTTTATTTATTGGTAGTTCTTTATTTACAGGACAAAGTTGCATGCGGTTACACAGACTTACAGCAGTCACTCGCTCAAGTAAACACACAGTATTGGACACAGTAATATATAAAGTAGGGAAAGTGTTTCACTTCATTAATCTACAATATACGAAATCGCATTTCATTTGACAGTAAAACTTGTTCAGCACCATGGACAGCGGCCCTGGTCAATAACAGCTGCAGTGTAAAAGGGTCAACGTAACAACATACTGGCTCTCTGCTGAGTCCGCATGCCTTCGTGCATTCTCTTAATTCGGGATTGTAATGTTTAGTTTCTCCTAAGGTGACGTTCACAGTGCGCGTCTGCCATGTTTTAATTGGGGTTGAAAGAAACTAGTGGTCTGTGCAAACACGCTGTGCGTCAAACGGCCGTTGCGTCTCTGTGGTTTGCGCGTTGGTGTCGCGTTTTTAGACGGCGTGTCCACAGCTCAACTTTTAAAAACACTAATTGAAACCGCCGTGTTATTTATTTAAACGGAATAACGCGTGCGAATCTAATATGATCTCACGCCGTTGCTCATCCAATCGCTTTCAATGACGCTGTTCCTAACAAAGCGATCGATGGAGCTACATTTAAGGGGCTTCATCATGTTACGCGTCATCGCCTCCCAAAAGAGTTCGCGAGAGCGCAGAACTGCAGTGTTGGTCGCGTCTCTGGCTATGTAGATTACATTGAGCGTTAGTAAATGAGCACACCTCATACATCAAAGCGTTGTGTTTTTTAATTAAGGTAATTACACGTGTTAAATAAACTGCATGAACCCTTGACATGCAGCTGCTGAGGTCATTCATCATGACATTGCTCGCCTTGAGGCTGGTGGTTTTCCACCTTCCTTTTGATAATTTCAGGATCATGATGCATATTCTCATGAATAGTGAGAATAACCTCAGGTAGAATGTATTATGTCTTACTTAGTCATGGTTTTATCAACAGTACAGCATAATTCTGCACCACATGACCAACACCATGATGGGTTACATCACAATACATCATATTCTTGAAAAGTTTGCGTCAGTAGACTATATCAACGGAAGCCAATAACATATCAACGGTTACAACGTTTTTGAAATTGTGTATGATGCGCATTAAAAACGCATTTCCTTTATTGTGCTAATGTTTAAGTATGCATTATAAATGTGGTTACGGTCATTCGTGAAAGAAATCGCACTATAATGCATTTTGATAAGCTCTATAATGCATGCATTAATCGTATACAGGCTTCATAGAAAGTGTTACCAAATCTCCTTCTTCTTCAACGTCAGTTCAAGTTTGATCAATATCGCCCTGCTGGTCCAATGAAGGAGCCGCTCGCGCTCACTCTGAATATGATGCTCTCAGTCGCCTCGACCATCTTCAGCACCAGTCTCTCTCTCTCTCTCTCTCTCTCTCTCTCTCTCTCTCTCTCTCTCTCTCAGTCTGTCTTTCTCTCTCTCTATCTCCCCACATGCAGAAGAATTGTTCTCCATGAGTCGCTCCGCTTCACTCACGGCTGGATTTTTGCGTTTATGATTCTCCTCAAACAGTTCGCTTTATGAGGCTTGATTTTTTTTGAGGCAGGAGAGAAAATGGCTCAAAGCGCGCTGCTTTTTTTATTATGGCTATTCGGCACATCTCTCGCTGGCTTTCCCAATCAGATCAACATCGGTGAGTCCGTCCGGATACGCTTGCCTTTCTTTTATCGCTAGGCTTTGTGTGTGTCGATGTCTGGTTTCGATGTATGCGTATGTATATATGGGTTAAACGAAGACGTATTGCTTGCTGTACTAAGTGCACCACTAATACAATCTAAGGAATCATCACAAATGATACCAAACACAATAGGCATAGCTAATAAAACGATTATGATTGTTTGTGTGAAATGTTTAGGTTTATATTAATCTGCATGCATGTCAGCTATCAATCTCTTTTCATAAACTTGGGAGAAAGTTCCTTCCTACGAATGGATGCGAATCAAACTGAGTCCACGAATGTGTCTAGAAGGATTTGACTCTCTCTAGTGCTGATTTAAGCCAGTTGTTTTATATTCATACAGTCTTTGTATGCATGAAATCTGTGCATCATATTTGATCCAGTGCTGTTTGGTCTTCATAAAGGTGGGCTCTTCATGCGTTCCACCGTGCAAGAACACAGCGCTTTCAGATTCGCTGTGCAGCTCTACAACACCAACCAGAACACGACTGAGAAACCCTTCCATCTCAATTACAACGTAGATAACCTGGAGTCATCCAACAGTTTCTCTGTCACTCATGCATGTGAGTACTACGAGCTTTATTGCTTTATCGCTGCTTCATATCACTGACTGAACGAGACGGAGGAATAATTGTCCATTGGTGGAGATTCTGTGTTAATTATCATCCTCGTCCATTGGTAATAAAGCAGGCACTGTTTGATAGATTTCAGCTCGATGCAGCATTAGAACGAGTGGAGAACCACTGTATCTAATGGGGGGTTCTGCATTGAACAGTTTCTATTACCCCATATATTATCTCATAATCTTTACTGTAATGATCCAGTTAGTGCACAACATCATGTCTCACTGTGGAGCTCACATGAAATATATTGGTACTGATTGAATAGCTTAATAATAATAATAATAACATACAGTAGCACAATATAAGCGAGGCATACAGTGACAGACAATATAAGAGCAAAGCAAAAACTCAAGAACGGAACAGACAGGGTTAGATTAAGAAGCCAGATGTTGTAACACTCAGAGATGTGTGTTGACCGGGCTTTGGAGTCGGGATAGGGTGGAGAGGTCAGGGAGGGACCGTGGGAGAGGATTTCATAGTTTCAGGTCCAGAACAGAACAGAAACTTCTGGTATTTATCAAAGTTCTTGCTTGTCCCTTCAGTCGCCCTGGATGCCTTCACCGCTACGCTTGCTTAGCACATGACAAGTCGTTTTGTGTTCCTGCTTTGATGTTTTTGTGATCGAATCGCTTTGCAATTATGACAGTTCTTTTGCGGCATCCATGCTTGTCCAGTCTGATTTGCGAGTGAAAGTGTTACAACAAGAGGATGAGCATTCGGTGATAGAAGTGCTTTGTGGGCACAGTCTGTCGGTATTTCTGAGTCAAAATCACTTTGAATTCAAAAGCAAGTTCCCTTGGCAACGCTGAATAACCCCAGCTCTGTAGAAGTACACATAGGTGTGAGAAAGATGGCATGCAAGATTACACAACCTGAGATTTTCTTGGAATTGTTGGAGAGACAAAAACAAAATATTTCGTTATTTGAGACTTGAATATTTCCTACCAGACTTTCAACCCTCACTATTCAACTTTTTGCTTAAATAGTGGTCGACCAATATTGATATCTAGTTAAGAATATATATATAAACAGTATGCACAGAATTATCCACTGGCAAAGTGGTTGGTAGTTTTTGGAACTGACTCTCGGGGAAATAGAATGGGCGTTTCTATAACACTTTGCTGGATTCAGTGAAGCTAGTATAAAAACTGAAAATAATCCCAACAGTATAACCAGTGACAGAAATGAACTTTTCCATCAAGGGAGGATATTTCGATGTATTTACACAAGCCATGTTTCCATCCACTTGTCAATCGAATTATCTGAAGTTCGGTAAAAAACCTCATGCGAATAAAGCTGGTGAAAGTGTGTTTCCATCCAACGGCTTTAAAGCGGATACAAACCTGTGCGTAATGACGTCACATGCTGTTTTGCGATCAAATTGGTATATCGAATTGATTTGAGACATGTTAAGGTGTTTCCATTCATTTTCTCACCGAATTGCACAACATTCAAGTCAACATTTGCGAACAAAGTTCTACTAGGCAAAATGGATCGCGCCATAATAACGTTTCCACCCGCGTTTATCGCACAAGCCGTATATCGATCAAGATAAAATCCGATGAGACCGATCGTATTCATTTGACAGTTTGACAATTTGGCAGTTTCCATTCGATATCACTTAATGCGGATAAAAACGTGTGGATGGAAACACAGCTACAGACTGTTAAACTATGAATGCATTTACAGAGCAATTACAGCCGCATAAATAATGTTACGCAATTACGTTTTTAAATATAAAATATATTTAATATAGAAATATGAACTGCTGGAAAATATGAAACTTAAAAAAAAAAAAAAAAAGATACTTTCAATACGAAACTAAAACCACCAGTAAGTGGCAGCAAGCCACTGTTGAGTCATTGATTTATTCATTAAATTGATTCGTTCAAAACGGCTGATTCGTTGAGGAACAAAACACAAGTCTGTTGATTGGATGGGCAACTATTTTTTTGTGGGCAAAAACAGTTGACATCGACAATATTGTTTATAAAATGTACATCACTTAATACATATTTACATATTTATTCATATTTTTATTAATTATATACCATTGGATAAAGTGTAACATTGTGATGATCTTAAAAGGAGGACAAATGGCCACCCTTAGGTGAAATGACCATTTCCGTTGGCTAATACCTTTAGAAATAGCTAGATTTATCATGTTGTCCGATATATACACAACCCATTTTCAAGGACATTTTTCATCTTTTTATTTTTTTTTGTTAACAGGCAATGTCTACAGATGTCAGATCGACCAAAATCACACTTTGTAGTATATGAGCTTTAAAGGGACAGTTCGCCCAAAAATGCTGCTCACAAAAGATGATATTTTGAAGAATGTCGGAAACCAAACAGTTGGACCCCATTGACTTCCATCGTATGGAAAAAATACTCCATCAGCTGTTTGGTTAAATTCATACAGGTTTGGAACAACTTGAGGGTTAGTAAATTCGGACATAATTTTCATTTCTGGGCGAACTAAGTATAAGATATACAGCGGTATGCTGTCTAACAACTGACAACTGTGATATCCAGCAAGCCCTTATGATGTGATGTAACATTTGTACTTGTCTGAGCACATATACTCCAGCAGTTGCTTTCCTCGTGCGTTGACTTCAGTGCTGATGTGATGCGGTAACCTCAGCAGCCGTGTGGATTTCTAAAGCTCTCCTCAACCTCTGCAGTGTGGTCTCATTAACAAACAGACCTCATATTGCTTCACTGCACTGACTGCCATTGGGATCTACACATAGGCAGCCAATCAAACCCAAGTGTCAATGTGGTAAAGGAGGCGCGAATCTCTGCGTTACGGTGTGTCGAGCGGCGATCACGTACTAATGAGGTGTCTGCACTGATAAGAGCACAGGCGTTAAGAAAACGAGTGAATAAATAATAGATTACATTGTTCTAGCAACAGTACATGTCCCTGCATTGAAGATGCACAGTGTTGGGGGAGAAGGAAGATGGATTTTAGCAATCCTAATAAATCGAGGGGCACAGTAATCCTGAGAGAATCCCTTACAAAGCATCTAGAAAATGATCCGAGACTGTCTATAACGTCTGACGCTAATGCCGGTGTCATTTTCAAACATGTAAAGGTGTTAGCTGCCATTTTGATTTTACCAACAAAAAAACAAAAAAAAGGGTTGTGTTGGTATAAATTAATGTATTTTGGTTGATTTCGCAATGACTTAAAACCAATTAATTTAGATGTTCTCTTTTTTTTTTAGGCTGCCATTGTTTTGTGTTTGACTGAATTGATGCAGCGCAGCATCTTACTTTTTTCTTCCGCAAAAAAAAAAAAAATCACTTTTACATATGCCATGAAAAGCTCATGTGAACAGTTGACATATTGGATAATCATTGACTTTGTTTGGTTAATGATTATTAGCCTCATATGAAAGCACATGCCCTGTAGCCACTGTAAATGTTAGTAGTTGTGTTTTTGTAAATGTCAGTGCTCTTAATTAGAGGTATCCATGATGACATTTTAGATGGAAAAATGTAACACAAATTCTTATTTACTGTAAGAACAACTGATGGTTACGGCTTATTTTGATATTTCCCTTTAGACATTCTACTAACAATAAGTAACTTTGGATCTACAGTACATGTCAACTAACTCAAATTAGAGTATTAGTAGACTGTTAGGGTTAGGTGTTATGTCATGCGTTGATGTAGTTGCAAAGTGACTTATAGTCAGTAGAATGTCTGTTAGGTAGCATCAGAATCAAGCAGATATTATAGGGGACCTACTGTATTGAGCAAAATTCACTTTTACATTGTGTTTGAACATAAATGTGTGTTGGCAGACAGTGTGTGTACACAACCACCCTATAATGGTAAAAATCAACCCACTCCTTTTTTTAATCCGCATAAATCATAAGCAGTCTCTCAGAAAAACTGTTTACTGATTCTATTCAATGTGACGTCACATTGCTCCGGCCCCGCCCACAACTGCTGACAGACTCCGCCCTATTAGCATAGACCCCGCCCTCAGTGAGCGGTACACAGTCCGCCATGTTGATCTCCTCGCCAGAGCATTTCACAACAGACTCAAGTAAGAAATGTCTTCTTAAAGCTACTAAAGTTATTCAGTCAAGAGCAGTGAGTGATTTTCTGTTTTTTGTTTGTTGTTTGATTGATATTAACAGCATATATAGTAATATGTCCTGTATATTACTCTGCTGTCACTTTAATATACAAATCTAATATACACATGCGATTTCTTTCCCTGCTGTTTACGTTAGAGGTCTTCACAGTGCACCCGAGACCCGTCGACCCAGGACCCGACCCGGGACCCGTACGGGTTCGGGTCTATATTTTTAATGATCAGCCGGGTCCGGGTCGGGTCCGAATCTATTACTTCGGGTCCCGGGTCTGTTTAACATTGTGTGTAATACCCGTGCGATCAGAGTCATCGGACTTGATCAGAGTCAGAATGAGTCAGTCAGCACTGCTTGTGTTTTTTTGCAACTTGTAAAATTAGGTAAAGAAAAGTGTGAGCCAAAAAATAAAGAGCTCACTCTCTCTCTCTCTCTCTCTCTCTCTCTGCCGTTAGAAGCAGAGCGCGCAGTCTCAAGCGCGTGTCATGTTTCTATGGCAACCAGAGCTTCCGCCAAACCGCGCTTTACATTTTTTCCCATTTTTATAATAATATAAATGAACCGTCTTGTTTAATCTTAAAGTTTTGGTGGTCAGATTCAGACTCAATGCAGAGCAGAGAGCACAGATATGATAGCAAATAAATAACGTCAGCGGCCATGGCACTGAACGAGCAATCGTTATTATAGTTCAAAAGGGCAAACAGTTAAAGTTATTATGTGAGTTAACTCGAGTCAGATTGTACATGTGCAAAGTTGCATTTGTCATCCATCACCGTGACATAAAGTGGACTTTTAAAGCTGAAATAATGAGTGGATTAAGCTTGGAATAACGAGAGAAATAACATGGATAGAACTTTCTTGTCGGTGGATTGTAACTTAATGCATCACAGTCAGTATCAGTAACGTTAACGTTACAAGGAAGTGAGACGACGGCTACTAAAATTAGGTAAGACAAAAAGTAAAATTTTTCGCAACTTGTGTGAAATAATATGTGACAACCGGGTCCAGTCGGGTTTGTGTCTTCCCGCCGGGCTCGGGTCCAGTTTTCAAATAATAGACGGGTCCAGGTCGGGTCCGGGCAGTACATTTATGGCATTTCTCGGATCTGCACGGGTCCGGGTCCAACTTTTGAAATAATAGACGGGTCCGGGTCGGTTCGGTGTAGCACATTACGGGTCTCTTCCGGTTCGGGCATGAATTTTTGGACCCGTGAAGACCTCTAGTTTACGTTCACAGACATTACCGACTGTGTTTATGTGATTTTTGTGTGTTTTTGAAATAAACGTGTGTATATTTGATAGTTTAGGACCAATACGACGTGAAAGATAACTTAGTTTAACACTCGTTTCAGCATTCAGAAATCCATATATCAGAAGTTTAGACTGATATGGCTTAAAAAGACATGAAGAGTTTGTTTCCAAAACGCAATAAATCCATTTTGATTATTTTGAGTAAAAATGTGTTTTCTTTACCAAGAAAGTGGAAAGATGAAAACCACTATTTTCTGTTTCAAACTTTCACATACATTTGTAGGTTATAATAACAAAAAAAATTAAGATCCAGGTTTTGATTTTCAAAGATTTATTATAAAAACGGGTCTTTTTTTCCCCAAAATGCAATAAATCCATAAAAAAAAAATTCAAAATGCAATTGATCCATTGAATCAATATAAAAGTTATTTTTCATTTTGAAACTGTTGAAAATACACAACAAAGTAAGTTTATTAGTATAATGATATTAGTATAATATCTTTAGTAAGTTTTCAGACAAAAACACGTACTTTCACAAAGATTCACGAATTTTTGACGGCTATCAGCTGTAAAATGGCTCGGTCCTGCTCGGTTTTCGTTGACTTTGAATAAAACAATTGAAAGTTTTTCAAAAGATCCCCTGGGGTCAATGTGTCAGCGTGACAGAAGTTTGATCCTGCTGTCCTGTGAGAACAAGCAACAGCCGCATTTTTCCTCCTCCCGAGTGCCTCATCTTCTTATTCTCCTCACATAAATGATTCGATTTCGATGCCTTACGTTTCTTACCCACCGCAGAAACAACCACAGGTTCATCAATACCATCAAAATCATTCATTTTTTTGTTTGTTTGTTGATCGAAAAGTACAAAATAGATAAGAAAAACTAGGAAGCCGGGTGTATTTAAGGCGCTGCCGTTACTGTTTACATTGCGTGGAATGGTGCGTTGTGATTGGTTGAGCGGATGTATCGCATTCTGCAGAGAAGGGAGACTGGCGTTTGTCGCGGTTTGGAGAGAAAGCGAGAAAACATGACAGAATAACACGGCGGATATCACATTTTACTTAAAATTAAACATGGACTTTTCACTACCGACCAGATAAAATACTGATTTGTGCAGTAACTATTTTTTTTTTAAATGGCGTTTTGGAACCAAACTCTTCACATATAGATAATAAACTTCCATGATGATGAAGAACTGCAATGTCACGTGAGCGTGACCACGGCTAGAGATGATAATCAAAACCAAACAGATGTTTAGTTTTTGGCGTGGAGTATCCGAGGCACGAGCTGGACAGGCTCCGCCCTCTTCTGGATATGGGGGCGGGGACCAGCAGCTCATTTGCATTTAAAGATACAAAGCACGAAAATAGCATGTTTTTCCTTCCACTTAAAAATGGGCGTTTACAACATGGTATAATAAAATGATCTGTCGGGTATTTTGACCTGAAACTTCACAGACACATTCTGGGGACACCAGAGACTGATATTACAGCTTGTAAAAAGGGGCATAATAGGTTCCCTTTAAGCAGACAGACTAACTGACTTATAGTTGATATGTAGTTGCAAAATTACAGTTAGACGAATGTGTAAAGGGGACCATCGAAATAAAGTGCAACCCAAATGATTTTCTACTGAGAAACTGTGCAAAGTGAAGAAGTGCTTCCATTACCCCTCAAACGTGACAGCTACACTTTTCGTTTTGCATTTCAAAAGCGGCATGAAAGATCTGAAGCACGCTGAATAAAATCTTCAAACCGTTGCGGCGCTGAGTGTGTTTAGATGACGCCATGTGCTAGAGTTGTCACAGTCGTTTCTAAGTGTTTTCCTTTTACCATTGTGGAGATTTGTTTAACAGCAAATCAAAAATGCACCGAGGAAGCACGGAGAAATGGCCCTTTAAGGACGGGAAAAGTTTAAATGCTGCTTCCAAAATGTGTCATATTCAGCTGAATTAGTGCATTGGCAACTAGATTTGTACATTTTCCAAAGAAAGACGTTTTAGTATGCAGTTGCTAGGGTGTTCTGGGTGGTTACTAGGTGGTAAGCTAGTAGGCCCTGGTGTTATATGAGCAGCAGTCATGCTTGCTTTAACTAATTATCAGTGTAAATCATTTTTGCTCTTGCATTCACATGAGGAGCAGAAGCTTGGAATATATTCACCATCTATTCTTCTCAAAAAATGCCTTACCTAGTATCATGCATAATAGGTTCCGAGTATAATTTCTTGGTTCACTTGTCTTTAATGTGATACTGAATTGGAAATATGTGTAATAAAGATCCAAAGTGAGACATAAAGCTTTACGAATAGCAAATCAGTGTAACATTTCTTTAGTCTCCATGAAACGTGTTTCAATATTTCATTTTTCGCCTTGCTTTTCGTGCTGCTTGCTCTATATAAAATCAGCGCATATTAATTTAATTCCGTCACATGGGAGTAGATGTCTTTTAAGGTGAATCTATTTAGGGGAAGCGATGTTCCTCCAAGGCTGGAGAAGCGTCACATGTCTCTCCCTGTAAACCTTCATTAGGAAACGCAGCCCAGAAGCCCACATTCACAGCAGGCTGGAACGCAAACAAACTTTCAACGCAGAATCATTTGTTCTTTCCTCGTTACTAGCTTGGATTCAAGTAAACAAGACCTTATCAGCGTCTTTCTGCCTATTCGGCTGATCGGATGCCGCCCCAAAGAGATTCTCTTTACTGTAAATTCAAAACACTTGGACAATCAAAGTGGAAAAGGGATGTCTGGGAAGAAGCCGCTTCGCAAGTTGTTGTTTTTGGTTTTATCAATTATATTTGTTGTCTATCTGATATGAGTACGGTCATTGAAAAGCAATTTTGTTGTTCAACTGCTTTGCTGTCAGGTTATCAATCAATCATTTAGGTAATTGCTGTTTACAAAGTGACAATGAAGCAAACCAATGTTTATGAATGACTGAGCAAAGTAATGAGACTGCTTCTCAAATTGTTCTAGTTGATTGTACTCTGAGATTACAGTTTTGGCCGTACAATTGTTTTTTGTTTCTAATGATGTTGAAGTTATATATAGTCTGGGGACGTTTTGATGAGATTTCCAGTTTTTTTTTTTTTTTATCCTGTAAGGAATATCATTCTGGGATAGGTCATGTTTGACCACAAAACCAAAACAACATTATTGTGCATAATAAAATGATAATGTCATTTATGGAAAGTACATTTTTAGTACCCTTGATATTTTGGTATTATGACTGTCATTTTATTTTCATGACAGATAATGCATTTCTCCCCAAATTCTCATTAGCAAACAACAACAAAAACAAAAAACCTTTATATATATACTCACCGGCCACCAGTGTTGGGCAGTAACGCGTAACTAGTAACGCGTTACTGTAACGCAGTTACTTTCGACAGTAACTAATACTGTAACGCATTACTTTTTAAATAAATTAACTCCATTACCGTTACCATATGGCGCGTTGTCCGTTACTTTTTTAAATTAATTAGTTGCTGGAGCGGCTGAGAAGTGTGCGCTGTCATTACACAGTACGAGAGCACTGAAGAGACTGCTAGCATTATACAGAGCGAGAGGACACCTGAGGACACATAACAAACTCACTGGCTGAGTTGTTTACGTACACGTGAGGGAGCGCGAGCACGGAGATTACAAGCTGCACGGAGAGCGCTGAGCACTTGATGCGCATTTAAAACACAGACAGCGAAACGGTATGAATACAGAACACTTAAGTACACATTGCCATATCATTATAAAGTAATTAATTTTTTGACTAGATGCTGCATCAGCAGAGAAAGAACAGAAGCTTGCCGTCGAGTCTGAGAGGAATAACAGTAACGGCTAACTTACCTCAAGCGATTAAAGCAATGTGACAAAAACACACGCAGACCTGACCCACATGTTTTATGTCGCAATTGTTACCATCTATTTGCATTAGTTTATATCCAGCTGGTCACTTTTATGCATTCATTAGCCGGCGAAGTTGTATTTTTAAAACTAGTGACGTGATTGATTGCTTACATTGATATGTTCATGCAGCCGACATCAAGTCTAATCAAGTGTTCTAAAATTTAAGCAAATAAAGTGAAAGACTTTACATGTAATAAAGGTCTACATTTATGTTATTTTAATGCTCTGGCCTTTGCAGATTTTTAAATATGGCCATCTTCTTTAAGCTTCATATAAGCTTCATGAATCATATAAATGGTAACACTGTACAATAAGATTACAATTTTAGCATTAAATATGGTTAATACATGTTGTAGAAGTATCATTCATTGTTAGATGTATTTGTATCTCCTTAATTAATGTAGGCCTACTATGAACTAACAAGAATGATCAAGGTACAATTGTATTGCTCAAATATTAATTCATGCAGTAAAAACCACAGTGGTAAAAACGTATACTGTCAGCTGCATGAACATATCAATGTTGAGAAAGCAAACAAGTCACTAGCTTTAAAAATGCTTGTTTTGTTATTTATTTCAGAAATCCTTGATATATTCAGTTTGTGTTAGTCTGACTTAAATAAATAATAAAATAGTGTTTAAAAATTACTTTCTGTTTAAGTCAGTTTTGTGTTTGTATAGACCATAACGCATTAATGGGAACATTTAAGAACTTTCTTTAAAAAAGTAACTAAAAAGTTACTTTTAACAGTAACTCATTACTTTTTGGTGTAAGTAATCAACAAAGTAATTGAGTTACTTTTTGAACGAAGTAACTAGTAACTGTAACTAGTTACTATTTCTTAGTAACTAGCACAACACTGCCGGCCACTTTATTAGGTACACCAGTTCACCTGCTGGTTAATGCAAATATCTAATCTGACAATCCCATGGTAGAAACTCAGACCTGATAGACCTGATCAAGATCTGCTGAAGTTCAAACTGAGCATCAGAATGGGGAAGAAAGGTGATCAAGTGACTTTGAAAGTGGCACACACACTGCCCAGCCAAAAAAGTGTCTGTTTGGATTTAAGGCTCATTATTGCTGTAATGATTATGTTTCCTGCTTGTTATATGTTTGGCAACAGTTCTTCTAACCCTAATTGATGGAGTGTATAGCATTGTCTATACAAGATCTTGACCAAAAACCGATGCACCTATTAATGGAAACAACATTTATTTCCATCGAGAGGTTCATCGGTTTTTGGTCCAGATCTTGTATTGTCAGTGCAAGAGTCCGGCTCTCTGTAAAGTCTCCTCCAGAACATCCCAAAGACTCTCAGTGAATGTAAGCTCTGGATTCATGTGTGAAAATGATTCTTCATGCAAACCATTCTTTCACAATCTGGACATTGTCATCCTGGAATATGAACATGATGTGTCTTCACACATGGTTGTTTAAGAGAAGAAAAGCTACACACACTCCATCAATTAGAGTTAGAAGAACTGTTGCCAAATATAACATGCTAGAAACATAATAATCACTGCGATAATGATCCAGTCATAGACTCTTAAACATTTGCCTATTTAAATCCAAACAGCCACTTTTTAATTTTATTTTGGCTGGGCAATGCATATATAGTTTTTTATTTGCAGTGAAACCTGAACTTCTAAAACAGATTGACAAGGAAAGAAACTGGCATTCATTGTGACTGTGCATTCCTCTCTTGTGTTTTATTTTACACATTATATCAAGGTGTCCTTGTGACAGTGTTATTATTCATGTACAGAAGAATATACTTTTGAACCAGCAATGTAATGGTCAAATAGAGCTGCTTGCACACCAAAGACAGCGCTGTCAGAACTGTCTGCCACACAAGCACAATGAAATGGCCATCCGCTGCAAAATGTTCTGGCAGAAATGCAGGGCTCACGAAAATAACAGAATAAATAGACTCAAAATGACATTTCACCTCTACCGCCTATTGACAGAGACAGAGTCACTGAAGTACGTTGAGCACAACAAAGTACAGAGATTGCTAAAGCCCGGGATAAGAGCGCCATTTGCCATAGGGAATCAGCTGTGATGTGTACTGTGAAGACAGTATGCGCAATATGGCCACTGCGACGGCAAAGCAAACAGCACATTTAAGCATGTTTTGTTTGCATTAATTCAGCACCCGAGTACATTCTGCATTCTGTCACTCCTCCCGGTAATGAGATATGAATCTTCCCAGACAGCATACATTATTTCCGGGAGAGCGGAACGTCTTTATGCTTGCAGAATGCAGCATATTTGAGATTTGAACATATTGCACTTAATAGACCACATCTGTTGCAATTGCAAATATTTACATTTTGACTTAGATTTTATCTTCTCGTGTTTTGGCCAGTCACAAGTTTGTGTTTGTTTTGCCACGGTGAATCTAATCCTTTCTTTTGTTTGCTGCCAATTTGAGTCTTAGGCAAGCGTCAGTTTTGCAGCGGAGCTATGGAGAAGTTCCGAGTATTTTGCTCTGTTTTGTGCTCCTCGTGATGGATCTGCCAAGACGCGTGAATTTTCCTCCCAGTCGCTGATTTGCGTTTGGGACTTTTGCACCTCGTAGTTTTTGTGCGGCACTTTTGGGTTTTAACTGTGGTTTTCTCTGGATGTGTTTAGTAGAAATCGCTTTAAAAATGTGTTTAAAGAGAGATTTTTACCCTCCAAAATAGATGAACTTCTCTGAGAATTTAAAACTAACTCTCAATGCTATTTCACTGAGCTTTCGATTTCTCGTCGTGTAGCAGGGCATTGTTAACAGCTGCACTACCTCAGAAAACTCTTTTAGCTTGAAATTAGACATGTAGCTAAATCATGAGGTGGAATCCATTCTCTTGATTGGAATATGAATCAAGTTGTCCTACCACTGCTTATAAAATTGCCATTCTGTGATGGGATCAATACAGCCAAACTGATATCAAATTGCTGTGCCTTGTTATGCTTTGTTCTTCTCTGAGTAAATAAGCACACGTTCACCGAGATTGGAATTTTATGAGATGTGCATTTTCTGTTTGGCAAACATCTTTTGCTTATCATGTCTGGGCCAGCACTGCTTGTGATAAGACAGAGCTAATAGCCTCCGGTAAGTTTGACTGAGTCAAAGTCCATTTGAGTTTTGTTTAGTCAATTAGCTTAGCTAACTTGTGGTATTTTGCATGGAAAAAAGGAGGCATTTCTCTGTCATGTCTGTTTGGGTTTTGGTTCCTGCTTATTGGTTAATGTTTATGTCATGTGATTCCCTGTTTCCCTCAAGTGGCTCCTTTGTTTCATGTGTTATCCTTGCATTGGTTTGTCTTGTCAGGTGATTCTCCGTTCTGTCTGTCATTGGTTTATCATCTTGATGACACTCAGGTGTATCTTGTTAGGCATTAGTTATTGGCTGCGTCCGAAATCACATACTCTCTTGAGTAGGTACTTATTTTGAATAATTACTTCATGAGCGCTAAAAAAAGTATGTTCTATAGTATGAGTGTGTGTTGTATGAATGTAATCTGAACGTACAACAACCGCCTTGTTGTCATTATCTCATGACCTACCAACATCAGTTGTGTTACTTTTCTCCTACTCTTTTATGAGTATCGTGAATTCGGATATACTTCTTTTGTCTCATACTGTTTTTCGCCTACTATATAGTAGGGAAGTATGTGATTTTGGATGCAACCTGTATTTAAGGTGCATTCACTCCATGTCATTATTCCTGTAGTTACGAGATTTCAACTCTGCATATTCATATTGCCATTGATAGTGTTGGCATAGAAATGCATAATTCCCAGTCGAAGAACATGAACATCACATGATGTCATCTCGAAATTACGGTAACTGCGGCATGTCGTGAACGCAGCATTATAGCCCTGGTGTTTCCTTAGTGCCTTGTCTAGCTTTGTTTGTGTGTTTGTTGAGTCTCTTGTTTGCCAAGTTAAGTCTTTTTTTTGTGTGTGTATATGTTCTATGGGAGAATAAACTGCACTTTACTGCACAAGTTATTAAAGCTGTAGTATGTCATTTTTTGATGCTAAAATATTTGTTCTTAAAGTCAGCATCAAATCAAAACTGACCCTATGGAATGATTCATCTCTGATTAACTTTAATCAAAATGTCATAGCTATCGTGAATTCGGACATACTTCTTTAGTCTCATACTGTATTTAGTCTACTATATAGTAGGGAACTATGCGATTTCGGATGCAGCCTGTGACACTGCAGTGCATCCAATGGCATGAGTTTGGGGTAGGGCCACATTTTTGACCGACCAATGGCAGAATGAGGATGTGTTTAGGAAGCCTATTTGCAAATAGTTTGGTTTGAAAATTAATTTAGCAGCTCTTTTTTTGGTGAGGCACAGACATTTCACACTTCAATTAATTTCAGAACAGCAGTCTTTCAAAGTTTATTCCTTCTTCCCTGCATCACTGTGACTTACAATGTTGCACGTTAAAGTTATTTTGAAGCCACTCTGTTAAATTAATTAGTGACACTAGCTAAACAATATTTGAGCACGCTAATCCCCCAGGCAGGGCTTTGAATGTTCGATACATTTTCTTGCCCAGGACTATGATAGATGTGCTACTTTGAAGTATGGTTGGGGTGAAAGGGGAGGGGATGGTGGTAGCTCCCTAATTACTTCTGTTTTCCCATTATGCCATTCAAGGCTTGAAGTCGCAGGTACATTCAGACGAGCAGTTCAAAGCCTAAGAAGCAACATGAAAAGACCGTGGGTGCAGCGTTTCTTTTCTGATGGCCACAGCTGAATTAAAGCTGAGTATGTCTTCCTCCTCGCAGCACGATAGAACAGTGAGACCAATGCAGGTTTTTGTTCTCCTCATGAGCTTACTTTTCTTGATTTTTGTTGAAGATTTTTGAAGAATTAGCATTCCTAGGCCCTTTAATCTCGTCTCTCTCTGTCTGCACAAAGTTGCCCATCTTTCATTCTGTCATTAGGCTAATGGTGTGCATCTCCTCTGCCAAGATTTTACATGTGCCTAGCCCCTTTTTTATGGGACCCACCAGTTTCGTACACACCCTGCTAGCAGATGGGTTATTTGGCCACGTCGCTTTGCAGTCTGCTGTTTTACTTTTTCGAAAAGAAAAAAAAAAAGCTACAACAAAGCTTGGTTTTATATTATTCACATTAGCTTCTCAAAGTTTAAGGGAGTGTTTACTAGCCTGACTTCGTCATACTCATATTCTAGTCAGAGTGTGAGTCTGAAACTGCTCCATTGGCCTTTGATTATGAGGCGTGTCTTAATCGAACCAGGAAAAAAACAAACTCTGCACTCAATTGGATAGACCTACAACCAATCAGAGCAGCGCAGTGACGCATGTTGAGCGAGTTGTCAACAGAACTGAACTGCACGCACTCTGGAAAAAGTATTTAAAAGTAAAATGAGTGTTAACGACCTTTGCCGGTGTTGCAAAAAGAATATAAGGATTCGCGGAAATAGAAAATGTCATTGTATACGAACAAGTTCTCCGTTTAGGATTAGATCTCGACAATAAAGCCAACAAATCTGCTCGCATTTGTCTGACCTGTCTCAACTTTATAACACGGTTGGAGCGCGTCTTGACTGATTTTAATAAATGGAGAGACGACGAAAGACACCAGGCTGAAGAAGCGTGTTCATTTGAGTCTTCAGAGAAAAGAGACCGGGAGCCAAAATGATGTTTTAATGATAATTTAAATACAAAATGATGAGTAGCATCTAATAATTTATAATTAAAAGAAATACACCGCTTATAAGGGGTACGACTACCAGTATGGGTATGGTGTGCAAGTAGTATAACAAAGCGTCACCATTGTTTGAAGCAGCGATGGCTTTGACATGAGTTGCATCGCCGTGATGCCCATTTCGGTTGCTTCTTTTACTTGGTCTTCTATGAGTGCGACCAAAGGAGAAACCGCAATGACAACTGGGTTTTCATTGCGTCCCATCTTCTTAACGACCATCGGAGCCAGATGATAAATTAAACTTTTGCCGAATCCCGTAGGAAGGACGGCAAACACATCTTGACGATCGACAAATGCCTTTATTGCAGTTCTCTGTTCGTCTTTTAAAATTAATGCGCTGTGGATTTCTTCTAAAACAGACGCGATAGTGGAATCTATACATCTCAATTCTCCAGCTGCAGTCATCTCTGAGGGAAACCAGTTCAACCCAAGCGCTCTTTGATGACGTGATTTCGTAACTGCAGATCATCTGTCCATCATCGTATAAAGCCCGCCCTGGCAATTTGATTGGCCCGACCATTTTTTTACTGATCATAATTACTCCGCAATGGATCGAGTCCAGACCGAACTTCCCGACCAAAAAATGTTGTGGGCGGGGCTCGGGCTGGCATCCAGGCTAAGTGTTTACACTCCCTTCCTGAAGAATCCAGCATAAACCAGTATGAATTCCATGTTGGTCCAGGTTGGTTTATGCTGGTCTAGCTGGTGGACCAGCAAAGTCACGCTGTTCTCAAACAAAACGCTCCAGCGCTCCTGCTTCCCATGCTGGGGACCAGAAAACAGCAACCAGCATTTGAACAAACCTCATGTATAGCTACTGGCATTTTTCAGCAGGGTTGGCAGGTTTGGTTTCGATTAAAACAAACTCTGGTGCGATCGCTCTGTTAGTGCTCTTGTTCATTTGAATAAGTATAAATGCTGCCATTTCAACCTTGGTGGGCATCAAACAAGTGGACCGTTTCAAAATGAACTCTGGGAAGGTTTGAATGAAATATAAATGCAACAGACCACGGATAAATAGGACCGAATTCTCAAGCATTTTCAAGGTTTTCACAGTGATGGCATTGAAGAACCAATTTTGGTTCCCCAAAGATGTGAGTAGGTCTATTTTTTAATAATCTAATTAACTTTTTTCACTATAAAGAACCCTTTGTATAATAGAAATGTTCAATGGATGTTAAAGGTTCTTCATGGAACCATCAATGCCAAAAAAGGTGTAGACATTTTAATCTTTGGTAGAGTTAGTTAATAAAACTCCAGCTGTTCATTGTTTTTTTTCGTGTTAGTTCACAATGCATTAACTAATGTTAACAAATACAAGTTTTGATTTTAATAACGTATTAGAAAATGTTGAGACTAACAATAACTACGATTAATACATGCTGTAGAGTTCATTCTTACTGTAGTTAACTAATGTATTTAACTAATGTTAACTAACACAACCTTAGTGTAAAGTGTTACCGAACTAAGCGTATCATTTTCTTTTTTGGTCGAACCAAGAGAATCAAACTACAAGTGTGAAACACATGAGAATGCTACTATTTAACCAATATAGTTCCAAAAGAATCCAAAGCATAAAGCATTGTGTTACACACACACACTGAACGCCGGTCCGGAACAGAGTATGTTAGTGGAGTGACGGCCACTTTCCCTCCTCATTCTACAATAACTCCAAGCGAGGACAACACTGGAACAAGACAAAATCTGCTTTTTGGGACCGGATGGTGTAGTTACAGTATCGACCTGCAGGGGCGAATCTGAGCAAAACTTTGTGCGGTATAGCTTTGCTGTTTATTTCAAGTGATATGAAGCGAAACATCTTTGTTAGCTTGCGTGTTTCCTGGAAATGAAACGGTTGCCAGTGCCATGCTCTGCCAGTAGCGCTACAGAAACATTAGTTGTGGTGTGAAAGGTGTGATTTTTAAGAACGTTTGACAAACTCTTAATCACTCATGAGTGGCAAGATTTTCCTTCACTGTCAGTCGGCAGGACAGCACAGCTTGCACTATGATCAAACTCTCAGCTGCAAAGAGCATATGTAATGACAGGTTGAAAGATGAAAGACTCGACATGTTCTCGCCTTTTTCTTTCTAACTGTCTCTCGCTTTTACATGAAATTGTGAAGTCATGTATGACTTTCTCTGACAGATGCCCTTGACAGTCCATGGTATGGTCTTGGCCCAGCACTGTTCTCATTAGCCAGAGCATCGGTCCACTGGAGGCGTTTTGTCAGGTCATTCTGCCCCTCGCAATCTAAAGCCAAAAAAAGCAACTTCTGCCTGGGTCTGCCGTCAGAACGGTGGTGTCCAGCATTGCTGGAGTCGGGGGAGATCTGTCAAACGAGAGGGAGGATGTCTTCAGGGCGAGTGGACAGTTGCTGATCAACTGTTCCAGCATTATGAAGGAAGAGCTTCTCTCAGGACAGAGAATGCTTCTCAAACATATACACAAATACTGTTCATCTACTGGAGAGAAAGTTTCTCCTCTGCTTTTTTTTTGTTGTTGTTGAAAACCCATGTATCTACTTAAAATATAGATTTCACAGTAAGATTTGTACTCGTCTGTAAGGGCTGGTGAGGCATGCAGAGCCCCACCAAAATATACATTCAACAATAGACCCCTATATACTGAATTCATAATAAATTGTAAATGTCTTCAGCATTCTGCAACAAATGTTTTTCGGATTTTCTACACTATTGTAAGTCGTAAAGTGAGCATGATATATTAAAACTAGTGCTGGGCAAGTTAACGCGTTATTATCGCGTTAACGCATTTATTAATTAATGCCGACAATTTTTTTATCGCGCGTTAACGCAGTTTTTTTTTATTATTATTATTTTGAAAGTCCGTTGCTCACTGGCTCTGAATACACATAGGCCTACAGTCAAACCATGATCACAGGAGGGGTGGGATGTTGGTCAGCCAGCAAATAATCCACCCAAACAAGCAGTGGAGGGGCTTTGGCAGGTTCTCTCAGGTGAACAGAAAGGGAGACAGCGCTCCGCGAGTGAATGACAGGCGCTCTATGGATAGTAACCATGGCAACGGCTTCTGTGCGCTACGCAGCTGTAGTCTTTTTAACTTAAATTAAAATTATACATAACTTTACCTGATAGGCCTGCGTTTAGTTTAGCGGGGATGCTCTGCCATGTGAATTCCCTCCTGTTGATGTCCTGCTAACTATTTAGATTCTGGAAACTCACAAACAGCGAGCCGAGGATCAGTCTCTCTTCCAATGATTTGTCACTCTAGGCTGATTTATAATTCTGCGTCGGACCAACGCCGGAGCCTCTACGCTATAGACTACGCGTTGGTTTTCATTATATATCTGCGTCGTTGACGCGCAATTACACATGCAGAGGGAGTGTGAAACCCGGGGAGCGGTTCTAGCAATCACAGAGCTTGCGGTACGCGTAGAATTGACGTTACATTTTTGGAGAGATGCACGGGTACGCGCGCTACACAGCTACGGCGTGAGTTCGACGCAGAAGTATAAATTGGGCTTTACCTCTGTTTAATGTAATCTTTCGTGGGAAACCATGGCATGCCATGACCAAACCTAAGCTGCTATCAGAGAAGTAACGTTGGTCGACTTATATCTGTAGTAGTGATCATGACCCTTTTAGACTGTTTCTGCTGCTCCCTGATACAAGATACCTGTTCAGAAAAAAAAGAAAACTGGACTCGTTTTAACAAGCTAGCTAAAAAGTAATGCCCTGGCAGTGGCAAATAGCTTTGTTTAAATATTTGATTTGATTACATTAATGTTTAAGTTGAGATTTACAAGAAATATGTTATTGATACTGTGTAAAGGGAATACTGCTGGTATAAAAGCACCTTATTTGTTTAAAGTTTTTGCAAACCACATGTTATTGCACTTTTGTAGCAGTACATTTAAATCAAAGTGCGCAATACAGTACTTTAGAATTCATTATTCAATTTTGCGCGTAACAATGCGATTAATCGCGATTAATCGCAAGAAAATCATGCGATTAATCACGATTAAATTTTTTAATCGTTGCCCAGCACTAATTAAAACGTATGACATCATGGATTCGACAGGCATGTATTATGATACTAAGGGCCAGATTGACTTACAGCTTGCACCAGTGCAAACCCTCTTTTAGCGTTAAAAAACTACTGTCAGGAAAGACACGCAGTGAAGAATTAGCGCTGAACGTGTGTGGACGGGGTTATTTTTGCGGCTGAACTTATTGCATATGCATGGAGTTTCCCTTTCAGAATCACACAAGGTGATTTACTAAGGTTTGCACTCGTCAGTTTACTGGTGTTTGCGTTATTATTTACCGTCCAAAAAAGCACTTCTTAAACCAGACGCTAATTTGTTCTGCTCTTGGTAGATTGCGTTGGTCATTACATTTGCTGTACCAATCAGTTATCAATTACGCACTAGAGGTCATAAATGGTCATTTTGATTTGTTAAATCAATATCTCTTGAGCCATATGCATGTTATTGCTTATAGCAGTTTGGAATTATACTATAAAAAAATATTGTCGCAATGTTTTGCTAGAATGTAACATCAAAAAAATTTTTTTTTTTTAACTCAATTTGTATTAATGATTTCAGAGGGTTTTTTAAAATAATTACAGGAATTATTGTTAATTAGTTACATTTACAAGTAAAAATGGTTACACTTTATTTTGAGGTGTCATTGTTACGGTGTAATTATAAATTTAAGGACTGAATAATAATAATCATAATTTACATGTACTTAGGGTTAGGGTAGGATTAGGATTTGGTTGAGTTGCAATTATGCATAATTTACTGTAACTATGGCAAGTACATGTAACATGTAACAAGGACACTGTAAAATAAAGTGTTAACGTAAAAAACGTAATGAGCACATCTTCATGATTTCTTAACATTTGCTTTCAGAAAATTGCATCCTATGTTTTCACTTTACTTAAAGCCATCAATGATGCATAGACACAATAAGTATTTATAAGATCACAACAAGGCTATTAATAACAATATATTCACTTATTTGACAGAAATACATCTTAATTACTAAAAAGTCATTACCATAATATAATAACATTATAGTGTTATTATAATGTTATAATGCAGGTTGCATCTTTATAAATGTATTCATGGAACCATACGACTGACTAATTAATACTTATAAATCAGTGTATAATGGATTATGAGCATACGCATTGAAAAACTAAATCCGTGACTTATAAGTAATTATAAAAAATAATATACATGTAACTATAACTGTTTTTATAATGCAGTACGTCTTAATGAGTCTTTATACATATATTTATAGTAATACTCATAAATAAGTATACATGGAGCTATAATTTATTATAAGCATGGTCTTCATACATTTTTTTTTACCACATTATCTTTGAATATCCAGTTAAGTATTATTGGTGCCAACAAATCTACCTTTTCATATCAATAACGAACAAAGCAAAGTGAGTGTACCATTCAGTGTGGTTATTTGGCCACAATTACCACATCACACTGGCTTACCTGTGTATTGAGGCTTCATTCAATCTTACCTGTGCTGATCAAATCATAGCCATCAGGAGATGATAGAAAAGACCTTCATCTGTCCTCGTCTCCATGGATGTGCTTGAAGAGATGTGAAAGAAGGCTATGCAGACAAGTGCATTTGATATTCAGCTGAAAGAAAACAGGATGGATCAAGGGCCCAGGGCGATTGGCAATTCATTTGTATGCTTTAAGAGGGATGAAATCTTCAACACAGAACGGTCAAGGGTACAAATAATGTGCTTTGAAAGAGAATATAGACAGAACATTTCTTTTTTAAAAGCTGTATATGAAGACTGAAGGCACAAAATGATAGTAAAACAACTGTTTAATATAGCCTTACATCTGCTAATTATTGAATGATTTCTAGGGCAAGCATCAGTATTATTATTACGACGACTCATTCTTCCACACAGAACTTCTGAATCATTCGTAATACGGACATGGATGAAACCTCAAATCCAGTGCCGTGCTGATGGAAGATGTTTCTAAGTCAAGGGTTTGCCTAGTTATGATGATCCCCATGAAGGGACCACCCTCCAAACTATAAAGGCATCTATAGGCATCCACAGTTTCTTGACGCAAATGAACAATGAAATCACAATTCATAAACATCAGGAACCATACATAGAGACACCAGCATAAATCAAAACAAGAGAATGAACAGACGATGACTGAGAGTTTTTTTAAATGCACAAGACGACAATAGGCCAAATGAAGGACAGTGATGGGCTGTGTCCCAAATCACATACTCTCTTGAGTTGGTACTTATTCAAGTAATTACTTCACAACTACTAAAAAAGCACGTTTTAGCATGAATGTAATCTGGACGTACTACATCCGCCATGTTGTCATTGCCATGTGACCCATTGTGTCGCTTCACTGTCATTCATAAATCCTCTCCTGTGGCCTCATGGGATAGTAAAGTGTAGGTCATAAGCAGGTCATCCGGGTATTTTTTACTTCTTTTGTAACATACTGTTTTTCGCCTACTATATAGTCGGGAGGTATGCGGTTTCGGATGCAGCCTTGGTTAATAGTTGACATGGAAACAAACAAGATGACAATGGAAACAGGAACTGAAACCAGAAACTTCAAGACAAAAGAACATCAAATTAAAGGGAATCGTGACATTGTTGATGTATACAGATTAATTGATTACAAAATTCGTAAAGAGAATAATACTATGCTTTTACTCAAAAACGTACTGTAAACCACCATTGAGTGTTTTGTAATAATTTTGGTCATATGATGAGGCAGAAATATGCTGTTTGTAGCATTTTACAATAAGCTAATCGCTACACCTGCTTAGCATAAACATCTTTCATTCTTATAAAAATAGCACAAATCACATGAAAATCATATACAGATCATATGCGTATGTGTACTAGCTTCATGTTTCGCTTGTAGAATTGTTTCTCTGGGTTTGTTACATACGGAACAGAATGTGGAAGGAACAGGCCGGGTTATGAACACGTATTATGAGGGACATATGAGCAGCGAGGGACATCATATACTGTCTGGGGAGGTACTACTCTTGAATTTCATCTCCCGTGGCCTCATGGGATAGTAAAGTGTCCACTGAATGCACACTTCAGAATCTCGCCGGAAGTAGTAGGTCATCCGGGGACTGTTTTTTGAACACTATGTATTCGGACACACCTCTCTGTTTTTCGCCTACTGTATAAGTGTAGGGAAGTATTCGATTTCAGACGCAGTGAGGGAGACAGCACTGGAAGCTAATCTGTTCAGCAGATCACATAATTCAGTGGAAAATGAATAGAAATTATGATTCTGCCTGAAGACATACAAACTAAATTTAAATATACCCAAACATTCACAAAGAGGCGCACATGCAAAGTCAATTACCACTTCTGTGGGGTGTAATGGAAAAGTAATAGAATAGTGTAACGGAATTACTGTTGCCAGGAAGAAATAAGTAATGATATTACTTTTTAATGGAGCAACGAGTAATGGATAATAAATAACACTCAAATGAGCCCAACACTTATGTAAATACAATAATTAATTGATTAATTTCATGATTTCGACTAGAAAGCAGCATAAAACTATTTTTATATTTACAATAATACCACATTTTGTCATGTTTCCTGGTTTCTTGTCATGTGGCTTCCTTGCCCTCGTGTGATCATGTCTTGTTCTTCCCTTGTCACGTTATGATTATGTTGATCATCTTTATTGTTCACAGGTGTGTCTTGTTAGTCATTAGTCTTGTTGTGTAAATACCCCTCATGTTTCCATTGAGTCTTGTCTATAGCTTTGCCCATGTAACCTATTGTTTGGTTGAGTCTATGCTTATGTCAAGTTCCGGTTAGATCAGCCCTGTTATAAGTGACTAGGCTTAAAAAGATAGTGCCATTAAAAACAAATCCTGTAGACTTACATTGATGGAGGGGGGTTTGATTTGCAACTACAAAACCCAAACGAAACATTAAAAACCGTTCAGTCAGCAGAGCACCGGTGGCAAGTTGTGCATAGGCAGGTAAAAAGATCTAGTTTTTCATTATATTTGCCTCATGCGATAAAGAAAATTCAGCACATTTTAAAAAATAAATAAATAAAAAACTGAATCAATATGCTGGCACCATGTGGCAGGAAGTATATGCAGATATATGCAGAGCATTATACTGAAGAGGTCCCATAGAGACGGTCATAGTTCGCAGTCATCGGGGGTGGTGGTCAGTCAGTGGATTTGTTGGGGGCTTCCAAGGCCGTTTTCCTGATATACAGGCAAGTTCGGATTTTAGGTCCCGAAGAGGCAGCGGGGCGGTCACATGGTGTGGGATGGACCCGTGCGATTCTTGTCAGTGAAGGGCACCGCAGTCAAGCCTTGCATTACTCCATGCCCTATCCCTCCAACAATACAGTTTTAGCATTGTTGTGTTGTCTCTGTCCTTGGCCCTGAACGACTGCCCTTGCCAAAGCCACTTGATCCCACAGGCCTCGCCGTTACACCGGAACAATGACATCATCCTGTGTTATGAAATCCAGTTTATTTAAGGTTTTATTTCTCAAAGAGCAGTACAAAACACGCCAAGAATGGAGCTCTGGAGAGATCCTGCGAGACAGCTTGGGGAAGACATGGGCCAACAAACACTTCACTCACTCGAAGGCAAATGAAACACAATGCATTTTTAATGGGAATATCAAAGGGAACCTGAGGAGTATAGTAGCGGTGTCTTATTTATCCTGGTATCACTGGTGCGCGCAGATGTTGTTTGATATAACCGTAGCTTTCAAGTCTCTAGTTGTTTCAGGTGCTGCGTTTGCTATCCATCCAGCTGAAGTAGCGCTTTGACCGTTTTCAAAACCAAGGGGACGTTTTGACAACGATGGCGCCGGTCTGGCGTTGAGCTCTTATTAGACAGAGCGCTGCTCTTATCTGCCTGTTGTTTTCCCGGGACCATATTTCCAGACGTACTTTTCCCATAAATCACTTTGAGGCAGAAATCAACAGATCTTGCCCTTGTTGTTATTGAAGATGATATCAGAATGAGGATTTGACAAGAATGCACAGCTGACCATAAAACATCGCCAGTAAACGGAAGGAGGAAATAAGTATGAGAGTAAATATTCCCACATACTCATAAAACCTCATTTACGCTTTGAAAAGGTTTATCTGCTGCACAAAGCTGCAGATGGGTTATGGCCAACCTTATGACACGCTCCTGGTGTGCACAATCACACAAATGAAAATGACTTATTATGGACTGCTTATCTATCACTCATGCGTCACAGCTGTGGAGGGGAAAATGGCCTTTGTGATTGTGACAAACCAGCTGTGGGGTTAGGACAAACAGTGATGGGGAAAACAGGATACGGTGTTCTCTCAAAGATTCATTGAGTAGTTCAGAGAGAGTAAACAAAAGCAGAGACCGGGGAGTCTTCAACCTATTCATCAGTTGAACCGTTTAAAAACGAGCTACAGGGGAAAAATCTGCGTCATACTTGAGTTACTCCTCAAGTGACTCTAGACGTTTTAAAAAATGGAATGGATTTGAAGGAAAATTTGAATGTGAAATGACAGAAGTGGTTTCATCTGAACCAGCAGATTTGACATGTGGGGTAGAACAGGGCTAAAGGCGCACCGGGGGAAAAGGCGCCTTATTTGATTTTCCTCTGAAACACTGGATGCACAAAAACTTGCCGCACAATTTTTCTAAACATCCGCTTTCCAAGAAGCACGTGGAAATGTGTCTGATTCCTGACGTGATCGCGGGCAGCAGCGCAAAGTTGATTCTACGCTATAATTTGATCTAATATTTGATGTTTTTTAAAGTTTTGTAGATTTTAGTTGAAAATGAGAATCACTAAAATTATTGACTATATTTTGAGACAAGGTCTTGTTCATTTTTCAAAAAAAAAATTGTTCAAGGAAATTAAAGCAACAGCTTTTCAATAACGGAAGAGTATGCACAAGTATGGTATCAATAATTGATACCCCAATAATTGATACCCTATCAATAATTTACCCCAAGAAAGGGTAAAAGGCACAATAATTAACATAATAATAAACAGCCGTCTGACTTTTCCATTTGTTGACATGGTTAGATTCAGTTGGTAAATATCACATGTTAAGTTGGGTGTCAACCTTAGAGATGATCACCATATTTATAATGAAACCATCACGTTTAAAAATATGATATTAATCATATCATATAATAAAATATCATGTATTCGTACTACTGTACTATGGGATCTCCTTCAATGCTTTCAGAATGTTTACTTTTCAAAATAATTGTCTGTATTTTTTAAATATATTTTTTATATTAACATTTTAATGACAGTGTATTTATTGAACACAAATGAATTCGTTTATTTTTTTAAATAAACAGAAAATAGTACAAACTTTGCTAAAGTGATTGTTTTGAACAAGTATTAACATTATTAAAAACATATTATTTCAGCTAAAGTATTATCAATACTGTGTGTCTGTGGGGTAAAAGGCCATCCTCGCCACATCATACATTTATAAGATTTTTGTAAGAACAAAACAAACCACTTTTATGATTTATTTTCGCACATAATGTGTTGCTCAAAAACATCTATATTTTTTCTGCCATCGTACACTAGTCTATGGGAGTAGTGAAAAGCATTTTTCCTTTAGCCCTGTTGTGCACACACACCTTTTCATAAATGTAAAGAGCTTAAAAAATATCTTGCTTTATGTACGCATTTCTGTCATGTTATTCCCATGTGATTCCCTTATTAGTGTCTGTAAGCCCTTGTGGTGTTTGTCAGCTCTTGTCCTTCTTTGGTGTGTTTTGTTGGTTTACTCAGTTCCATGGTTTTCTGGTTTCCATGTGTTGCTTGTGTTTGCTATTATGTTAATTAAAAACTGCAGTTGGATCCTCTGGCTCTCATTTCTGCGTACTCCAGCATGACAATTTACATTTTATTTGCTCTTTTGAGTTAAACGTTTACTATACGAATACAGTTTTGGTTAAAATGGGGTGATGGGTGTTGGCACAACATTAAGTAAGGGATAATGTACATCCAGCCGAAGGTTATCGCAGAATAAACCCAGACGGGGATCCTGCTTATTACACGGCTACTTGCCACAAAAGTAGATATTGACTTGAGTTGAAATATTTTATTAGCTCTTTAAACGGAGAGAGCAGTTGCTAGTAAGTGGCAAGTTCAAACTAGACGGTCATTTAAGGGATACGGTACAGTCATACCACTTATTAAACTGCATTTCACCACAAAAATAATTGTTGTTTTCAAAAAAAATGTTTATATATAAATTTCCTGTTCGTCTTATAATCCATCTCAGTGTACAAAACAATCATTGCAAAATGGCAGCAGCTGCGTTAGTATGAAACAAGAGATGACTTAATTAAATAACTGTACACAAAATATTGATTTGAGTTTTAATATTTTATTATCTCACCGAACGCAAAACTTCCACAGAGGAAAACTGTGCCTAGGAAGCTTAAAGCGCAGACTTCTGTGAGTTACCCTGATGGGTCTGCGTTATCAGTTTTTAACGGGTGTTACTGGGGTATAATAACATACCGCTGGATGGAAGTCTTCCACAGAGCCGTGTATAAGTATAATTGTTAAGTAAAACCATGCACAAAATTTAAAAAAAAAAAATCAATGTTTTGATGTTATAAGATAACCTGCTGTTGTTCGGTTGTGACAACAGCACTCTTTGTACTTGGCACTAATATACACAGTTTAAGGATATATTATGTATTTCAAACTTTAATGTTTGAACACATTCAAGCATTCCCAACTCGCACCTATCTCACTACTTCAAAACAGTTCCCTATTCCTAGTCTGTTTAAAAACATTTTAAATCTCGATTCGTTTGAGACGTTCCCATACTTTATAATATCAGTAATTACAGAATTGGGGATTTCTACACTGGTGTGCGCATCTTTTTTTCTGATGTATTTTCGGCCCGTTCTGTATTTCTTTTTCTCTCCCAGCCACCTGTTAGGCCGGTGTTTCAGCTCTGTTGTGCTTCTGAAGGTCAGAGTGATGTCTTCAACTACATTTAACGCTCCGTGGCCTTCAGCTGCTCTCCGGGAATAATGGAAATCAGTTAACTGTGTGCATATTTTTCTATAATCTACTCTGGTGCACCAGGACCCCTCTATTGTTCATTGCTATGGCTTTGTGGAGCATGTATTTAGGAAGCAGAGGAAAGGCACAAAAGATGACAAAAGTCTCATTTGAACGGAGCGTGCTGAACTAGGACAAGCTTTCAGATGGTTCCCATCCCAAGTTTATTATGGAACATGGTTTTGGCAAGCTTTCAGCAGCCTCAGTGTGGAGAACACGCATACGTCTCCAGACCCTGTCAAGATTAATGAAGATCCCCGAATTGATACTGATCCCACCGATCCCAAGGCCACTGAGAGCATTTAAACCATTGCCCTGCAGGAAAGATGACATCATTAGGGAGGAAGTGAACGTTTGGTCTAGCGTAACCATATAAATCTACTAGCTTTCCAAGGATGTAATGTGCTGAAATGGACAAGATTAGCACATTTCCTGTGTCTGCAACAACACCTGCCAAGATCTTACATATAGAGGCCAGAAATACGATGTACGAAAATTCATGGCCCATGCATAGAAGGCAGCCTTCCACCAGCTAACTACAAATAGAGCATAAACCCCCCGTTTCACAGACAAGGCTTAAGCTAGTCCCAGACTAAAATGAAAGCAACTGAAAGCAACTTGCACTGACATATCTTAAAATATATCAGTGCCATTCCCAGACAGCAACACAGTGTCGGCCCAGATCCGGCCCACATCTGAAATCCATGTGTACCAGATGTGGACCGCATCTGGGCCGACACTATATTGCCGTCTGGGTTGTTTTGTTTCAATATTCAATTCACTTCAATTCACATTCATTTGTATATCGCTTTTCACAATACACACAGTTTCAAAGCAGCTTTACAGAAAATGCATGAGTGCACATTACAATTTAGAGTAAAATGTGTACAGCAGTAATGTTCTTTTCTAAGAAATATTTATAAAATATGCTTAAATGTCCTAATTAAACTAAGGCCTAATCCTGGCTTAATCTAAGCCTTGTCTGTGGAACCGGGCCTAAATGTATATTTGATCATTCCAAGCTTTTAGTTTACCTTAGGAGCACCGTCAATGCCAAATAGCTCTGGTTTGTGCAAAGAAATATACTGTAATTCAAACAAGCTGTTGATGTTTATCCTTTTATGTTAAGATTGTCTGAAGTCTTGCTTTAAGATAAGTGCCCCCACTGTTCTCAGTTACAGTACATACAGCAAACCATAAAATGCTTAATTGGTTTGAAGCACCATCAAGCACAATAACACAGGTTAATGCAGCCGGCAGTAGTTCGACTCAAAGTAGGACTGGGCAGAGGAGTGTGATCAAGTGTAGGGGTATCATTGTTTCACATTGATCTTTAACTGAGGTGTCATATATACTGGTCAAATTGATCAAGATTCGCTAGCTAAAGTCTGCTTTCAGAAAAAAAAAATGGAAAGCAGAACATCAATAACATCCAGCATTTTGGTATTCTAGCTCTTTATTGACATTTTCACAATTATAGAACCCCCAATCCAACTGTGTTGTAATTTTGATAACATTTCTATTGATTCCTGTGTCAGTTGTAGAAATGGAGTGGAATAATACTGCTTACAACAGTGTTGCATTATTGTAGGCAGTTATCTAGCTGAATATAACAAAGAAAATGTTTGATTCAGCGCAGTCTCATCCCAAGACGTCAACCAACTGACGCTTTTGACCATACGTCAACATCCGACGTTTTAGGGTACCCTTTAACGTCAGTTAGATGACGCTATCTAATCCTAACCCTACCCCAGACCTAAACCTACCCGCGTCATCTAACTGAAGTTAAAGGTAAAGCGTCAGTTGGATGACGCCCCAGGATCGTCATCTAACTGACGTTAAAGGGTACCCTAAAACGTTGGATGTTGACGCATGGTCAAAAGCGTCAGTTAGTTGACGTCTTAAGATGAGACTGTGTTATTTGATTACATGATGGTGCTACTTCCAGATCACCCTGTCTAGGTTTATTTTGCGATAATGTCCAGCTGACTGTACATTATCCTTTTCTTACTGCTTGTTGGAGTTTGTGGTAGTGCTTCCCTGACCCTAACCAATTCCGTGAGTTAAACAATCATGATTTCTGCTCTCTCATCCATGTTCTTTCCATGTTACTTTGGAAATGGTTAATTTGAGCAGTTGTTCTAGCTAGTTCACGCATCAGCAAGCAAAAGCTGTGGGTAGATTCAATAGGAAGACTTCTCAGTTGCCGTTATGTGTCCGTGGCTGTTTGTGTGACAACCAATGAAATATTAAGTCACTCTCAAGTCAATCTGCAAATGCAAGGCCTGACACATGGCTCTTATTTATAACTCTCTCTCTCTCTCTTCCTTTGTGTGGGCTCTCGCTGCTTTCCCCCAAGTTCCTCAGCTGGATTGTTTTCTTGTTAGGCTTGCAAGTGGATCAGAAAGTTCACCCCAGGCAGAGATGATCCCTAATCCCGTCCAGCTGCAGACTGAAAAGACAATCTGGAGCGATTCCATGCTTGAACCTCCCGATGGTGCGTTTCCCTCAGATGTCCTCTTTTTGGAAAGGCAAAAGAAAGGGGAAAAATGTGATCTGTCAGAAGTGAAGCACTGTTTAAAGACATTTGAAAAGGGACAATGGCTCCTAAGCCTGTCATTGTGCTTTTGTGCTGGCTTGGGCGACCTGGAAACTTGGTTGCGCAAAATAAGCAGCACAGACTCTCCCTTCTGTTCAAGTCAGCGGCTTTGAAACTCTGGCTGTCTCAGCGCTCGAGTAGACGCCACTTCCGTCACCTGTGTTCTCCCTTTTTGTGGCCCTGACCCTGCGTTAACCCGACGGCCCCTCGGGTAATAGTCGGGCCTCTCATAGGCATTGTGTGTTTCTTTCCTCATCGCTCACATCTCCAATGCTGTTCACGCTGGACTGCAGCTTCTTGTGAACACACCGCCTCCTCTATCTCTATTACTGTCTTTCGTTGTTCCCTGTGCAGCCCACTGGTATCACAGGCTCTAGGATCTGCTGGATGTGCGAGCATTTAATGAAAGCCAGTGTCAGAGATGAGAGGATTCAGAGCTCTGCCGACTGCATCCTCACCCCACCGATGACTTTGACTTCCCAATTTACATACTATTAGTGCTATATAGCACTGAGATAGATTTGGAGGAGAGCTGGGTGAATTTCAGCTTGCAGTGGTTTTCAACAAGTAGGACATTCTCGTTGGTTCTGATTGGTTGAATTAGGGCTGGAGACTGTCTCTCAAATTCAGGGCTAGTTAACGGTCAGGGTAGGGCATGTACGTTCCCATCATCAGCAAAGTACTTTAGTGTGTAGTAGTGGTTTGCAAATTGGGATGCTGCCCACATCTCTTTCATGGTATTTGGGTACTTTACCTCAAGTCACTGAGCCGCTCCTAGAAGGCACATCTGCGGGCTGCCTGCAGGCGAGGCATAAGAAATGCCGAGATATATTCATACTGCCAAGCTCTGAAATAAAGGGATTCTGAGGCTCAGCCTGTAATGAAGTAGGCCCTCTTTGCTTTAGCATTACAACCTCGGTAAGGACTCCTGAAAACTGAGATAGGAAAGTGGACTCTTTGCTCTTTAAGACCGAAAGTAGGCTTGAGAGCAAGGCAGAGAGGAGCATATAGCGTTCTTTACATGATAGCTTCAAGGTTAAAGAGTCCTCTCCCCTCCCACCCGTGGCCTGTTTAGTTATTCTGGACAGTAACGCCAGAGCTGAAAGAGAGTGCCTTGGGAGACTTGCTTTAAATTCATGCCAGTAATCAAGCAAACAATGCAAATCCCTTTCATGCTGGGATTGAGTTTTTATCAGGCACTGCTTGTCATGAATTCCTATATATCATTTGAGAACACCTCAATGGTGAAAGCTATATTACAAGAGCTGGTCAGTGGTTTGCAGGTTAGTATCGGTGATGTGGAGGAGGCCGTGATGGATAGATATGTGGGTGATATGAGTGAGCTGACTCGAAGAATTCAGAGAGGCTGAAAAAGAGAAAAGCACAGAAAGAGAGAGACTGAATGGTGCATCTGAGCTGCCATTTTTTCATCCTGCTTTACAAGAAACCCAGTTGAAACACATACCACCCACATTTCCCGTCTCTCCCCTTTGAAAATGGCCTCTCTTGGAAACTGCAGCTAAGTTACCCAGAGGAAGAGGCGATTTGCAAATGGCCTCCTTGACGACTTCCCCTGAGCTCTCTCTCCTCAACGAGGCTCGCTGCCCACTCCAGCTCCTGCTATGGGGGCGACTAGCATGAAATGCTAGAAATACTGAGTCCAAGGTCTCTGCTTTTTGTGTACGTGACAGAAAACTTTTTTTCCTACAACAAACAAGCATGTAAGAGTGCGTCATTCTGTGATTTCAGACAGCTTCTGATCACTTGCTTATTGAAAATGTAAATTTTCACGCAGCATTGTACAACCTTTTTTGTAAAAGATTTTTTTTTAATACAGTAGTTTTAAAAAAGGGCTTGACATTAACTTTTTTTGCTCACCAACGACTGTGGCTAGTGGTTTGCCAAAGTTACTAGCCACTCAGTATTTTCACTGGACACAATTTTGACATTGATACCATGGTGAAAAACTGCCATATCCTGTAGATATTATCTCATAATTTGGCGGCAGGTATATTAGGCTGCTGTCACTTTCATTCCTGACGCACGGATCCATTACTGTTTCACGTGCGTTTTCTTTTCTCAACTGTTTACACTCACTTAAAACCTAACTGACTGTGTTTACGTGAATACTCGCCAAGGAAGAACTCAATTTAGTAATGAGAGAAAATGTGTATTGGAAGCATTTCAGATATTTCAGGATCAATAAACAATATGTATCGAAAAATCTATATTTTTACAACACTAACAGCACTTAATTTATTATTTCAGATGCCTTTTTAAAAGACTACAACTGAAAAATATGTATATTCCATATAAAATTCAACCCACCAAAGTGGCTTGTAGCATTGACTGCGTTACACGCCACTGCATGTAATCCACCTGCATTTGGTGTTAATGTCAAGCCTTGTTTATAACTGTTAACTATAACTGTTTATTCTTTAGAGTGAATTAGCACATTGTTTGATATAGCTACATATATTAAGCATGTCTAAGCATAGCTAAATGGTAGCATAGTTTTGAAACTGTACAGTGCTGATACCATGTAAATATCATGGTACATGAAAATAATTATTCAGTACCATAATATTGCCATCTGACACCATGATACTACTAACATGTGTTTTGTAAGGTAAGTTTAGTATAGCTTCCTGATAATTATCATCGGTCTATGGGAAAGAGTAATTGGTTCTCAGTGTCAGTGGACTTTCACTGGCTTCATTACCTGATACACTATCTAGTAGATGTGAGTTAGGTTACATGATAGCATGTTCTCCCTAGCGCTTCCTTGAGATTAGCTGTTTTTATTGCATGCCCTGTAAAATGCGCTGCGTTTTGTCAAATGCTACAGTAAATCTACAGCACCCCCCATGCCATATTACAATGGCATCTCTGGGCTGCATGCTTCCATTGCTCTCTACCCAGCTATAGGAACATGCTCAGTGCTGCACTGCTGATTGGGGATTAGGCAGTTGTGGGAGACTTTGTCAACAGCTTTCTGAAAATCCAATTACAGAATATCATAAGCTGTACATGCATCAACCCCAGTCATAAACCCCCAAGGGGGAGAAGAAGTAGAAGGAGATTGTTGCAACCATTGCCCTTGTAATACATTTCCTCTGTGGAGAATGGATGATTTGTTGGATATTTTAGCAGGAACAGCTAAATAGTGTGACAACAGTGGATTGCAGAAAATTCTTAAGTGAATTAACAGTTTGTTCACAATTCTTATTTGCTGGAATAGGTGGTCATTACTTCTATGTTCTTTTATGTAGAGACTCTTTTTTTTCTAACAGGGAAAGAAATCAGTAACGTATGCAGTCTTTGGAAGTCAGAATACTTTGTTCTATCCTTGTTTAAAGGGCAGAGACAACTATAAGCAAGTCATTCGTAGGTTGACTTAAGAGTGTAGGCACTGTGGCACTATGGATCTATTCTTTCAAAACATTGCTCTGTTTTGCTTGAGTGGCTCGACATGTCGACCTCTCGACCTCTGGATTAACCACAAGCTTGGGGTGAAATTACGCAGTTCACCTTTAATAATTGGATTCAGATTTATGTTACCATCAAGCTGCATTAGCTGTCATGTTCTGAAGGGCAGTTTAGTACTTTTATGATGCTTTGCCATTTTTTTAAGCTTGATAGCCCCAAGTAACCATTCACTTTCATTGAATGAAAAATAACAGTGTGAGAATTCTTAAAAACATCTCGTTTAGTGTTTCACAGAAGGAAGGAAGTCATCTGATTTTGGAATGACATGAATACACAATGACATTGTTTTTTTTTTAATGTGTGAGATTAGAAAGCAGTGTGGAAATCATTTTCTTAAATCTTGTATTTTTGTATACTTCATATATGCAATGGCTTCTTCTATGGAATTTGCAATGTAGTTGTCATACTGACCTATATTGTCCTGTCCTGGTCTGTCCTGGTCTCCAGCAACTGCTATCTGAAACAGTTCTTGTAATTCATTCAACACAAATTGGAATAAGGTAAAAATGTGATCTCTCTCTGAAACACACAAAGGCTGAAATGATTGCATTTGGGTTATGAAATTGTAAATGTCATTTTTTTACAAAGATCATGAGACATTACCATGATATTGACCAGCTGATTAGTCATTGTCTACACCAACTGCTGATGTCACGTGAGGTTGAAGGGTTATGGTACATTGTGTTTGTGTGTGTGTGTGTGTGGGGGGGGGGGGGGGGCAAGACATGATGACTCTATTCTAAACCTTTGTGAGATGCATTCCTTTATAGCATTGTTCAACAAGGCACACTCCTGACGCAGAGGCTATTGAAAATAATTAAATGTAAACTACATATTGTTTTGTCCAAATTCTAAGACCATGATTTTTTGCTATGTATTTTTGTGCAATATGTGCTAACGTTAAACTTTGTTACATACAGCTGTAAGCGTTAGTCTCCTGTCAGAAACAGAGTACGACGGGGGAAGATATCCTTCTTAAGAAAAATTTGCATTTTACTTTTAGACATAGTATATATAGACATGAGTTAAGCACGTTCAAATTATTCAAAGAGGCTGTCTGACCCCATTACTTGTGGTCCTGGTCCTTCATACACAAGAAATATCTTCTTACCCCATCTTACCCTCCTGTTTGTGTCCTGTGCTTGACTGACCGTGAGGAGTTCCTATGTTCTATGGAGTTTCAGGATTTTCATGCCCTATGTAGACATTATAAATCCGTCAAGTAGGGGGTTTTATTTTGGCTGGAATGCTGCCTATGTATAGTATGCAGTCCAAATGGCTACTTATGTATCGTAGTGAGCCAGTTTGTAACCCATAAACAGCCACAATGCCATCTGAAGGCTAACTGATGCTCCAGATCTGAAATGGCCAAAGGACAGAGGATACGTTATGAAATGGCCATTAGTTTCATGCAGGGCCGCTGCTGGCCAAATGAGCGCCCTAAGCAGTGTTGTATTGTTGTAGGGGGTCAGAATAGAACAGTGAAATATTTAGAAAATAAATTGTAATTATTTACAAGCTTTACAGCATAAAACATCCCGCAAGATGATTTTTTCACTTTTTCAAGATTTTTTTTTTTTTTGAGCAACAGAGATGCAAACTCTGTTTTCAGCTTATAGGAGGCATCAGTACTGTTTTGTGGTCAGTTCAATAAATTCAGCTCAAAAATACATGTCTGTGCATGCAAGAGGATGTGGAATCTGAAAGTATTTGCCTTTAATAGACACATCACAATTACACGCTTCTTTAGGAGGACGGGGATTCTTGTTTTCAGAAACAGTTTGAAGGACTTCACATGTCTCCTCACAAGAGCAGATACAATTACTTGCTCAAACCCCCAGAGGACTATCATCCTGTGAGAGCGTTGTGTTTGGGGGAGGTGTTTGTAGGGGTGGCTGGAATAGCAGAAGCGGCGCAACAAGAAGAGAGAGAGAGGACTAAGGACAGAAGAGGACAGTGAATACCGAAAGCTGGATGATCGACTCTGACATTTGCAGCGATGTGTTCTAGGTCTCTGGGCCATGTACAATCATGGTGGTGAAAGATGGCTTCAAGTGCATGACACTGCGATTACATTATTTCAGTCCGAAACGCAGCCGTCGGGACCGAGCCTTTTCTAATGGCTCTTATCGTTTCAACACCAGTGGCCTCACGGTCATCCGGAGCAGCCAGGCATGTGGAAATGCATTGTTCCCGCTGCACTGCAGAGCATCCTGATTAGCAGAACGAAGGCACGTTTTGGCGAATACCCGGTAATGAGACCTCTAGTTGCTCAGGGGTGAGAAGGTAAAGATGGAGGGGCTGAGGAAGGATCCTTTAGCCATTGAGCGAGCTGTGGTTAACATTGCTCAGCACTGTTCCCTGAGCTGAATGCCCCTCGCCCACCAGAGTAAACATGTTATCAAGATGTGACGTGACATGCCAGGACTCTTTGCGTAAGGAAAAGCAATGAGGCGATGCTCGCACTTCAAAACAGGGTTTATAGTGACTCCAAGCACTGAGATTCGTCTTAATCTCATGGAATTACTTTAAGGAATTAGGCAAGACCAGTAGTACAAACATTGTACTTCACGTTCAAGAATGTTCAAGAAGGGCCTCAATCACTCAACTGTCAAGGTCCTTGAACACTGAGTCCAAAATTTTGTACGCGTTTTTTCGTATTCATCATCCTTGAAATTTGTCATGCACAGAAACCTTGCACTGAGTCCGATGCGTATTAATTAATCCGTTGCGAAAAAATCCGCAAAACAATACAAAATGGAGTCGTCAAAAAGTGAGGATGATTTTGTTGTCCTCTCTCTTCTTAAAAAGAGAAAAAGCAAGAGGAAATATTGGGTCCACCCAATCCTAAGATTGCGTAGAGAGTTAGGAGAGTTCCACCTCTGCGGGGATTATCCCGAGAGATTCAAAGTTTACTTCAGGATGTCAGTGGCTCAGTTTGATGCTTTGCACGCGATACTGGAGCAACATATTACAAAGAAGACCACCAATTTCTGTAAATCAATTGATCTTGTACAGTTCTGGATTTTGTCGTTCGCTTGTACGGTGGCTCTGAATTGTCAAAACACCTCTCAAAATGCTTGCTACTGATGTGAAAAATGCAGAAAATCGAACCTGAGAGTTTCGGAGGCAGTGTGTAAACGTGATTGACACAACATGAGGTCGTATTTATTTTTTAACATGCGAGTGGTCTCGGTGTGCAAGGACCTTTACACTCAAATGTTGCAAACCCTTCCCTTTGGATAATCCTAAAGGGACAGTTCACCTAACAATTTAAATTCTCACCCACCCTTTAAGTCGTTCCAAACCCATAAGACTTTTGTTCATCTTCAAAAGTCAAATGAAGATATATTTTAATAAAACCTGAGACATTTACGTCCCTCCATTAAAAGTCTATTCCATCAAAACGTCTATTCTACCTCAGAAAGTTTATGCAGGGTCTCATATTCATAGTTATAATCAATTGTCAATTATTGTCAATCATCATTTGTTTTGTAAATTTAGGCCTATCATGAGTTGTGCACGTGAAAAACTTTTAATCCTGGAATATAGCATACAGTTGTCTTGCATTAATCCAGCTGCATTAATATTGTCGACCACATACATTCATATTGTCCAACTGGTTATTTTGTCTTTTTTCGCCTTTTAACTGTGAAAGTGGATTAAATTGCAAGTAATGTGGTTTAATGTGGAGTCCAATGCTGCTAATTTAAGTAGCACAATTTATGTACTGCTTAGATAATGATGCTTTTGGCAAAGCGATTTAGAGATTAAACTACTTGTGTGCTTTGGAAAAAAAACAGCTTTAGTCTTCAAACTGATATTGAGAGATTCAGGAAGAGAAAGGTGCCAGGCCTGAAACGAGTAAGCGTAGGGGTTAAGAGATGATTGCAAGCAAAGGCATCTGACATAATTTATGTATTTGGTTTGAGTTTGTTCAAAGCCTGTCCTAATAAGTCCAGAACAACTGATGGAAGGGAAGCAGCCAGCTCCTATCCCTGAGGACAAAGGCTGTGTCATAACTGGCCCAAATTAGGAATAAACTAAAGGAAATCCTGCAAACCAGCAGAGCCAGTGAGGAGACGGACAACTTACCTAGCCCCATTCAAAGGGTAATTGTCACTCCGCTGCGGGCCTGTTATCACACTTACATGCCAGAGTATTGCAGCTGCATGAATGTCCAGCTGTTGAGATGCCATCTTCTAGAGCAATAGACCAGACAGGGATTTTGGACTCTGGCCTAGTTAGACTTTTGATATCAGCATAAGATCTGGTCCATTTAGTAGCCTATTCAAGCCAAGAACAGGCAGTTTATATGTTATGTTTGGGCTTTGGGCAAATATGAAATCCTTGATACCAATAGAGTGATTGACCTGCTGGACTAATAAGTGGCCCCGGTTTGACCGGTGAGCCTGTTAGCTCCTGATGGCTGATCCCTCTACTACACCATCTGAGTCTAATGGACCAATCAGGTTGGAGCTTGAGCTTTTGAATGCAGCATGTGTCAGACAGCCATTGAACAGCAGTGAGGGGTCTGTCTGAGATCAGGCACTACTCCCCACAACCATTACCAAGACATCAGAGCTCCGCTGTTCAGAGAGTTTAGTCACACGTCCAAATTGTTAGGAGAACATAAGAACTTTTCACATCTCTTCAAATGGCCAACAAATTAATTACACGATATGTATATTTAACGTCAGTAATATATACATACTTTTCATGGCTTTTTAAAGTACAAATGTCTACTTCCAATATGACATTCATAGGTCAGTATTTTCTTAATTGAAATTGAAATGAAACGCGTAAAATGTCTCTGCTACATTAAAAGCCTCTTTAAAATAAAGCAGCGAGAGAGGGAGAGAGAGTAGCAATTCTGAAACAATAATTTTGCGCATTCTGGTTGGCTGACATGTCTGTGGAGAGCGAGGCTTTACAGAGAGGTTGAAAGAATGGTAGCGGTTCAGAAGTTCAGTCTGGTGGGAGTCAGCAAAATGGCTGAACTTGCTTAAAACACCTTTAACTGCTATCTTTAGAAACTGTTTAATATGCTTTTTAGAGGTACTTTTACAACATTACCAATCATAGCATTGTTTAAGTAAGCAGTGTGCAGAGATGTTAGTGTTTTGTAGGAGAACACTTTCTTTATCAGCCAACAGTGAAGTATGAACATAGAAATGCTGAAAAGATCGATATTGCTACCCATGTTGTTGCCCTTGGTTAAATATTGTAACACAGATGAGCAGAGGTTTTCCGCAAACCGCTTTGTACCCGTGTCAGTAATGAGATTATTCTTGGTTCATAGAGATGTGCATAATTATGCTTCATTTGCTTCAAGTGTTTTGGGAGAATAAGGACCAGCCAATCAGACAGTGTTTTGTTTAAGGCAAGAGTGTATTGATGGGTTCTCACTGTCAGACGCAACGCAGCACTTTCATCTGCTGGAAATAATGCAATTATTTCTCCGCTCATATTCATGCAGTCAAAACAAATTTCCATGTTTGTACAGATTTTCCAATTATTGCAATTACTCACATGCCAAGATCATCCGATTCCATTTTGTAGGATTGGTATAGAATTATGAAGTTGTTTGTACTGTAACTTGGTCATAAACAAACTAAAACTCGTCTTGTTCTGATTCCAGTTTGTTCGCAGTTCTCCAGAGGGGTGTACGCCATCTTCGGCTTCTATGACAAGAAGTCCATGAACACGCTGACCTCCTTCTGCGGGGCTCTCCACACCTCCTTCGTCACTCCCAGCTACCCCATCGACTCAGACGTGCAGTTCGTCATCCAGATGCGCCCTCCTCTAAAGGGCGCCGTCCTGAGTCTCCTGTCTCACTACAAGTGGGACAAGTTTGTCTACCTCTATGACACAGACAGAGGTAAGTCCTCTTAGTTACATGTGGAACTCCAAGCAAAATGGCTGGCCTACATGAGTGAAAGAGTTAGTGCTGATTTGTATTGTTTTTGCGGGGTTTGTAGCACATAAGGAGCAGGGCATGATGGAGGATGGATGCCCCATTTGGGTCCTTAGGGTCTGGATAGAGCGCCTGCAGTACTGGTGCAAAGGTCCAGATATCTCTGGATACATGATGAATTTAGATCTGATGTGCCCCAGTTCTGAGCTGCATAGATGAATTTGGGGCCCTAAAATACTTATTAAATAGCTCACCTTACTTTCCTGGGACAGTTCGTCTGCATTAGCACTGCACAGGAATATTGATTTCAAACAGTTCATATAAACACATCAAGTTATTTATAAGAATGATTCACCCCAAATAAGAAAGCTATGCCTTCTCACCCACAAGTCACTCTTTTCCTAAAGGATCTCAAAAAAGAGATGTTCTACATTGCTCTTGTCCATACAGTGAAAGCATAAAATGAACTGTCTCACAGGAAAACACATAATTATTTTACGAGGTGCATTTCCGTATGAATTTGTATGATGTGAATCATTTTTAGAAAAGAAAAAAAGAGTGAGCATGAAGGTCCACCCCTAAACATAACCATCACTTTGGTGTAAAATTGTAGGAAAACGTAGCCTGGTTAAAACCAGACCATTCTTAGTTGTAACTGAGTTATGGTCTGGCAAAGCGTCATAGACAAATCATTTCCAAAGGGGCGTCACCAACGGACGTCGCGGATAGACCTAAAACCAATCAGAGCGATGAAGGAGATGACGTATGCAGAGCGGCGGAGAAACATCTCCGAGTGTTTTGCTCGGTTTTTAACAAAAAGGAAACGTTCAAATCGCTTAAAACAGACGCGATAGCTGATTCGAACGAGTGATGTTCGACGGCGGCATCCATCTTTGTAATGTAGGCTACAAAATCTGCTTCAAAATCCCAGCGCTGTCGTCATCGTGTAAAGCCCGCCCCAACGCTTCTGATTGGTGCCTCGATTTCGACGGATTGGAAATGGGCTTGAATGAGCTCTTTGCCAGACTAACTTTCACAGCAAATCTAAATTACCCGGAAGTTGTCTGGGTTTTCCCAGGCTAAGGAAAACGTACAAATAAGAATCTTCGAATTCATACAATATAGCCAGCAAATCGCCAAAATGTACAATAGAAATTAACTGCCATGAGTTAGTGACCATAAAACAACATAAAGGTAGTCCATACAACTTGCACCCTATATATTCAAAGATGTCTGAAGCCATACAATAGGTTTATGCAAGGAACAGAAAAAACAAGTTGATATTCTTTGAAAATTCATTTATGCCGGACCATTCTGGAAGTACAACTGATATTTAGGAGATCAGCAAGATTATCAGTAAGTAATGACTTAAATATCAGCTACTCAAAAAAAAAAAAATACTGCTGGCTTCAGAAGACTAACACCTTGTCATAACCAGACACCACGTGATAGGATTTCAGTGAATCACAGATCACAGCCAATCAGAAGAGTGTGTGGGCGGGCTCTCTACTGTCTAGCACTCGCAACGAAATGGATGGGTACTTAATCAAAATTCACAAAAAATTCACCCAGATTAACATTATTCAAAACACATAATCAGTAACCAAAACAGTTTTTGTCACGATATATACTTGTTTACTCAAAGATCACAGTTTAAGCAAGCTTTTTTTTTACTCTAATTATCCACAATGAAAAATGTACATCAGATCTTGAAAGTCATGCACAATAATATACAAATTCAAATGAAACCATTTTATTGTCATACAAAACACAATCAGTAACTGAGCTGTCAACCACAGCATTGCAGAAATAGAAATCAATTCAATCCCCTGTCAGTCACAGCTACTTAGGACAAAACTCTGTGTAACATGGAAAAGATCCCTTTTATCTTGAGTCTGGTTAGGACACGGTGTTAAGGACTACCTTTATAGTGCTTTACTATGATTTAATTGTCATTTTAAAAGTGAATCTGTTCTCATTCACTTTTATTTACTTACATTTCTCTCTGTTTTTACTACACCGAAGTAAGGAATCCATGCAGTTTTTGAATAGAACTAGGATGAGTAAATAATGACATCATTTTAATTTTGTACAATGAATAATATGAGACGTGGCAGTAAAATAATAGCACCCTAAAATGACCCAATTAAAATTCAGGGCCACAACACCGTCAATGCCTCATCACCCCCTCCCCCGAGCGCACCTGTTCTCGGGCCATGGTTTGTGTTTACTAATCATCAAGAGGTCACAATCTCCGTTTGACCCAAAGACACCTGGCCGATGATCAGATGGCACTGCAGTCGGCTTCTCTGCCGCACTCGTCTAGTTACAACATCTGTGCTGTTGTTTTGGTGTGGACGCCGCGCTGCCGTTCCACTACTCGTCCTATTTAACCATTCATTTACTCGCAAGGAAATCATCATCTCCCATCGCTCATCTCAGACGGATTGAGCAATTAATTAAACTCGAGTGCTTTCTGTTGAGGAATATCTGCGATGAGTCAAAGCGTCTCACAAGCTTGAGGCGGTGACACTGGCATTTCGGGTCCCATTAAAGCCTGCTAGCATCCTGCGCTTCAGTTTTTCCTGCAAAAAGCATCTCTAATTAGAGGAGACACAGAGCTAGCTCAAAAACCTCAATGAGTCTTTCCCCCTTCCCATCCCAAAGTGTCCTTCCTAGCAGCTTCCGCCTGGATTTGTTTCACTGCGATTTAAAGGTCATTTTGCTGTAAGTTGCCAAGGAGCTTCTGAGTTCAGTAAAAGACAATGCAAAGAGCAGTTTTAGCATATCTCAAACTCCAGGACATGCAACCAATGACACTATGTAAATTGAATGGCATTTTAATCAAATCACATTAACATACATGATATCATGTAGGTGTCACGTAACGTGGTTTATCAGGAATCACGAGGAAGACGATGAGGAACAGACATTTATTCATACAAAACTCAGTAGTCACAACACACGTCATAATACGAACGAGAACGGACCAGGAATAAGGGAGAACACAGGGTTTAAATACACAGGGAACAGATTAGGGAAACAAGACACAGCTGGGGCAAATGAACTAGACACAGGTGAAGGAACTGAGAACTAACGAGGAGCGGGAAAACTGTCTGAGACACAGGAATAAACCAAATACACAGTGACAGGGGGAAACTCAGGACACACATGTAACAGTAGGGCTGTCACAGCATTTGATGAACTTTGTTGATTTTGTTTTGTCTTTTTTTTTTTTGGAAAATGAATCACTGGAAGAGGAGTTTTAGAAAGAAGCTGCTGGATTTTTTACAAAACTGCGAAATATTGAGACACCCCTAATATGATATAGGTAAGCAATATTCGAGGCTGTGCTGTATCGCAAAGCGGAGTGTCTGCAACCCCTTCAGCCGTGACTTATTCACGATACAGCTCTAGCCTTGAGTACCTTGTTGCTTTTATATAACGGTTACCGCACAATACAAATATTAAATCCAAAAAAAATATGTATCAGTGCAACTTTCATGAAGTAAAATCACTAAAAGCCTTCCTTCCGCTTTACAAAATAGTCCCTGACTATTGTGGTTTTTGCATCATTTCGCCATTAGATGGCGGCAAAGACTGTCTTTATGAGCGAGTCAGTCAGTAGAGAAGACTTCTATATTGAAAGGACTGAAACTTGTTGTGAACACGGAGAAGCAAGACGCAACTGGCAAATGACTAGCGTGTCAGGGCACGGGAAGACCCCTTAACTGTTAAAAGTTCAAGATATCGCAGCCGACATTCAAACAGATTTTTATTAGGAATATAGGACTGAGCTGAAGGAAGATGCTATATCTACTGTAAATACTCTCTCACAATACTCTACTCTATAAGCTTCAATGAACAATATCAATGAGAATATATGTTGACGTTGCTAAGAGTGGTTGCTAGGGGTGTTGTGTAGTGATACATAGAACCGTTGGGTGAAGCGGTCATTGCCGTGTTTTATTGTGAATAAAACACAGCTATTGACCAAAAACAGTCAATAGTATTTGACATGACAGTACCACATAACAGTTTTTGCTGAAAAAGCCCCCAAATTATGAAGACATTGCAATTAATATGTCAGACAAGTAAAGCTTTAAATTGACAGGCTTTTGTGTCGAGTTTAGGTGTTGGATTTGCTCAATGGCTTATTAAGGAATATATGAATAGGTTAAAGAGCATGATTAAATGCATTCATATTTTAACTGAATTAATGTGTTGTAATGTGTTAATTAATTGACATCCCAAATTATTGCTAATTACAGCAGACACGTGCATCTAATGCAAGACAGCCAAACTAAATAAAGTAGCGATTATGTTGCATTAAAACACTACAGTTTCTCGCTCAGATTTCAGCCTCAAGCCCGTCCAGCATCCCTCCCTCAAAGGCAGCGGTGAAATGTAATCCTTATTACTGGAACCCCAGGAGAGGATTAACTGAGTTTATTAAAGCACTTCATCAGGAACCTTAAGTCTAGTTGACACTTGGCACATCACATGGACACGTACATCAAATGGCACGACCCTGACGCGACATGGACGGATGTGGCACAGAGTTGCTGGCCAGCAGTGGTGTAAAGTAACGAATTACAAATACTCTCGTTACTGTAATTGAGTAGTTTTTTTTAGGAATTGTACTTTTTTAAGTAGTTTAAAAACAGTGTACTTTTACTTTTACTTGAGTACATTTTAAGTGCTGTATCGGTACTTTTACTGCGCTATTTTCCCTGAACCTGCCGTCGCTACATTTATATTAATATTTATTTTTATAATAAGTCATCATGTGACTCCATGCGTGATTCCCGTCAAATCAAATCGCGCGCGGAAAACTTTCATTCAAACCAGCATCAACAGACTTCGAGACACCTGGCGCCAATTTATTTTTTTCACGAAGTGACTTTTGGAGTGGATCTTGAGCCTGGAGGAAGTTCATGCATTTGTGTCTTCATATAGGCAAAAAAACAGCGCAAGCGTCACACCTCGCACGTCCTTCAGTGTGTGTGTGTGTGTGTGTGTGGTAAATAAAACTGCGCGTCGGCTGCACCATTCATTCACACAGAACATGCAGGATTCGTATTTAAATTGTCTTTGTGGTTTAATATTCACACTATATCGCGATTTGATTTCAAGTGTACTGAACCGCTTTCTATTTATTCCTCAAATTTACAAATTCCGTGAAATTCCGAGTTATAAATTCCTTTTTTATCACTGGATTTTGTCAGCATTTTAGGGGGGGCGGGGGTCGTCCAAAACAATGGTAGGGGAAAGGCTGTATTTTTAGTGCTAGCAGTCAAAAATAAAACTGTTGGAGAAATATTGAAATACTGTTTCTTTTTTTCTATGAATCTGTGATAAAAGAGTAAGCTACATTTTCAATTTGCAGGGTATAAGGTGGACTAACATTCATAGCATAATACTCACTACTCACTACTCTTGAGTACTTTTAAAAGGGCTACTTTTTACTCCTACTTTGAGTAGTTTTTAGGACCGGTACTTTTACTCTACTCTCACTACATTTTTTGACAAGTAACAGTACTTTTACTTGAGTATGCTTTTTCAGTACTCTTTCCACCACTGCTGGCCAGGAGTGTTTATTCGGTTTTTGGCATGGATCACTAATTTGGGGGTAAGGATAGGGTGCTTATATACTCATCAATCTGTCATTTTGATTGTTGTTGTTAGTTTATTGTTGGGGTTACAGTGTTTCCCACAGGATTTTGCGAGATTATGGGGGGTGGACCTAATCATTTTATATTATTATTATATATTATGACAGTAATAGGCAAATATTATAAAACAAATGCACTGTAAAATAAATTAAAATGGCGCCCATGTGCCCAAATGCACACTAAACTCACAGCACATGCAGAGATGGAGTGCACTGCATTCACTCATTGGGATCTAAACCGTTCTGAGATGCGGAAAACACCGGATCACTGGCTGACCGCCTGAGCAAAGTGAGCGTTTCACTTTCAAAACATGCAGCGCAAACAGTTTATATACTCATTAAATTAAAATGCATGTCTTTTGACGAGGGCGCAAAGCCATATCGCGCTTTCGATTTTTTAAAAGATACGTTGCCCAAGCAATGGTCCAAAACATCTGTAGAGACCTTTTATGTTATTATGAGAAGTTTTAAAATATTTCCAGTTCATAATGAAACTGTGGCAGCACATATTCACCTATAACGGGCCAGCAGAGTCTAGGTAATTAATGCGAAACACTGGAGTCAGGGCAGGATGTAGGATAGGCCTGGTGTTTGTTTGACAGAAATATTATCTCAATACCAACAAAAGATGTTGATCCAGGAACACATCCAGGGATGTTTCATTTGTTTGTATTGATGTTTTATATAGGAGGCAAGGAAGGCGCTTCCTAAAAAGAAAATGAACAGTTTGCAAAGACAAAACATAAGGGCCTGGTTTCACAGACAGGGTTTAGATTAAGCTAGGATTAGGCCTTAGCTCAATTAGGCCACTAAGCAGCTTTTATAAACGTGCCTTATAAAACACATTACTGGTGCATCTTGAGACAAACCAATGGATCTGATATAGTTTAAGATCTGTCAGTGCAATTTGATTTCAGTGAAAACAGCTCAAACATGACTTTTAGCTTAAACCTTGTCTGTGATACCGGGGGAAGGAATTTTACACAATATGAGATCACCCAAAACCCAAACCCCCCTTGAGCACATTATGTTCTCGTTGAGCTCAAGCAGTGTGAAGTGAGTGTGAGCGGGAAAGACCAGACACAGATACTCTGGAACATCTCTGTTCGACCCTGTCAGTGTGATGAAGCCCACTCCTCGTGCGCACACTCGGGCCACTGATCATTCTGGATGGGTCAAACTGGTGGAGATGGACAGACTCATTACAAAGTAAACAACTCACCCACTCAGACATCAACACTTTCCATCAACCTAAAATGACTTGAAACGATGATCTGCATGCAAGCTTGTTTTAGCTAGCTGTTATTAGCCCGGTTAAATGAAAGCTGCAACTTTGTGCCCGCGATCATCATGACACCTTGCAATGTAAAGACAATAAAAATGTGCAAACTTGAGACAATTTTTACTTTGTTTTAATAAATAGTGTTAATATAAAACATACAAAATTATTTTTGGTAACACTTTGACTTGAAGGGGTGTGCATAAGACTGACATGACACCTTCATAACACACGTCATGAATGAAGGAGGTTTTATGCATGTTTATGACAACTGTCATTAGAGGCATTTGCTCAATTATGACATTTTTAATGCATATATGACATTATTGTCTTGACATTACTAAGACCACTATTCACGACAGTTATAATGGCTTAATGACAGCCAATGTCAAAACCAACCACCTGACAGTTTAATGTAATGTTAACCCATAAAGCTAAGTGGTGTGTTAAGTTTGATAATTAATCTTCTATGTCATGTTTATGACATATTTATGACAATTTATGTTGTCTTGGTAATGTCAAGTTGTCATGACAAAGACACTGACAGGTTATGATGTATTGGTTTACGTCAAGTTGTCATAAAAAAGACATCTCAAACAATGTCATATTTGCATTCAAAATGTTTGAATTAATGACACTTAATGACAATTGTCATAAACATGCATAAAACCTCCTTCATATTCATGACGTGTTATGAAGGTGTCATGTCAGTCTTATGCACACCCCTTCAAGTAAAGTGTTACCTTATTTTTATATAAACACACAAGAATATTATAGTAATAATTGACATTTGACAAAAAAGGAGGGAGGCAGAGAGTGGACCTTCTCATTTAAAAAAAAATCGGCTACATGGCACTGAACTTGTCCAACTTGATGATCTTAGTCAGCCCAATATTATGGGTCTGTACACTGAAATATTATATTCTGTAAACCTACTTTTAGCTTTGCATCTGCTAGGAATTTGTCTGTGTTACTGCTACAGGACCATCTCTAGTTCATTTGTGTAGGATAATAACAAACCCCCATCTGCCCGCCGGCACCCATCAGCTCAATAAAAGCAATTATTTGTCCCATGCAAAGGACAGATAAATGCGTCTATAATACATCTATAATGCATCTAGAAAAGCCAGCTTGATTCTGCAGTTCTTGGTTCAATGGTTCAAAGTCATGTTGACAAGGTCCTAAGCTGAAAGTCTCTAACTAATCACTGCTTGCCAGGTTTGGAAAATACTTTCTAGCTCTGTATCTGGCACTTATTAGTAAGTAAACAAGACACCGACGAGCAGAACAGTATATATACCGCTTTGTTTGAGTTATGTCTCTGAAATAATCTGTACTTGTGTAATAATACCAATTTTGGGCAGAACAGAAATGCACAGCCCTGCATATTTAAAAAATAAATGATGTTGATTTGCAAAAACAGGCCTAATGTTACATAATTTGATGATGACGAGTTACAAAATATCAATAAAAACTTTCCATCATGTACGTTTTTTGTCACAAAATAAGAATGTAGATTTGTCAAGATCTAGGATTGTGCATGTTTTTTAATCAGACAGGGATAAAGTAATGTGGCAAGATTACATTTATTTGAATTGATGAATTATATCATTTATTTGGATTCATTATCGAGAGAGGTGTGTGTGAGTGAATGACATGTGTCTATTTGTACTATCAATGAAGCTGTGACTTTACATAAATACAAGTTTATAAGCTTCTTCGCCCCAAATTGTGTAATTTTCCGTCCCTGATTGGATGCAGTAAAACACCCACAAACATCGAGGTCATGTTTGCATTTCTTCTATCACTGGTCTGAATTCTAACCTTGAAATCAGGATTAGGCCTAAAATAATGTCATACATGTGAAATCCAGCTGAGAATTGAGCAAAGTTGCATCCTGGAAGAAGGGAATCATGTCTTTTTATCTGATGTTTATCTGATGATCAAGACTTCTTCACCTTGCAATTGGATGTCGAAAGGAAAAATGCTACGAAATGCACATCACATGAGAGAGTATGACATGCAAGAGCAAATCAGTTTCAAAATTAGTCAGAAACAAGTATTACATTTCATTAAGCAAATATGATGCAGGGTGGTGTTTCCCTGAGTATATATTATCTGTCTGTCTTTCTTTCTTTCATTCATTATTTATTTAATCTGTTTTACATCTAGGTCCATGAATTTCCTATAAACTCTCCCCTAAACAGCAAAAATCAAAACAAACTGGCAGGTTGCTTAACATGTCAGACACTCTCTTCATAAATAGTCAGCTATTGGAATGATATAATATACTGTATATAAAGAAGACGTTATGCCAGGAATGGCTTTGCAATGGCCTTGCAATACATCTGCATACTGTTTGTGGCCTTAAAAAGAAACAAATCAAACGGCGGTAGAAGTCTTCTTTATTTCGGCAGACTTTGAGTTTCTCCTTGACATAAGTTGAGGAGTGAATGCATTTATCCACTGTATGCATGCGAGTAAAGGAGAAGACGCTGTGTGTGTGGGAGCACTGGGAAGAAGTGAGATGGATTTTGCCCTTTCTGAAGTGGCGGTCAGGTATGGGCAGATAATTGCAGGGCTTGTGCAGCAGAGACGGATGATTACAGGGTTTATTGTCTCTCGCAGGCACAATCAACCTTACCTCATGTCCCTGATTCAGCACACTCACTGCCACTTGATTTATGGGCTTCGGTGGCTCTCTCTCCCTCGCTCAGGCTTCATCATGGCCGCTATATTGCTTGAATTCTTTCTCCCATCCGCTTTCTTCCTCTTTTCCATCACTGTATTTCTCGTTGTCGATCTGGTGCAGATGTAGGTCCATTTCTGCTGGACACAGGGTCATGCACAAGGACTGATTTGATATTAACTTAGCTATAAGGGTTTTGGACATTCGTGATGTTTGCCTAGACATCATATTTTTCTTTGTCAGGTCATACAAATTCAAGTGAAATCGCCAAACCGTACGATACTGAGGAATTCTCATGAGGTTGGGTTGAATGTAGGGTTACCTAAATAATTACCTAAAACTAAACCATACCTCTTTCCACTTGAAATAAAAGACATAGTAACTTCAATAATTTAAAAACCTTATAACCGTATTTTATTCAGCTAGTTGCCAATGCAACATTTCTCATTTTTATTTAGTTTTAAAGGAATAGTTCACTTAAAAATGAAAATTATGTCATCATTTACTCACCCCCCAAGTTGTTTGAAACCTGTATGAGTTTCTTTCTCCTGTTGAACACAAAAGAGGATATTTTGAAGAATGTTGGTTTCCCATTGACTTCCATAGTAGGAAAAAGTCAATGGGCTCCAACTCAAAATATCGTCCTTCGTGTTCAACAGGAGAAAGAAACTCATACAGGTTTGAAACAACTTGAGGGTGAGTAAATGATGACAGAATTTAAATTTTTAAGTGAACTATTCCTTTAAGTGGATGTATTAAAATAACTAAAACTGAAATAGTAATTATATAGACAAACAACACTACAACGTTATAAAAACTTTGACTAAAATTCACTGTAAAAAATAATCCTGTAAAAAAACGGTAAACTACTGGCAGCTGTGGTTGCCAGCATCATACCGTAAAAATACGGTGTGTTACTGTTTTTGAAATTAACAGCTAAATACCGTATTGTCAGCTACAGTATAAAACTTTAATTTAACAGCTATATGCTCTAACACAAAAACAGTAACACACCGTATAGTTACGGTATGATGCTGGCAACCGCAGCTGCCAGTAGTTTACCGTTTTTTTTACAGGATTATTTTTTACAGTGTTGAAATAAAAACAAAAATAAAAAGTTTGATTGATAACTTGATAAACCAGTATAATAATATCTCAATGATACTAAGGGCACGTTTACATGACAACGATGTGCAAAACAGAATAACAACATTGTCAAAACGATCCGCGTTCAAGTGGATCCATGAAAACGATTATAAATGCTGTATTCTGCTCCCAGGCCAGTAGATGGTGATGTCTCTGTATAAAGAAACACTACGTGCCTATAGACTGAACACGTAATACGCTCGTAATACCCCAGATTGTTCACAAATTCGTGTTTTTGTTGTTTCCACAGAGGTGATAATGGTATAGTTTTGAAATGCGTTTTTCAGGCCCCCAAAACGCCTTTGTCCCCCTTTGTCTGAACGGCCAAAAGATTTCATATGTTAGTTGAAAACAGTGTAAACAGCCTCTTTAATAACACTGGTTGCACTTACAAAATATGCTAAATTTCTTTCAATTGACATCAGTAGATTCCTCTTCCAGTCATTCTGTCCTGTGGCCAATTCAATTCAATTCGGTTCCATTTCACAAACTGTGAATCTCTTCTAGAAACAGAGGAGAAAAGCAGCCCAGGGTGCAACTCTGACTGTTTGAAAGCACTTTTCCTTTCATTTGACATTTGTGACTGGCAATTTTGGTGACATTGCATAGAAGAGATCCACCAGCCATCTATTTAGGTACAGAACAGCACTTATCCCAGCAGGACCTTGACTATCTTGACCTTTTCAACTGCAAAAACTGAAATCTAAGAAAGTAAAAAAAATCTTATTTCTAGAAAATATGTTGTTGTTGTTGTTTTTTGCCATGAAAGATTAAAAAAAAGTATTATAAAATACATTGCACACTAGACTATAAATATTATTTTTAGAAAATTGGTCTTCTTTAGTCTTATCAAGTGAATCTTAGCTCAAAATGAGGTACATTTTTACCGGACACAAGTGACAAGCTATAAAGTGCAAGTTATTGTGCATGCTCAATTAGATTGTTGTAATAAAAATAGTAATTTTAAGAATAATGTCGCTTCTAAAAATGCATTATTAAGAAAGGTCAAATATGATTTTTTTTTTTTTTTGCATTTTTTTATAATTTAAATAAGCTGAATTTTAGGTAAAATATTGTAGTTAATGCAATCTTCACTAAAATTACTTATCATTTAGTGCTTATAAAAAGTGAAAACTTTTAAGCATGTTTGTCTAGTTTTAAGACCCAACAGTATTTGTAGTGACTGGATTAAAGATCAAATATTCTAGTTTTAATGCAATTTTCATTTATTATAAAATTCTTATGAAAAGCATTTTTGTCTAGTTTTAAGATCCAATAGCATTTATTAGTGACTAGATATTTATGCTATTTTCGAGAATTCTTATCAAGTCAGTTCCCTTTCGAAAGGGAACTCGCTCTGTATCGATGGCGCTATGGGCAACGCCCTCAGGGTGAACGGTGTCTGAAAAGCTATCCAATCACGGTAATCAGAATTGACCGGCGACAGCCTATGATGTCACTAGTGCGACCCAGAAGTATAAAAGGGGCGTCTAGAGAACATGTCATCCACATATCATCTTCAGGGACTGTTTTGTTTGATTTGCAATCACCTGAAAAAGATAAGAAACAATTATGGCAAGTGATAAGCGTTTCAAGAAGTGTGTGGATCCGTGTCTCAGGTATGATGACACACACAACTTGTGCATTTACTGTTTGGGCCAAGAGCACGCACGATCAGCTCTTGAGAGACCTGATTGTGCAGACTGTGAGAGTTTTGCGCTAAGAAAACTGTGCCCTCTTCTCGAGGGAAGAGCGACAGGCATCTGGGCCCAGTGGTTCGGGTCCTCGGAGACTCGGATCATGGGGTTCCCAGATGGCGCTCGCTGATGAGTTTGAGAGAGGTGTTTCTCTCTCACGCCCGTCAGAAGCTCGCGAGGGTGAGCTGCTGGAAGAGGATGTGTAATCTCTCACATCCTCTGATCCAGCAGCAAGTGCTCTGCTGGCACCTAGCCCAAAGGAGCAGGAGATGGATGATGAGGGTGAAGAAGAGGTACTACCTGAACCCTCATAACCTCCCCACGTATGATGAGCTGTTGGGTGTTATGGAGCGCTTCATCTGCCTTGGGAGCGCGTGAAGGAAGGAGCCTTGCGTGAACATGGGTATGTGTCGATGCTCCCAATCGACGAGACGCTGGAGAGGCATCGGCACTGAAACCTCCGGCCCTGCTTTCCAAGCCACTCAAGATGACATCTCGCTTGAATGGCTGGGCATACGCGGCAGCAGGTCAGGCTGGGGCTGCTTTAGACACTTTGTCTGTGTTACAAGCATACCAAGCCCGACCTGCTGTGCCGCACCACAGATCTGGCTCTTCGGGCCACCAGACAAACCGCTGCCTCGATTGGAAGGTCGATAGCGGCGTTGGTGGCCACGGAGAGACATCTGTGGCTGAACCTGGCTGACATCGGGGAGAAAGAAAAGGGTTTTCTCCACGATGCCCTGGTTTCGCCATCTGAACTTCTCGGCACCTCCGTTGAGAGTAAAATGGTAAAGTTCAGAGAGGCGAAGGCGCGCTCTTTACCCCAGGCGCTTCTTACATCGGGCCCGAGGCCTGGACCGATGATGATATTTTCCCATTAAAACGGAATCCTTCTGAAGGTCTGGAGTCGAGCTTGGTAGTGACCGCGCACTTTCTAGCTTTTGGGTGGTAGGCCTTCATTCTGAGAATAAAGTTTAGGCCGCTGCTGTACGAGCAGCAGGATGATATCAGTCTTTATTATAAGGTTGTTAAACTTTAGACCTCGGTTCCCTTTTTAGAAAGTATTAAGGGGTATATTTGATATGAAGTTATGTAAAAATAGGATTTATAGGTAGGCTTGCATACCTTGTCATAGGCCTCCTCTGGTGTTAGAGTCATCAGGTTTATGTAGTAGGTGGTGCCAATCTTGGTCATCCAGTGGTGTACAGGTTGGCTTCATCTTATAGAGAAATCTCTAGTGAGGCCACCATGCATGGGAGCTTAAAACAGATTCTGTTCGGCGTGAGATGGCTATGATATTCAATTGCCATCCCCATGGGAGCTGCCTTAATATCTGGCTTAGGCATGTGTACTAGGAGTTTGTTGGAGACAATCTGCTAGAAGCTTTTTCGTCCTGAGTCCCTCAGTATCTGAGCGTCAGGCTCTTTAGAGTTAGATCGTCTGCAGTTTATCTCTGTAAGGTCTAGTTTTTTCCTGGTACTCTTTCTACAACAGTCGTGTAGCCTAGGCCCGCCTTTGCATTAGGCGATAATGCTAGCGGATGTTAAGGGTAGAATAAATAGCAGCATTGGTTGCAGGCTATTCCTAAGCCTCCCATGCGGGTATTCTGGGCGTTGTCAGACCTGTCTCTCTCTGGGAAGAGAGAGTTAAAAGCAGTGATGGTCTCAACTTTCAGAGCTGTATAAATTGTAGCTAGAATTTCCCAGCTAGACCTTAAGTTTATTATCTAGGCCCCTTGAATGAATTTTCAAGTCATAAGGTTAAAATGTCGTTGGCCTCATAGCTGAGGCCTCCATTTCCCTTGGGCTTAATGTTTTTTTGCTAACAACAGCTTTAGTTTATTCGCCCTGCAACACTGGGGCTCGCTTTAGTACTCCCTCCCATTTAGGACAAGTCTGAGTATTCTCTCTTAGAGCGTCCGGCCTCCACAATGTTTCAAAGCACTGTGTAGATCCAGGATTGAGTTGTTACTGCCCTCGTTTGCAAGGGTTATAAAGCGCTATGCTGAGTTCTACTCTCCAGGATGCCCATCTCTATGATCCGGTTTCACTTTAGTTTTTGTGAGAGACTCTGTATAGGAAACAGACAGGTTGTTGGCAAGACTAGGTCAGTAAATTTGATCAGGTCAGCCTCCCTGGTGGCATGTGGGGTTGACTTTATGTCCCCCTCAGAAAGTGACTGGACGGGACTCCTTTCGGACCCCCTGGCCATATTCCCTTAAATGAACCCCTTCCATGAAAGCTGTTGGTTCCAAGCCTTTGAGCTGCCTTAGTAGGCTTTTACTTGTTAGGAGGCCTCTTTGAGGCTTATAGCTTGGGCAGTGAATGTAGGGAATAATGTCACTGACATCCTGTATGTGACATGAAGGGGGAGTGTTTCTTGGCATTTCAGGGTGAAACTGCCAGTTCTGACGTTTCTGCCATGAGCCATAATTGTCAGTATAAATGCACTCCCGTCAGCATGGTGGGATTGGACATCGTTCCCTATAGCGTCATAGATGGACACTGCGTTGTTAGCCATGCCTCAGGGATGCCTGCTGAATAGTCCCTTCAGATGATACGTGGATGACATGTTCTCAAGGCGTCCCTTTTATACTTCCGGGTCGCACTAGTAGTGACGTCATAGGCTGTCGCCGGTCAATTTCGATTGCCGTGATTGGATAGTTTTTCAGACACTGGTTCACGTGGAGGGTGTTCCCCATAGCGTCATCGACACAGTGTCTCGTCCCCTGTTCTCAGGGAACAGAGATTACAGTCGTAACCTAGACGTTTTGCTTACCCCATTGGCAGCTGTTTTTTTGCTTGATTTTGGTACACTTTACCTAGATTTAAGAGCATCCTGCTTGTTTCAAGAAGGGCATTTTTTTGCAGTCTGCTACTCTCCGTTGTTAGGGAGAGACACCCTGATCAATGCTTGCGTATCATACAGTCGAATCAATGATATGCAGGCTAATCAGGGCATGACTACATGTTCAGTCCTGAAAAATAACATCAATAATTCCAACTAAGAACATGGACACATAAAAAGATATATGCAGTCTTATGTTCTTACAGGGTCAACAGCAAGGGAAAAAATGCAGCAGAAGCGACTTCTTTCAAAAGCATTAAAAAAAAAACACACAGACCCAAAACTGTAGTATGATATATAATGATTTTAAACATGTTTGATGCGTCTTTGCATTTTGAGTCTGCAATAAAATGGGTAGTTGCGCCTCTGGTTATACTAAATGTGAAAGATCTGCATATCCACATTCGGGTTATATTTAACATCCGTCATGATTTCATGTGATTGTTTTCTCACTTTTAATGAATTTACACTACCCCTCACATAAACAACTCCCGTAATGTCTGTGTTATGAGGCTGTTGGTGTTTGCGAGCGATACAGCTGGCATGAGAACATCTTCAGTGTAATGACTGCAATCCATTACTAAATGCGTGTGTGTGATGTGCAAGAAAACACTAATCTGCATAATGCGCACATACACAACTACTGTGCACTGCCTCAACTGTCAATACAAGGCTTGCTCAATGAAAAAACTAATTTATCATTTTTCCCTTTGCAGCAGCTATGGAGAAATAATATTTCACTGGCCTGTGCTAAACCTTGCCCACACTGATTAACTGTTAAACAAATGACTGATACACGCACAACCAAATGTGAATGTGTGTCTTGATAAACAGATCATTCACTCCACATCATCCACTGAGCTGGGATCGGGATCGGGATCTGTGTTTGTTTGGAAGGGAATGAATTAGAAGCTTTGCATACAAAATATTCTAGAAGGCATATCTGCGCAGAAATGAATGGACGTAGAACAGAGTGTTTAGCTTTGTTTTAAAGGAATAGTTCAAACAAAAATGTAAATTCATTCTTCTATGAAACATAAAAAGAGAAATTGTAGGTAATGTCTCTCCCTCCTATGCAGTAACGATGGAGCTTTCAAGCTTCAAAAGGAATGCAAAAGCAAAATAAAAAATATCATAAACGAGTCAGAATGACTAATGCGCAGGCCATGCTATCACTCCATTAAGATGCAAACTAGAACATAACTTGATGGCTGCATCTGAAATCGCAAACTATCTTGAGAAGGTGCTTATTTTGAATAAGTACTTACTTTGTGAGCAGTAAAAAAGTATGTTATGTAGTATGAATGTGTGTAGCATGAATGTAATCTGGACGTACTACATTCGCAATGTTGTCATAATCATGTGACCCACCACCAGCATTAGTTGCATCGCGTCATTCATAAATCCTGTGGCCTCATGGGATAGTAAAGTGTCCATCGTATGAACTCTTCAGGATCATCCGGGTACTTTTTGCCAAACTCTTTTAAGAGTACTCTGAATTCTGACATCCTTCCACCATGTCACATGTCAACACAAAAGTTCAATTTTTGAAGAACATCAGAAAAAAAAAATCCACAAGACTTTCACATACGATAGCTTAGTTTGAGGAAAATACTGAAACAACGACTGAATCCGAAATTCCATACTTTCCTACTATATAGTAGGCGAAAAACAGTATGTAACAAAAAGTACATGATGGCAAAATGTTCTTCGGGTTTGCTGTTGTTGTTTGTTTTTTGGTAAACTATCCCTTTAACGCTACGATTTAAATGTAAATGCTGGTCAGGCAGAGAGAAATTGCATTTAAATGGCCAGCGTTTTCCTTAGAAGCCTTGTGCGATGAGCCATTACCAGGCCCAAGACAACAACACTCAATATTGCATGGCAGGACTTGTAAGTGAAGATGGTTTGTGATGTGTGTCAAACTAAATCCAGCAATATCTTTCCTTTATTGACTAAAAGCTTTTCATTAGGGTAAATAAAACAGAGAAGCCAAGTCCTCCCACCATGAGAGCTTTTTCCACCCACTGCAGCATACAATTAAAATCCATATTTCACAGTTGGGGAAGAGAAAACATCACAAATGTTGAACAACAAATCATTATTTTGTATATAAAAAGAATGTACAGAGGGGAAATACATCAAGCAGATGATATTTCTTTGTTTTCGTCTCACTGGTGGGATTCTTGAATTCACTTTTCTTTCCAGGGGTAAGACACTCTCGCACTCTAATGACACGAGCAATATAACAGCGTACGATTTGTTTCATATGCGCATAATAATTAGAGACGAATTGGCCCCATATTGGCATGTCCTTCAAATGACCCAACCACCCGTGAAGATTTCAACACGCCACAAATCAATACATGTGCAATTCCTGAGTCTATGTAATCAATGACCTGACTATGGCAGAGCTTTATTTATTCACAAGAAAAATAACAACAATGGCAGAGCTGAGCTGCGTTGCATATATAAGAGCTTTGGGGGCTGGGTTTGTCAGTGGTCCGTTTCAGGACGCAGTTTGTCACATATTTTTCAGACATATTACTGCGTCTGGTGATTGCCTGCACTCCCCGAGACCAGATGTCCTGTGATGGCAGGGATATCATTTATTGTCTTACATTAAAGTGGCAAACCTACTCAATATATTTAATAAATAAATAGAGTCAATTTGGTAACACTTTAATTCGATGGTCCAGTTTAGACATTCTACTAACTATAAGTAACTTTGCAACTACATGTCAACTAACTCTTATTATCTTGAAAATTACTATATTATATCTCCAGTATTAGTGGACTGTTGCCAGGCTTCTGTAAGTTTAGTCGGGTTAAAGGCCCGTTCACACCAAGAACGATAACTATAAAGATAACGGTAACACTTTACAATAAGGTTCATTAGTTAGCATTAGCTAACTTAACTACATGAATTAGTATGAACCAATACTAATTGGGTCATACTAACTGCACTTACAGTATACCACATTTATTCATCATTGTTAATGTTTATTCATCATTGTTAATTTACTAATACATTATTAAAATCTTGTTAACATTAGTTAATGCACTGTGAACTAACATGAACAAACAATGAATTGATTGGGATGAATTTTTATTGACTAACGTTGACAAAGATTAAAGGGATAGTTCGGCCAAAAATGATATTTAACCCATGCATTACTCACCCTCAAGCCGTTCGAGATGCATCTGTCAATCTTGTTTCAGACGAACACATTTTTAGTTATTTTAGAAAATGTCTTAGACCCTTCAGTGGATATAATGTGAAGCAATGGGGTCCACCTCCTTCAAGTCCCAAAATGTGCATACATCCTTCACAAAAGTAATCCATCCGGCTCCAGGGGGATAAACGAAGGCCTTCTGAGGGTAATCCGTGCGGTTTTGTCGTAAAAATATACATATTTAAAACTTTATAAATGAAAATATCTGACTTCCGGCAACGATCGACGCGCGTTCACAGGTGATGGAAGTCGGCGTACGAGTTAAGACGTAGCATAGGAACCGTCGTGACGTAGAACGAACGCGCCAGCGCAGCCAGAGAGCAGAGCAAAACAAAACACGAAAGCGCGTGAACGCACCCGCGTCGATCGTTGCCGGAAGTCAGATATTTTCATTTATAAAGTTTTAAATATGTATATTTTTAGGACAAAACCGCACGGATTACCCTCAGAAGGCCTTCGTTTATCCCCCTGGAGCCGGATGGATTACTTTTGTGAAGGATGTATGCACATTTTGGGACTTGAAGGAGGTGGACCCCATTGCTTCACATTATATCCACTGAAGGGTCTAAGACATTTTCTAAAATAACTTAAAATGTGTTCGTCTGAAACAAGATTGACAGATGCATCTCGAACGGCTTGAGGGTGAGTAATGCATGGGTTAAATATCATTTTTGGCCGAACTATCCCTTTAACAAATACGGGACCACTATTGCTCATGGTTAGTTCATGTTAGTTAATACATTAACTAATGTTAACTAATGAACCTTATTGTAAAGTGTTACCAAGATAACTATATTAGCGTCCACACCACGATATCGTTCTGTTTATTATTGTCTGTCGCTTTAAATGCTCGAGCTCGTTACAGCAGGATGGATTCTGATTGGCTGTCAATGTTTTTATCGTTCATCAGCTGGACAAAATCGTTCTGAAAGTGCGATATCATTTCTTTGTGCCGTTAGGTGTGGTGGGAACTCTGCTATTCTTTGATATTGAGAATTTTTTTTAGAACTATATCTTTATAGTTATCGTCATTGGTGTGAACGGGCCTTTATTCTTGGTCTGGTGGCCGAGCCCTGACACTCATGTACGTCCTGTCTTGTGTGAGTGTGTGGCTTCCATCGTGCGTGGGTTGTACGACCTCTCGTCCACATGAAATGCCGTATATGCGGAGCATTGTGTGCGGATCCCGCCACTTCTGTCTAGTTCGGTTTGTTGCCGGGGTTCCGACATCATGCTCCGTGTTTGGTCTTTCATTGTGAACGCATGGGCCTAGTTTTTGTTCCCTCACCGTGCGCTCGTGTCTCGCGTGCTTCATCCAGCGTTCTTGCGTTGTCATGTTCTGTGTTTGTTCAACAGCCGCGTGCTTTTATGTTGTGGTGTTTTGTGTGGACGCACGGTCTGTGGAGGTTCTCATTGTCCTCGTGTTCTCGTCTTCTGTTTTGTGAACACGTGGATTTCGTGTTTGTTTCTATGAGCCTTGTGTTCTCCATGTATGTTCTCTCAACAAAGACATGTTGAGATCACATGACCAGTTGAATATAACTAACTTTTTCTGAGTAACGCACCTACATTAGGGCACATTTGCTCACAGAAGAAATATTTACAGAAGGCTGGGTACAGTGCTGGGAAAATGTCTCAGATTACGACTGTAACCATGGTTCCCTAAGAAGGGGAATGAGACACTGCGTCATGGTGTTGACTATATAGGAAGCCTTCGCGTGAGCCAGTGTGTGAAGCACGTGTGTTACACGGAAATCTTGATTGGCTACCACCACCAGGTGACGTCACAGGTGTGCCGGCAGGATATCAAAGGGTGCCTGAAGAGAATATCATCAACTGTGTATTGTCTGAATGAAGGAAGACATACAGGCATGCCGGAAGTATGGCAATGCGACGCAGTGTCTCGTTCCCCTTCTCAGGGAACCATGGTTACAGTCATAACCTGAGATGTTCCCTTTCAAAGTGGATCTCAACATTGCATCATGGAGTTGATGCTAAAGGTAAGTTGAAAGATACAGTACAACTTACCGAAATGTACTGTATCATGTGTCATGTAACATGTAATCGCTCATTGTTGGAAAGATGGAAAGATGTCAATAAAACAGCTTATGAACAATGTCACGTAATGTTACATTTGCCTCAGGAAAGTTATCCAATCGTCACAGTTTGTTAGTTTGCTATATAAAAACACTAGAAATGAGCTTATTTACTGTTAATTATATATGCATGTTTATGTTGTAAACTGCTCCTTGACTTGGATTGGAGATCCAAATGCAGCTTTATTGGGAAAATCCAGAATTGTAATTCATATAATGAGCAAAGGTTCAAACACATGGCTAAACAATCCAAATAACCAACAGGGCAGAAAACACAAGCAAAAAGGGTCATCCAGAAAGAAAAAAAACAAGACACAGGAAACCAGGATAACACTCAGAAATGCAGTGTAACAATATACAAGACTTCGCAAAGAAAAAACAGAATACGCAGGACTTAAAAAGACAAGAGTAAACGAGATAGTAACACACAGGTGGAAGTAATCAGAACGTGATTAGTCCAGGCAATGGGTTATGGGAAATGTATTTCATGGTGAGATAAAGCAGGTGGAAGGAGTTCCCTCTGGTGGAGATCATGTGTACTCCAGCTGGCGTTTGTGACATTTTGAATAAGACGACAAGTGTTTATAAAAATGACCTTTTCAGTGTTTATTTGAGTGTAATTATTATTTCTGAAAATAAATATAAAAGTTTGGGCTCTGTTGTTAATTTTAACCTCTAATATATGAGAGGCCCCCTGTATAGTTTGCAGTATATATTGCAGCGATTTCAGTATCGGCAGATATTCAGATACATTCAGTTTTAGTTTTGATACATTTTTATACATTATATTACTTTTAATGCTTTCATTTATTTCAGTTAGTTGCCAGGGTGACTGTAGGAACTGAATTGCCCCTTGGGGATTAATAAAGCTATCTGTATATGTATCTGTATTATATTTTATTTCAGCCTTATTTAAGTTAATAAACATGTTTTTAATAGTTTTAGCTGTTCATAACAACCCTGGGGAGTCGGTTAACTATAGCATGCATTGCAATTCACTATTCTCTATTTTTGGAAGTGATTTGCGTTCACACATCTTGATTAGTTATTCACACACCTTTGACATAGTGCATACTGTTTAACAGCAGATGCCACTGTCGTAAATGATCCTCAGCCGTTGTAACAGTAACATTGCTCATTTGCATCCTTACTGACAGTTTCTTGTGTTTCCGAATGAATTATTCCTGATGTGTGCTAAGACCTACCGTGGAGACAGGTCAGACATCCCCCACATGGACTACATATAAAGATGCATATTTGATAGCCTCCATTAATGTGTGTTATGCTGCCGCAGTACCCTTGAGTCACTTCATGCACTTCATAGTGCGTCCAGTGTCGGACAAAATCAATGGGAAGGCACAAAGCGGGGTGATGAACGTGCTTGTGAATGCTGTGAATGGAAGGAAGCCGTTGAATGGGTTTAATGTTGAGACCTTCCCTGCAGCTCATTGAAGAATATCAAAAGGATGCTCTAAATGACGGCCATTGGCTCTGCATTAAACTACCATAATTCACAATAATGAGCCTGTTTAGCGGCTCTCAGTGTAACGCAGGGGATGAATGCCGCCTGGCACAGTTGGCAGAGATGGGCGGCACAGGGGCCAAGGCGCCTGTGAATGGGATGATTAGATGACCACACTTAGTTAGATCATCATTCTATTTCATTAGTCAACCTCGGGAAGAGGAAATGGCTATGTCATGTTCACACGGTCAATGAACAGCTTTTAAAGGGACGGCCTATTTAACCCTTGCCCTTTCTATTTTTAACTTCCCTGTTCATATATGTGCTTCTCTAGAGTGCTCTGGCACTCCCCTGAATTAACTACGATTTTTCCTCCTGTTCCATTTTCTTTTAAAAATTAAATATTATAGAATGGGACTCTATTCAAATAAAATGGTACATACCATGTTACTGTCTATCTGAATATAGTTTAAAACACTGATTTGTGTGACTTTGTGTTACTTTCTAGCATAACACATGGAATACACATAAGTATATAAACTAGCGCCACTCCGTGTTATTTTCATTGTTTCACTCAGAAATGTTGATTCTTGTTTTATTACGAGCTCTGTCTCGTTCTCTTTTCTCCAGCAGACCCCCCTCTGTCCACACACACACACACACACACACACACACACACACACTCAACTAACTACTGCCACTCCCACACCAGACAGACACACACACACACACACACACTCAACTAACTACTGCCACTCCCACACCAGACACACAACTAACCTCTGCCACTCCCACACCAGACACACACACACACACACACACACACAACTAACCTCTGCCACTCCCACACCAGACACACACACACACACACAACTAACCTCTGCCACTCTCACACCAGACACACACTCAACTAACCTCTGCCACTCCCACACCAGACACACACACACACACACACACACACACACTCAACTAACCTCTGCCACTCCCACACCAGACACACAACTAACCGCTGCCACTCCCACACCAGACACACACACACACACACACACACACAACTAACCTCTGCCACTCCCACACCAGACACACACACACACACACACAACTAACCTCTGCCACTCCCACACCAGACACACACACACACACACAACTAACCTCTGCCACTCTCACACCAGACACACACACACTCAACTAACCTCTGCCGCTCCCACACCAGACACACACACACACTCCACTAACCTCTGCCACTCCCACACCAGACACACACACACACACACACACACACAACTAACCTCTGCCACTCCCACACCAGACACACACACACACACACACACACACACACACAACTAACCTCTGCCACTCTCACACCAGACACACACACACACTCAACTAACCTCTGCCACTCCCACACCAGACACACACACACACACACACACACACACACACACAATCAACTAACCTCTGCCGCTCCCACACCAGACACACACACACACACACACAACTAACCTCTGCCACTCTCACACCAGACACACACACACACAACTAACCTCTGCCACTCCCACACCAGACACACACACACACACACACACAACTAACCTCTGCCACTCTCACACCAGACACACACACACACTCCACTAACCTCTGCCACTCTCACACCAGACACACACACACACTCAACTAACCTCTGCCGCTCCCACACCAGACACACACACACACTCCACTAACCTCTGCCACTCCCACACCAGACACACACACACACACACACACACACACACACACACACACACACACACACACACACACAACTAACCTCTGCCACTCCCACACCAGACACACACACACACACACACAACTAACCTCTGCCACTCTCACACCAGACACACACACACACTCAACTAACCTCTGCCACTCCCACACCAGACACACACACACACACACACACACACACAATCAACTAACCTCTGCCGCTCCCACACCAGACACACACACACTCCACTAACCTCTGCCACTCCCACACCAGACACACGCACACACACACACACGGACAATCAACTAACCTCTGCCACTCTCACACCAGACACACACACACTCACCTAACCTCTGCCACTCCCACACCAGACACGCACACACACACACACACACGCACAATCAACTAACCTCTGCAGCTCCCACACCAGACACACACACACACAGACACACACTCCACTAACCTCTGTAGCTCCCACACCAGACACACACACAAACACACCACTAACCTCTGGAGCTCCCACACCAGACACACACACACACACCACACACCACACACAGTCCACTAACATCTGCCGCTCCCACACCAGACACACACACACACGCACAATCAACTAACCTCTGCCGCTCCCACACCAGACACACACACACACTCCACTAACCTCTGCCGCTCCCTCACCACACACACACACACACACTCCAACAACCTCTGCCGCTCCCACACCATATAAGTATCCAGAGCAGCTTTATACGCATATGACGAGACACACACGGGCGAGTGACGCATATACGCAATTTCCCGCCAAAACAATCCCACCCGTTCTAAAATATAAACGCTTATAATTGGCTTACCATAGTGAATCAGGGTAAGACAAAAACAGAAGAAGGTTTTGGAAGAAGTATTGATGATGTATTGAAATGTTGTTAATTTTGAACAAGAAAAAGTAACCGATAGTACCCTTTAAAGACCAAGTCTGTAATAGATTATCGAGTCGACTGATGTGACGGTCCAAAAGTGATCAGCTGTACAGTAGATCTTTTACACCAGCATCTCCTGTCTCACTGCATCAGAGAATAAATTATGCACGAGGTGGAATTAATCAGCTGTGACACAATGACGGCTCAGGACGCTTGAGACGAGGCCTGAGGACACAGAGAAGCTTATTTTTAAAAAGGACTGGAGAAAAACAGGCCCTTTAATTTTCTACTTTCCAGGTGGAAACGCTCAGAGCTATTCTAAGGTGAGCGCGTGTGTCTCTTGTCAGAAGCATGTTTAGAGATGTATAGTGGTAACTATAAAGAGCCGGATTGCTTTGTAATGTCCACTGCTAACTGAGGCTAGAATAAGGCCATTCGCTCACCTCCACACCTCCAGCTCTGGCAGCCGTGAGATTACTGCTGGGAGCTTTTATTTCATTACAAATGTTATACAAGACCAAATCACCTTCTGTTTGCTTTAAACAGCCAGTAACACGGAAGCTGGTTTCTGCCACAGAATAGAACATTTTAAAAGATAATTGCAATTTTTTATCTCACAATTGCGAGTTTTCATCTCCTAATTCTGACTTCTTTTTTCAGAATTGCGAGATATAAAGTCACTTAAACTCTTAATTCTGTGGAAAAAAGTCGACTTTATATCCCACGATTGATTCTGAGAAAAGATGTCAGAATTGCGAAATATAAACTCACAATTGCAAGAAAAAAGTCAGAATTGCGACTCTTTATAACACGCAATTGCGACTATTTCATTTTTTCTTGCAATTGTGAGTTTATATCTCGCAATTCTGACATCTTTTCTAAGAATTGTGGGATATAAAGAGAATTAAGAGTTTTTATCTCGCAATTCTGACTTTATAACACGCAATTGCGACTTTATATCATGCAATTCTGACTATAACTCGCAATTGCGACTTTATATCAATCAAAATGCAAACTCGCAATTTTGAGAAAAAAAGTCCGAATTGTGAGATAAAAACTCTTAATTCTCTTTATATCCCACGATTGATTCTGAGAAAAGATGTCAGAATTGCGAAATATAAACTCACAATTGCAAGAAAAAAGTCAGAATTGCGACTCTTTATAACACGCAATTGCGACTATTTAATTTTTTCTTGCAATTGTGAGTTTATATCTCGCAATTCTGACATCTTTTCTAAGAATTGTGGGATATAAAGAGAATTAAGAGTTTTTATCTCGCAATTCTGACTTTATAACACGCAATTGCGACTTTATATCATGCAATTCTGACTATAACTCGCAATTGCGACTTTATATCAATCAAAATGCAAACTCGCAATTTTGAGAAAAAAAGTCAGAATTGTGAGATAAAAACTCTTAATTCTCTTTATATCCCACGATTGATTCTGAGAAAAGATGTCAGAATTGCGAAATATAAACTCACAATTGCAAGAAAAAAGTCAGAATTGCGACTCTTTATAACACGCAATTGCGACTATTTAATTTTTTCTTGCAATTGTGAGTTTATATCGCAATTCTGACATCTTTTCTCAGAATTGTGGGATATAAAGTCGACTTTTTTCCACAGAATTAAGTTTTATCTCGCAATTCTGACTTTATAACACGCAATTGCGACTTTATATCATGCAATTCTGACTTTATAACTCGCAATTGCGACTTTATATCAATCAAAATGCAAACTCGCGATTGTGAGGAAAAAAAGTCTGAATTGTGAGATAAAAACTCGCAATTACATTTTATTTATTTTTTATTCTGTGGCGGAAACAAGCTTCCATAGATCACCGTGATGTTGCTGTATGTAACAAGCAAACGTGAAATGTTTGAGAGCAAACATGCAGAAATCAAGGTAATGGCTGGAGTTATGGGGAGCGACTGCTTGATATGACATCAGCATGAGGAGACATGCATCAATCAGGCATAATTAACATGAGAACCAGAGATTAATGAGACTGAACAAACACATTGGTTGAATTAGTGTTGACATTTGCTCACATCACACACTGGGCAAACAATATTATATTAGATTTTGTTTTGCATTTTAGATCCCGAAACTCTCCATTCTCTCGACAATGACATTTAGTTACTGTGTAATTCATTTGCAGCATCGGGGTTCACTTAAATAAGCAAATATGTGAATTCATTTATTTATCGCGGCTTAATGGATGCCATTTACCTAAGTTACAGATCATATGTATATCGTAAGGCTCTGATTGGTTATTAATAGCAACAGGATAGTCCCACTTAACAAGTATGAATGTCACCGCATTAGACAACAAAATTTCAAAGCAAGTGACATTTATTTCAAAGCAAATAAATGTCCGTAGTTAATGCGATAAACTTCTGCTAAGACACCTGTGTCACTGTATACAGTAGGACTACATTAGCACTGACTTCACATGTCTGCGTTTACATGAGCTGATTCTAGATCAGCGAAGCCTTGGAAAAAGGGAAAATAAGGCCATCATTTGTAAGTTGTTCCTCTTTAATGAGTTTTTTTTTCTCACTGAAGTGCGATAGTAATGATAACCCAGCATGATATTAACATTTTGTTGAGCTCAGGCTGGTTTTGTGTGTTTTGTCATGTTTGTTCCTTCCTAATGGAATATTTTACCATTACCCTTTCGAAACATTACACTCCAGGAATCACGTAAATCAAAAATGAAAAGCATTATCTTGCACCAGTTGCTGCGAGGGGGGCCTGAAACTCCCTCGTCTCGTTCATTTTTTAAACTTCTGGTTTAATGTTTGTGGGGTGGCCAAAGGTACACTGAGGTGGATTAGATATTGACTATTGATATTTTTCTTATCCAGGATAAAAGTGTGCTCACATCATTGTATGAGTCATATGGCTGATGTAACAGATAATTGAATAGCATCCATCCACAAGTGTGGGCTATGTGTTCTTGCGGAGGTGTTTACCGTGTGTGTGTGTGTGTGTGTGTGTACCCGCTGGCTCCAGCAGTCTGTAGGCTGTGCGAATGAAAAACAGCGCTGAGAGCCCCTACACTTGCTGCATGCGTGCTCTTTTATAGATATGCTTGACATGCTGCTTTGCATTTTGATTTTCTGCATCGGCTGTCTGGCCGATTAGAACTGTGCTTGGCTCGAGATGGTTTTAATTCGAATATACACACCACATCAAAGACTCGCTCCCCCCTCAACCGTTCCTGCGAAGCACACTTAGGACACTTCCAATCTATCTTCTTTATTACACAATACAACACATGCACTGAAAGGTGGGAAATTTCGGAGATATTTCGTGCTGATAGCCGTGCATTATTAAAGACGCGCTCGTCCGCTCTTAGCATGAGGTGAGCAGAAGCAAACACTCATCAAACGTTAAGATGGTATTTATTTTGGCTGTGGCAGAGGACTATGAAGATTAAGTATCCAAGAAGCGGTTGCTCATTAATGTGCGCTCATTCCCAGCAACAACCCAGGGAGCGAGTGTTCTCGGGAGAAGGCAATATCTGCCTAATGAAACATGAAGTATGAGTAAACTAACTGAAAGTCAATGACATTGTCTTTTTCTGTTTCTCCAGTGTTTGTGTGGTGCAACTGAACATCAATGAAACACTCTTATATGTGTCCAGAACTATATCTCTCTCACAAACCCAATGGGATAGCTGGGGTAAATCCAGGAACTTTCCATTTTGTGGAGCGTAAAATCCAACAGTTGATTTGAGTGGTGATTCAGCTCCACGGACAGCACCACATGTTTACATTTGCACATTTAGCAGATGCTTTTGTCCAGAGCAACGTACAAATTATGACGCACACAACCAATTAGTGTTAAATTATGCCTGTTGTCTATGACACTAATGATGGTATTGCATAAATAACTAGACTGTTATTTTTAAATTATTATTTCTGATGAAAATGTTATGCCTGTACAAAACGTCTCGGGTTATGACTATAACCCTTGTTCCCTGAGAAGGGAACGAGACACTGCGTCGATAAAATCGACTCTTTGGGGACGCTCCCTAAGCGTGCGCCTCTGAAGTATGAATGAAACTAATCCAATCCTGATTGGTGTTGCGTCGTGGCGTAACATGTGACGGCATACCCGGAAGTATAAAAGTGACGCTGTCAGAACACACACTAGCCTCGCGATGAAGCAAGACCCTCCAAGGCCTCAAGGGGCGTGGCAGAACGACGCAGTGTCTCGTTCCCTTCTCAGGGAACAAGGGTTATAGTCATAACCCGAGACGTTCCCTTTCGAGGGAACTTAACACTGCGTCGATAAAATCGACTCTTTGGGGAACGAGTGCCCACTAGGCCACGCACCGAATAGGCCTGTCCCGGAGTGAAACTGTCTAGGCACTCAGCAAGGACTGAGCACGTGTGCGCCAGGCGTACTAGGAAGGTGGAGACTGTAGAATTTAATAAAAGTATGTGGAGTAGCCCAACCGGCTGCCTCACAGATCTCCTGTAGAGGTACTCCCGAAAGAAGGGCCCTAGAAGAAGCCATGCTTCTAGTTGAGTGAGCCCTTGCGGCTAAAGGTGAAGACAAATCGCGCACCTTGTAAGCCTCAGTAATAGCTTGAACAATCCAATTACTAATAGTTTGCTTGGATGCCGGGAGCCCCTTCTTAGGTGACCCAAAAACATAGTAATAATTGGTCCGACCTTCTCCAAGAAGAGGACCTCTCGAGGTACACGCTCAAAGCTCTGACGGGGCAGAGCAAATGAAGCTTCTCTTCTTCTGCCGACACATGAGGTGGAGGATGGAATGCCTGAAGAACTTTAGACCGAGCCGTATTCGATGGAACTTTAGGCACGTAGCCCGGACTCGGGTGCAAAAAAGCTTTTACTCTGCCAGGGGCAAACTCCAAGCAAGCTGGTGTTACTGCCAGGGCTTGGAGATCTCCCACCCTCTTAAGTGAGGTAATAGCTAAGAGAAAAAACATTTTCAACATTAAGTCCTTAGGCGAAGCCGACTGTAGAGGTTCGAAGGGGGCCAGGGACAACCCTTCCAGAACTATTGCCAGGTCCCAGGCAGGAACCCTGGACCTGGTTGCCGGTCTCATCCTCCAAGTATCATGGAGAAAACGAATGACCAACTGGTGCCTCCCCAGAGGCCCATCACTTAAAGGTGAGTGGAAAGCCGCAATGGCAGCCACGTACAGCTTAAGCGTGGAAGGGGAGAGACCCGCAGAGAAACGATCTTGAAGGAACTCCAGAACTGAAGCCACCGGGCAGTTAACTGGGTCCAACTCATGTTCTCTACACCAAGTGAAAAACACATTCCACTTGAGGCCATATAATCTCCTAGTAGATGGAGCCCTAGAGCTAAATATGGTTTCAACTACTCCAGCTGATAGACCAGCATTTAGGTACTGAACCCCCTTAGAGGCCAGACCCACAGCTTCCACAGCTCTGGGTGAGGGTGGAAGATTGTGCCCTCCGCCTGGGACAACAGATCCCTCCTCAGAGGAATCTGCCATTACGGAGCTATCAGGAGTGATATTATGTCTGAAAACCATACTCGGGTCGGCCACCTCGGGGCAACCAGAAGTAGACTGATGCCCTCTTGACGGACCCTCTCCAGGACTCCCGGGAGCAAAGCGATCGGGGGAAATGCGTACAGGCGAAGCCTCGGCCAGGCCTGTACCATGGCATCCAACCCCAGCGGGGCTGGATGTGTGAGGGAGAACCAAAGTGGACAGTGGGACGTCTCTCGAGACGCAAACAGATCCACTTCCAATGGTCCAAACCTCTCCCATATTGACTTCACCACATCTGGATGAAGTCTCAATTCCCCGGGCCTCAGCCCCTGCCTTGACAGGATGTCTGCTCCCTGATTCTGAACCCCCGGAATATACATTGCTCTGATAGAGAGTGTTTTCCCCTGGGACCAAAGAATAATCTGATGCGCCAATCTGCACAGAGGGCGCGATCTGAGTCCCCCTTGTCGGTTCAGATAAGCTACCACAGACGTATTGTCTGATCGTACTAAGACATGGTAACCTTTGATGTCTGGGAGGAAGCTCCTCAAAGCCCTGAACACTGCCAACATCTCTAGGCAGTTTATATGCCAAGAATGATGATGGTCCTGCCACAGACCCCTGGCAAAGCGGCCGTCCATGACCGCGCCCCAGCCAGTGAGGGAGGCATCCGTCGAAACGGTTTCCCGGCGACATGACGCTCCCAGCACTGGCCTTTGGGATAGGAACCAAGGTCTCTTCCAAATTACCAGAGAACTAAGGCATCTGCGCGTAACTCTGATTATACGGAACAGATTCCCCTTGAGGGAAAACCCCTGGCTCTCAGCCACCACTGAAGGGGGCCTCATGTGTAGAAGGCCCAAATGTATAATGTTGGATGCCGCTATCATGAGGCCCAGCAGTCTTTGAAACTGCTTTACAGTGATGGCCTGGCCTAGCTTTATCCCGGACACCATGGCCAGGATGGATTCGATACGAGCGGGAGACATACGTGCCTGCGTTGTAACCGAATTCCATTTCATGCCCAGACGAGCAGTCTTCTTAGCTGGTTCCAACACATTTTTCTTAGTGTTGAGTCTCAACCCCCGATTCTAATTTTGGCCAAGGACGACATCTCAATGCCGAACTGCCATTCCTCGAGACTGGGCCAATAAGAGCCAGTCGTCGAAGTAATTCAGTATACGGATGCCCTGAAGCCTCAGTGGAGCCAGAGTCGCATCCATAGACCTACACATGAACATGCGGGGAGAGAGTGCTAGGCCGAACGGAAGAACCCGATCTAAAAGAACCAGCCTCTCGAGACTGGCCTCTGGTGGTTTCCGAGCACCCTTCTCGACTGCCTGAAGCGGAAGACCGGCAGGCTGTAGTCGATACGGTTTTCGTAACCATAACTGATGCTCCTTTTTTATTTTTCGAGGAAAAACGACGCAGAGTGCATTCGCTGGAAAATGATGCGGCCCGAAGCGTCATAGACGGCGGGCAATACACATCGTTTCCGGGCCCCGCTGCAAGAACCACATCCGATCCAGCCTCTCGAGACTGGTCTCTGGTGGTTTCCGAGCACCCTTCTCGACTGCCTGAAGCGGAAAACCGGCAGGCTGTAGTCGATACGGTTTTCGTGACCATAACTGATGCTCGTTTTTTATTTTTCGAGGACAGACGACGCAGAGTGCATTCCCTGGAAAAAGATACAACATCGGTTGCCCTGCAACTGAGTGGACAGCCCCAACATTTAGATCTACCATGCCAAACCAGTCCTCGGATCTGATTTGGTTTCCGATAATGGAAATTGTAAGCATTTTGAACCTGGATCTCCTCAAAGAACAAGTCAATAGCCTTAGATCTAAAATTGGCCTCAGTCCAACATCCTTTGGAACTAAAAAGTACCGGCTGTAACACCTGGAATTTCTATCTGGAACACTCTCTATGGCCCCTTAACTCCAGTAGAGTCTGTACCTCTTGTTCCATAACCCGAGCCTGTTCTGGAACCCCTGCGGTCGGTACGACCCCAACAAAGCTGGGAGGTCGGTAACCGAACTGCAGTCCGTACCCATATTTAAAAATATTCAGGACCCATATAGATAATTGGAAGGCGTTGCCATTCTACAAAATCTACTAAGGGAACCAGCCCCTTGGGACCGGCCTCGGGTGTTTCTCGAGCACTATTCTCGACTTCCTGAAGCAGATGACCGGCAGGAAAAAGTCTAGAATCGAAGCTAAATCGATGTAGCCCAAACGTTCAAAAACGGCGGGACAACATATATAGTTTTATATATATATTTTTTTATTTTATTTATTTATTCATAAATCCTGTCGACGATTGAAGTTACAGCGTCGGAGAACAGGCCAGAAGGTGATAGCGGAGCGTTCAGCAGAAAATATTTGTCTTCCATTTTTTTATACCAGACAAATTAATCCACTGATGTCTCTCAACCATCATAACTGCTACAATAAGCTATGGTACGTTTAGTGCCATGGTACGCCTGTAAAATCGTCTTAGAGTACAGGAACGTACCAGCCTGACCAACCGCCATATAAGCCCAGCCAACCAGTGCAGAGGCGTCCCTGCACGATTGTTGGGCAGCGCCGCGACTTTAAGCGAAGATGCCACATCAGGAGAAAGATAGCTCACTAAAGCTTCCTCCATTTACAGCTTCTTGCCATAACCCGCCCATCTCACACCCACCACATTCAAATAATCATTTAATGAATGTGATTAGATATGAAAAAGAGTGGGGTTTTTCCCAGGAGAGTTTCTATCTCTTTATTTGAAGATTTGGGGAAAACAGTTAGCCCGGCGCTGAGGTTGTGACCTGTGCTCATCAAGCTTGCTTTTCACTTGCGTTCCCTGCTCATCATGTGGCCAGCTGATGTTAAGTTTGGCCACAGCATGAGTCACAACCTTTACCAGCTCCTCATAGCTTTGGCCGTGAACTGGCGCGCCCAAATCACGGTCATCCGCATCAATGCTGAGCACATCCACTTCCTCGGAAGCAGAGAGTTCAAGCATTGGGACCTGATCGTGGGCAGGAGAAGCCGCGATGCGGGCTCCTGTACCACTCTCAGGGGCTACGGGATCCTCAGACGAAGAATGAGAAAGTGCCGCAGCAGTCTCATTCTCATCTGCAAGATCCCGCTGCGAACCCCGCGATCTCAATCGCCGCGCCGCCTCAACGGACGCGGGACCAGAACCGTGGGGAACGCGAGCCTGACCGTGCTCATCAAAGCACGCCAGCCGAGAGCGCAGCACTCTAATAGGAAGTGCTTCACAGTCTGCACAAACAGCTCCCTCAAGAGCTGCTTTTGGATGCTGCGCTCCCAAACAATTCATACACAAAGCATGTGTGTCCCCACCCGTAATAAAACGAGGGCAAGGATGCACACATCTTTTAAATTGTTCGCTGGCCATTCTGATCAACTGATTGACAAACAACACCAAATAAGACAGACAGTTTCACACAGAGCGCTTGCTGAAGAGCGAAAGCTAGTGTGTGTTGTGACAGCGTCACTTTTATTCTTCCGGGTATGCCGTCACATGTTACGTCACGACGCAACACCAATCAGGATTGGATTAGTTTCATTCATACTTCAGAGGCGCACGCTTAGGGAGCGTCCCCAAAAGTCGATTTTATCGACGCAGTGTTAAGTTCCCTCGAAAGGGAACTTGTATCCATTATTCAAGAGGGTTGGTATGTGTTTTGGGGGTTGCTAAATAAATCTTCAAGTGATATTCTGGATATACAGTACTGTGCAAAAGTCTTAGGCACGTTAGTATTTTCATCCCCCCCCCAACACCCACCCAGAAAATGGTTTTAAACTAGTTATTTTATATCTTTTGCTGAAGTGTGTCAGTAGGAACAATCAGTTTACATTTCGAAACATTCCTGTTGCCATTTGTAATAATCCAGTGAGATTTGGTCTGATCTCACCATCATCGAGTCTGTGTGTGTTTACATGAAGAAACTGAGCCAGACTAAATCCAGAAGAACTGCGGCAACGTCTTATGAAGAAACTCTCCTGCAAAGCTACCTGAAAAACGATGTGGCAAGCTGTTTTAAACGAAGTTTATTGATAAATAAAATCTATTTAGGACATTATTTTTGATAGCATCCTCACTTTACATCATTTTTACATGAGTGCCTAAAACTCTTCACAGTACTGTAGCTTTGCAGGAAGGTTTCTTCAAGAGTCTTGGAGACGTTGCGGCAGTTCTTCTGGATTTAGTCAGTGTCAGTTTTCCTGATGTAAACCCAGACTCTAATGGTGAGATCAGATCATACCGACTGTTGGATGATTATAACTGGATGATTATAATTAATGGCAAAAGGAACGTTTGGAAATCATGTAAACTGATATTTCCTACTGACACACTACAGCAAATGATATAAATAACTGGCTGATGGCTGGCTGAATATTTTGGGTGAAAATGCTAAAATGCCTAAGACTTTTGCACAGTACTGTATATAGTTTAGTAATGAAACTCTAGAGGGTGCCGGCTGATGGTCCTTTACATGCAGTCTGCAAGCAATCACATCATTACCGCATGGCACAAGCTATTAAATACATTAACATTAAACTTATTTGGAGAGTTGTCATGATTTTAATATATATATATATATATATATATATATATATATATATTAGGGATGCACCAATGCAACGGCCAATAATCGGTATTGGCTGAAAGAAACGGTCGGATCCGCCGAGGGTCAGGGCCGATTGTATCCAGCACCGCTCCCATCCAATAATCGCAAGGAGCTTTGTTACTGTTGATGAGCTGCCATGTCTTAGCTTTCCAATTCTGTCCATTTTATCATGAAATTCAAACAATAAATGTTATGACACTCTTAAATGTGGTTCGACAGATCACTGTAGCAGCAACCCGATCACACTAAATGCGTCTCTATAGCTCGCAGTGTGTTTATCGTGCAATTTATACGCGAAAATTAGCTTTTATGTGCATAGGATACGCATAGGGTGGTTTGGGTAGGTTTAGTAGTGGTGTGGGGTGTGTGTGTATTATACGTTTGGGTAGAATTAGTGGTGTGGGGTGCGTGTGTATTACGCGCAAATGAACTGCGTATCAAATGCACGCGAAAACTGCGTATCATATGCACGTAAAAACTCATTTTCGCGTATAAATTGCATGATAAAACACAATGCGTGCTATAGAGACGCATTTACGTGAGAACAGGCTGGTAAAATAATTAAGAATGAACATCAGAAAGTATGTTGAAAGATACAGTACAACTTACTGAAATGCATCATCTCTCATGTAATCCATTAATCAGTGCTTCACCCAGAAATACCTTCATTTTGTTCTCTCAAAACCTTTACAAATTGCATATATGCATCACTGTGAATCTCAGTAAGTTTGACCAAACCGGAAATGGCATTGTTAAAACTAGCATGGCAGATCAGTTCAGTCATGTCTTTAGCCTGGAACCGTGAATGAATTCATCTTCATCACGCATTCAGAGCCGGTAGCGAAACCTCTCAGTTGTCTCGTCACAGAACGGATGCTAAGCAACCTCTCTGAAACGGCGCTCTGGAGGTGGCAGAGCCTTCACGGCTCGCATCACAAGCGGCCCATGCCGGCCGTGGCGTTTCAATTAGCCACCGCGAGCGGCACAAGAGCAGAGGAGAGATTAGAAACAACTAAATTCAATTACAGCTAAGCCTCCATGGGTAATGCTTCAAACTTCATCTAGATCTAGTTAAGAGTACAGAGGAAAGAGCGCTTACTTACTGCTGGATTCCCGCACTCGGATCTCTGCGTCTGTCCTATAGTGACACATCAGGACATTACAGAGTCACAGCGCACAGTTTACTGGGAGATGTGAATGAATAAGCATAGACCAGGACAAACAACAAACAAACACATGAGCTCTGCTTGAATCCTGTCCCTTTTATTTCTCTTCCACAGCTCACAAGACTTCTCAGATAACTTTGTCTCAGATGTTTCTTAGGAGAATTTGGAGACAAGTAACGCTTGGGTAACTTCCACTGCCTTTGGTTAAGCTTTATTCCGGATTTTCAGTCAAATGTGCTCTTAAAATAGTAAAAACATGAACTGGAATGATTTATGACACTGTGAATCGCTTTCATCTACTGTTTTCTTTAACGGAACTGTTAAATTGAACAGTAACATGATCAGAAACTGTGAATCAGATCACTGCTGCACGATTAATCGAATTTTAATCACGATCACGATTTTGGCTTCCAACGATCAAATTCGCGTGATCGAGCGATATTTAAAATGCGTCATTCCGTTCACAGAAGGCTCCTTTTCAAAGGTTTTTTTTTTTTTTTTGCAAAGCCAATCTAGCACTCCGTAAACCACTGTCTGATCACGTGCCTCCATGAGCCCCAGACCAGTGCGCGCGAGCGACACTGCACGAAAGAGACGAAGAGAGCGCTCGAAAGTGCGCGAGAGATACCGAGTGTGTCTGCGTGCGAGAGATACCGATTGTGTCTGCGCGCGAGAGAGAACGAGTGACAGTGTGCGAGAGACCGAGTGTGAGCATTAGTCAATTGCATTAGTGAATTTGTACTACATAGTAATATATAATTACTATATAAGAGGCATGAAAGTTCGATTAATGGACTCCAATAATCAGTACTACAAACGTCTTGTTTTGAACTATTTTAATACGGTAAATAGAAATAATTCAAGCACATAAACTTTCATATAGAGGATTAAATAGATTCAATTTATGCAGTAAGATTTCACAACTACTCACTGACACTGTACCACAACATTTTACATTTCTTAAGCGTCAAATAACAATGATCATCCATTAAAATTTCATCCATTAATCGAACTTCCATGTTCTGCCTTGACATGTTCTCATTTGGTTACATTCTGTTATGGAATATTTGTTTTTTATTGATTGTATATTTTGCGCGTTTTATTCACATCCATTATGCAGGTACAATGCAAGTTTATATTTTGCTTCCTAAAATATATTTACACAATGTAAATGTAAAATAGTGCCCTGTTGAAGTTTTGCTACATTGTATTTATTGTTTTCTTTATTTTTATTTATTCTTTAAGGAGATGCACTGAATTTTGGTGAATAAGAGGATCTATTTTATTTTGATGCACAGTTGTACATTAGCAGGAATGTAGCCCAATATGGACGTGAAAGCAGTTATAATTAGCCTATGTGACAATAAAATTTGTTTTGGTTAAAATCAACAAATAATCGTGATAATTAATCGTGATCTCAATATTGATCAAAATAATCGTGATTATCATTTTGGCCCAAATCGTGCAGCCCTAAATCAGATTCAATGCAAATGCGTCACAGAAGAGTGAACTATAGTAAACTCTTTAAACACTACAATGACATGAATCAATACATTAAGTGACATCAACTGATGTTCTAAAACATGTTTTGATCCACAGCGTTGCACTTATCAAGGATTTAATTAAAGACAAGGACCCATACCCAAGGACCCCAAACAAAAAAATAGCACATGTATACACTGCTCGGCCAAAGAAATAAGTGATATTTGGATTTAAATAGGCAAATGCTTAAGAGTCTATGACTGGATCATTATCGCAGTGATTATTATGTTTCTAGCATGTTATATTTGGCAACAGTTCTTCTAACTCTAATTGATGGAGTGTGTGTAGCTTTTCTTTTCTTAAACAACCATGTGTGAAGACACATCATGTTCATATTCCAGGATGACAATGTCCAGATTGTGAAAGAATGGTTTGCATGAAGAATCATTTTCACACATGAATCCAGAGCTTACATTCACTGAGAGTCTTTGGGATGTTCTGGAGGAGACTTTACAGAGAGCCGGACTCTTGCACTGACAATACAAGATGTATGCACCTCTTGATGGAAATAACATCACAACATGTATTCACACCATGAGGTGCATCAGTTGTTGGTCAGGATCTTTGTCTATTTAAATCCAAACAGCAATTTATTTTTTTAGTTTTTTTGGGGCCAGGCAATGTATGTGCTTTGTGTTAGCCTACTGTTATTCTTTTTTTACATTTATGTATGCTTGTATGTATGCATGTACATTTCCCCTGTAAAACAGTATTAGTTCATCATCCAAAAATTCAATAAGTTAATACTTAAAAAGGCAACAATCTTTTAAATGATATTATAATTATGTTAATCCGAAGCAAGAATGTTATTAAAGATTTGAAAAATGAAATGAAATTATTTGGTGTTTTATGTAAAATTATATTTAAAAATACTGGGTTGATTACTCTTTGAAATGAATGTAAATAGCATATCTGAGATTATTTTGTCTTGGATGTACAGTATATGCTAAGAAATGTGTTCACATTGAAATAATTTGACCTTAGAAAATCTGACGGCAGTTTCCACTTAATCTCATTAACATCATGGAGAATCCAGTCCGTTCTCATCCTTTGGCATCATACATGTGACGCTTTGTACATTTCGTTGAAATCTTATGCACATTGCATCCTTTAGCATCAATATGAGACGCAGAACCCAAGGCGTCATACAGGTGACGCTTGTCTAAATCCAACGCACATGGCATCGTTTAGCGTGAATATGAGACGCAGATCCCAAGGCGTCATAACCGTACCCTACCCCAGACCTAAACCTACCCATAACAGTGCGTGTTATATTGACGCTAAAGGATGCCATGTGCGTAAGATTTCGACGAAATGTCATATGGCGTCACCTATATGATGCCAAAGGATGAGAATGCGTTGGAGAATCAGGTGAAACCTGCTCAATCCTGTTGGGGAAGACATTGTCAAAAACAGAGTAATGGCAAACTTTGAGTGAGCGGTTTCGGTCCTCAGCCTGTGAATCAGCCGACAGCCGTACGGCCGTTTGCTCTCCAGTGCCCAGGGTTTTTACAGCATTACAATGAAGCCGACTCACAGCGATGATTAGCACTTAGCAGAGCAATCAGAAACTGCCCACACCGCCCACATTTCACCAGGCAGCAAATTTATAGACCACAATACGGAAATCTTGTCGTCAGAATTTATGTTCTCGCCAGTATTACTTTTGCCGCAATCCCACCCAGCTGTGGCTTATTTACCTAAAGAAGCGGATGCAGTTTATGGGGGTGCAGATAGAGGTCAGAGAGATATCAATAAAACACGACGACACCAGGGCCCGTTCAGCTCGAGCAGATGCAGTGCTTCTGGTCCACTAATGCCCTGGATGGATACTGGCAAGGGTGGACGGCCCGTCTGCTGTATATTATCATTGGCAAGGACAGGGACTTTTTATTTTTTTCGGAGGAATGACTCACTACAGGATGCATATGCAAATACTACAGGATGCATATGCAAATCTAGCAGGCGAGTCATAGAATCGTTCCAATTCAGTCTCAAAGTCAATTAACTTTGCCACTCTAATTAACTGTCAAAAACAGCTAAAAGAGTGAATAAGCCATTATGTGTATTGATAACGGTGCGCTCGGCTCAGCTGGGTCTCTGTTTATAGGTGCAGACAGCTTTATCAAGCCTGTCAAAGTCTGTCCGTCTTGGGTTTTAATGTCGGCGGGAAACTTTTGTGCTGACTTTGAAGAAGTGAAAAGTACAACTCGTCCAATTCTTTGGAGAATGTTTAGTCAGATTTCATCTCTTAATTTCCATACAAATGTGGATCCAGACCGGCATGGAATCTTTTGATGAATCTTCAGTGAATTTCATTGTGCTCATTCAGATTCTGTCAGGCAGCCAACGAGAGATAGTGCTCCTATTAATCGTGTTTTTCACAATAAAAGATGTACAGTTGTGTGACAATTGTCTGGTTTTCGGGATGAATGGCTCCTAACATCTGATTTGACTTTCATTTGACTGTCAGGATAGTCTAGCAAACACCACGCATGCAACTTTTCACATGCACACTTCAAGAAGTTCCCTAAATGGAGGAGCTTTCTTGACTTTGCACAGGTGTTTCACCCATACGCATTGCATTGTGTTTCAGAGTTGAAGGAAATGCCTGTAAACTTAATGGAGAATGTCCTGGAAGAAAGTACTACCTTTTCCCTTTTTATATGGATTTATTTCTTACAGTGTATAGGGTTAAGATTAAGCCTCGAAAGGCATCACTATAGCGTAACATTATTTTTATTCAATTCTGAAGCTTCTGTTCGGTTAATGCTGTGCAAAAACCAGCGGTGTTTAAATGGACTGCATTTTTGTAGTCGGAACCTTTATAGTTAAAACCCATGAATGCCACAGATGGTGACGCATGATCAAAGACATTATCAATAGGAGAAGAGGTCTGCGGATCCTTAGCGGTTCCCCGAGGTTTCTTAGAGGATTTGATGGTATTCCAGCACTGATCTTTGGAGATCTCCTCAGGGACTGACAGCAGAAGTTCTTCCCCTTGTAATGTGACCGTCTCTTGAAATCCTCCTCTTGCTCTTTACAGTCTAGTGAGTTTTAATAGAAATACATTGTGCAGAGCAGGTGACCAAGACCAGTCAGGTCAAACCCCACATCAAGATTTATAAACCGTTGTTATTTATTGTAAGCGATGAACAAGTAGTAAAGCAGACTTCTTTATATACCTCACTGTTCAAACTTTAGGGTCCAGGTTGTTTTGTTTTTTATATCAATTGTTTTATTCAGAAAGAAGTTCACCGTGATTTTGCCAAGTAAAACATGTTCCAGGATCAACATACTTTGTTGATCCTGGAACAACATTCCTGTAAGAAAATGTCTTTGTCCTAACACTACACCCCCTAAACCCAACCCTACTCATAACTTCTCCTAAAATCAGAGGGAAATGATTAACAGTGAATAACCCTGATGTAGAAACCCTGGTTGTAAACCTAAACTTGACATAAACTGTAATATTGTTCCTCAAATCTGATTGGTTGATTGGAATATTGTTCCTGAAAAAAATTGTAGGGTACACGACTGTTTTCAAGATTGATAATAATCATAAATGTTTCTTGATCATGAAATCATCATATCAGAATGATTTCTGAAGGATGACAATGAAGACTGGAGTAATGATGCTGAAAATTCAGCTTTGATCACAGGAATAACTTACACTTTACTATTCAAATAGAAAACAGATGTTTTAAGTTGTCATAATATTTAACAATATTACTGTTTTTTTTAAAAGATTTCCAATCAAATAAATGCAGCCTTGGTGAGCAGAAGAGACTTCTTTTAAAAACATAAAAAATCTTACGATCCCAAACTTATATGGGCTATCAGTGGTGTACTGTCCATTTATACCTGGCTACCTGTCACGATGTGGGTTTCTGTCCTGTCATGTTCTATGGTTCCCTGTCTTGTCTATTAGTTATCCCAGGTGTTTCTGATTTCCCACTGTTAACACTAGTGTTGGTTGTTCCTGTTCTTGAATCCTGTTCCTGAGTCCCGAGTCCTGTATCCAGTCTGTATAGTTTGTAGTCTGTTAAATAAAGCGTGTGCTGCATTTGGATCCTGCCTCATCTCTGCTTCAACTGCACCCCGTTACACTACTGGTATATAAGTTTGGGATCGGTACGATTTTTAAACGGTAGCTAAACCCTAAAACAACTTTTTTTAGTTAATTTATTTTTGCTTTATTATTGCTGTTCATTGATTCAAGTAATTTTTTTGACATTTGGGTATAAAGTGTTTTAATTCTACAATAGATTTTACACTACAATGGTGTAAAAACATCTGAGTGCTGCCCTCTTCAGGTTGAGCAGTGGCTACTGCAGTTGAATTTTCCTATTGGAAGTTGTGGTGCCCTGTGATGTAAGCAGGCACCAGCTAACCACGCCCTTGCCTACAGAGAGACCCTCTCAACACACACACACACACACACACACCATTTTCATTTCTCCATTAAGAATATTTATTGTTAATGAAAACTTATAAACTGTTAAAGAGAGAACTACTGTAAGTAGACCTACTGTAACTATCTGAGGCTGTTAATCATAGTGTATGCGTTTGTTAAAGCCATCAGTTTGCATTATTTCAACATATTTTTAAAAGAATACTTATATATTTTTATCAGCCTATAGGCTAGGGCTACTTAGATTTATTCTATGTATATTTTACTTATATTTAATTTATAGTAGGCTTCTAAAATGTTTTATTGTGTGCTTATTTTTAACTCAATAAAAAAAAACACTTCTTGCATACATTTAAATTGAAACCTGCCATGATGTTTCTTATTTGCGCTGTAGCGTTTTAAAGCGGAAGCATGTCATTTCTGCGACGTTAGCGCCACCTGGCGGAATTACAAATATACGCCATATTTTTCCCTTTTGTGCTTCACACCTGACTCGAAACAAACACAACTCAACTGTAAATGTAGACTACTTTCATTAAAGGTCAAATATATTAATATATTATAAAACTTTAGCTGTGTTGCTATGTGTCATGAGTAAGCATCTAAGCAGCGAACGCGAACACGAACCCCTGGTATCTGCACTTCTGGTATCTGCACCAGGTGCATTTCTGACATAAAGCGCACCCAGCATACCCGTTTAAAAAAGTCACCGCTCGCCACTGATATATAGGCTAGTCACATAAAGATATGAAATAACGGCTCATCACTGGTGTAGTCAGGAGATCACAGGTGTGAATCTGACAGGAGAGCCTGTGGTCGCTGTCGGCTGGTGCACTTTCACACAGGTGGCCTCCTACCTGAAACCATATATGCTTTCTGTCCAAAATCTTCATCTCACTGTCCTGAAACATGTGGTCCTTGTCCTTTAGATGCAGATGCACTGCTGTGTGTGTCCCGAGGGCTTTGCCCTTCTGTGTGTTGACTTGCGCTCACAGTGGTGGTTTGGTTTGCTGTGTATCGTCCTCATCACACTGCTGCATGCTGCTCGGTTTGCTCTTCAGGTTTAGGAGTGCTCTAGCCCGTATGTTGAAGGTCCTGGATACTTTCTTAAATATTTTGCTAAACTCTTAAAAATATAGGTTGTTTATTGGCATCTGTGGTTGAATGAAGAACCTTTAAAAGCAATGGAAACTTTCCATTCCATAAAAGATATGTAAAAGGTATAACCTTTTTTTATAGCGGAAAATGTTTCTTTAGAATTTTAAACTGTCTTCACACTAATGGCGCTTTTCCACTACACAGTACCAGCTCGCCTCGGCTCGGCTCGACTCGACTCGCCTTTGTTTGCTTTTCCACTGTGTAAAAGTTGTACCTGTACCTGCTTTCGGGTACTTTTTTTCGTACCACCTCCGGCGAGGTTCTAAGCGAGCTAAGGCGATACTAAAATGTGACGTGAAAACAATGCCGACTGCTGATTGGTCACAGAGAATCTGCGTCATCATTGCACGCGCCAGATGGAGTATCCAGAATAAATAACCCCGCCATTTTTAAATAGTTTGGCCAGAGTTACTAAACTTACTACTATTATTATGGCAACTCGGAAGAATACGCCGTGGTCAAACGAGGAGGTGCAGACTTTCCTTTGTTTGGTTGCCGAAGAGAGGATCCAGCGAGAGCTTGATGGGGCAACGAGGAACGAAAGGCGTCGCTATGACGACCGGGTACTATTTGTGGCGGTACTTTCTGCAATGGAAAACGGAGCGAAAAGCGAGCCGAGTCGAGTCGAGCTGGTACTGGTAATGGAAAAGCGCCATAAGAAAAACTTGTTTCTTGAAAAAAAAATATTTCACCCAAAAATGAAAATCCTGTCATCATTTACTCTCCCTCAAGTTGTTTCAAACCTGTATGAGTTTCTTTCTTCTGCTGAACACAAAAGAAGATATTTTGAAGAATGTCAGTAACCAGACAGTTGATGGACCCCATTGACTTCCATAATAGGAAGAAAAAAAAATACAATTGAATACAATCCATTTTTAATTGAACTATTCCTTTAAGAACTGGTCACTGAAAGTTTTTTTGGGGAACCCACCGTTTTGCACCGTTTTCTTTTAGATTGAATTCATCAACTTTGTCTCTGTTGAACCGTTTGTTGGTTTAGATGAAGATGAAAACGTTTTGTGCTACTGAGTGTTACATGTTCCCTGTGCTGTTTGGACTTTTATGTTACTTCCTGTCCCGAGTGCCATGTTTGTAGTTATTTGTAGTTTTTTCTCGTTGGTTAGTCTTGATTGTTCCCAGGTGTGTCTTGTTAGCTTGTTTTCCCCTTGGGTATATATATACACTTGTGTTTCATCCTCGGTTTCCCTAGTTTAGCTTCACTGGGAAAAAAAAGCTGCCTTAAATTCTTTTAAGTACAATCAACTTGGATTTTTAAGTCATTTCAACTTAAATTACAGTAAACTTAAAAAAAATGTGTTGAATATTGTTATATTAGCACTTATTTTCACAAACTTATTTTGGTGAGTTAAAACAATGTGAAAACAAATGTCATAACTAATTTATCATATATTGTTTTACAGTGTTGTTTGTCTGATTCTTTGTGTTATTTTTAAGTAAACATACATCGATCCTGGTTCCCCTTCGTCACTATGACGTACGTCTCCGTTCCCTCCTCGGGGAACGAGGGTTACCATACTTAACCGAGACGTTTTCCGTGCTCACGGCGCATTACACTAGAAACCAATCCAGCTAGAACAGGGGTTTAGTGAACACAGTCACTCTTATCATTACTTTTATTTGTCTAAAGAATGGACATAAATCATGACATTATTTTTTACAAAAATGTAAAGCTGTCATTGTCATAATATAAGCTGTCAAGTCAATACAAAGAAAAATATTTCCAGATTTAAAAAGAAAATGTTACAAATATAAAAATCGTGAATATCATTTAATAATTTGCTTTGGCCTTAGTGTAGTGGCTATATATATATATATATAAAAAAAATAATGATAATTGTATTCAATTATTATACGATTCATGATTTTCTCACACTGAGTATATACAGTCTCGGCCTTTAAAAATGCTGCCATATATTTTAGGAAGGGGTTCCTTATTTTGGGGTCCATGGTTTTAGAAATCCCTGTCCTAAAACATTCTACTATTACCTGGATAACAGGATCTTCAAAAGACATTCCCATGGCTTTTAGAGGTCTTGCGATACACTGCCGTAACACCATTTTGGTTTATATTAAAACCTCTTCCACGGGCATACATCATGTTGACTGTAAATGAATTAAACTGAACTGAGTATTCCCTACCGTAGCGCATAGGTAAAAAAAAAAAAAATGAAACCGAGAACCCATTTCTCAAGTTCATTCTCCCATCAGAGCGCTAGAGAGTGCATGTAAATGCACATTACAAACCATAATTCTTCATTTCTAAGACATTATCAAGTCACAGGAAAAGCAGCTCTGAGCAAACACACGTGCAGGGTCATATATTATGACCTGGACACATTGTTCAGATGGGGATGAGACGTGCCGAGCATCACATCGATTCATTCGGAGCGCTCCTGTGACGCCTGGCATGTCTCTTCTTTGGGCGTCTTGCTCTTCTGTCGCAGGCGGGTCATAAAGTGCAGATTTCTTTCAGCCATTTGCGCAGCGTTTTTCTGAAAAGTCATTTAATGTGGTGCGGAGCGGTAGGATGACAGCTGCATGCTGGGAGAGCGACAGGGCTTTTCACGCCACCTGGGCCGGGCAGAGCAACTGAGCCGTGCAAAGCCTGAATAGAGGAAGTCCAAGGAGAAGTTCAAGCAATCTGCAGTATAGAGGACTTGCCAAAAACTGTTGACTTTGTTGCATCCGTGCCTGTGTTCAGCGCCCGAGATAAGGCTTTAGAGGGGCGACGGCACGTGATCTCGGCCGTGAATGAACGCATTTGCATAATCCGCAGTGAATTACTCTGGATATCATCTTTTAAAATCAGCATTTTTTAAAATACATGCTTATGTCCGGGGGAAGAAAATAAAACACTGCCACGAAGTACAGTTGGTCTTTTCAACAACTGTGACAACAATATTATTTCTCAAGTTAATCACAGCACACTAATGCATTTACAAATAAGGATTTTGTCTTCTTTATAATGACATCCTTAAGCTGTATTTGCTGGCGCTCATGGCTATTTATTATGTGTTCTGGTCTGTGTACAGGAACCAAATTAATCCTTTTAGCAAACCCCATACAAACCAATTTAGACCTGTCAGTCACCGCCGGTCAATGCCATTTTGGTGTATTAAATAAATCCAGGGGTGCTATTCTACATAATGACCAAGTGCAAATAGCCTGCCTCGATATCAGAGGCTATTTATAATAACTTTATAATAACCAATGCTTGGTTAAGCCAGACAAAACCAGAGGTGTAAAGAGTAAACCATACGTCAGTCACCAATTCCAATATACGACTTGAGTTTTAACATACTGAATGTAGGCTTAAAGATGCTTTAGTCCTCAACAACTAAGAGAAATGCCAGTGAAAAACAAGAAACAGTTGATCACATGTTTATTTTCTAAAATTGAGAACTGAGCACCTCAATATTCCAGTAACCTTAATTAAGGATCGACACAAACGGCCCCATTAACTCAAGTCTCAGTTACGCTCAAGTGCTCAAAAAGAGCTTAAAATCCCCCTGTGGTGAAAATCAAGCTTTTAATGTTGTTTATGTGTCTATGTGGTGTTTTTAATATGCTTTCAGACAAACCATGTGTAAGTTCATAAGTCGACAGCATTGCTGAGTGTTTTCTGCTTAAAACTGCAGTGAACCAAAGACAGTCTCAAACACACGGTTTGAAATCGCTGGTGTTTCTGACGTCACAAACGACCTTGTAACCAATCAGATCAACGAGTGATCGTCAACCAGTGGATCTCTGAGCTGAGTGAGTGAGTGGAGGCGGGGCTCGTTTGCATATTCATAGAACCGCGCATACTAAATTAGGCAAGGGTGTGGAGTTACATTCAAGCTAAGGCATCAAGAATTTTTTTAAGGAATTATTTTGGTGATCAAAGATGAGTTTTAAGAGATACAATTATAGACTTAGGTAAACCAATATCCTTCAAAAAGGTCTAATGTAAGTGCCTAAAATATTGTTAAGTAAAATGAAACAGTCAAAGCCTACTTACACTGGATGTGATCGGCCTCATCACCGGCTGTAGCCACGTCCTCATCTCATATACGAAACACCTGTGATTCAGCAACTACCTGCTAATGCACACACACTCAAAGTAGCTTTGTTGACAAGTTTGGGTTAGCAAGGGTGAAATGCACAAGATATAGCACCTTCAATGATGGCGATATCACTTATTTTGTACATTTGTCTAAAAAATGATTCTGTAATGTAACGAGCAAGTATTATTCATCACAAATGTATTGGAGTAGAGATTTCATATACTTATTCAAAAATGTCAAGTAGAGAGTAAAAGTTGCTAATATCTTTCATACTAAGTAAAAGTACAATTTGGCCAAAAAGATACTTAAATAAAGTAACTAATTACATTTACTCAAATACACAGACTCACCCTTTTCCCGAACCCATTCTTCTCTCTTTTCCCATTGCACATCAGCTCGGAGAGGTGCTCATTTGAAATAAAAATCAATGAAATGTTCGAAAACTGGAAACAAAGTGCCTAACGGGTGATTAATAGTGCTAACGGGTAGGGTTAGGTGCATCAGCATCCATTTATGATTTTAATAAATATAATCATAAACACTGTTTTAATAGGTGTAATGCATCAATTGCTGTTTGCGCTTAGAGTAATGTGTATTTAATTTGCACTCTCTATTGATAATAATACAATTAATCCAACTTTTTATATATATATACATTTGATTCAGAAATATTAAATGATTTTTTGACCTGATTAAAACCAGTTCATTTACATTTCTGGATTTGTATGTGTATTGATGCACGATGCAGATGTTTCACAGCTGTTACTAAATGTGTATTTGAACACCGCTGGAATGCTGTATCGACCAATCGCAATGCGGGACCGACGCTATCTGTTTTATATTCAACTGTTTTTAAACTGCTGTTGGACAACCTAGAGATCTAATTCAAAATGACAAAGTCACATTAATTCTCTTTGTGTATATACATAACACTTCATTTGTGTAAAATCGAATTCGCACTCTGAATGTATTTTATGTGACAGCATGTCAACACCCATGAAGCTCTGGAGTGTGAGCTAACACAAAAATGATTGTTTTCCTGCCAGGATTTTCCATTCTTCAAGCCATAATGGAGGCCGCAGTGGCAAACAACTGGCAAGTTACAGCGCGCTCGGTGGGCAGCATCACCGACCCCCAAGAGTTTCGCCGCATCATTGAGGAAATGGACAGGAGACAGGAGAAGCGCTTCCTCGTCGACTGTGAAGTGGAAAGAATCAATGTCATCTTGGAGCAGGTAAAGTCTACATCTCCCTCCTTTCTGTTTCATGCTCGGCCTGGCTGGTTTGACGTCTCTTCCCTACCCATAAACCCCTGCATCCGGAGACTCGTTCATTTGGCAGGAATCTAGTCCCTGATTTATTCATATTCCTTAAGTCCATCACTCTACCCGTGTGTTTTTCACATGGATGACCTGACAGGTCTGTAGACTGAATGGCTGAGCGGATATTTAAGCACAACTGTCCCGTTCTCTTGGTTCTCGGATAGATCTGCGCGGCTCTTTGATGCGTGTCTGTGAAGGGTAATCAGCCCCTGAATTGGAATGTCCTCGTTAGCGCTAATTTAAATGTATTAGCTCCAGAAGCACAATACCTCATCATTGAATTGTTTTTGTTTCGCTTGCTTTTATAAATCTGTTCTGCCACTAAATTGAATCCATAATATATATTTAGCTTTCATTTACCATGGGCAGCATAATTCAGTTTTCTTTACTCTGGCAAATTGCACAATTTATGTTGTCACTGCTCTATTTTGTTTTTGAAAAAGACCAGAATGGCTACTATAAATCAATAGAGTGCAACAGTAACTACCCACTTTTTCAGCAGCCTGGGTTCTGAAAGTATTTTTCCCATTCATTTTCTCCATAGGGATTTCTGAGAATCCTTCAATAGAGCTGTAACCCTCAAACCAAACCAGCCGGCTTTGAGATGAATCACAACATTACTACACACACTGCCCGGCCAAAAACAAAAAGTCACTGTTTGGATTTAAATAGGCAAATGCTCAAGAGTCTATGACTGGATCATTATCGCAGTGATTATTATGTTTCTAGCATGTTATATTTGGCAACAGTTCTTCTAACTCTAATTGATGGAGTGTGTGTAGCTTTTCTTTTCTTAAACAACCATGTGTGAAGACACATCATGTTCATATTCCAGGATGACAATGTCCAGATTGTGAAAGAATGGTTTGCATGAAGAATCATTTTCACACATGAATCCAGAGCTTACATTCACTGAGAGTCTTTGGGATGTTCTGGAGGACACTTTACAGAGAGCCGGACTCTTGCACTGACAATACAAGAGCTTAAACCAAAAATGTATGCACCTCTTGATGGAAATATATGTTTTTTCCATCAAGAAGAGGTGCATACATTTTTGAACAAGATTTGTTGGCAATGCAAGAGTCGAGAGTCACTTTTTTTAGGCAGTGTATTGAGTTGAAGAAAACAAGGGTCCAAGACTGAACAAATTACACGTTTTATTATAGATATTCATCTATTTAGAATTTATCATTAATTATAAGTGTAAAATAGCATCTAAGTATAGTGCAAAATATACTTTTATAAAGTAATAAAATATGTTAAAAAGTATGAAACCAAAGTTCACGGCATCATTTGTAAACCGCGCACACACACACGGATTTGATCTTAGAGTGTGTGTACGCTAAATCCACGCCAGCTTTCTTATCTATAGAACGTTGACATGGAAAGTGATTTGCAGAGTCTGGGCAGACGTACACACTTTCCCTCGTGGCAGAGAGTCGGAGAACTGCAGGAGTTTGGAAATCTAACAAGTAAAGCACTGGACGTTGACTGGAGCTCTTTTATATGTTAATGATATTAATTAGGTGGCGTTTACAAAACGGAGATCTGAAACCATTCAGCTACGCACAATTTCAAGCTCATTTGCAATTTATAGATTTCACATCGGGAAGAGAGGCGGACGCATATTTCTTTGTGCGAATGTTCGTTCTCTGAATCACACGGACGCACATTTGAGAAATGATCAAAAGATCAAATGTAGGGCAGTTTCTACTCAGCCCCAACATGTTTATATCATTTTGGGGAGTCATAAATGTAACATTTGGCTTGTTGTTAGCAATTGTGGGGTTTAAGATTGTTGTTTCCATTGTAATAATTACCATTCTGATTGGTGTTTCTCTCTTCATGATTGTTCACTGGGATCACACTGGGCCACATTCATAAAACATTAAACAGTGCGAATTTATATTTCCTTTATATAACACTTTACTTGAAGGGGTGTGCATAAGACTGACATGACACCTTCATAATCATGACATGACACGTGTCATGAATATGAAGGAGGTTTTATGCATGTTTATGACAACTGTCATTAAGTGTCATTCGCTCAATTATGACATTTCTAATGCAAATATGACATTGTTTGAGATGTCTTTGTTATGACAACTTGACATAAACCAATACATCATAACCTGCCACTGTCTTTGTCATGAAGACTTGACATTACTAAGACACCACAACCTGTCATAAAAATGTCATAAACATGACATAGCAGATTAATGATCAAACTTAAGATACCACTTAGCTTTATGGGTTAACATTACATTAAACTGTCAGGTGGTTGGTTTTGACATTGGCTGTCATGAGGCCATTATAACATTTTAATGACATATTTGACATATTTAATTCAATGTGTACCACTGTAGTTGAGGTCAAGAAAAATATTCATGACACAGTTATAACGGCCTCATGACAGCCAATGTCAAAACCAACCACCTGACAGTTTAATGTAATGTTAACCCATAAAGCTAAGTGGTTTCTTACGTTTGATAATTATTCTGCTATGTCATGTTTATGACATATTTATGACAATTTATGATGTATTGGTTTATGTCAAGTTGTCATAACAAAGACATCTCAAACAATGCCATTGGCATTAAAAATGTCATAATTGAGCGAATGACACTTAATGACAGTTGTGTCCTGTCATGATTATGAAGGTGTCATGTCAGTCTTATGCACACCCCTTCAAGTAAAGTGTTACCAAACATTCTTACATATATGTTCATGTTGAATTGAATGAGACACTTTATATAATTATATATATTTTTTAAAACAGACCAATTAATTTGGCTTGTGTTTCTTGAATGAGTCCCACTGTGGCATCAACAGAAAGAATGCCGTTTCTCTGCTCATGGTAGCTAATTTTTCCATTGAGAAAATTATTGGAAACCCCATTGTTGCGCTCTGTTGCCAACAAGCCAAATCAGCGTGGCTTCCTCCACAAAAGCCTAATAAGATATGTTGCTTTTGTATTATTGCAGAAAGATGCAAACCACAGCATCACACAACGATATCTCAGACTGTATGATGGCAAATCCAAATTTTGCAACTTTCAAGTGATTCATTACTGTTTCCTACGTGTATAGTAATTATAATTCAAATGGATTTTGTGTAATTGACGAAAATTTTGCTGTTGATAGTTGAGAGGGGCACGTTTGATCTGCATTTATTCAAGATTTGTCCTCCAAAACTTAATCTATTTCTTTACAAAGAGCCAATGAAATGCTGTGCTTTACCTCGTCTTTGCCTCCATCTGTACCTCTCCTAAATATTGCAGCTGATTTAAGGGTGAAAACGTGTAGGCAGGAGAGGAATTAGGGAAATTACAGTGGGAATCCCGTGTTAACCCCCCCCCCCGACCTCAGCATGTATTGGCTAAACTGGATCTAATTGAACTAATCTCCCCGGCCCTGCTGACACTGATAGCCGAGATACGTTTCTGGACTGCGGTTCTTCAGAGACCAGCAGCGAGAGCTGATCCCAGACAGGAGAACCGCGCTGTAGACTTCTGCTCGCCGTAATCCATCTGAATTTCGTGATCTCGAGCGGTTCGGCACAGACTGGGAACGGGAGCCGGCCTCCAGAGGGTTTCAACAGCTGAGTTAAGCTTCGCGAAGAGCAATGGTGACAGCTTTTACTGCTCTGCTATACTGAGTATGTCAACCCATCGCAATAATTTATAAGCAGTGCCCTTGCAGTGGGAGCACGGAGGGGCTTGTGCCTTTTCAAGAGGAAAACTAGCTTGTGATCTGGGGTTTACACTCAGGATGTGTCATTTTACCACGTGGGAGCGTGACGGCCTGTCATGAGGCAGTGCTACATCTCATGTGTCAATCTACTGTATGTGTGAATATGGTAAACAGTGCTACAAAGAGCCAATGTCTGCTTTGGAAAGGATTTGATGCAATTCCCAGGAGGATTTGTGTGTCTCTGTTATGATTGCATATGAATGCGCACATATTTTGATGAGTCTCAGAGGGTCTTTGCAGGGCATTGGCTCTACCTGGGCTTTCTCTGCTGACGTTTGCGTAAAGTCATCAATCTGTCCATCTTTATCTGGGGGTTATGGTGGGATGAATAAATGACATCTGGGACTAACTGTAAGATACAATATGCAGCACTTACCAGAGAGCCCGGATGTGACGGGAGCGTGGGAGGAAAAATATTAAAATGCATTGAGAGCCAATGCTTCACTGAAGCCTTGCTAGATCTGCCACCATGGAGCATACAGAATAGGTCTCTTCTCAGGATGGAGGTGAATGCATTTAGTCCTTGAATTTTGTGGCGATATGCCTGGCTAAAATGATTTTTACAGTAAAAGGCCAAGCAGGAAATAAATATTTTAAAAATCCATCAAGTAAATCTGAATATGTCATCCAATAGTTATATTTACATAATGTGTTTGATATAATACAAATGTACTTATCAAAGAAAATAGAATCGATAATTGATGACAAATATTTAAAAAAATCTCAAAATGTTGTCCCAGTGCAATAGCAGTTGACAAGGTTGTTGGTTGATTTTGTAATAGTCACAAAGGAAAGCGAACACTTCTGTTCATCGATTAAGAGGGAACTTGTCAGAGTTGAGGTGAAAGAGGAGCGAGGACTCAAAGACGCAGAGCAATGTGGGCCTTTATTCATTCAAAAAAAGAGGGAAAAAAAAACACCATGTAGGGGAAAACAGACCAGTATGGCAGGACTGGATGGGACGGGACGGGACGGGGCAGGTCAGGACACAACAGGTCAACAATTGAAGACAAACTGGCACAGGACAGAGAACACACGGAGATTAAGGGGCTGTTTACACGACACCGTTTTCAACCAAGAACGTGAAACTTTTTATGTGTTTTGGACGTTCGTTTACACGACAACGTCGTTTGAAAACGGGTTTTTAAAGTGCAAGCTTTTGAAAATGGGGATCGTTTTGACAATGGTGTCGTCTGTACGCGGAAAACTCGAAGGAAAAACGTCTCCGTTTTAATGTAAACGTTTCGTGTAAACGCACCATTAGTCTGTCACTTTTTCCTAATGTACTCATAACTCTCCTCACTTTCAGTTTGCTTTATAGTGAAGATCCTATAATAATTTATTCAATCAATCAAACAAATTTGTATCTATAAATTATAGATAATAAATGATCTGGTAGATAAACAAACCGGCCTAACCCAGAATACAACCCAACTACTTTTAATTCATAAATTCTGGTAGTATAACTCAGTTTTAGACTTGTAATAGATCACACATTAAAATTAAAGATGCGTTTTAAAGATCATCATTATCCATGACTCATTTTACTCATTTAAAACATAATTTGTGCCTACCTTGTTGTACAAAGAAATGTTTCAGGGTTGAATGTTGAATTTGAAGGCCAGTGTATAAAAGGCTAATAACAGACTTAAAGGGATAGTTCATCCAAAAATGAAAATGTTCTCATCATTCTCTTGCCCTCATGTCATGACAGAAGTCGTTTTTGAGTAAACTACCCCATTAGACCCGCAACAGAAGCAGGCTGAAAAAGTAAGACTCAAAAATAAAACAAAGCTGGAGTCATCTGAGGTAAATCCTAAAGACTGAGGCCTTAAAATCTCTTAAAAGCTCACAGGCTCTGGAGAGCGTTTAACGTGTCACTTTAACAATCTAATGGGATTATGGGGTTAGACTTGTACTGCAGGAGGCAAACAGAGTGAGACGGAAAGAAACAGGATTCAGGAACAGGCAATAGTCAAACACAGAAATCCAAAATCTTGATTAAAATACACTAACAGTAATCCACACACTCTTTGTGTTTCTACTTTTGATAGTCAAATGTGCTCAAATTGCAGTTGCTGAATTATGAATCAGACATGTTTTTTTTATTCAGGCTTCAACCACAGGGATCCCAATCTGAATATGGAAGGAAACAAATATAACATAGAACATCGTATACATTGAATTTAGACAAGATTGAAACAAAGACAGCTGTGCATAATAGACATTAAGAGAGGAATGGCCCTGTGGTGCCTCCGCTGGTTCAGCAAAAGTAAAGAAAAAACAGGCAGGAAACCTATTTAATACCTCTATTGTTTTCCTACTCAGTAATGCTTTTAGATGGAAAGGAATGGAGACTTTCCTACCAAGAAAAGAACTAATCTCATATAAGAAATAATCTCATGTGTTTCAGAAGAGAGCTCAACAAGGCCTCAAAATGTGCTCTAATTCACAAAGATATCAAACTCTGCAATCAAAACTCAGTGATTTTTATATGAGCTCACACAATTTCTCGTCACATACTTCCAAGATATTTTTAGATGTATTTACACAGACTGTTTGCTACAATGTCAGCTACAATTCTATAAATAATGTTATGAGATTAATGTTTTAAATATAAAACATATTGAATATATAAATATGAAATGATGGGGAAATTATGAAATTATACTTTAAATGTTAGGAAGATTGGTTGTCTCCCTCAGTTGCAAGCTTTGCACATTAAGGGCCCTATATCATCCAACCGGAGCAGTGCAGCGCCAGGCGTTTCGCTAGCTTCAGCCCGACGCAATTATCATTTTCAAGTCCAGCGCCACGCTGTTTAAATACCAAATGCATTTGCGCCCATCTGTGCGCCCATGGGCTGCTGGTCTGAAAACGAGGTGTGTTCAGGCGCATTGTTGGTGCGTTGCTATTTTGAGGAACTGAAATAGACTGAGCCATTGACCAACTGAAACCTGGTCTAAAGTCAATGGCGCAGTTTTTTTTTTTTTTTGTTATTTAAAGAGCACGTCAGTAATATGAGCCTATAGCCGGGTCCACAACGCGCATACACTCTGCTTATTACACACACACTGTGCTTGTTATTACACACACAGGGATGCACCGCAGCACACAAAAATGGCAATTATTAAAAATTAAATGATTACAATGTAAAAGATTATTATTGTGTACATAAAGATATGGTGGAATCCGGTTTGTCCCGTAGATGGTCTGCTTTAACCTCGTGCACGAGCAGATCCGTTTGCGCTCTGGAGACGCGTTCAGTTTTCCACTTTCAAATTCCTCCATGTAAGTAGCGAATCCGCCGTGGCGCGAGCGCAACTATCTTTTAAAGGGAATGGGAGATGAGACTCTGATTGGTTTATTGCACATTACACCCAAACACCCATTACTCATTAAGAGAATAGGGACAACCCTTTTAGACCATGTACAGCGCGCCGACCATTTTTCCCCTTGTTAAACTAGTAAAAGTGGATACAGACACGCCTTAAGTGCACTTGCGCCCTGCACTTTAGACAATGCGCTTAGATCGTTAAAATAGGGCCCTGGGGGTTTAGGTGTGACCCGTTTAACAGGTGCCATGGGAAATCAAACTCTCTTTACTTAAACTCCCCCTGTAGTCAATCATTTTGTTGCTTAAAACTCATATTTAAACACATATTTAAGTGTTTATGTATCGCCCTCTACAACGTTGGACACATAATGGTAATTAATATGATTAGCCTTTTGCTTGACTATGTTATCAAACAGATAATAATGTGTTGGTAATGTTACACAAACCATGTTGTCAGTGGAGAAAGACATGGTTCATCATAACATCGTATATACATCATATACGTAATTCACGCACTGCTGTCGACTTATGAATTTACACATGGCTTGTCTTAAAGCATATTAAAAACACCACATAGACATATAAACAACATTAAAAGCTTCATTCTCACCACAGGGGGTCTTTAAATTTTTCTTATACTGAAAATGTCGATTTCCTTGTCATTTTTTGGAATATCTGAAAGACAGTTTTTCCTAATATCTCGCTTTATTAGCAGAACACAATTTACTCATGGGGAAAGCCCATTTCTTAATCAATAATTCAAGAAGGTCCAGAATTTAAAGCTCTTGATTCTTACTTGTACTTGGTCTTATGAAAATGTAACATAGTTCTTGTAAATGTTTAACCATAGCATGTGTTACAATAAAGATATAATTACAGATAAGACACTGAAGGCTCCTCATTACTGTCACGGCGGGTGTGGGTTGAAGAAGACGAAGAGTACAAAGGCTCAATTGCAAAACGTTTACTTATAGAAATCCAACAGGTACAGGTGCAGACAGGCAGGCTGGAACAACTCACACACAAGCATGTAACTTCAACTACAGACAAAGACTGACTGAACTGAACGAACTAAATACAGACACTGATGAACAAAACCAGGTGACACAGATGAAAGTAATTAACAATACACAGGTGATGATGATGGACTAATGACGGTTGACATGGAGATAGATGAGTGGCGGTAAAACAAAGGACATGTGACAAATACTGAAGACAAACAGAAGATCAAAACAGACACAAACGTGACATAACTCCCCCCTCCCGGTAGGCGTGTCCTAACGCCGTAGACCAGGGGTGGGAGGGTGGGCATCCTGGAGTCCGTGACGGGAAGGCGGGCCGGGTGCAGCAGGACGGACTCCAGGATGGTCCAGGCGTCTATGGCGGAGCAGGACATGGGCGTGGCCAGGGCGGAGCAGGACGAACCCTCGGGCGTCCAGGGCGGAGCAGACGGACCCTCGGGCGACCACGGCGGTGAGGACCCTTCGGGCGGCCACGGCGGTGAGGACCCTTGGGCCGGCCACGGCGGTGAGGACCCTTCGGGCGGCCACGGTGGTGAAGACCCTTCGGGCGGCCACGCCGTTGAAGACCCTTCGGGCGGCCACGGCGGTGAGGACCCTTCGGGCGGCCACGGCGGTGAAGACCCTTCGGGCGGCCACGGCGGTGAAGACCCTTCGGGCGGCCGGGACGAAGACATATGCCCCCCCCAAAAAAAATACTTGGGGTGAGTGCCCGGATTAGGGACAGGCTCAGGATCGGGAACAGACACCGGCTCAGGAACTGACACCGGCTCAGGCTCAGCAGCCACTAGAACAATAACGGCCACAAAGACAGACACAAACACAGAAACCGGATCAGGAACAGGCACCGGCTCAGGAACGGGAACAGACACTGGCTCAGGAACGGGAACAGACACCGGCTCAGGCTCAGTAGCCACTAGAACAGTAACAGCCACAAAGACAGACACAAACACAGAAACAAACACTGGCTCAGCCACAGGAAGAGTCTTTGGCTGGGCAGATGAGACGTGAACAGTCTCTGGCTGGGCAGACGAGACGTGAATAGTCTCTGAATGGGCAGACGTGACATGCATAGTCTCTGGCTGGGCAGACGGGACGTGAACAGTCTCTGCGTGCCTGACGTACTCCAGCAGTGAAGAGGGCTTTGCTGGATGGAACCAGTGGCGAAGAGGGCTTGGAACCAGCGGCGAAGAGGGTTTGGTGCTGGATGGAACCAGCGGCGATGAGGGCTTGGTGCTGGACGGAACCAGCGGCGAAGAGGGCTTGGTGCTGGACGGAACCAGCGGCGAAGAGGGCTTGGTGCTGGACGGAACCAGCAGGGAAGAGGGCTTGGTGCTGGACGGAACCAGCGGCGAAGAGGGCTTGGTGCTGGACGGAACCAGCAGGGAAGAGGGCTTGGTGCTGGACGGAACCAGCGGCGAAGAGGGCTTGGTGCTGGACGGAACCAGCAGGGAAGAGGGCTTGGTGCTGGACGGAACCAGCGGCGAAGAGGGCTTGGTGCTGGACGGAACCAGCGGCGAAGAGGGCTTGGTGCTGGACGGAACCAGCAGGGAAGAGGGCTTGGTGCTGGACGGAACCAGTGGTGAAGAGGGCTTGGTGCTGGACGGAACCAGCGGCGAAGAGGGCTTGGTGCTGGACGGAACCAGTGGTGAAGAGGGCTTGGTGCTGGACGGAACCAGCGGTGAAGAGGGCTTGGTGCTGGACGGAACCAGCAGGGAAGAGGGCTTGGTGCTGGACGGACCCAGCGGTGAAGAGGGATTAGAACACATAGTCTCTGGCTGGACGGTCTCTGGCTGGACGGTCTCTGGCTGGTTGGCCTCTGGCTGGACGGTCTCTGGCTGGACGGTCTCTGGCTGGTTGGCCTCTGGCTGGACGGCCTCTGGCTGGACGGCCTCTGGCTGGACGGTCTCTGGCTGGACTGTCTCTGGCTGGACGGCCTCTGGCTGGACTGTCTCTGGCTGGACGGTCTCTGGCTGGGCAGGTTGTGTTCCGGATCGGGACACGACGCTCTCCAGACACCGGCTGACGGTCTCCCTCCAGTCAAGTCCGGTGGTGTCTGGGAGGTCGATGTGCTGGTTGAAAGTAGCCCCGATCCGGAATTTCGGAATCCGGATCCGGAACATTGATACGGAGAGATTCTTAGAGTTGAAGCATGTCTTAGATGAAAAGCCTGGTTGCTGTCGAAAAGTGTCGGTGCCACTTGATCCTTTGAAGATGCATGTTCTTCATCTTATATTTCCTCAGTTTGTTTAAACAATCAATATTTAGGACTTCTGAGGGCTTTCCACCGAGAAACTACAGGTGTTAATAACCCTAGAGGTTTGCCAATTCCTTCTTCTTTACTCCCATTAATTACTTCAGGTCATCAACATCTCACTGTCTTATATGAAACCTGAATCCTTTTTTCTGCAGAGATCATACAAAAAACATACATCATACATACATCCATCCATACATCCATCCATACATCCATCCATACATCCATACATCCATACATCCATCCATACATCCATACATCCATCCATACATCCATACATCCATCCATACATCCATCGTTCTTGAAGAGGGACTATGTAACACTTGAGTGATTAATAATGCATTTTATGACCATGTTTACAGTTTGACAATTTCTCGCATTTCAAACGTTAATCTTGTGATTAGTAAATAATTTGTATTGCTTTATAATTTGCCATAGTTATTAGTTCTTAATGAGGCTAATCTCATTCAGTAATTATTGATTACCTAATAAGGAACTATCTCAGTCGTAAATGTGATCTACTGTTTAGTTAACCTTGTTTCCATATTAGCTAATAGTATTAGCTGCAGTGTTCATTTAGAACTACTCATTTGTCCTATATTAATTCCTGCATATAGTTACCTATTAATTATGGACCATTATACTAAAGTGTTACAGTTCTGGAAGGTGTTCCACTTAAATGCGCATAAGAATATGCTTTGCATTGTATCAGCCCGACGCAACAATAGTCATTTGAGCGGAAACCAATATTATAAAGTGTTCTGGTGTTTCAGAGGAATGATACCTGGATTCAGATCGGTTAGTGTATTTGGTGTGTCTTTTGGAAAAGAGCCAGACCTGCTCAGCTTACAGAGGTTTAAATTCCAAGCAGTCGAGAGGACAGGCGAGGTACAGATGCTCCTGCCAGTTAATTAGGATGTATCCCCTCGGGATCACTCCGGCTTCTGGCCTGCCCACATAAAAGCTAGCCCGAGGGAGGAAAAATGAAGATAACTGAGTGTTCGAGAGAGCTTTTGGAACGCGTTTGGGGCCATTTGTCCTCCCCCAGTCTCAACCCTCAATGAGTTTTGAAGAACGCTTATTGATTGGTCATGCCATGAGGTAAGTGTTGGAGGAGGAATTGATGATGCTGCAGGTTTTTTGTTACCCGAGCTGCACCCATGCTGTGGGTAAGATGAGACAAGACTCGCATTTATACCCGCTTCCTACTGTTCATTATTTGTTTTAGTAGCAGTGCTTCTGAACACTGCATTGAACAACCTCATTCTTTTTTTTTATTCTTCTCCATAACGTTCTGTAATTAATTTTACAAACTGCATAACATACAGACTGCATTCAGTCTTTGTTTTGCAGCCTTAGGTGTGTCATTTTTTACTTTAATATATATATATATATATATATATATATATATATATATATATATATATATATATATATATATATATATATATATATATATATATTATATATATATAAACTGACATCAAACAGATGAATAAATCTTTATTAAAAAAAAAATTAGAGAAAGAAAGAAAGAAAGCCTCTAACAAACACCGATGATGCCATTGCAATATTTGTATACAAGATTGCGGTTGGTCTTTTTAAACCGATTTACATATTGAGTTATCGTGAATGCTTTTTTTCTTTCTTACATATATTTAGTCATTCATTTGGCATATTTTGCATATTAGTATCATATTTCTTTCTCTCCATTTCTCCATCTATAATTGTTTTATTATTTTACCAAAAATTTTCACACTGCTCATTTGCAAGCGCTGATATTTCCTCTAGGAAATGCAAATCTAGTTATTTATTTTTTTCACATTCATTTTTGTTTTCTTCCATGGTACTATCCAATATCCTTTTCTTCATCAACCCCCAAGAAATGAAACCCTAAGCGCTCACTGCAGGGAAGAGCAATTATATAATCCCTGCTATGCCATTTACCATCATTTTCCTAAAACAGTCAAACTGTTTATGGCGCATGAGTCCTAAACTCGGCTCTGCGTGTTTTAGCTAAAGGTCACGCCTGAGCTGTAATGACCCAGCAGTCTGAAGTCTGCTTTTATTGAACCTCTGGACTGAATGCTTTGCGATTGCTTTCATTCCTGCCCATGCACTGGGCTCTCTCTCTCTCTCTCTCTCTCTCTCTCTCTCTCTCTCTCTCTCTCTCTCTCTCTCTCTCTCTCTCTCTCTCTCTGTCAGACCCGTGTGAGTAATAGGTTCTGCCTGTGGGCGAGCGCTGGGTCACTCCAGTCTGTCTTTGCCCATCACGGCGGGAGGGTGAAAACTTCCCTCAAGGACACCAAATCTCTTTCTGACTGGCCAAGACAAAGGTGACAGTGCTAGAGGTGGGATCGATGTGTCAGCCGGGGGAGGAATATTACAAAGTAAGCGAGGAATCGTTGGGTATTTACTTCACATTAACTGTAATCCAGCCCCATAATGCCTCTCAGAAATCAGCCCACCTTCAGCCGTCTATGTTACACGCTGGGATTTCAGTAATCTGCTACTGTGAAATATTATAGCTGTTGAATATTATCATTTTCATACACAGTATTATGTTCATTTACAAGTTCATATTTTTATTTTTATGAACATCATTTTTCATTCTGCACATTGCTGCAGCAGCTCTTTTCATTCTCTGCCTGAAACATATGACGCACTGTACACTAGTGCAGCTGATGGCGCTTTGAAGTGACGCTCGAGTGATCAAGAATTGTCCAATGTACAAATAAGCTTTCTTTCGATTCCTCCGTCCTCAATTGGCAGAGCGCCTAGTGTTTTCAGCTGGCTAAAAATGCTTTGGTGGACACACTGCCTTAGTGTGAACACACTACAGTACTTGCACTATTTATACTACAAAACACCATAGAAAAGTGCATAAGTGTGCAAATTCGAACACAGTTAGAGTGTAAAGAGTAGAGTTCCTAAAGCCCACGGCTGCATCAGAAATGGCATACTTCCCTATTATATAGTAGGCGAAAAAAGTATGTCCAAATTCAGAGTACTATGAGTAGACAAAAAGTATGGCCGATGACCTACTACTTCCAGTGAGATTCTGTAGTGTGCATTCGATTTACTATCCCATGAGGCCACGGGAGAGGATGTATGAATGGCAGTGAAGCGACGCAACTGACGCTGGTAGATCACGATAATGACAACATGGTGAATGTAGTACATCCGGATTCATACTACAAACACTCATACTATATAGAACATACTTTTTTAGCAATCGCAAAGTAAGTTCCTACTCAAGATAGTATGCGATTTCGGATGCTGCCCTCCTTTTCGAAACTCCCACTCTGATTGGCCAGCTGGCCAAGTCAATATTTGTCACGAATAGTCAACCACTTAAAGCGTGTGTTGAAGATGTAACGCCCTTACCATAACCCGAGGCTTCATGAGCAGCTGAAAATGCTGTCGCTATTGAAAGTCCGAACTAATTTTTGTCCTTGCAGTGGAAAAAAAAAAGCGTCTCTTCAACATAGCAAAATCACTTAAAGGTGGAGTAAGAGATATTTAAAAAACGCTGTTGAACATTGTTGATATTTGAACTCAACCCTAACAAACACACCCTCTCTTCTAGGGGTGGGCAAAAAATATCGATTTCTCGATATTAATCGATTCTCATTTTTACGAACCGATATCGATTCTTAAATCCCAAGAATCAATTAGTCATCCTGTTTCCAGCTGATGAATGAATGGAACATTGTAGCACGCATCTCCAGGGCCGGCCCGAGGCATAAGCGAACTAAGCGGCTGCTTGGGGCCCCTTGGCCACCAGGGGGCCCCCCAATCGAGTCGAAAAATCGAAAAATATTTTTTTAGATAAATTTTTATTTTATTTTTTTAGATTTATTACATAAATTAATGAATTAAAGCTCCAGTAGGTAACTTTTGAAAACATGTATTTGCTAAAACTGTCATTATGTCCTGACAGTAGACTATGAGACAGATAATCTGTGTAAAAATCAAGCTCCTCTGGCTCCTCCCAGTGGTCCTATTGCCATTTGCAAGAAATACACGCTCCCGGTCAGAAACAATCAATCAGAGCCGAGAGGAGTGTCTTAGCAGTGTCAATCACGCTCGTGTACGCGCTGATCACACCCCTCTCTTGCACAGCGCGAGCGCCGGAGCGTGAGCCGTCGTTCAAACTCAAGATTGCCGGCGAGCTGCAGCTGTGCTTATGACGGAGAAACAACCTAAACTGCCCATTCTCCAGTGACACCTGCTCATAAAACAAAGAGGTAAAAGGAAAAAGACTGATGACGATAAACAAGCGAAAAAGAAAGAATTACACAGAGCCCATTGACTCGGTGTCAAAACTCTAGCCGCATAACATGTAGATAAAATGTCACGCACTTTGCTAAGCAACAATTGAAACCTGCTAATTCACTGGCTTGTCATGTTGCTGAAATAATGTACTAGCACACCTTATCTAGCATTATATATCGCTAGAATAATTACTTACATACTGTAACGTTAGTTACCGTTATATTAACGTTATCTTACTAGCTATTTATAACTTATAGAAAGAGTGCAACGTTATAAAGTTACATGTAGGCTATTGGAAAATACATAATGATTTGAGGACCAAGTTTGTAGTCAAAGTATGGGCAGGCCATAGTCAATGTAAAGCATATTATTGACGTTTAGTCCCTATTAGTGAATGTGCCATATAACTTTTTATCCGCCGTCATCGGTGGGCCTGTTTACTAGCCTGCGCGTTCACGACAGGCTCCGCTGTGGAGGACGAGCTGTGGAGGGAGGGCTGTAGCGCAGCAGAGAGCAAGGGGGTGGGACCTGGAAGTTGTGCTTGTTCAAATTTTCAGGCTAAGTCAACGTTTTCTCAAAACTCACCTACTGCAGCTTTAATATGAACGAATGAATAATTAAAGACATAAAAAAGGCTATTCTGATTTCATGATCAATATACCTGCCTACAACTGCTGCTGTGTCTGCCAGCGTTTAAGTCATGCGCGTAATCTAGACACCTCGCGCGTGCATAGACAATTCGTGCGCAACTGCGCATGTCACAAAAAAGGACGTATCCCTCTGGTGCCGAAAATAGAACGAAGAAAATGACAGAGGAGGAGAAAAAAGAGCAAGATAAAAGTATGTTTGCATGATTACTTACGGTATGTTTTGTGCAGCAATTGAACCATTCCTATCTACGGCAAGCCCAGAGGGGAAAAATACATTGCATACACACACATATACAACGATCGCCAGTATATCATTACCGGTATTATAGTAACAGACTTTGTTGGATTCTGTCATGTACAATCTAACAAAGTCTGTTACAATAATACTAATAAAAAAAGACTTTGTGGACAGTTACACTGTATTGAGACAGTTGAGAAATTATAGTTTTTTTTCAGTTTTCAACAATAATTGTCATTGTTGAACCCTTGCTCTTATTATGTTTTTGATTTCTCAGTTGTCACTATTTTAGCAAATAATTTATTTGATATGTTTTGAGACAGTTTGTTTTAAGAAGTTTCAAAGAGTTAGTAAAAGAGTAAAGTAAAAGTAAAAAAAATATTTAAGTAGGCTATCTATTTTTTATTAAGTATTTATTTTGTATTTATACATAACCTCACTGTATTCATTTATAATGTATCATTGTTGCGTGATATTTGTGTCAATAATCGTCAAGCACAGGTGACTCCGCGTAGTAGGAGGGGCCCCCAAAAGGCTCGGGCCGCTACTGCGCATCTCATCCAATAAATCACAATAATCTTTATGCTTTGTTACTACTGATACTAAATAAAGTCTCAGATTTCTAAGTACGTCCATTTTCTTACGAAATTCAAAATCATAAATAGCGTTTTGGCGCTGTGGCGTGAGATCGCTCTGACTCAGCTCAGCTCAAGAGAAGCACACGATCTTCTCTTCCGCCTTAATAATACCAGTTACAGCGTGAAATAAACATGAATGAGCGTCTGGAAGTGTGTTATAGAGTACAACTTATCGAAATCCGTATCAAGTCACATGGAATCGCTCAGTCAGCGGTTCACCTGTGGAAAGACGTCAGTAAAACACAGCTTGTAAACAATGTCATGTAACGTCACATGTACCTCAGAAAAACCACATCCAGTGACCATAAACTCATTAGTCAGCTAGAGAAATTAACTCTAGAGAGGAGCATTTTGCTAAATATATGCACCATATTACATATTCATTATAATTTGTAATGTTCTTCAATATTTAATGCATGTTTGAATAAATCTGGCAAGTTTTTATGACAGCCACCATTTAAATGTTTATATTTCAGATAACTTTCTTATTATAAATATACATACAAGTGTAATTTAAGTGTTTGTATAGCTATAAATCAGTTCATTTTTACCTTTAATATTATAGTAGGCTAATGAAGCCTATAGGCTACAACTGACTCCCATAGTTTACAGCATTCGTTAAGAGATGTGTTTTCCTTGAGGACATTTGCCATGTATTGTACCTGATATCCAAAATAATCGACATTGAATCGAAATCGAATCGAATTGCAAGCTTGTGAATTGAAATCGAATCAAATTGTGAAATTTGTGTCAATACCCAAGCCTACTCTCTTCATTCCTCCACCTCCAAAACTCACCCTCCAATCCTAACCGCCCTGCTCCGAGACTCGAACCCCGATCCCCTACAAGCGAGCCGAGTACACTAACAATGACGCTAAACACCGCATTCTGTAGCAGTCGTCAGCGCGACTCTCACTAGCTGGCCTCCGTTACACACATATCGTTTACGCCACCTTACCCTACTGTTCTTTGAGGGCGGGTCAAAGCAGCTAGTAGATGGGTATTATGCTAATGTGTAACATGTTTATGTAGCAAAGTCACGGAAACAATGGCAAGACTACAAACAAGCTTCAGGCAGTTGTTTTCTGTTGAAGAGATTCACTCCCTTTGGCGTGAAATTTGTAACTTTGCAGATCACAAACTATTATATTACACACTAAAGGAAAAATGTAAAATAAAGGAACATCCCTGTTAGAGCAATATCCCTGGTTATTTGAAGTTAAAGGACTGGTTCAGTCCACATGTACACTCTGTGATGTGCTCTGTTAGCTGTAGTGCTCTGCATCAGGTCTTGGCCTGGACCCTGTGAATGGATTCGTGTCATTAGGCTCTGGCTGTTTCCTCATCAAGGTTGTAGAGTCGTCCTGTGGCTCGCAGGCGGCGAAGTTCGTGGAGATCTCTGTTCTTCCGCCAGCTCTCGCTCAGGTGTGAGGAGCCCGTGGCTGTATTTGTTTGTGGGACAGGACTGATGACCTTACTGGCTCCAGAAACCTTCAGTGGAGCCAAGAGTCAAGGGCATTACGGCAAAAGCCACGGCTGCGTCATTGTATAACAGTCTTTGAGGTTTTGGGGAATCGTTGAAGGTTCACCCTGACCCAACGAAGAGAATGCTGTCATTATCAACGCACAATTATGTTGTTCCAAATTCATAGGAGGGTTTCTCTAATGCAGAACACAAACAGACACATGCACTGTAGAATATCCACTATAGAAAGCATTTAGTTTAAAGGACAAAAGGGTCCTGAGTATGACTGTGCTGTATTCCCTGTAACCTGGAGCCATGGAAGAGCTTTGTGTTAGATTAAAACTTGAACATGCATCATGCCGGGTTTGACAGTAGCCAAATGGCATTGGTTCTCATGTGTCTTGTGACCAATCAAAACACACATAGGTTTGGCTCTGTTTACACCTGTATTAAGATGCGTTTTGGTCGGTCGGATCACAAGTGGACGACGCTAAATACAGGTGTAAACGGGGTCTAAAAGGTTTTGAGCTTGTCCACTATCCACCACTTCCAGAGGCAGTTGAAAACGCATTCGACCGGATTGCTTTCGTAATGTAAACACTCACGTGAATGTGTTGAAACAGACAAAGACGTCCGTCTGCTGTCCGTCTACTGTCCTAATGAGTGAACATTATGGGAAGAGCTCTAGCCAGACGGGATTTAAACTTTATCGGCTGGAGACCCAAGTTTGGTTTGAAGATGAGAAACGTACCAAGCACAATGTTCTCTCACCTTTCCTGATGTCTAACACAGACTCACAGCGTTCGGCTGGTCTCACGGCCGTCAGAGATGAAACTAAAGCTGCTGCTCTCCGTGTGTATTCCCATCATTTCTGGACACGTTCATGAACAACGTCAGCTGATTTCGTCCATTAGATTGAAAGATCTGAAAAAACACATATATTTACCCGCCCATAGACGAGCCCCTCGAGGAAATCAGGACAGAAGTGGATGAAAGTGGACAAAAGAGATGGATTAAGTAAATGGGAATGTGTCTCCCTCGTCTACTCGTGATCCGATCGACCAAAACGCATCTTAAAGGGTTAGTTCACCCAAAAATGAAAATTAAGTCATTAATTACTCACCCCCATGCTGTACCAACCCCGTAAGGCCTTCGTTCGTCTTCGGAACACAAATGAAGATATTTATGATTAAATCTGAGAGGTTTATGACTGCTACATAGGCTCCCTAAGGGAATGACACCGGACGGCCCAGAAAGTCAATGAAGAAAATGTTTAAATATTCCATGTCACAACAGTGGCTCAACTATAAGTTTATCAAGCGACGAGAATACTTTTTGTGCGAAAAAACAAACAAAAATAACGACTTTATTCGCCTATTCCTTTTCTTCCTTGTAGGCCTGAAACGAGACTTCAAGAGATTTCCACGACGCGCACGCGCGAGAACTTAACTGAAGTAGTTGAAGGAGATCGCAATTCTCGCGCATGCGTCGTGGAAATCTCTTGAAGTCTCGTTTCAGGCCTACAAGGAAGAAAAGGAATAGTCGAATAAAGTCGTTATTTTTGTTTGTTTTTTCGCACAAAAAGTATTCTCGTCGCTTGATAAACTTATAGTTGAGCCACTGTTGTGACATGGAATATTTAAACATTTTCTTCATTGACTTTCTGGGCCGTCAAGTGTCATTCCCTTAGGGAGCCTATGTAGCAGTCATGAACCTCTCAGATTTAATCATAAATATCTTCATTTGTGTTCTGAAGACGAACGAAGGCCTTACGGGGTTGGTACAGCATGGGGGTGAGTAATTAATGACATTATTTTCATTTTTGGGTGAACTAACCCTTTAATAGCAGGTGGAAGCAGGGCCTTAGATAACTAGAATATTTTTTAACAACTGAAATTTTGTTCTGTTTTCCAAAAAAAAAAAAAAACTGCAGGAAACATGAAATGCATGAGTCATGGAAACTACTTTTATGGTTCTTTTCATTCTTTTTTGGGCTTGACAGCGCCTAGTCACTGTCTACTGGTGTTCTGCACAACATCTCATTTCAGAAGACATGAGAGTTAATAAATGGTGACAGGAGTTTCATTTTTGGCTGAACAAGTGGTTCTGTCTGGAAAAGTGTTATTGCTCACTTGTTCTCTGCTCTTTCCATGCACTTTCCTTCACGATCTTCTGCTCAGCAACTCTGTGATATTACTTCCATTGCATAGCATGATCTGAGTTTGCAGTGTTGCTGCTGTCAGAGTTGCCCAGTGTGTGCAAGCAGGGATACTTCTCTTGGGCTACATTTTCCACGCATGGGAAAAGGGTGATGATGTTTTTTGTCTTTTCAATTTGCATTAATTCAATTCAATTTTCTCAAAAACGAGGTTTAAAAACTGCCCCGTTTTCAATCGAGCTGCTGTGAGTGAGTGGAGGCGGGGAATAATTTGCATATTCATGCATCCGCTTATAATAAATGAAGCAAGGGTGTAGAGTTACATTCAAGCTATTGTAAGGCATTACGAAATTAATTTCACTGGGAAATGTTTTTTTTTTTTTTAAATATGTCATTTTGATAACCAAAGATGAGTTTTAAGAGATAACATTTTCAAATTAAATTGTTCAATTTTCACTCACAAATAATTACAAAGAAATGGCGAGTGACACATTGAACTGAACATGAAATTGTGAAGTAGAAAGACTGAAATAGTATTTTACTATTTTGCGTATGACAATAATCTTTGTTTCATTCACAACTTCAAAAAAAAACAGTTTTTACAGTGTGTGAGATCTTGCCTTATTTCAGAATGAATCACGAGGACTTATCGCTCAGGGTCATGAATGAGAAAGCGACGTCCTGAAGTGAACACTGTTTGCAGAGGTCTGAGGTGAAGGTTGCAGGGCCAGAGAGTCATCAGAGATGCACAGGAGGGCAGAGTTATGTTGAGATTAGTCCAAGTGTTGTTCCCGTTGGCCAGCGTACAGTAAGGAAGCACATCAAAGACTGTCAGGCGCTTCATGTGGAAACATCCATCAATGTGGAGTGTCTTTGTCACTTAAGACAGAGTAAATGGAGAGAGAAGCTCACCTGAGGGACGATATACGGCCCCTGCGCTCTTCTTACATGGATTGTAAACTGTTATTGATTCTCTTTCCTGTAGGTTGTGACACTCGGAAAGAACAGTCGGGGTTACCATTACGTTATTGCCAATCTGGTGAGTTTCAGCACCTTCATACACTAACTAAAGAAGAGAGAGATAATGGAAGTTGATTGGCAAATAAGAATGTTCAAGACAATGAAAATATACTTTATTAAACATCCAATGCAAAGCGTGAATTTTTTTTTTTTATTGATTGTCAACAAAAAGTTTGATGCAAAAAAAATTTGGTGCAATAATAATTGGTTTTAATAAAGTAAAATATAATTATATTTTTGGTTACACTTTATTTTAAGGTGTCATTGTTACAGTGTGATTATATATTTAAGTACTGAGTAATATTAAGCAACTACGTGTGGTTTGGTTCAGGGTTAGTTGCATGTAATTATGCATAATTTACTGTAATTACTATGGTAAGTAAATGTAACATGTAACAAGGACACTGTAAAATAAAGTGTTGCCATATTTTTCAACATACCTCAGATGCAAGTGCATTTACACTTCTCAGTAATTATTTTAAAACATTATTCTGCATTTAAATTTGATATCGTGAATATCATGTGTGGTTTTTGTGGGCAAATAACCTTGACATGTCATCAATGATCTGATACTCACTTACCTTGACGCACATGTGGGGGTCACAATGGGACACTACTTCTTGTTTTATGGTTCTCTTATAACAATATGCAGTGAGATATATATGTAGTACCTGTTTATACTCAAGAAACCCCAGTGATTGGTCATATTACGCTTTTCCCCTTTTGGGTTTTGAACCAGAAACATCAAGTTGCTAATCCAGAGATTTGACCACTTACATTCACTCTACACACATAAGACCTTCAATTTCTACAAAAACATGATGTTTGTTATATATATATCCTAACTCTCCTTTTTTCCCCTCTTCATCTCCTTCCACAGGGCTTCACCAACATCAGTCTGGACAAGGTGTTTCTCGGCGGAGCAAACATTAGCGGCTTCCAGATCATCAATCCGGAAAACTCAGTGGTACAGCAGTTTCTCCAGAGATGGGACCGTCTGGATGAAAGAGAGTTTCCTGAAGCTAGAAACACACCTCTGAAGGTCTGAAAGTACTTTTTTTTTTTTTTTTTTTGGGAAAAACATAAAATCATTGTTTTGGTCTCTTCTTCTTCTGATCTTTGACTTTCTCTTTCTTTGCCTGTTTTCCTTATTTTTTTCCGTCTTTGCACACAGTCGATATATTGACATTCAGCCCGAGGTTCTATTAAAGCTGGGGCTCAATTTACATCTAATTAAACAATGATCATGAGATGAATAGATTTCAAATGCCATTTAATGAAGGTTTTATTATGGATGGCTGCGTAAGAAATGACTGTGCTTTCATCGAACCAGTGAGCAGGCATGAAGTGTTTAAACACACCTGAATGTTATAAAGAAAAGTCACCATAAAGGCGAAAGATTATATTTTCCATAAATAAAATGAAGCTTTTTTTCGGGGACCACTACAAAATTTTGCATTGTGACATCATTTTTATGAAAAATAAGTACATTTCACCTCAATGGGTCATTTTATTAGTATTATTACATTTTGATTTATTCTGTAACACTTGTCTTAAAGCCTTTAAATATAGTGCATTATTCAAATATTTTTCTCTTATGCGTTGTAATGCACCTTATAATGCATTGTATGATCTCATGAATAATTGTAACCACAGTTACAATACATTATAATCCTTTTGTTAAACCTTTAGTATAATGCATTAAAACACATGACAAACAACCAATTTCAGAAGTAACAATGAATCTGCAAATATTATAATGCATTTTAACTTGAGTTACAATTATTTATGAAAATATATAATGCATTATAACATAAATTATGAATATCTTTCTAAAGCATTATGCATAAAGGCTTTAAGTAGTGTTACCGTTTATTCTTTACAGGTTTTTGTTGAATTCAACCAAAAAAAGCAACAACGTACCGTTGAAATGTGCACACATGCAGCCACACACACTTTGCTTGTGTGAAAAGTCTTTTCCAAGACAGTATTTTAATGAAGGCATCAGAAGGCATTTTGAATTGAGAATGTAAATGTGCAATGTATGTCTCCACTGATGTTACCTTTGTTATATTGCATTTATTTTAGTCGAAGAGATGCAACGGAGTAGCTCACAGCAAATGAGCAGATGCCAGCTTGTTCTCTTTTCTTGGTTGAAACGGGATGTAATTACAGGTTGCACAACAATAGCAGCAAAACCCTGTAGAGTCTCACATAACTAAACATTTTACATATCTCTGTAATTAGAAACCTGGTTAACACTCTTTACATAGCAAGAAACAATGTGCAAGCTACATCCCTCTGCCAACTATGATTACATGCAGTAATGCATCGCAATTATCCTTCATTATGTACATCAACATACGCATGTGGACCTGGAAGAGGGCAGCCTATTTTAACCTTCTTCAAAGTGCTTACTTACCGATAATGTGTTTGCTTGTTTCAAAGCGCTCCAACAAATAACTGTTAATGTGAGGTGCTTACGGGTTGTTTCGCACAGTACACTTCAGCGCTGTCTTACGACGCTATCCTGGTGATCGCGGAGGCGTTCCGGTACCTACGCCGCCAGCGGGTCGACGTGTCCCGCCGAGGCAGTGCTGGAGACTGCCTGGCTAACCCTGCCGTCCCCTGGAGCCAAGGAATCGACATCGAGCGAGCTCTCAAAATGGTACACTTTCCTTTACTCATGCAAGAGTCATTCAGCTTTTACGAAAGTAATCTCTCAATGTTTAATTCAGATGGTCAGAGTCATGTCTCCGTATGATTCAGTCGTGACACATTCAAATGGATTCTTACGTTTCAAAGCAGAACTGTCATTTTGCGGGTTTCTTTATTTTTGGGTCATTCCTACATTTTGGACTGTCTATCATGAAAACACACTGGTCAAGCTCAGGCTAATATAACCAAATAATCATGATACAACCAAATATTTCACATTTACATTCTATGGAGTCCGTCCACCCTGTTACATGACATTGTTACTGAACAGGGTTGGATGTTTAAAGCTTTTAATATTTACAACAATATTCATGTCCTGTATAAATTGATACAACAGGGCAGACATGTTATGTTTTACGCAATAAGTCTTCTAAAAATGAGGAAAATATAAAGCAATTATGATCAGGAAAAAAAAAGTACAAATGCAGAGTTTAATAACAATCCAACAGGTAAAACATACATAAAGTCTAACCAGACCGGACAAACACTGAGTGAAGGTGAGGAACTTAAATACACATGGTGATGAACTAAATGACGCACAGCTGTGATGCTGATTAGTGTCCATGGGAACTGATGAGTGGCGGGAAACTCAAACAAAGGAACACATGTGACTAATGAAAACAAAATAAAAGTCCATGAAAACGAAACTAAGAATAAACACAATTGAATGAGTGTAACAGACCGAATCTTACTTTGGGCTGCGTTCCATTCCACTTTTAGACATGCACTCGCGAACTTCCCTAAGCAATCCCTCCCGCCATTTTGAAGTGCGTTCCACTTCGTGAAGTGGGCGAGGGAAGTTTATATGGACAGACCCGCGGCCCCTCGATTTTGACCGCGGGAGCGAGTCTACTCTGATCAAGCTGCTCTATATCCCACAATTCAACTTGATTGTGACTTCACAGCAGATCGCGCTCAACTAAGGCTGGATCTCCAATGGCACACTTCATGTGGACACGCGATCTCGTGGCCTTAAATTGCGCGTGCTCGCCAAGTGTACGGGTCCGTGGGGTGTCCCATTCGGCATTTCAGCGCTCAGAAGTGTGCTCACGAGCGCCGCCTTTGTGCCCTCGATGCGGACTTCGGCGAAGCCCGTACTTTTGCACCCTCTACACGAGTCACCTACCCAGGAATCATCGCGAAGTTGCGAACGCCCAATCAGATAAATGAGGGGAGGAGTTTCGTGGCTTTTTGACTTTCGGTGGCATGATGTCATCAAGCCTGTCCCCAAAAGACACTCTCGCGTGGACAGCGCCCCTTAGGTCTGCACTGGCTGACGTCACCAAGTGTGAACTCGAAGGAGGTCCACAAGGCCGGAGTGTGCCATTTGGGATCCAGCCAATAGTGTATGATATGTTAATTATTTTGAGAATTAATCACATAATAGTGCATAATATATTAATTATGTTGAGATTTAATCACATAATACTTGTAGCTTTCATAGTCAAAGTTTATACTATTGATTTTTTTTTTTTGTGTGTGTGTAATTTTATGTTTCTCCAAGCTCATATACAGTACCTATAGGATTTTATATATTTTCTCCAACAACTTATATGCATATAGAACGGTGCATAAAACAACTTCATAAGTAAAAAGGGGATTTAAATAATGAACCAGCTCAAATCCGTGATCAAGGGCTTTGCACGTCTCATTTAAACCTCATTCATGAGTTCTGCCAGTAGTGGGCACTCGTGCAACGTAAGCAATGACACACATTCGAGTCCACGAGACGAGGGAAGTTAGCGAGTGAAGGGCATGAACATTTGGAGTTGTTTTCCCTCCAAGGACATTCTGTCACTTCTGCAAATGTGATTTAGGGCAAATAGCAGCAATGTAACAAGGTGGACTGGAGTTGGAAGGAAATAAACTAATTTAATGGTTTTAGACATTTAAAAAAAAACAGGTATCACAAAAAAAAGTATGTCAAAGAGAACACGTAAATGTGTATATACTAATACTCAAAATTGCTCATTTAGAAATATATAGGTAACCTTTATTTTAACTTGAAGCTGAGAAAACATGATTGGGGACGGGGGAATTTGTCAAGTGCTTCAATTAATGTTTGTATTCTTACAGTATGTACTAATCATTAGGAATTTGTTGTGTTAATTGGGGTACATCTATACATAAAAAACCATGTGGCGTGAAAGTTGACTAACATTTTATGTAAAATATGCAGTATTGTTTCTTGGGGACATTAAATCCTCCAAACTGTAGGAATGACCCTATTGTTGTTGTTGTTGTTGTTGGCAGGTCCAGGTGCCAGGGATGACCGGCAATATCCAGTTTGACAGCTTTGGTCGCAGATCAAACTATACTATCGATGTTTATGAAATGAAAACAGGGGGACCAAGAAAGGTAAGTCAGCAGTAAATCTGTCCATTTGCTGTGTAAGCTCACTGAGATCAGTGTAAGAACTCAAATCATGGTCCATTTCAAGACTTCTATTCACTCGAATTGATGTTTTATGATAAACAGCGTTATAGTTGTACAGGGGGAAAAGCTGCACACTTCGGGGAACAACAGCTGTCTTATCTAGGAAGGGAAACAGATTCGTTACCAAAATGGCTTCTGTTTCTTAGGTTTGAGGTTATATAGGCTAGTTTACTCCTAAAGTCTGTCCAAATAAACTTTTGAAATAAAGTCAGAGAAAATAGACCAAAAATATTAATGACTAGCACTCAACTGCTACTAACTAACTAGAAATAGCATGTTGAACTTGACACTCATGTTTTATTTTATTTTCACAACCATTAAGGCACCACATGTAAATTGATTTCACCATACTTCCCCAGTTTATACTGTACACCACAGTACATTAAGACATTTATTTTCTGTATATGATTTCACCATACTTCCCCAGTTTATACTGTACACCACAGTACATTAAGACATTTATTTACTGTATATGATTTCACCATACTTCCCCAGTTTATACTGTACACCACAGTACATTAAGACATTTATATTATGTATAAAAAGTTGTCAGAATGCTTTTTGATATGCAAATGATCTCATACAAAAATAATGCTCTAATATGCATACATTTCCGGAACAAAAACCTGAACATTGGATAAAGCAATCTCACATTTTTTGTTTCATTTTGTTTACATTTTAGAGTTAACTTTTTTTACTGATGTGATCTCTTTTTATAACTCCATAAATCAAAAACATTTTCACCATGTTTTAGGAATAAAATGTTATATAAATCAAGAACAAATCCCTCTGTAAAAACCTACAGAATATAAATTTGGTGCATGAAAGTGCCACTTCTTGCCTGTGGTGTCTTGCCTTAACTGGTTGCAAAATAAGTTGCTCGGACAAGCCCTCAAATATGTCCCAACTTCCAGTTTCAACAAGAAATACAAAAACAGTTCATCACACCACTGCATGCGATATTTAAAGTGATAGTTCACCCAAAAATGATAATTTTCCATAATTTACTCACCCTCAAGCTATCCTAGGTGTATATGACTTTCTTCTTTCAGCCGAACACAATCAGAGTTATATTAAATAATATATATGGGCATTGAATAGCGCCCGAGTTTTTGAAGCTCCAAAAAGCGCATCCATCCATCCAGGCCCGGTTCTACGGGGATGCTAAACACCCTCAAACACAATCAAGAGCACCCTCATTTGATCATTTAATAATGTGCATGAAATAATCCCGTGCATATTTGTGTTAGTGCTCTGAAGAAGGTCAAACGTATCTATTTACAATGTTTTTGCAGCGGTGAGCAATGTAGCCACTCACAGACATAGTTGTTGATCTCTTAAACGCAATGACCAATCAGAGGCGTTTAAGTTAGTCAGAATCCACTCACCGCTCGAAACGTGATTTTTATTCAGCGCTGATTTATGCTGGCCTTTGAAAGCTCTCATTTACAAACAAAGTGTAGACACAATTAGTGTTGTCAAAAGTACCGACTTCGGTACCAAGTCGGCTACAATGACCAACATTTTAAAAACACAGATACACATAGGAGCGTTTGAAAGCATGTGTCTATCAGCGGGTCCCTAATATATCCACTGATAGACGCCTGCTTTCAAACGCTCCCGTGTGTATCTATGTAAGCGCTCGAAGCATTGATCATTGTAGCCAATCAGAGACATATATTTTGAGCGCGCTAACACAATGGCCAATCACAGACATATGTTTTGAGCGCGTGAACACAAATGGCCAATCAGATGCGTTAAAGAATCCATTCAACAGCGCTCAAAATACTGTGGGGGAATGCTGGTATCGTCACATTTTTAACATTTCAGTACCGACTTGGTACCGAAGTCGGTACCTTTGACAACACTTGACACAATATAAGTAAGAGGTTTATGGTGAATTGTTGGCAGCTTCATTGATTATAACGGAACATTGTGAGATCGCGATGTACTGAAAAAGCAACAGCGTTTTAGTGATTGTAAAGCGAGAGGTCTTGGCTCGCTTTCGGGGCTTCAGCCTATATTATCCATTAAATAAATCTATGCTGGATGGAGGCTCTTTCTGGAGCTTCAAAAACTCAGGAACTATTCAAAGCCATTACAAAGCTGGGAAGAGCCAAGATATTATTTAATATAACTCCGATTGTGTTTGGCTGAATGAAGAAAGTCATATACACCTAGGATGGCTTGAGGGTGAGTAAATTATGGGATAATTAAACATTTTGGGAGAACTATTCCTTTAAGCCCACTATTCCCAAACAAAATAGTTACCAAACCAATGACCTACAGCAGCTTGAATCAACATAACCAGTATTCATTAGCTTTCCTGTGAGCTAATAGCAACAGCCCTTTATAAAACACAGGAACAATCTCAGTGAAAAAGAGTAGTTTAGCCTAAGGTTAGATGGGGTCATGGTCGGTAAGGAGACGTACATTGACAGTGACTGTCAGAAGTGATGTACAACACTGTGTTGGACCCCTGTGCAGTGTCACCTCAGTGATGCCCTAGTGGCTAGTGCTATGCTAACGGTTCTGACACATGCCACTCAACCACTAAACAACTCAAGCATATGACAAAGAGAAAACGCACTGCACCTTTTGATAACAGAATGTGCTAAGCAAAACCCAGTTGAGTTTTAGCTGAAGAGAATTACATCCAAGAGTAACTTCCAGCTTCTGCATCCCTGGAAATTCCACCATACGCATTTTTTTTCCCATTTAACAAATGTCAGCCAAGAATTTGCCTTTTTTGTTTGACTCCAGGCAATAACCACAGCAGCACAGAGACCTAATACTTTTTTAATGAGCACAATCTTATGAGAGCAGACATCCACAACAGCTCCTTAGCCGAGCAGAAGGGCTGGGGGTGGGGTGGGGTGGGGTGGGGGGTTGCTAGTTAGCATTGGTGCAGTAAAAATATCTGTTGTTTGATAATAACATGAACGTTTTCCCTTTGCAGATCGGATACTGGAACGAGTTTGAACGCTTTGTTAATATAATGGATCAGCAGTTCACCAACGATTCCTCCTCAGTGGAAAACCGAACAATTGTGGTCACTACTATTATGGTACACGCTCCATGACGTTTTAAACGTGTCGCATATTCTGCCCATCAGGGTCATGGTGTTGACTCCTAGATTGATACATTCTGTCCTGGGCGGGTAGAAGTACATTTCTTTTGTGTTGCTTTCCATCCACTCATTACACGTTGAAACAGTCGAACGCAAGGAAAAGCGGCGCATGAGTGTTTCAACTGTACTCGTGTGGGTGTCAAAGCATTTTGATTTTCCATATATCAGTGGCCTGTCGTAGCAGTGACATCACAATAACGGCATTAGGTATGATGGTTTTACATTGACATCATCAAAGTAGACATTCAATGCATATGTAGGTAAGACTTGTTTCCACTCATCAAGTAAATGGTCAATGACACATGAGCTAGAACAGCAAGCTAACGCTTACCGCACCAAAGAAGGGTTCGATGGTTTGCCTCTGGCAAAGTACAAGCGTATTTGAGCAAGGCCATGAATGAGGCCTTTGCACAGATCCACTTTACATTGACCGGAGGACTGCTCAGTGCTGACGTATCACTTCATCTCCCGCTGTTAACAACGTTAGCTTTAGCATCAGCCTCCAATTGGCAAGGCGAATACACATCTTTGAGGAATTCAAATCAATGCTCACAACATCATCCCATGTAAAACAGCAATCGCTTGTAATTGTTTTGTTTCACCAAAAACCAAGGTCAATCTTTCAAATTACTTGGATGGGAGCAATTAAACCAGCAGCTGTCGGTTATTCCATCAGTGGGATTCAGGAGGAAAACAATCGCACAAAAGATGAGGTGAGAGGATACATTCAGCACAGAACAAACAAACCATCGCTAACCCACTGGTACCCTAATTGTCTCTGACTCTAATGGGATGCGTTCTCTCTGCAAGAAGCCATATTGTTTGGTAATAATGATGTGCTTAAAAAAGCAAGCCGCTGCCGCAGTGTTTGAAATGGGGGCGAAAGAGAGGATACAACCAGCTTGCACAATTTTCTTTGTTCAATTCTGTATGTCGACAAAGTGCTTTTGAGTTTGGATTCTAACGACGGCTTTGTTTTTTGCTGCCCAACTGAAAAGACCATATATTGTGTTTTTGGATGCTGGGCCCCAGCATGACATGCTGGTGTGCTGGTGTAAATAGCTAAACCAGTTCGTCAGCCAGCATCACCAGAATGACCATGCTAGTCGACCTGTGCTGGTCCACCAGCTAGAACGAAACAGCAATACCTGGCATAAACCAGCCTGAAATTCATGCTGGTGTAAGCTGGTCTTTTGAGCAGGGCTATGTTCAATGTTCTTTCTGTTGGAATGATAAAGGCTTCTGGCGCATATAGGTGCAACGTGCTTGAACAGAATCAACACTATGATTCCTCTGCAGTCACTGCCATTTACTTCATGAATCGGATTCCTTCTCACTTCATACGTTCTTGCCTACCTCACCTACCTCACCTACCTCACCTGTCACCCTCAACTTATGCCAATGCATCTCAGACCCTTGGGATATTGCACCACGGCCATGTGTGTGTGTGTGTGTGTGCGTGTGAAAGAGAGAAGCAGAATCGAACCTACTTTTATTAGTCTCCAATGCTCTTCGTGGTCTCAGACCTCGTTTACACCTGATTTCATCCATCTCAAAGACGTTGAGCCCAAGACCAAAATCAAAAGTAAACCTCTCAAAGCACAAACCCAAGAACCAGGCTGCCAATTGTCAATGAACCAAAACAGAAAAAAGGGTGAGTTTCTAACACTGTGCCACTAGTCATTCAAGGCCATGAATTTCTTGCAACTTTTCTGTAGCTACTTTAAAAGATGACGTGCCAACTTAAGAGTTATATAATTGTTACCTATAATGATAATGCTGCAACTCCTAGAGTCCCAGATCATGACCAGGCAGAATGTATGGGATTTCTTGAGATCTTAAGACCAAGAGTGCAAGATCCAGACTTTAACTCTCAGACTCTACACCAGGTGTAGACAACAATTCGTTCCAGTTGACCACTCGTGATTGGATGACCTGAGACAGAGGTTAATATCAGGTGTAAAGAGGGCCTTAGAAGGAAGGAGGTGGGCGATTAGCTTTCTGACTACGGCCACATGTGGATCAATGTCCCGCAATTCCCTGTCTGCTGCTTCTGTCGTTCATCTTGTATGTGTTCCAGTTTGGTGGATTATGTGTGTGAGAGAATGGGTGGGTATGAATATCCCAGCATGCCTGCATGCCTGTGACTGATAAGCTGTTGGTGGGCTCTGGTGCCTGTGACACCAGACAATGAAAGCAATAAGCAAAGATGGTAATAAATGAGTGTGTGTTTGGTTAACAGGAAGCACCATATGTGATGTACAAGAAAAACCACATGCATCTGGAAGGCAATGACAAGTATGAGGGCTACTGTGTCGATTTAGCTTCTGAGATTGCCAAACATGTTGGGATTAAGTACAGACTGTCCATAGTCATGGACGGAAAGTACGGCGCCCGTGACCCTGAGACCAAGACTTGGAACGGGATGGTGGGTGAACTAGTCTATGGGGTGAGTAGTGGATCTCGCACCTTTCCTTCTGCTGTTGTCTCTTGTATTCATGAACCTTGCATAAATGATATAGAGAAATTGCTGTCAAATAAGGCGTTGGAAGAAGGGAATTGCCTTTTTGTCTTCCGTTCATGGGAAAGAGCGTGGGAAAACTGACTGGAAATGTCTGGGTGTCATTCAACTATAACTGCAGCCAGACAGTGCGGGTGGCGACATTGTGTCTTAAACATGCTCCTTCCCAGCATGCACTGCTTTGATTTCCTCTCTATGCTGTTGGATCTCAAAGGCACTTTTCACAGTGCGTCCAGGCAGCCCGCCATTTTTGCATTTGTCAAAGCGCTCCCCTGCTATAAATGGAGGAAAACCCAGAGAAATCACTTCCAATTCCCCGAGCCGGCATTCAAGAATGAAGACCATATACAAAATGCATGAGGGTTAGGCTACCTCATCTGTTCAATTTCCTTACCATCAGCCAGAGAGATTGCCTGGTTTTGATGTGCAAACGTTGGAAATTATACTCAAATTATTCTCAAAATGAAAAAAAAAAATGCATGTGGAGATAAAACGAAAAAATATCACCACCAGGGAACCGTCGAGCATAATAGTGGCCGCCTTTCAGCTCAGATAGTCAGGGCCGACGTTTCTCAGCCACGTTTGACCTTTTGACAAATATATTTATCTGATTTTGCAAGTCTTTCAAAGGTTATCTCACAGAATGGCCTTTCAATATATATAGTCATCAATGCTAAGCTTTTCTTAATAGCTTGTAGTGTTGCGAATGACTTTTTCAAAAGCGTGTAGCTTGACTGTAGCTTGAGTGGCTCGGGAAGCTACACTTTCAAAATAACTTCAAAATAATAACCAGTGTTGGGATTGATACTATAATCCTCTAATCAAATTATAATCATATGATCCACTCCTGTCATCTCTTGACTCAAAGTTTTCAGACAGTATTGACAGGTCTGTGCTTTTATAAGGCGAATGTTGTTTCTACAGCGTTCGTGGATTTGTTTTCCGTTACTTGCCATAAGCAGATAAAAAAATAAATGAATCCTCTGGGATTCTTCTAAATGAAATAAGTGGATTAGTTGACATGGACGTGTTATTTCATCTCTTTATTTTTCTTTCATGTTTTATCAACAGGTCTGCTTTTAATATCAATTGGATTTACCTGTGCAAGTTTGTAGCAAATACATAGCTAATTTCAAAGCTTGAAAGATCACATGCGATTATTTATCTAGCGTGCGGTAGACGTTGAGAGTTTCGAGGCATATTTCTTCCTCGCTGATAAATCACTTCTGGTAGACTCTTAATTAGCTATTTATATGCAAATGATTATATGATTTATTGAGACAGTACACCGGAGTTCCATTCACTACAACCACAAGATAAAAGGATATTAATATTTGTAGAGGCTTTTATAACCAGCGTTCACCTGCAGAGTTTCCGTGACCTTATACTTCCTGATTGCATAACTAATGTCCTCCTGGCTGAGGACACATGTGAGATCAAATCTTTCACTGCCTTTTTATTATATGCTCATGCTGGAGTGGCTCTGAGGATTATGGGAAGTGGAAAACGGCTGTGCCTCATATCTGCGGCTCCCACAGCAACATTATGCGAAGCATGAGAAGGGAAGCGTTGAAATAAGATTTTCCAACAAAGTCTCCTGCTTGATCTGATCACGCTCTGTCTGAGGCCGATGCAGCAGTGTAGGGGTCACAGAAATTAGCAAGACTCTCGCTATCTAGTCAAGTGAACGCTCAGCTGTCACTTCTGCGCTACACGGTCAAAAGCCTGTTCTGTTATGCCTCGCATGTGCTTCTCTGAGGCAGTGAAAGTCCTTTTCCTGGTTTCCTTCCAAACACCAAGGCCTGAGAAAACACAAAATGTCCGCCTTTATAGCTCTAGATGTAATGTTCTGTGGCAGATATGATTGATTCATCCAAATGTCGATATAATGTTCCCAGTTCAACAAAGATACTGCAAACTCCACCAACAGGAATTACCAGACTGTTATGTCTATGCATGATTTAATCATGTACATCAGTTTAGCATGCTAAATGCTAAATAGTAATAATTTCTTGAGTAAAGCTACAAATAACATATTCTTGTTGTACCCACTCTAAACTTGAGCAAAAGCTCCACACTTCAGCATAAAGGTGAAAATATATTCTATTAAATGACAAAAAAAATCAATGCTGCTATATTCTTATATTAAACGGTTATATATTTTGACATTAGTCTCATCTTGCTAAAAAAAAAAAACTGTTTCAGTTAATGGCAAAAAAATATTCATGTATTCCCCCCAAAATATAGATCAATTAATCCTGCATTTTGCAAATGTAAGTGGATTGCACTCAATGAAATTAGGCCGTCACAAAAATGGATAATTGTTTTACATTAGCTTTTTTTTTTTTTTTATTATTAATTAAAAAAGGAAAAAAATCATTGTACCACACAAACTGATAAAAAAAAATTAACAAAAAAATATATATTTCTGTGTATAAATCATGGTGCTAAACAATTCAAATTCACCTCTCAATTATGCACCATTTATTTCTATATACAACAATACAAAAATGAGAAAAAAACATAAAACATATTTCATGTTAGTATTATTCTCAATTGATACAGTGTTTAAGTAAAGAAAAAAATAGAGCAAGGGTATTTACAGTTTTTTACAATCACTTTGCTACTATTTGCAGAACCTTGATGTCCTTTTTCAAACACAAAACTCAAAACGGTTATCACTTGTAACACAGGCTGTCTAATGTTCAAAACATTGCATTGTGTTACAAGTTAAACAATCATTGGTTAAAAAATCTAATTTACGGTGAAATACCATTGAAACATAACTATAGATCACCCACACACAAGCAACCGATAGTTTCACTGTGTCATTGTTCGTACAACCATTAAATATTGTAGAACAAAATAGGTGATACAGGTTTCATTATGGTCTACATGTACAGTAAATACATCTCTGTGAAAGCACTGCAGTCGTAGAGAGAATACACACATAGAGGAATCATTGAACAAAGTGTGTGATATAATGATGCAAAACACTACAGTGCAATCACAACACAGGTTTATTGGAATCAAAGCAAAAATATAAAATATTACAGTAGGCTACATCCATGGATATTGTAGTCTAATTGGTTCATTCTCCACGCTAATTGGTGACAATGAATCTCGTTATCTTGAAACTTTCATGATTTACTGTAAACAAGATTGTGTGTCTGTTTCCATACAACTATGCATTAAGAGTAATGCAACAGTTACTTATCATTTTGAGCAGTTGTATTAATTGATAGGGTAACACTTTATTTTAAGGTGCTTGTAATAAGCAGTAATTAACAGTTAATAAGACACTTATATGACCTTATAAGATGCATATAAGCATTAACTAATGATAATAAATAAATTCAATTAAATAATACATTTCTCAAGTATCAATACATTGCACTTTTAGGACAGCCGAACAAACATAAATGGTAACACAAACTCCCAGTCACTTAAAAATTGACCTTCCCAAGAGGGAGTAGTTTCCCTGATCTCTTCAGGGCCTGGACCTTTAATCAACCCTTATATGAAGTAGTTAATGCTTATATGCATCTTATAAGGTCTTATAAGTGTCTTATAACTGTTAATTACTGCTTATTACAAGCACCTTAAAATAAAGTGTTACCATTGATAGCTAGATCATTGTAAGAAAATGAATAGACACTCATTTGAAATGTAATGTGTGAATTGCCTTTTGAAATAGTAGTACTTTGATGTTAAGTTGTGTCATATAGAACAGGTGATTTTTGTTGAACGAACTTTTTTTAAGTTGTATGTGTATTTTATCCAAGCAATTGAGAAAAGCAGTTTAGAAAAATGTGCATTTTGATCATTGGTCGTGAGTTTTGTGTCTAGAGTTGTGAAAAATGACATCAAGGTTCTGAAAATAGTAACAAAGTGATTGTAAAAAAATGTAAAATCCAATTCATGGTGCCGTCTGTTGGGAGAAATGAAGAAAAATCCTATGTAATACCATGGTGTAGCCATGTATAGCCCTCTATATAAATGTATATTCCCTATTATAGCCTATAAGAGTATTTTCAGATATAATTACTTGCAATTGGAAATACTTTTGCAATTGGACACATATCTAGACATTAATATGTGTCTAAAAGTGACTGATTACTTGTTTAATACTTCGTGCAAAGTGACTGATTTGTAGATTGTACCCAAAAACCATCTTAAGACTATCCTTTTCTAATGATTTTCAGAAAAATTACCAAGTTTCATCCCATTCCGCTGAAGTAAAAAAAATAAAAAAAATAATAATAATTTAAAAACTTTTCGGCCTAAAATGATGGTTAAATTATCTTTTATATTGCTGTTATTGTGGTTCTTGTTTTCACAAACTTGTCAGTGGTAACCAACAGCAAGCCACCAAAGCTGTTGTCCTGAAACCGGAATATTCCATTAACTTTTTTTTTTTAAAGTTGCCAGCATTTTTATCATTTTCACAAAACTTACATGGCCCCTAGAATATTTTGAATGTCTGAAAATGCAATATATCAAACGAAAGAACAAAGAACAAAAAAATGTTTTATTCCAGCTTCATGCATTCATTTTTATCAACACTTGAATGTGGGCAATTTTCATTAAAAAAAATGTCTATGACGCAGTGGCGGTTCCAGACCACAGTAACTGGGGGCCAGGCAGGGGTCACTCGTGCTTTTACGGGACACACCTTTAACATTCACCTATTTTCAGTATTGTTTCAAGTCATTTTTCACCATGTCACGCATCACTGCAATCTGCTAATAAAACAACTTCTACTCAAATGAATGTTTCATAAAGTAATTTTCTCTTGTGTGATATAATGATCAATAATGACAACACATTTTTAGCATCTAAGGATATCTAGACACTTTTTTTACATCTGTAAACTATGACACATACAGTTTACTTACATAACACAAACCAAACATATCCACAAATCAACTTAGGCAGTCATCTTAAAATGTGTTTATGATAATCTGTAACATTATCATGTATTCATAAAAGCTGTATTCTGCGGTTTTTGTGGTTCCGTGCAAACACATTAACAAATTCTTCAAGATTCAAATTATTTGCATGCTTGATTCAATACTCAAAATATTTAAGTTACTTGTATCTTTTTTTTTTTTTTGTTGTTGGTGTAGCTCGCATAGATATCCATAATAAAGGCTAGATGTCTCGTCCGCGCTGCTGGCAAATGGAGGTTGACGTCCGCACCTGGCGACCATCTTGTCACAGGCGGCTCGCTCACTCGTAACATTGTGTTTTAATGGTGCATGTACTTTTTAAATAACCATAACTTGCTCAATTTTCAACCGATTTTCAAACGGTTTGGTTTGTTATAAACGTCAGAGATGTAGTTATGACACTGCATACTTATGAACAATAAGTGTATAAATAAACAATCATCCAGAATTATAGCCACGTTGATAACGTTTGTAAGAAACCACACCGTTTGTAAATCCGTCAAGATTTCAACGAGATAAGAGTATTTGTGTTTGTGCTGATCACTCATCTTACATCAAGGCACCACAGAGCCCGCCAGAAAGCTTGCCTGTGACAAGATGGCCGCCGGTGATGACGATAGAGACTCTGCTGTTAGACATCTAGCCTTTATTATGGATATCTAGCTCGCCTCTGATGGACATGTGAAGCTCCTTCTCAACTAAAGTGCGAGGTCTCGCTTTGAGGAATTTCCTCTTGACATAAAAGTTCCATCACAACAAATTATTTCCTCGTTACTGCCACCCACATGACAAATTGTGCATTGCACCCAAAGTTGTTTGGTGTCATTATACGATTCCATTGGGGGGGCAAGCATAAGCTAATGCTTTTAGCGCTTGTATCAGCTATTTTTTTTGCCTGTGTTTTGATCTGGAAATTCTCTACCCTTTCAGAAGTTGAGTAACAGCGCCACCTAGCGTATAAATTCAGTCAGCGGCGGGGAAAGAGTTATGACCCTGTGCAGTATACAGCTTGAAGTGAATTTGCATCCTAGCCTTCCTTCTGAGAAACGAATACCTTGCTAACATCTGCAAACATACAGTAATATTGCATTGCTTGTTTATTGCACTGGTGCGTGTTCTGCACTAACACGTTTTGTTCATGTCCCCGTTTTCCAGAGAGCAGATATAGCCGTCGCACCGTTAACAATCACGCTTGTGCGAGAGGAAGTCATTGACTTTTCGAAGCCCTTCATGAGTTTGGGCATCTCCATTATGATCAAGAAACCCCAGAAGTCCAAGCCGGGTGTGTTCTCCTTCCTGGACCCTCTGGCATACGAGATCTGGATGTGTATCGTGTTCGCCTACATCGGCGTCAGTGTGGTGCTGTTCCTCGTGAGCCGCTTTAGCCCCTACGAGTGGCACCTGGATGAGACTGATGAAGCCAAAGACCCCCAGACCCCTCCAGACCCGCCTAATGACTTTGGGATTTTTAACAGCCTGTGGTTCTCTCTTGGGGCCTTCATGCAGCAGGGCTGTGATATCTCACCAAGGTTGGTGCCTCTTTATAGTCTTAAAAAAGGTGTCCACCCAGCCATGATGGGGGCAAATGTAGCATGATGTGGGCTTGATGGGTTTGTCCAAGGTTTCCATGTTGGCATTGTCTGATGAATTGGTCCCAGTATGGGCTAATTCAGTTTGCACAGTTCAACGAACAGACACTTTATCACTGGGTCCTGCCTGAAAAACACCCCAGATTTTCAATACGACATCAGAACAGATTGGAAATCAGGGATTTTCTTATTCATCAATCACAAGACTGTGGGAATTCATTAGTCAACATATGTGATAACGGTAACACTTTACAGTAAGGTTCATTAGTTAAGTACCTTAGTTAACATGAACTAAGAATGAACAATACTTCTTCAGCATTTATTAATCTTAGTTAATATTAACTTCAACATTTACTAATGCATTATTAAAATCAAAACTTGTATTTGTTAACATTAGTTAATGCATTGTGAACTGACATGAACAAACAATGAACAGCTGTATTTTTATCAACTAACATTAACAAAGATTAATAAATACTGTATTTTTTTATTTTACTATTAGTTTATTTAGCGGGGACAATGCAAAAACACTGCCACAATTTCAAGCAGCCGATGCTCCACATACAGGCTTCTGGCCAAAGGTTAATAAAACAATAACCCAAAAAATTATAATAAATAACAATAATAAAAGAAAGCTGAGACTCTGTAAGACCATCAGTGTTCACAAACCTGCTTTTGTTTGTACCACTTTTTTTAGATTTCTGCGAAAAATGTTCAACTCTATAACAAATGTATTGCTCATTGTTAGTTCATGTTAGTCAATACATTAACTAATGAACCTTATTGTAAAGTGTTACCGTGACAACTCATGCACATACATGAATGTGGTGATTCAGTAACATGCCATTCAGTGCTGTATATCAATGACACAAGCGCTTCTGTGAGGGACTTTACCGACAGAGCACATTAAACACGTTACAGCTCTAATTCTGAGGCTAATTCCAGTATTTCACGTCTGAAAGAATATGCAGACACAGCTCTAGTTTTAATTTGTTCTTTTGTAAAGGATTAGCTGAGCAACATATTCTCATTTGGCTCTTTCTATGAATGTCTCATTTTTTGTTTGAGAAGTCTACCGCAGCACTTTGTAGGCATCTGTGACGGAGATGTATGATTATTCACATTGTTCCTCCGTTTAACAGCAGGAAGTTGATTAATAATGACTGCGTTGTGCGGCTCGCTGTCATAGATCATTTTTCAGAGTCCCTTATATTCCCCACTGCCGGCTGCCAATTGAGTATTCAATAAAAAAAAAGATTCATAAATTTCTCCATTTCAGATATTATATAAGATATTCAAAATATCTCAATAATTGACATATTTGCTGTGACGTAAGATGGCACATTAATTGATTGAAATTTGAATTTTGTATAATTTTAAGTTGAAGTGACTTGAGGTGAAGACCAAGAATGGTAATCCATACTTACAGGTGAAACTCAAAAAATTTGAATATCGTGCAAAAGTCTCATTTATTTCAGTACTTCAACTTAAAAGGTGAAACTAATATATTATATCGACTCATTACATGCAAAGTGAGATATTTCAAGCCTTTATTTGTTATAATTGTGATGATTATGGCTTACAGCTTATGAAAACCTTTTCACAATATTCTAATTTTTCATAAACTGTAAGACATAATCATCAAAATTATAACAAATGAAGGCTTGAAATATCTCACTTTGCATGTAATGAGTCGATATAATATGTTAGTTTCACCTTTTAAGTTGAATTACTGAAATGAACTTTTGCACGAGTTTCGAGTTTCACATCTAATATTACACTATCATACTAATTCTAAAACTACGCTTATGTGTAGATTTTGCTCTAGATAGATTTTAATTTTATTTTCCCATCAGTGCAATCCTGCCTGCAGCTTTTAACCAGCATTTGGCCCTGATCTGCAACACTAGTACAGCATTGATTGGTTATTACATCTTACATGACTGTATTGCTGCAGACTAGTTTCCAAATGGCTCTACAGTGTTATTAAAAGTCGTGTTCATTTAAAAATTCAATAATTATAGTTCGTACATAAGTCCACTAGAGTTTCTACTTGTTATTTGCATTCTGTGTGAGTATTTCTCAAACCTGCATGGTTGCGAGTGAATACAGTCTTCTAAAGGCCACTGCCCTACATTCAGCCCAAGGCAAGAAAACTACAAGTTTACATCTGAATATATTGCATTTGGAAAAAAAATGCTTCTCTATGTAGCTAAATAGAGGCTCAGGATGCAAGTCACGTATCTAAACGGAAGTGGATGAACGTAGAACAAATACAGCAGAAGTGCTGGACTACACATGAGAAATAAAACAAGATGATTTGATAGAGCAGAATAGAGATGATCAACCACTTGTTCAAGTCCTCTATAAATTCACCAAAAACATTTTAAATTGATTTGCACATTAACACATTTCCTAATCTAATGTTTTCTTCGGCTTAAAGGGATAGTTACTCAAAAAAAAAACGCTCATTCTTTCATCATGTATTCACCCTCGTGTCGTTCCAAACCCATAAGACTTTGGTTGATCTTCAAATTAAGACATTTCCATGAACCCTGAGAGGTTTCTGTTCCTCCATTGAAAGTCCAGTTAACCAAAATTGAAAAGATCCAAAAAGCTCATAAAGGCACCGGTAAACGAACCCATATGAATCGAGCTGTTTAATCCAAGGCTTCTGAAGAGAGGTTAACGCTTTACATGAACAGATTTAATTTAGGCTTTTATTTACATCTAAACAATGATCAACACGCATATGCATTTAGTAAACACAGAAGCTTGTGTGTGTGTGCGTGCGTTTGTGCGTGCATGTGTGTCACTCACTAGAACAAACCTGGTTGGTATCCATGTTTACCATATATGATGCACTCAATGTGTGTGCGTTTAGATGTGAATAAAAGCCCAAACTAAATGTTTGGATATTCTAAGTTTTGGTTACCTATACTTTCAATGGAGGGACAGAAACCTCTCAGCTTTCATTAAAAATATATTAATGTGTGTTTTGAAGATTAACCAAAGTCTTCTGGGTTCGGAATGACATGAGGGTGAGAGAATGTTTTGGGTGAACTATCCCTTTAACTTGGGCTAGGCTTCAATCACCAATACAAGAAAATGCCAATTAGTTTAATTTGTGGTCAATGTGTTCCAACATCTTTGTTGATCCTGGAACAACATTCCAATCAACCAATCAGATTTGAGGGACAATATTACAGTTTATGTCAAGTTTAGGTTTACAACCAATGTGCTTATACATCAGTGTTATGCACTGTTAATCATTTCTCTCTGATTTTAGGAGAAGTAATGGGTAGGGTTGGGTTTAGGGGGTATAGAGTTAGGACTACATTTTCATACAGGAATGTTGTTCCAGGATCAACAAAATACGTCTCACTTGGCAAAATCATGGTGACCGTTTCACTGTACATACAGAAATACATGTTTGTGAGGTTGATATATTGATTACATTGATTACAAGCATGTTTGCACATCAGGAAAGTATGCAAAGGCTGAATGTTTGTGTTTGCACATCAGGTCCTTATCGGGCAGAATAGTGGGAGGCGTCTGGTGGTTCTTCACCCTCATCATAATCTCGTCCTACACGGCTAACCTGGCTGCTTTCCTCACAGTGGAGAGGATGGTCTCTCCCATAGAGAGCGCTGAAGATCTGGCCAAACAAACCGAGATCGCATACGGAACCTTGGACTCAGGATCAACCAAAGAGTTCTTTAGGGTGAGTCTCCCACACTTCCGCATTGATCTTCAGATGATTCAAAATGCATCAAACGTCAATGGTTGTGCAAGCTTTCAGATCAGAATCCATCCTTCAGTTGCCGCTGTGTTTTTCAAGTTACAGTAATCACAAAGAACTCAAAGAAAAAAGATTTCCCTTTGTAGTGCCATTTCTTTCTTTTAATTATCATTTACATTTTTTTTTTTTTTTGCTCATGTCCCAGCATGACAGTTGAATTGCATACAGTGGCACCAAAAATGATTTAGACACACTTAGGGCCACATTTAACATTTCTAAATATCATTGCATTAGATGAAATAACAAACTAAGTGATGATTGTTTTAAAAACACATAGTACAAGCACAATTTACAAGCAAAACATTTCCTCCAAATAAATGTGTTTTTGTGAATTCACATGACAGTAGTGCACTTGAAAATTTCTTTGTAGTGCTTTTGTGTACTAAATTTTGATTCACACGCTCAAGAGTTCAATTTAAGAGTCATTTACAAGCTGAACATGCAGGGGTTGAACTTGATAAAGACCTCCTTCATTCCTTTGTATTAGCGGATAGAGGGCAAATATCTACTTCATCCAGCACTCATTTGGATCCTGTTGTTTTACGGCATGAGAAACCAATCCAAACAAATCCGAGTGAGTGAGTGAGTGAGTTGAGTGAGTGAGTGAGTGAGTGAGTGAGTGGAGTGAGTGAGTGGAGTGAGTGAGTGAGTGGAGTGAGTGAGTGAGTGGAGTGAGTGAGTGAGTGGAGTGAGTGAGTGGAGTGAGTGAGTGAGTGAGTGGAGTGAGTGAGTGAGTGAATGAGTGAGTGAGTGAGTGAGTGAGTGGAGTGAGTGGAGTGAGTGAGTGAGTGGAGTGAGTGAGTGAGTGAGTGAGTGAGTGAGTGAGTGAGTGAGTGGAGTGAGTGAGTGAGTGAGTGGAGTGAGTGGAGTGAGTGAGTGAGTGAGTGAGTGGAGTGTGTGAGTGAGTGAGTGAGTGAGTGAGTGAGTGAGTGAGTGAGTGAGTGGAGTGAGTGAGTGAGTGAGTGAAGTGAGTGGAGTGGAGTGGAGTGAGTGAGTGAGTGAGTGAGTGAGTGAGTGAGTGGAGTGAGTGAGTGAGTGGAGTGAGTGAGTGAGTGAGTGAGTGAGTGAGTGAGTGAGTGAGTGAGTGAGTGAGTGAGTGGAGTGAGTGAGTGAGTGAGTGAGTGAGTGAGTGAGTGAGTGAGTGAGTGGAGTGAGTGAGTGAGTGGAGTGAGTGAGTGAGTGAGTGAGTGAGTGAGTGAGTGAGTGGAGTGAGTGAGTGAGTGAGTGAGTGAGTGAGTGAGTGAGTGGAGTGAGTGAGTGAGTGAGTGAGTGGAGTGAGTGAGTGAGTGAGTGAGTGAGTGAGTGAGTGAGTGAGTGGAGTGAGTGAGTGAGTGAGTGAGTGAGTGAGTGAGTGAGTGGAGTGAGTGAGTGAGTGGAGTGAGTGAGTGAGTGAGTGGAGTGAGTGAGTGAGTGAGTGAGTGAGTGAGTGAGTGAGTGAGTGAGTGAGTGAGTGAGTGAGTGATTGAGTAGGTGAGTGAGTGAGTGAGTGAGTGAGTGGAGTGAGTGAGTGAGTGAGTGAGTGAGTGAGTGAGTGAGTGAGTGAGTGAGTGAGTGAGTGAGTGGAGTGAGTGAGTGAGTGAGTGAGTGAGTGAGTGAGTGAGTGAGTGAGTGAGTGAGTGAGTGAGTGAGTGGAGTGAGTGAGTGAGTGAGTGAGTGAGTGAGTGGAGTGAGTGAGTGAGTGAGTGAGTGAGTGAGTGGAGTGAGTGAGTGAGTGGAGTGAGTGAGTGAGTGGAGTGAGTGAGTGAGTGAGTGAGTGAGTGAGTGAGTGAGTGGAGTGAGTGGAGTGAGTGAGTGAGTGAGTGAGTGAGTGAGTGAGTGAGTGGAGTGAGTGAGTGAGTGAGTGAGTGAGTGAGTGATTGAGTAGGTGAGTGAGTGAGTGAGTGAGTGAGTGAGTGAGTGAGTGAAGTGAGTGAGTGAGTGAGTGAGTGAGTGAGTGAGTGAGTAAGTGAAGTGAGTGAGTGAGTGAGTGAGTGAGTGAGTGAGTGAGTGAGTGAGTAAGTGAAGTGAGTGAGTGGAGTGAGTGAGTGGAGTGAGTGAGTGAGTGAGTGGAGTGAGCTGTCTGAATGATTCACACTGAATCACAAACTGACTGAGACTTTGCTAACCAACTCAATTCATTGCAAGGAAGTGATTCATTCACGAAATAGACATCACTATTTTTTGATTCTTAACAACCGACAGAACATTTTCAACATAATTGTTGAAGTAGTGCAAGATAATTGTAGTGTTTGCCAGTGGTACCTTACTAATTAATTTCTATTTAAAGCTTCATGATTTTAGCAAAGCTACAGCTCAACACTGCTGCTTATCTCAGTGCAGCTGCTTGGCATTTTCACACTTTTAAGAGCCCTCAAAAACTCACTTGCCATAATATAATGATATATTTGGCAATTGTGGCATCACCAGAGGTCGTGTATTAGATGGGAGGTACGTCCCAGCAAGGTGGTTGGCAGCCTTCCACCTAAACTACAACTGCCAGAATCCCATACGTTGTGGCCAGTTACAAGATGGCCGACAATAGAGAACTACAATCCCCAAACTGGCACTTAACCAGGGGCTACTGTAAGTTCTGCCAATGTAGGAGACACCCAGTGTTGTGCATGAACTCGTTCATATTTTGGGCGAACGTGAACTGAATGTATTACTGCCTGATGAACGTTACTGTGAACTCGTTCATTCTGGTGTCTGTGAACGCACGCTCGCTCAGTTTAACTTCGTTCAATAGGGTGCCAGATTTCTATTAGGGCTGCAACAACTAATCGATAAAATCGATTATAATCGATTATGAAAATCGTTGTCAACGAATGTCATTATCGATTAGTTGGTCTGCTTACGTCACGGGGAGCGTTTACTGGTACGCACACACACGCAAGGTCTCTCTCTGCCGAGCGCGCGCGTTACACGGTTTGGAGCAGTCTCTTCTGTCTCGCATGCGCGCTCTTGCTTGCGCGCTCTAGATTTCGGGAGTTTGAACTAATTCGCGGGCATCAGGGAGCCGCAATCAATATGAGGGAGACTCCCGGGACTTCCGGGATCTTGGGATGTCTGTATTTTGTCTCGAGCATCAGGTTGCGCAATCAGTTCGCTCGCAACGTAAGTGATGGATTAAAATAGCGCTACCGCAGAAATAGGTTAAATTAAAATGGTGTTTACAAAGTGAAGCACTAAATACAAAGGCAGTTAATAACAGCAGCAGTAAAATATTGTTTTTTAGTCACTGTACTCAGTGGTTTTCAGCGAATGCTTGTGCACTAATGCATCATTTCTCCTGTCCTTTACTCAAGCCTGTTAGCTTGCTGGGTAACGTTACCTCCATTCCGTTCTCTTTTTATAGCATTAGTCTACTAAGTTTTAATTGTTTGTCAAACGCGATCTACTGCGGCTCTACGTTTACACAATTGTTTTCAGTCTTTCTATATTTATTTAATCAATTTATCCTTATATTATATTCTTTTATATATTATATATAATATATATTATATTCTTTATCCTTATATTCCTTATATATAATTAATTTTAAATAAAAATTAAATGAATTATATATTTTAGATGTTTTTAGTTTGTTTTTAGTTCAGATATTCACATCTGAACAACATGTCTGTGTAAATTTGTTTTAACAAAAATTGTGTTAAAACATAATATGTTGGATATCATTTTTTTAACAATAATCATGTTTGTCAACTTGCCATCAGCAATTATCATTAAAAACAATGCAAATATTGATATTAGTAAAACTCAATGTGTGGCTTTTGCACTTTTTAAAGTACACTTTTACACATAAATACCCTGATTTACGGTTTTATTTAGTTATAAAAAATAAAAAAAAATCTAATTTAATTTCTATCCGATTAATCAATTAATCGAAAAAATAATCGTCCGATTAATCGATTATCAAAATAATCGTTAGTTGCAGCCCTAATTTCTATAGAGCCTTCCAGGCGAAAACCCAGCTAAAATACACCATAAACAGGCCTTTATATGTAACGAAAAACACACTCAATCTGGCAACACCAGCCACCAGACAAATCAAAACAAAAAGCAGCATGTAGTCGACAATGCATCGAGGAGGCGTCGTATGATCATTTAAACGAGTTGTATGACAAGGTTGGTGAGGATGGGAAAAATCTTACATTTCTGTGCAAACTTTGCCCGCAGATTAAATCATTTCTGTCTATGGTTGTATATGGGCTGTGGCAATAATAATAAAAAATAAAAAAATAGCTCGCGGCAACATATGGAAAAAAAGTAACTATGAACTAGTTCAATTTTGGAACTGTGAACTTAGTTCAAAATTGTGAAGTATGAACTATGAACTGAACTAGTTCATTTTAAAATTTGTGAACTGAACTTTGAACTATGTTCATGTGGAAAGTGAACTTTCCCAACACTGGAGACACCATGCCTGGTGAAAAGAGACTGGCGGCATCCAAAATCGCAAACTTCCCTACTATACAGTAGACAAAAAAAGTGTCAGAAGAAGGATGTGACAGAAGAAGGATGTCCGAATTAACAGTACTCATAAAGGAGTTGGCAAAATGTACCCGGATGACCTACTACTTCCGGTGAGATTCTGAAGTGTGTATATGATGGACACTTTACTATCCCATGAGGCCACGGGAGAGGATTTCTGCATGACGGTGAAATGATGCAACTAACGCTGTAGGTCATGATGAAGTACATCCAGATTACATTCATACTACACACATTCATACTATAGACCATCCTTGTTTAGCAGTCATTGAAGTAATTACTTAATTACAAAATAAGTATCTACTCGAGACAGTATGTGATTTCAGAGGCAGCCACTCTTCTCAGTTGAAGTGTGTATTTTTTTGCCCTGTGTTGGCCGTTGGAGCCTATAACTTTTGTTGAACTGCAAAACAAAAAGAGAGAACCCTCCTTTTTTGTTTTTGATTTATGTGAACCAATTATGACTACCTATCTGAGAGAAGCTGTTCTGGTTTGCCTTCCTCTGAGTCGCCACACAAAGATCCTCAACCTCACAAATTACCACACCATCAACAGAGAAGGCAGGGTCTACACTAGCCTGGTCCCGCCAGACTCTCGTACATTTCATTTGTACAGAGAGTCTGGCCTCGCTCCATTGACAATCGTTAACTTCCTTGTAGGCGGGTACTCTGTTGAAGTTTAAAACTATTGGATCTGCCCAGAGCCATATCAATTGCTAACGTTTGGTCGTGACGTATGACGACTCAAACCACTCAAACTAGCGCACGACATCAACGTCATCGTTCTCAGCCATGTCTCTGTTCCCTTTTTGGACCGGTAAAAAATTGACCCGAGAAAACCAAGGAATACACCACAAACCCAGACGTAGTACTGAAGGAAAATGAAAATTGAACGGAAGTACGTTGGAGGGCGGAGTCCTACACTATCTAGACTATGCTAACCACTTAAACCTTGACTTACTGGGTAGGTTATCTGTGTGAATTTTAGGGGAAACTTATTTCATCCTTCCAAGGTGGATATGAAATAAGTTTCCCCTAAACTGGAAAAACACTGGAAAAACATTCCTCTACCTTAATTTTTGCAAAACTCAAAAAACTTACCTATTCATACATTTTGACATTTTCAAATCAGCTCCATGTGCAAGACGTACTACTGTAGTAAACTTGCTGGGTAGCTCACATGGTACAGCGGTGCACTAGAGATGTGGAGCGCTCAGGTACGAGTCCCATGAACGAGAGTCACAATAGAATCTTAATGTAAATTGTTTCAAACCTGTATGAATTTCTTTCTTCTGCAGGACAAGAAGATATTTTGAAGGATGTTGGTAACCAAACAGTTGGACCCCATTGACTTCCATAGTATTTTTTTTTCCTACTGTGGAAGTCAATGGGGTCCATCAACTGTTTGATTACCCACATCCTTCAAAATATCTTGTTCAGCAGAAGAAAGAAATTCATACAGGTTTGAAACAACTTGAGGGAGTAAATGATGACAGAATTTAAATGTTTAAGTGAACTATGTCTTTAACACTATTGCTTATGTTTAGTATAGGTGGTGCATTGTTTTCAAACATGATCCAGCATTAACTTTTTGGCACCACTCACCGGACATTTCATTTCTGAACTGCCATGATGCATACAACAACTGATGTAATAAACGCTGCCAGAATCACGTTTATCTGTGTTGGATAAAACTGAACTGTTTTTCCAGTTTTCCGGGTTGTAAAATGACTTGTTAATTGATGAAATGACATTCGTCCATGTTTCATTCTGGATGCTAGTATCTTGGCGTCTCCAAGTTTAGTAGTGTAGCTTTACCAACTTCACCAGTTAAGTAAGCTTGGATCATGGAAATTCATTACAGCAGGGTGGGCACCTGGAGCTTGTTGTTGGAGGAAAAACAAAGAGGAACATTCGCTCTGCCAAGAGCTGCAACCATTTCTTTCCCACACCTACTTGTTAGGGAAATTCTTCTCTTTTAGCTAACAAAGTGAGTTTGGTCTGCATTATACATCCCTTTTTGATGAAGCAATCATTAAGTCAATGGAGATGATTGCTGTACAACCTTGAGTTAGCCTGAGCTGTCAGACTGAAGCCAGGCGTCTCAGTAGTCTAATCAAATTCCACATATAGCCATAGAGGTCAGCTCAAAAACCCTAATTAGTGGCTTTACCTGGGCCTGCAAATTGTGTGTAATGAAAAGCGGCCTAGAGGGTCAAAAAGTACACTTGAAAGATATCGAGAATAAAGTAAGCAATACATCCATGAGCACATCGAGACTGACATTGCAATTAGGGCTGAAATTAACTATCTTCTGGATACTGTAATACTTATCCCGCTCGCTCTACACACACATCCATCGGGTGGGATGTTTACCGCCCCGTCGGTCTCAGGTTTGATTGGCGGTGTGTGTTTGATGTCATTTAAATGAGGTTTGCAAAGTCGACAACCGAGGGCTTTTGGGATCTCAAATATTCTATATGATGAGTGTCCCAGTTACCCTCTACAGCTCTCAGATTTCCAGTGACATGTGTGAACGGCAATTCCAGGGGACTTTTAATTAAGATTACAGAGACCTGACAGGGGGAAAAAATCCTGATTAATGGAGATTCAAGCTCTATTTTAGATCTGTTTTCAGCAAACACATTCCTGTTTAATTAGAGCCATACGGCAGAGAACAGCTGGATGTTTCAAATCATCCGCAACATTTGGAGCAAGACATATGTCATCCTCTTTGACACATCCCCTAAGTTTATTATTTCCTTTCCAAATATGCATATATTTACTTAATTTATTTTGTTGGTTTACTCAACATTTCCAATTAATGTTGTCAGTGAATAATGGTGTTTTGAGCTCAACTCTGCACTCGGAGAACCAACTGCACAATGTGTCGATATTAGCATGCTGATACATGCATTATAAATACTAGGTTTGTAAAAAATACACTGATGTAATGCAATAATTTACTTGTGGAATTTAATAATTTATTAGAATTACTGTAATAATGTGTTAATTTCGTATAGAATAAAATCTAAATTTCTAGACTTTTTTCACTTTTAAAATCCACCGATTCCACACATCATTTATATTTCCTAGTATATTTGAATCTTTGGCATATTTATGGAAAATAATTATGAACTGTACATTATGTGTTTGTTGCCTTGATGCAAAAAGGGATTAATTCAAGCTATAGTCTCACATAGCCAGATCTATAAAGTATATAGTCTGAAATATACACGAGTGCGAGCACGAGCAATAAGCTGCTTTAAGTTCACTTAATGGCCACCGGTGTCGCTAATAACAAGTGTTTCTTTACTCTACATACTGGCCCTTTAACAGAACAGCACTCACACACTCCAGGCTTATCTTATCAAGTATGGATGGTCGAGTCACATTAAACTGAAAGCTGTCTCCCTGACGAGATGAAATATTACATTTATTAAAAGCAGATATGGTGCATGAACTCTTTTTTAATATTTAAAACCATCACTGTGCCTCTGGCCCTGAGGAATCTGTAATGATTGAGAGAGTTGGTTCAGGTTATTCCTGCGCTGAGCCGGCTGATGCTGTTAAAATGCCATTCTTCATTGACAGTTTTTAGAGCAATGGAGAGAATGTCAAAATCTCAAACAGCGAAGTGTCATTCAGTTTGTCCTACTGACAATGGAGATGACTCTTTTGACATTGATATATATTTATTCTCCTCTAAAACACACACAGTTTTATTGAAAGTGTGCAGGGGGTGAGATGCGGTTGTGGATAGCATGTAATCCTTGATCAATATCTTCTCAAGGTGCTCACATCTGTTTCTCACATAAAGAAAAGCAGCTGACTCACTCAGGACATGCCTTCGCCTCACCACATTCAACACTCATACACACAATTTCAATTGATGACACTTTATTTTGATAGTCCACTTTAGGCATTCTACTAACTAAAAGGAAATTTGCGACTACATGTCAACTAGCAGTCAACAGAGTATTAGTAGACTGTCTGCTTAACATCTGCTAACGCTTTATTGTGATGCCCCCCAACAGACACTCTACTATACCGAACCCTAACCTTAACTTTACACTCTATTAACAGTCTAATGGGAGTTAGTTGACATGTAGTTGCAAAGTTACATATAGTTAGTAGAGTGTTTTTAAAGTGGACAATCAAAATAAAGTGAAACCCTTCATTTTGTATTCAACTTGTGTAATACTATCATAATAAAGTTGTAATACTACTACTCTTCTACTTTTGCTTTATCTGTTAAACAAGCTGTGTAAAAAAGTGTTTTCTTTGTCACACAGTGTCAATTTAGACATTTAGGTCATTGATTTCCCAAGGGCACACAAACAGAGAATGCCATGACATTTTTGGACATGGTGCCATGCCATGACTGTCGAGAGAAAAAAAAGGACTAGGTTACACTTTATAATAAGTACACAGCAACAAAGCACTTAAAAATAATTAGCAAACTTTAGTTACCGTATTTTCCGCACTATAAGGCGCACTTAAAAGCCTTTAATTTTCTCAAAAAACAACAGTGCGCCTTATCATCCGGAGCGCCTTATATGTGGATGGTGAACACACGTTCACCAAGACGGGGAGACAGTGCCAGGCGACTTACGCCATTATCTGCCAATGGATCGTGGATGCCTGGGCTGATATATCAGTCTCAACTGTGATCCGAGTTTTCACGAAGGCAGGAATAATCTCTTTATTCAGCCAGCTCACATACCCGTATTTACTTCCTGTTTTCGGTCGAAGTCCACAGTAGTTGATTGTCAAGTTCGCGCGCGATCAAACCTCCTCCGTGTGTTCAACATCTAATTCGAATGAACTATCCATTTGAGCTGATATTCTCAGAACACCACACAGCACCGTCATCGCCTGACAGCTGACAGTCTGAGTCTCCACTGTTGCGTAGTTACCTGGTAGTTACCAATGATCGCGCGTGCGCACTCGACAATCGCCTACTGTGGCCTTCGACCGAAAACAGGAAGAAAATAGCTCACGGGTATGTGAGCTGGCTGAATAAACATCACGGGTATGTGAGCTGGCTGAATAAACATCCCGGGTATGTGAGCTGGCTGAATAAACATCATTTTTATTCATATCTTTCACATTTACTGCAGTCAGATTCACCGTGTTCACTCAAATGGCTGTGCACTTGTAATGACACATTAAGGTTGTTAAGAGGCTAAAAGCAGGTTTAAAACTTGCCCCGTTTAAGTCAACAGGGTGCAAATTTTAAAAAGAGGATAACACGGTGTAGGCAACACCGGTTTTTGTCGTTGTTATCTGTACTGACAGCACTTCAAATTTACAAAAAAATGAGCTCTATGTTAAAATTGACCGGAGTTCTCCTTTAACGTTTGAACAACGTTACCATGGGAGTGAACGGAGTTGTCAGAACGCTTAATAAAGTTTGACTTTATCTGATTGTTTTGTTGACATTCCCTTTAGCACATCTAGTGGATGCAAAACGCAAACCCAGTCAAACGTTTGACTGCAGTATCTTATGCGCCTTATAATCCGGTGCGCCCTATATATGAAAAATTTTCTAAAATAGGTCATTCATTGAAGGTGCGCCTTATAATCCGGTGCGCCTTATAGTGCGGGAAATACGGTAACTCATAGTTTATCAATTGTAGTTGCAACATTGTTAATACATTGATAGGCTATATACAATTAGTGAGTTCTGTGTTCATTGTCACTAATAAACAAATTATTATTGTTTAATTAGCTCAGGTGTAAAGAGAGTTAAATAATATTTTCCTATCCTTTCTATCTAACTTGTTGACCATATACCTTATTTTAAAATAGTAATATGTTTTCACTTTAAATTAGGTCATGGAAAATACTGCCATTAAGTGCTTTAAACCTACCTTTATTAGACAATTAATAGTAAGTAGGGGTTTGACGATACACTTATAGCTCACGAGACGAAATCATATTTTAACAATATTTTTAAGAAATCTTCAACGACGAGATATATGAATGGACATTTTTTTTCCTCGACTAAAAGTCACAAAATGCAAAACAATGCAGGTGCATTTTTAGATGTTTTAACTAATCTAAGGCTGTCACTAAGTATTATTTTGGTAATTGAGTAATTGTTTGATTATTTTTCCTAAAATAATATTCCTATTGTTATAATATTTTTGTGCTAATAAAAATGAAACCAAAGTGAACAATAATCGGTCCGGAGACATGCAAGGTGGAGGAGCCCGGTGGAGCTATGGTGGAGCCGATAAGTCGGAGTGCCGAGGTGGAGTCCAGGGCTCGGAGACTCAAGGTGAAGCCAAAGGATTGACATAGCAGGGCAGTGGCAAAACCGGAGGGAAGGAGGAGCTCGGTGGAGCTATGGTGGAGCCGAGGAAGCGTAGAGCCAAGGTGGAGCCGATGAGTCGCAGTGCCGAGGTGGAGTCCAGGGCTTGGAGACTCAAGGTGAAGCCAAAGGATCGACATAGCAGGGCAGTGGCAAAACCGGAGGGAAGGAGGAGCTCGGTGGAGCTATGGTAGAGCCGAGGAAGCGTAGAGCCAAGGTGGAGCCGATGAGTCGCAGTGCCGAGGTGGAGTCCAGGGCTCGGAGACTCAAGGTGAAGCCAAAGGATTGACATAGCAGGGCAGTGGCAAAACCGGAGGGAAGGAGGAGCTCGGTGGAGCTATGGTGGAGCCGAGGGAGCGTAGAGCCAAGGTGGAGGCGATGAGTCAGAGTGTCGAGGTGGAGTCCAGGGCTCGGGGACTCAAGGTGAAGCCAAAGGATTGACATAGCAGGGCAGTGGTAAAACGGGAGGGAAGGAGGAGCTCGGTGGAGCCGAGGGAGCGTAGAGCCAAGGTGGAGCCGATGAGTCGGAGTGCCGAGGTGGAGTCCAGGGCTCGGGGACTCAAGGTGAAGCCAAAGGATCGACACAGCAGGGCAGAGCTGGAGACCTGAAAGCCAAAGGTGGATCCGAGCAGCTGGCCGGAGCCACTGAAGGAGGAGCTGGCCGAGGAACTGAACGGCATTATCAGAGGAGGAGGGAGTGTGAGGCTGAGCTGGACTAGCTGCGACGAAGGAGACGTGAAACAGGGCGAGATCCGCGGTGATGATGGCGACTTGAGGGTGGGCAGGACCAACAGGAATTAGAGAATTTAGGGAAGGACATCATCCAAATCATCATACCACTCCTTGTGGACCAGGCACAGCACAAACCAGTGGTGGGAGTGTGGGCTTTACTCCATTCCATGCCCTCAACACCACTGATACACCCTCTGGGATGGATATTGGTGCCGGCTCTCGCACCTGAACAGACTCTATGATGGGCTCAGGCTTTGGGACAAAAATGACCTCTGCCATTTGATCTAGCCCTGGCTCCGTGGAGGACATGGGCTCTGAGTCAGCTGTGGACTCTGGCTGATGGACGAACACAGTCTCATCCCAAGACGTCATATGACTGACGCTTTTGACCATACGTCAACATCCGACGTTTTAGGGTACCCTTTAACGTCAGTTAGATGACGATCCTGGGGCGTCATCCAACTGACGCTTTACCTTTAACGTCAGTTAGATGACGCGGGTAGGTTTAGGTCTGGGGTAGGGTTAGGATTAGATATCGTCATCTAACTGATGTTAAAGGGTACCCTAAAACGTCGGATGTTGACGTATGGTCAAAAGCGTCAGTCATATGACGTCTTGGGATGAGACTGGGCTGGATGGACCGTGGTGTGCGTGGCTGAAGGTGCGTGGCTTTCGAGGAATAGGGGAGGACTAGGGATGAGTTCAGAGCAGATGGGGTCACTGGAACGAGGATGGATGATGACAGGATGGTGGACATGGGCTGGGGAGGTGGCAGCTGAGTGGTGATGCCCTGTTTTATCTTGCTGACAGACAGCCACAGCACATAATCCATGTATTGTGCCAGCATGGATGTGGTAGCTCCTGCTGGTAGCAGCTAAAAAGTGGTCATTCAGCCCAATTCAGAAGCAGGTTGTTAAGGTGCCTTCGCTCCTGGTAACCAGGTGGCTGAGCTTATGTATCTAGTCAAGGGATCTTTTGCAAGGGTGAGGATAATGTTTTGGGTGAGTGAGTGGATAGCTTCTAGCTCCATATTCTTATCTGGGTCAGTTCTTCTTCTTCTTCTGAAGACTTCTGAAGAATCAACACATGAAGAATCAACACACAAAGACTTGGAAAAACAAATATAAATAGTCTTTATATAAATAAACTAAACTTACAGGTGATTGCTGGAGAATAAATAGTAGGAACACAGGAAAAACACAAACCACACTACATGTAAATGTGAACCGACCAGGAGTGACTAAAACACAGGGCTTAAATACACAGGGTTAACAAAGGAAACTAGATGAGACACAGGTGAACAGAATCAATGAGGCAAACCAAATCAGTAACTATGACAACAAATGAGAAGCGAGAAGAAAGGGCAAAGGATAAAACCACAGAAAATAAGAAAACACAAACATAAACCTAACATAAAGTGGGTTATACTTTATATTAGATGACCTTAACTACTATGCATTTAACCATTAGATATAATATACTTACTAATTATGTGCTTTTTAATTACATTGAAAGTACTTGCATTTAATAAACAGTTGTACTTATGCTGTTAATGCTACCCCTAACTGTAACACAACCATTTACTCAAAACCAAACTCTTAACCCCTATAACCCTAACCCCACCTTTACTCCTAAACCCAACCATGCTTCAAACGCATTAGCAGTAAATGTAGGAGTGCATAGTCTTGTGGGTATTTATTGTTAGTACATACAGTAGGAGTTTAGGCCACCTAAAATAAAGTGGGACCATAGAGAGTAAAACTGGAAAAAGCACATTACAGTGTGATGGTAGCAGGCAGATTCCCAGTAGCGCTTGACTGAACACCACAATGAAGAGCATCCTTTAGGACGTGCCATATTGCTAATGACGGATTTTTGCCAACACTATCTATGCGGCTCTACAATTGTTGTAACATGTACATGTACGTTTAAAATACATTATATGAAAACACTGAATGACTAACAGTGCTCTGGACTGGACAGACCACACCGAAAGGTCAGGCTATGCTTCTGTTTCCTTCCATGTATTTTTAACTTTTATACGCGTTACAACAATTGAATGCTAGATGAATGTTGAATGTGCAGGAAGAGCTCAGGAAGTCTCAGAGCATATATATTATTTCTAATCCAAACTTATATATCATGCGTAACTCAACAAGCTGCATCCAGAATGTTTGCCCAAAGCAGGAAAACACTTTCACAGCTGAGGAATTATGGGTGAGGGGAACTCAACCTTATGCATTATACAGAACAATATGCCTGGCCATGAAATGAAATGCACCTCATGGATTGAACGTTCAGGACCTTCTGGCAAAAACTCCAGAAGACACAGGCTGATGTGTCTGACAGTTGTGAGTTAATAAATAAAATAACTCTTACCAGACATTTTTTCAAATAGTTTGTTATCTAATGCAACGATATTCACACATAGTACACTGAGTAAAGCTTCCCGGTGAGTAACAACTCAAGCAGTGCACTGCAGAAAAAGCATTGGGCACTCGGGAGAAATATGTTCCGTCTCCAAACCAAATGATTCAGAAGTAAAGCTGCAGTGGAGAGTGAGATGGAGCGGGAGATATGCGGTGGATGTGAACAGCACCATAATAAGCTCATGGTGAGGACAGAGATATGAGGAGAGGCTGAGAGAGGAGCATGATGAAAGCAGCCTGCAATGCGTGGGACATACAGCTACTGGATATAGATTATTACACCAATAATAGAGCAGTATTAGAGCCGTGTTGTTATGATTATTGTCTGTCCAAAAATATATTGTTCAGATAAACTTATTATTAAATACATGTACAAACATATTACATTTTGCATGGTTTGGCTCATGGTCATTTCAAGTGATTTTAGCCCTGGCTTCCAATTTGAAGTCCCGCTTTGGTAATGATTTTATGCTTTAAAACTCACCTTTGATCACCAAAATTACATATTTAAGGGTTTATTCTTTGAAAAAATTTCTCCATGCCTTAAAATAGCTTGAGTTTAAAGATCCCTTCGCAATTTTCGTATGCGTTATTCGTCATCCTAAAATTCGTCACGCACAGAAACCTTGCACACTGAGTCCGATGCGTATTAATCCGTTGCGGGAAAAATTAAGAAAACGATACAAAATGGAGTCTTCAAGCAGTGAGGATGATTTAGTTGTCCTCTCTCTTCTTAAAAAGTGAAAAAGAGAGGCAATATTGGGTCCATCCAATCCTGAGATTGCGAGTTCCTCCTCCTCATCAAGGAGCTGCGGGGATTATCCCGAGAGATTCAAAGTTTACTTCAGGATGTCAGTGGCTCAGTTTGATGCTTTGCTAGCGATTCTGGAGCCACATATTAAAAACAAGCCCATCAATTTCCTTGAGCCAGTTGATCCTGAACAGTTCTGGATTTTGGCGTTCGCTTGTACGGTGGCTCTGAATCGTCAAAACACCTCTCAAAACGCTACGTATGCGAAAAACACCGAAGATTGAACCCGATCCGAATTTTTTTATGATGGACGAAAGTTTCGGAGGCAGTGTGTAAACGGGATTGACACAATGCGAGGTCGTATTTATTTTTTAACGTGCGAAAATTTCGGTGTGCAAAGACCTTAACTCGACACCCTTGCCTAATTTAGTATACGCGGTTCTATGAATATGCAAATGAGCCCTGCCTCCACTCACTCACTCAGCTCAGAGATCCACTGGTTGACGATCACACGTTGATCTGATTGGTTACAAGGTCGTTTGTGACGTCAGAAACACCAGTGATTTCAAACCGTGTTTTTGAGACTGTCTTTGGTTCACTGCAGTTTTAAGGAGAAAATACTCAGCAATGCTGTCGACTTATGAATGTGCACATGGTTTGTCTTAAAGCGTATTAAAAACACCACATAGACACATAAACAACATTAAAAGCTTGATTTTCACCACTGGGGGACTTTAAAATATCTGATCTATGTATCTGTATGTCAATTTGAATGAATAAATTGAATGGGAAATGGGAAACTTTTCTCTAAAGAACCCTGCATTACAACCAACTCGAGAACCTTATTTAGCCGAAAAGGGTTATTGGTTATTTGATGCTGCAGAGAGCCGTTGAAGAATATGATATCCTAACACAACGCAAAAGATCCTCAAGCTGTCGGGCATCAGTGGCTCTGGAGACAGCAGACTTTAGCAGCAGAAGAGACTCGTGTCTTCACACTGAGAGCTGTTTAATTCTGCTCTAAAAACTACTGTCTCCCTGAACCTCTCATGGCCCTGCAGAGCAAGAGCAGCGGTAAACACTTTCTTTTCCATTCCAAGTGGCTCTAATGTGAAGTTTATATGCTAGGCTGTGCGTCCGCAGTGCGGTGACACTTTCATTTGCCAAGCTGAATGATATGACCCCTAGCTCGGCACAATGTAGGCTCCGGTAATGCTCCACAAAACTGAAGGGAGGAGAGGACGGTTGAGCTTTCGACTTAACGTCACTCTCGCAGTCGGTCAGGAGCAGTCGCCCTGTCTCCGCTCCTCTATCCGAGTGTTTATTCCCACATCTTCAGTAGCTGAAGTGACATATTGAAGTAGAATGGAGAGTTTCAGAGCAACAACTCTCTTTTGACCCAAATTGCTATTGTAGGACTGTCTCGCCGAAGGAAGGTTTAAACGCTCCCCATTATAGTCGGTTTGACCTCACATCATGATGTAAGCATGTATCAGATGAAACGCTTTGTCATGGTACAAAAATTGATATTTACGTGGTGCTTCGAGGAACCCCGGGTGTACAAGAAGTGTACTTGTGTCGAATGTGCTCTTAAATATATTACTGAAATAAAAGGCTGCTCAAGTGTACTTAAATAGAGTACACTTACATGACTGTTTCTTAACTTTGTGTGTTCAGAAAGTAATAATGTCAAATTAAAAGTTTTACTTAAAAGTACATTTGATATCATTGTGCTTTAATAATCGTTCTGTCTATGCTTATTTTGGTGTGTTGACTAACATACTAAAGCAGCAACACACTAAAGTACTTGATTGTCATTTTAACTGTTGTGTTATTCAATATTACATTTAAAGTAAATAGGCTATATTTAAATACATGACATAAAAGAGTGAATTACCACTTTTGACATGCTACTCATTAATACAATATGTATTGTGCTAATAGTCAAATGTGGTTTATTAATATGGTCTAATTACCAAGTTGTTGGCTATTCTGCCGGTAGCACAATATATAACACCTTGTGTGTGTGTTCATGATAACTCGGTTGTTTATCGGGCTTGATGCTCGTCTCACTTGATAGCGGTTTAATTACAGATAGTGATATCCATTATGAATAGAAACAGTGAGGTGGACACTGTGGGCTTTGTGTTCAGCAGTTGTTTTGATTCACAGTTAATAACACTCATAATATGACTTATAATGATACAAATCCACTATATTTAATGTGATTGGAGTCCCCAGCTGTGACCTCATTGGCTTTGACTCGGTTTCGCCCTCAGATCTTCCTCTAAATGAATCTGTGTCAGGAAGAATACAGATAATAGACGGCACCTGTCTACAAATTAGTGTCCCATTATTAGCAAAGCAATACTATTTTCTTTGGAGAGGGATATGTTTTATGAAATAAACAGCATGAACGGTAGCAAAATTGAAACTGTGAAACCCAAGAAGTGACAATTTGCTCCATTTTCTACAAACTGTAGTGTTGACTGGATTTGTCAGCCATTCAACCCTGTTACCCAAGATAACATGTAACGTATATATTCAGCTTCTGATATGCTGCACTTTTTCTTTTCTACTTTATCTCCAGAACATCCCATACGAGTTGGGTGATTACAGAAGGATGAAGAAGATCTTAGTCTTTATTATATAGTCTAGATGTGTATATGAGGGAATATGACGAGGGAATAGCAGTAAAAACAGCCTCATATTCTTCAGCTGGTGTATGACCGCACATAACAATCATTTGATATAACGACTCCCATGATACAACAGCACATAATCCACCATCACATTTAACAGTTTCCAACAGACACAATGGGTTGAAGGCGTCCTTTGGCTTCATTTAAACATCAAACTAGTCCAGGTGTAGGAAATGCCATTGGACACTTTCCTTTCAGTTGCCCAGGTTTAATCCTCCATTCACCAGATGTGTGTTTGCTCGTGTGTTGGCACTGAACACGAGTGCTTTCTGAAAAACAGCCCTGCCATAAACTTCTTTGGTGATTTTTAAGGCTCTATTATTGTGCCATTTAGCAACGGTCCTGCGAAGTGCCCATCTGTTCCCGTTGGTGCTCTGGAAGGAACCGCTGTGACTTTTCTGCTGATGCAGTTGTCTATGTTGGCACACGCTGTCATTATTTATGTTGCCCTTGACGCATTAAATAATTCTGCAGTTATTGCACCTTCAGTTCAGGCACGGACGGTTTGGCCTCGGTGAAACTCTCTGCTTCGAAACCGGACGCATCTGTGTTAGGGCAGCCCGAGCGGGAAAAAACTATTCGAAAATGTAGTTAAAATATATTTATTTCACACTAAGTATACTACAAATCCATTAACATATTTACCGGCATATCACTTGACACTTACTGATATAAATATTACAATCAAACTTTATTTGGAGTACTTCTTTATTGCACAATGCACATTTCTTAATATTAAGCCTAAAATGTGTTTAATATCACAATTAGTGAGTATTGTTTTGCTAATAATGGGACACTAATTTGTATGATCTCTGTATATTATCAGTCTTTAAATGCAAGATATTTTGAGTGTACCTAAAGTATACTTGCAATAGTTCCACTTTAGCATGCATATCTTTGGTCGGACCTCAGCGCTATCTCAGGGATAGCTAAAGTACATTTAAATACAACATTAGTTAAATAGTTAAAGGGTTAGTTCACCCAAAAATGAATACTCTGTCAGTAATGACTCTCCCTCATGTTGTTCCAACCCCGTAAGACTTCAGAACACAGATTAAGATATTTTTGATTAAATCTGAGAACTGTCTCACTCCTCCATAGGCTTCTGTTGTAATTGAAACTTGCCGGCCCAGAAAGTAAATAAAAACATTGTTAAAATAGTCCGAGTGACTACAGTGGCTCAACCTTAAGTTTATCAAGCGACGAGAATACTTTTTTTTTACTAGAGTTTTAGTGTCAGTACTACATAAAACTGCTATAATGTTGAATATAATGTATAATAATGCAATGGGGGAATATGTGTGTGTCCTGATAATGCCAGACGTCTGATGTTACCAGTAAAAAGTGGCCGACATTATTTTAAATATATCTAGTCAGTGACAGCACAAGCATATTCATCTACAATAATTCAGTATTTTCATCTTCAGAATCATGAATATTGTTATTCTGGTGTCTCTATTGTCCTGTGCTTTGGGTTTCAGCACCGAGTCCAAGTCTATTCATTTACACACACAATGTAACACCAAATTTACCATTTTAATCAACAGTAAAAAAATTGTTCACCTTTTATCACATGTCTCGGAGTATCGCATTAATATCGTATCGTGAGTTCAGTCTGGTGATATGTGTCGAATCGTGACATGAGGGTCTCGTTACACCCCTGATGTCTGTAATTCTGTATCATTTTGCTGTGACATGACCGTTGTGCACTTCATGTGTAATGATACACGACCGTATGTGTTTTCTTGTCTCCCTCGCACAGCGTTCCAAAATAGCGGTGTACGAAAAAATGTGGTCGTACATGAAATCGGCCGAGCCCTCCGTCTTCGCCAAGACCACGCCTGACGGAGTGGCACGGGTACGAAAGTCGAAGGGCAAATTCGCCTTTCTTCTCGAATCCACCATGAACGAATACATTGAGCAGAGGAAGCCCTGCGACACCATGAAAGTGGGCGGCAATCTGGACTCTAAAGGCTATGGTGTGGCGACCCCCAAAGGCTCAGCATTAAGGTGGGTGGAATAATATAACAATATTCTCCATGTTGTTATAGTATTCCACCTACCCTGATGTCCTGTGTTGTCATTTCCTCCCCCCCCCCCCCCCCCCTTCCTCCCCTCCCCAAACCCCCTCAATTATGACAAAGAGGTAACGGTATAATGCATTTTGATTGTTATTTGATTCACAATGATGCTTCTGATCAGTGCTCTCTTCTTTAAATGTTTGTCTTCTTTTCCAGTTTTTCAACCAGATTTTTATCATTTCGAGTGGCAATCATTTCTCATCTGTGTGCGTGTGTGTCTGCGTCCCTTCCCGTCTCTCTGCTGTCCTTCTTGTCCTTCGATCTTTCTCTCGCTGTCTGGTGTGGCTGTCCTTCCTGACTGTCGTGTTGTCACTTTTAATTTAACAGTTCAACGGTTTTTCAATTTAGCTTGTAAAAGCTGCGCTGTCACTTGTGACGAATGTTAATTGCATGATGTTTGTTGTTGTTACTTTTCTTCTCAATGACAATGTCCCCATCCCGCACACTTCAGTTTGAGACAGCGTAACCCTCCATGCCACCTTGACTATTTAACACTTTCTTTGCTCTGAGCGTCTCTTACCTTCATATTGGTGAAATTCTTAACCAAATTGTGCTCTTTCAACCATTCTGATTATCTATAATTGACTCTCAGTAGTAGTAGCTCACCGTATTCAGTAACGTTACCATTACTACTACTATGCTAATGCAGTAGATTGCTCACAGACCTGTGCATTTTCTTACAAGTTATGTTTTATTGTTTCAAGAAATGCTGTTAACCTGGCAGTTTTAAAACTGAATGAGCAAGGCCTGTTGGACAAATTGAAAAACAAATGGTGGTACGACAAGGGAGAGTGCGGCAGCGGGGGAGGTGACTCCAAGGTCAGCCTCAATGTCACCGAAATCGGGTACCATAGTGCAGAGTAATCGGCAAGCCTGTTATTCCTGAACCGAGCCAAACCAAATCCAAAGACAAACACATCCTTTCAGTGACCCCACACATTAATGTGCCATCTGAGAGAAAACCAGAACCCTGACTTGGCTAACGGAGGAGAGAAAATGACCAGTATGATTTTGTCCTACTGAGGAGAAGTGATCTCGTTTTGTTCTGACTTTAGCGTAGCGCTCACCCACAGATGTTAGCGATGTCAGTTAGCGCTAGCTCATTAGCCACATTAGCGCCGAGACCGGTGAACTGTTCGTGTTTTAGGAGTCGGGGAAAACATCCGCCTAGCAGACAGTGGAGAGAGATTTCAGATTGCCTTCTCGCTTCGCTTCTGCTAGGCGGAGGTCCACGGACGGTGACCTGGTCTTGCTAGTTAGTTTTCTTAACTCGGGTAGAATAACAATGCTACTTATCACCAATGTATGCCAGATGTTAAAGTGGAAGTGTGTAAAGGCCCTTTCCAAACCTAGTAGAATCAACTTACTAGGGGTGTAATAATATATCCCGTCACAATACTAAAATGCAACAATATGGATCGTGGATAGTTCACCCGAAATGAGTTTTAGGGCGTTTTCACACCTGAGAGTCCGCACCAAGGTCCGAACCAAAGTTCACGTTTTGATACATTTTATACTTTCAGAAAGTTTTGGTTTGGTTTCACACTGCAATTCTGCGAGCGCACTAAAGAACTTTGCGTGACGTACTTGCGTCCTGTCGTCATCATCTATGCGGGCTGCATCCTGACATTGATTGGTTTGTAAATGGACGTGCGTCTGACGTCAGCGTGTCGTCAATTCGGCGGGTAACTTTAACAACATGAATGAACAGACGCATATCGTTGCAACTATATTGGTTTTTTTATGGCATAATTACCTGCAGCACCAACCAAAATTCGCCAAATGAACGTCCTCGTCGTGCGAACATTTTATCGTCGCCGGCAGGAAAGGAGGAGAAGACTGCAAGTTAACTTCTTATTATGTCATCAGATCATACTTCAATTAAAAACCTCGTCTCCTCCTCTCCCCATGTGCTACACGGCTCATTTTTCCTGCCAGCTTCTGTTTTTTCGGCTGTGCGGGAACCACCGGAACTTCCTGTAAAAGGTCCGTAAGTCCGAACCATACAGAAACGGCTTTCACACTAGAAACGAACCAAACCTTAGTTCAGTTTGATCCGGACCGAGACTACCTCTTTTCGTCGGACCAAATTTCATCTGTTTGGTTCGGACCGTGGTCCGGGGGAGGTTTCACACCTGTCATTTTGATTCGGACAAAACTGAAAAGTCCGAAAGTCCGGACCAAACAAGGTAGGTGTGAAAGGGCCCTTGGTGTCAGTACTACATTTAACTACTATATATAATGTATAATAATGCAATGGGGGAATATGTGTGTGTCCTGATAATGCCAGACGTCTGATGTTACCAGTAAAAGTGTCCGACATTATTTTAAATATATCTAGTCAGTGACAGCACAAGCATATTCATCTACAATAATCCTGTATTTTCATCTTCAGAATCATGAATATTGTTATTCTGGTGTCTCTATTGTCCTGTGCTTTGGGTTTCAGCACCGAGTCTATTCATTTACACAATGTGACACTAAATTTAGCTTTTTAATCAACAGTACATTTTTTGTTAATCTTTTATCACATGTCTCTGAGTATCGCATTAATATCGTATCGTGACTTCACTATCGAATCGTGACATGAGGGTCTCGTTACACCCCTAGTATGTAGACGTAAAATCATTGTAGCATCCACTTCAGCTTTAATGTCTGACAGAAACTTAAAACCTGTAGGTTTAGTCTCATCAAGGCTGGTAAGAGCAAACACTGACACACACGATGTGTTCTGACTCTTGAGAGGCCAAGAATAGCACAGGTACAAGAGATTTCCCATCTCCACACCAATCTGAACACGGGATCCGAAACCCACCCGTCGTCTGATCCCGGCTGTCTGTCCCCGCTCCTCGAGGGCGATGCTAACCCACACAGCAGGGGACGTGTCTTAGTTTCTACTCGTGTGGAGGTGACGATTAGCTGGTGTGCTACTCTTAGACTTTCCAGTTCATTTCACATTGTACAGAAGGGCCATTTTCTATGGAACTGTTGTTGTTGTTTATTCTGAGAGTAATAGTACAAATGGGGACGCACATGATGAGGGCTAACAGTGCTTTTTCACGTGTGTTCTCCATGAAAGTGTACAACGTTAAAAGCCTCATTTTCAGGACCTTCAATTTTGCCGGAGCACGGATGTAGTTTGTGTAATAAATGCAATATAGAGCAGACATTTTCTCGACATGTAAAATGGATTTATGTAACCACTAAAAGCATTTCAATTTAAGTGAAATTTCTTGCAATCTACCAAAAAAGTTCAGTGCATATTTGCATAACATTTAGAATTGTAAATGCTAGCTTTTTCTCCACTTGACGAAATGAAAAAATCTTAGTGCTTGAATACGTTGTATAATCTCAGTTTTGAGGATGCTGGGAAGTTTTTCATTTGATTTAAAGTCAACATGAAATGGCATTCGCCGCATTGTACGTATGTGACATTTCTGAGTGAAATTTTGTGATTGTTGATTGTTCAAATCAACTATGTAGCGCTGTTGTTAATTGCTATCATTACTATATATAATACATTAACTAGAATTAAATACTGCACTGATAATAATTGCATACTAAGATTTTAGAAAGGCTGGAATACTTAAAACAGAAAAAGGTAACCCAGGCTCATTGGGAAAAATTCACAAAACTGCAAAAACATAACAATACATAACATTTTTCTTCATATTTTCTGACGTAATAAACTTTCTGGGAAGCTCACCTGGTACAGCAGTGCACTAGAGATGTGGACAGGTACGAGTCCCATGAAACACGAGTCACAATTAAAGCTAAAATGCTGAAATGTCATGGTTTCTTCAGCAAATGTGTTTTTATCTCACGTTTGCTTTTGTTTACACTATTGGTTTGTATAGGGTCGGGTTTAACGTAGGTGGTACATTATTTTCTAGGGCTGTGAAACGATTAATCACATCCAAAATAAGAGTTTGTGTTTACATAATATATGTGTGTGTACTGTGTATGATTATTTTGTATATATATATATATATATAAATACACACACATGCATGTATATATTTAAGAAAAATATTTATATATAAATACATATATCGATAAATATATATACTGTATATACATGCAAATATTTCTTAAATATACTGTGTACATGCATGTGTGTGTTTTATATATACAAAATAATCATACACAGTACACACACATATATTATGTAAACACAAACTTTTATTTTGGATGCGATTAATCGTTTCACAGCCCTATTTTTAGAACCAGACATTTCATTTCTGAATCGCAACGATCCATATATATTATATTTATGCATTTGGCAGACGATTTTATCCAAAGAAACCTTGAAACTTGAAATGCATTCTTATCATTTCTTGCTTTCCCTGGGAATCGAACCCATGACCTTGGCGTTGCAAGCGCCAATGCTCTACTGTTTGAGCTCCAGGAAAGCTAAAAACATAAAAAACAACATAATAAACAATGCCAGATTCACATTCATTCGTCTGAGATGAAACTGAACACGCTTTCAGCGCCACTCATTGGATATTTCACTTTGAAAGTGTCGAAGCAGCATAATATCATTTGTTTTCCCAATGAGCCTGGATTGGAAAAAGGCTCATGCCTTCATTGCAAGTGTGTATGGAAGCTTCTTTCCGCCATGGCATTAAAAAAAAAAAAAGGTAATAGTGACTTTTTGTCTAACAATTCTGACTTTTTATCTCAGATTTGCGTGATATAAAGTCGCAATTGTGCGTTATAAAGTCAGAATCGCATGATATAAACTCGTAGTTCGGACTTTTTACTCTCGCAATTCTGACTTTATAACACGCAATTGCGAGATATAAACTCACAATTGCAAAAAGAAAGTCAGAATTGTGAGTTTATATCTGTACGTGATATAACGCGTGATATTATAGCGAGAAAAAAAGTCAGAATTGCGAGTTTATATCTGTATCTGATATCTTCAATTCTGACTTTATAACACGCAATTGCGACTTTATATCATGCAATTCTGACTTTATATCTCAGAATAGCAGGATATAAAGTCGCAACTGCGAGAAAAAAAAGTCGCAATTATCTTTTAAAATGTTTTATCCTGTGGAGGAAACAAGCTTCCATGAGTATGGCCTATAGGTGACATCTTCCAAAAACAAAAGCCGTTTCTGAGGCGTGCAAGGCTTCACATTTTGTTGAAAGATAACATACACAAACGCGCCCAATTAGACCAGAAATGTGTATTCAGCCAGAACATAATGATTTCATGTTGACTTAAATGGTCATTCCTAGAAACTTTTTCATAGTTTTCTAATTCCTGAAAATGGGGCCTGAAGTCTTTTTTAACACCAAGGGAGCAGGTTTTTCAGTGCAATCAAAAGCATTGTGCCTGTGGATGAAGGTGAAAGGTTATGTGAGCTTTCATAATCACCTTCTTTGTTCCAGCTCTCTGTTTTTGCAGTTTGCAGTGATTTGAAGCCCCCATTAGTCGACATGCAGTGGATGGGCTAGCTCTAATGATCTAATGCAGTGAGTCTACAGTGGCGCGTCTGGACCCAGCTGTGGAAAAACACAACAAACAGAGAGAGAAACGGGAGAAAAATCCACATTAAGCCACCTGCAACAAACAGACATCATGAGTCCCACAACCCGTTCTCCTCTCGGCCCCTGCCATCCTCCTGGCTGCTGATAGCTTTCCCACTGCAGTCGCTCTGGATAATTACGTTGTTAATCAATGTCTCTCCCCAAGCTAAAAGAAATGTCAGGACCACAAAGCTAAATCAGAAGCAGGCATGAGAAATGTAAAGAACATTTAAGAGACTAATTATGTCTAGACGAGCGATGGCACGGCTTTCTATTATAGTAAAAAAAAAAAAAAAAAAGTACACATAGTCTATTATAGTTTCAATAAAAATCAATCATAGCAGTTTACATAACTTTATTTTAGAAAAATGTCGTTCTGTAGCGATGATATTTAGGTTAGCAATGCACTTAAAGTCAACATGAAATGACTACGGGTTTATTACGCAACCCGTGATAAATGTGATATTCAACAAGAAAATTATTTTATTTCAATCAACAACACCTGATTGCATATTGATTGATATCTTTATTTTGAACATGTAAATACAATAAAAAAAAAATAATGCTAAAAAAACAGACGAACAACAAAATAAAACTCCATAATTTCCAGTACTTAAAAAAAACATCTATTTGCATGTACAAAAAAGGAGTGGGAAAAAGTCAAACTTATGTACTCCTACCCCTTATATTGTGGCATATTGTGGAAAAGTGATATAAAAAATGTGTTTAGGATTTACTTTCAAACAATTTTCACTCAGAAATTGCTAGTACATTTCACAAATAATAACAAAGAAATGGTCATTTTGAAGTCGAAAGACGAATGTCTTCTAAAACACACTCCAATAGTCTTTATTTACAACATTACAGTATACCACAATCAATTGTGCCGTGTGGAAGCTTCTTTCCCCCATGAAAAGAAAAAGTAATTGCTACTTTTTTTCTCTCTCTCACAATTCTGACTTTATTTCTCGAAATTCCAAGTTTGTATCTCGCAATTCTTTTTTTTTTATTTCTTAAGAGTTTTGAGATATAAACTCAGGGGAAAAACTAAATCAGAATTGTGAGATGAAAAGTCACTTTTTTTTTTTTCGTGGACATAGTGCAAGACATTTCAGAGGTGGAGCAAGTTATTGCATTGTGATCAAGGCAAATTTTGATTTCATGTTGACTTTAATCATCTGAAATGAGTTATGCTAACGGTGTATAACTACCCAAAAACGGCCACCACGTCAATTTTTGTAAGAGTCTATTTACAACTTTGTTAGCCGCTAATGCTAACGTCATTCACAGTCCCCTGTAGCCACCGATCAGAACGTAGCATTAAACTCAAGTTCTCCTTGGTAGATGCTTTGACTGTTTGTGTGTACGGTCTTGTTTACTTTTTGTATGTGTGTCTGCTTGTTTGGTTTCTTTGTACTCTCCGCCTATAATCCGTTCACAGAGTCCATAACGCCAACTCTCCTCAGCCTGAGCAAAATACTACTGGTAGTTTTCGTTGGTCTGTCAGTCAGTCGAGGGTTCCAGTGGAGATCCACATTCTCAGATGATCAAATTAACCAAGAAGCTTCTCTGCTTTTATAGCGATCTCTTCAGAAACCTGCCCGCTCTTCTCTTAACAGTGTATGCCGATTACTCAAAGCGATACGGGTAGGTCCTGGCACACTAGATTAGCCCTGGTGAATGGAAGGTACTAGTCAGAATGCCTGCCACATGTGTGTGTTGATAATGGCCAGGAGCCCTGCTTTATCGCTTTGTAAAGTATGAAGTAGTTAAGACTTGAATAACATAAAATAACATAATATAATGTTATTTATGTTATTTCCCACGTGAAGAACTCCTGTAAACCTTGCAGTATTGAAACTCAGTGAACAAGGCATCTTAGCCAAGCTGAAAAACAAATGGTGGTACGATAAGGGTGAATGTGGAACCAAGGACTCGGGAAGTAAGGTCAGTCGCTGCAGGTCTTTTGTACTGATTCACAAAAAATTGCATTTTGACATATTGTTCATATGCAAAGAACAAGCCAATAGTCAATAGCTTGATTTAACTCATGTGTAAATGTAATCATTCATGGCCACAGATAAGAAAAAAAAAAGAAAAAAATAAGGCATGTGGCTTACAGTTTTGCACTATTCCCCATGCATTATTATTTGAGATGATCAGATAAATTATGAAAAACATTTTTCTGTTTTTGTTTTTAGTATTTTATCCAATGAATGCCTTCAAATAAAGCTGTAATGATAAATCTTGTAATGGGGAATTAGTTAAAAGTGCAAATTGATCAACAGATTAGATAAATTTTTTTTGCATACCAATTGTCTTTCTTGCTTATTTTTCACTTGATATAAATGACACAATAACCATTATGCTGCAGTTCTTACTCACCAAACTTCGAATTTAAAATTTGATGTATTAGTGTTGTTACTTATTTGTCTTTTACTCAAGAAAAAAGGCCTATTCGATTATTAGTTAACCACGAACGTCGTGACGAATTTCATTAAAGGACCGAAGGTGGACTCGTCTTGTTTAGAAAGTGAAGAAGGAAGTGAATTTCCAGAAGAGTCGAAATGCAGCAGGAAAAACCATCTCTATAAACGGCAAATAGTGTAATACTAATGGACAAATTTTTAATGGACAAGTTTGGGGGGTAAACTGCAGCAGAATGGTTCGACTGATTCTTAAACTCAGTACTCTGGTGTAGAAAATATGTCAAAATATTAATTTGAAGGTTAAAGGATGGAAAGGCAGTTGTTTAAAGTAAGGTTATTAAGTCAGAGGTCTGACCTGTACGTAACTGACCAGCTTCCTCAGATACATGAAGAAGCCAATGAGAAGATCAGGTTAGAGAAAACATCTACATTCACCAGTTATGGTCCAGATTGACTTTAACTTACATTGAGCTAGAGCTTTAGACGAGCCGTATCATAGATGTAATTCTCCATTGGAATCTAGATTCCTCTTCTAGCCGTAGAAATGTGTTTGATATAGTCAGTAGTCCTGCTTGATAGAAGAGCTGTAGAGTGAGTGTTTTGTCACATGATTTCCACTGTCAGATTTGCTAACTATGTGCCTCGCTTCTCTTAGGACAAGACAAGTGCACTGAGCCTGAGCAATGTTGCTGGTGTCTTCTATATTCTGGTTGGTGGACTAGGGCTGGCCATGATGGTGGCTTTGATAGAGTTCTGTTATAAGTCCCGTGCCGAAGCCAAACGGTTGAAACTTGAAAAGAACGCACAAAGCTATAAGCCGGCCCCGCCAGCCAACACACAAAACTTTGCCACGTACCGAGAAGGATACAACGTGTACGGGACGGAGAGCGTGAAGATCTAACGGTAATGCTTCTACGCCGCCTGAGTGTGTGTGTGTGTGTGTGGGGGGGGGGAGTGTGTGCGTGCGTGCGTGTGTGTGTGCCAAAGCCGGAGATTGTGTTTGTCCTCGCAATGTCATTAATTCCAGATAATGGAATCAATTGAGAAGTGCAGCGTTCTCTGGCTGATTTTTTCTCTCCTAGCACTAGCTGGTTTTCAAACGGTTGCATCAGTCAGACTGCGATGGAAACACATTCGGTTAATATTTGTACAGGAAATAATGAAAGAAATCCATGTTCTACACGTGTATCGTTTGGCACAGACAAAACACAAACCCAAAACCAATAGAGTAGAAGATTGGAGGAACAGACCCATTATCATCTGAAATCATTGACAATAATATCATATCAAGACATATATTAATTATTATTGTGGTAACACTTTACAATAAGGTTCCTTAGTTAACATTAGTTAACATGAACTAAGATTAAACAATACTTCTACAGCATTTATTAATCTCAACATGTACTAGTACGTTATTTAAATCAAAGGTTGTATTTGTTAACATTAGTTGAACTGTGAACTAACATGAAAAAACAATGAACAGCTGTATTTTGATTACCTAACATTAACAAAGATTAATAAATACTGTAACAAATGTATTGCTCATTGTCAGTTAATACATTATAGTCCAGGTTATATGTGAAAATTATTGTTCATTTTTCATAGAAGCATGAAACTTGGCCCTGGACATATTCAGAAATGGATTACAGTGATACCATATACAACATCATAAAATGTTCAGGTGAATAGTTAATGGTGAATTCAGTGACATTGTGAGAAGGATTACAATGAAATCGCAGTATCTGAGAATATCATCTAAAGCTGGGGCCACACTAAAAAAATGTGAGAGATGACAAACATGACGATAAAAAATCATAGATTTATCCGTTTTGTTCCTCTATAGTGTGGAGCGCCGCGAATGTGACCAGGAAAGCACACCACACACCAACATATTCCATTCACAGACAACAGAAATACCTGTGAACAAGGGAAATCCCGCAAAATCTCTTGCATCAAACGTGACTTTAAAGTAAACAAACATGGCGGACAACTGGCACGAAGAAATGGTGCTTATAGTGCATGGATTGCTTTTTAAGCCAAGCACCAAGCCGACGGGCGGCCGTCGGGCAGTTTTTGAGCGTCGGGTTGGGTTTTCCGGTGTGTTCTGTTCAGCACCGTTGGCTCTAGTCAACACAGTCGGCTTTCATCAGCGCTCGTTCTTTGGCGTGGGTTGGGTGTGTCCCTACCCTTAGAGAAAATTTGCGGGGAAAAAAAGTTAGATTCGTGGAGTCGGTGTGAACATGAACTTTACATGTTACAGCATGAGCTGGAGGTGAGTCTTCCGTCAGCTCGCTTTCTGATTGGGTAATGTTTCGTTTCACGTGATAATCTCCAGAGAACGTGTTTGTCCTCGGGTTCCCCCAACACAACAGGATTTCTGATTCGATTCGAGATCGGGGCGGTTTCGACGTTCAGAACAGCAGATTCGGTCACTATTAACACACCTAACACCGGAGGAAATGCTGATAAGATCATTTGTAGAACCATCAAGATAATCGTGAAATGCTGATAAGATCATTTGTAGAACCATCAAGATAATCGTGACTTTACCTGGCATTGTCGGAAGGGGAGAAAATGGTTCAAAATCACCCGAAATATCTTGTAGTGTGTACCAAGCTACCAAGTGATGAGTTTGAGAATGCCATGGAGTTCAGCAGTAAGGGTGTCTCGGGAAACAGACATTATGAACAGGCCAAAAGTGTCCAGCTGAAATTCAAGACATTTGAGTTGGTTGACGTGATTGAGGAAATGGGAAACCCCTTTGCAGAGGACAGCAACAACGTTCTGAAGCTGAACTCAAGAGAATTAGCAGACCAAGCTGTTGTGGACGCTGTTCGAGTTGCAGAGGATAGGCCAAGACAAGAGCAGTACAAACTCTTTGTTGCAGAGAGGATGCTGGGCACAAAATGCATCACTGTCCATTTGAAGAGGAACAAGCTCCCTCTTTTGTGCACTGTTTTCCAGACTCTACGTTGCCTGTCAGACCCGTGATGGGAACCAAGAAAACTTCTTCAAAAACTAAAATCAGGCCTACCCTCCATCAATCTCACTTCATGGTGGACTACGCTTGGGAAACTAGGCTGATCTGCCTAGAAAACAGTATAAGAAGTGCCTCACGAAACAGTGCCCCAGACAGTGAGGTCTAAATATTATATGGGTCAGCAGTCATCAACATGCTGAAACCAGGCATAGCTAAAACCTTCAATAACTTTTCCAGCAAGATCTTCATACCTTATATTAAAGAGAAACTTGAAATGGTCAACAGAGTGGATGTTGTATGGGACTGCAATGAAGTTACCAGCTTAAAGTCCCAGAAGTGGGGAAAGGGGACAAGAACAAGAGTGGATGTAAAAAACGTAAAAGTTAACAAACACACGGGGAAGGCTTCCTGAGAGTGGATAAAAACAAAACAGAGCTCATGTACTTTCTGACAAGGAACCTTGTGGAAATGTCGACTACCAAACAAGTTGTTTACACATGCATCTCACCCACAAGAATCAGATCAGAGTACACTTTGCAAACATGAAGAGGCACATACAAGGATGCTACTCTATCCGGTGGATTCTGCAAGAAAAGGATTTAAAAATATCACCCTACAAACTGTGGACCTACTGTTGTGGTTCTAGCCATAGCACATGTGTCAGAGATGGACCTTGAGGAGTTGTGGGTGGCATTTAGGACTGGCAAGAACTTCCCTTGCCAAATCTCTGGGTCCTGACAAATCCAAGGCCCTTCCTGTGTTTCATGCCTTCACTGGCTGTGAACCAGGGGCAAGAAGGCAATATGGTATACCTGGAATGCAGATGAAATGGCAACATAGGCCTTCATGGCTCTGTCAAAGGCTCCAAAAAGCATTCCAGAGTAGGGCTGTCACTTTACGTTCGAAAATCGATTGCACAATCGATCGGACCAACCAACACACGTATCGAAAACGAAAATAGGGAATCGATTTTATTTTATTTTTTTTACCAAAAATGTGTTTTAGGTGGACAGATCAATACAGTGCACAGAACATGTAGGATGTTGGAAAATAACAATGTCTTTTCTGTTAACCAAATGCATTTTAATATTCGCTATTACTTCAATGCAAGTGAACAAGCGCGCCGTTATTTGTTGCTTAGTGACGTGTGTGTTCAAGTAAGCAAGAAATGCGCAAGTAAGCCATACTCACGAGTTGCGTATTTGCGCTAAATCCACGCAGATTTGGCTTACACGAACTTCCCCAGAAAAGAAAGTGAGTAAACATAGAAACGCCAAATTGGCTCGTGATTTGACAGCGTTACCAGCCAAAGTAAATTTTTACCCGCATTTGGCGAGTTGGAGGGTGTTAATTTCAATCCCTGAATGTTGCACTCCTGTTTGTCATTGTGCACGAAACTTCACACCAATAAATCATCAGAAATATTGCTGACTTGTGCGTCTCAAGCGCACTCTTTACGCTCGTCCTAATGCCTGTTAGTTGTCCGTGGATTTGCATATTTGGTGTTGAAAATGGAAACATCTTTAGACATGGAAAATCGATTTTACAATCGATTCAATGATCAGTTATGTCTCAAAAATCGAACAGGATTTTTTCACAAAAGTGACAGCCCTATTACAGAGGACGGTATTTTCCATTGTTGGGCTCTTCACAATTCTCCTCTACGATCGCATCAGCAGCCAACTCAACATCGATCAAGCTCGTCTTGAGTTGTTCACAAAGAAAGGGAGGAGGAATGGAGCAAATCCCCCCAACTAAGGATACACTGGTGCAGTCAAGTCGTCACCTTCAGTTAAACGCTTTTTACAATATAGATTGATTTAAAGCAGCTTTACAGTGATAATAGGAAATTCATTCAACAAAGATTGTTTTGGTCGTACAGCAGCTCTAGGAGAAAATCATTGTCCAGCTTAAGTACGTTTTTTATTGATTCATTTCTGTTGTAAAAATCATTGGGTTTTAACTTAGCGGCCGCTTACACAACACCGTTCTGAACTGAAAACAGAAAACCCTCAATGCTATCCAGCCATTCATCCACACGATAGGTTTCAAAGTGGAAGCTCTTGAAAATGATTTTTGAAAATGGTACCGTCCTCATCTCTGCGTAAACTTCAAAAACGTGAATCTGTGAAAACGGCGACGGTATGCACATGCGAATTACGTGTTCGTTCCACAGGCATGCACGTTTGAATGTGTATGTGCGCGGACACATAGTCTTTGTTTACAAAGTGCAGCACCTCAAAAGAGCAGTGTACCAAGGATAGGGTTGGGTACCGAAACGCGGTGCCAAAAGGGGACCGGTTCCGACGTAAACGGTAGTAACCAGACCGAATAAGAACGAAAATTTCGGTGCCTGAGTCTCTGTGTCATGAGGCGCACACACGCAAAGTCTCTCGCTCTCTCCCTCTCCGCCGTGCGGAGCACAGTCTGTTCTGTCTCGCATGCGCTCTCTTGCTTGCTCGCTCTAGATTTCGGGAGATTTTAACTAACTTGCGGGCATCAGGGAGCCGTTATCAATATGCGGGAGACTCCCGGAACGTCTGCTAATAGCGAGGGGGTTAATGAAGATGCCGAAGACAAATACCCCATTTACACCTGGTATTAAAATGTGATCTGTATCCAGATAAGTTATCCGGATAATAAAAAACGCATGTTAATGCAAGGTGTAAATACGTTGTGATCGGATTGTGATCGGATCTGCCTGACCACATCTGGAGGTAGTCTGGCTCGCATTGTGTTCGGATCTTTACTAGGTGTAAACGCAATCTGTACGACGTGATGGCATTCGTTCCTGCCAAACGTACAGCTGATTTCCCGCCACCTCAGTGCTCACGCGCAGGTGTCACTCTGGAGGACAGAGATCCGAACTCAATGTGGATAACGAGAACGCATTAAAAATAGAAGGTGTAAACGCAAAGGTAAGATCAGAACACTTATTATCCGGATAACTTATGGATACAGATCTCATTTTAATACCAGGTGTAAATGGGGTCAAAATGCTCCAAGGTTTGGCTGCATTTCACGTGTAAAATTACGCGTCAGAACGCCCTCTAGGTGTGCCGATTGTCTGAAGCCCATATAGAATCACGCCAATCCATTGGCTGATGGCGCGGGCGCCGCCTTGACGCTCTTACGTCGCCATGTTATATTAGCGCGCATCATCTGTTCCTCAGATTTCTCTGCCGAAAAAGGAAGCCTGTCGGCAGCGCGAGGAGTTTGACAACGAACGCAGCGTCTCGTTCCCTATTCAGAGAACATGGGTTACACCAGTAACCAGAGACGTTCTCTTTCATAGGTTTACTCAACGCTGCGTAGCTAAGACGCAGTGGGAACGAAATACCAAACTCGCCAAGCTAAGCGCTGCGTAACTAGTACAATGACCAGATAACTTACATGACTGGTTCAAGCAGACAAAACATGGGAACCTGTAGCCATGTCGATATTAGATTACCCTGGTTGTAATCTCTATTAATCTCCAGTATTATTACATTGTTTGATACAATATTGTTTTATTCGATATTATGTAAATGTGAATTTTTATTTTATATTGGTTTATTTATTATTACCATATGTTACTTGTATGTATATTGTTTAAAGATTTAAGTTAATATTTTGTCCAGTTTGGCCCTGTAAATAAAAGGGTATTATTTTTTGACAAAGTGTGTGCGGTTTCGTTTTCTTAAGTACCGTTTCAAGAACCGTTTAAGCACCGGAACCGTTTAAAAAATACCGAGTAGGTACTGGTATCGGATAAAACCCAACCGATACCCAACCCTAACCAAGGAGGACACAGTTGGGGAAAAGCACTTGAGGCGGCACCAAATATGCCTACATCCAACCCCAGTCTGTTGGAGGACCCAAGCGATTGGAGACCACTGTGGTCAACTCTTCCACAGGCAAGCCAGTCCATCCTTAAACTCTTAAGTTGTGGCTGCAAGAAAGGCTGTTGTTGACATTGCAAATGCAAAAAAAGCCTCCTTAAAGTACACAGCTCTGTGTCAATGTGGAGGAGACTGTGAAGGAGGCATTGAAAAATCGGTTCAACAACAACAAAACAATCAAACAAATGTGTTTCCGAAATATTTTTTTTTAAGTAAATCTTTGTGTTTGACCTATTCTTTTTAAGCTATGTTGCTAAGGTCATATTGAATACTCTACTATTTACAGTCACTGTATTGTCAAGGTTAATGAACAAAAGGATTAAGCTTTTTAAACTCTTCACAACATGCATGCAACAGACATGATATTATAAAGTCTAGCCTAGGTTCTCAGATACTGTGATTTCCTTCTCACAACCCTGAATTCACCATTCACCTGAACAGTTTATGTGTTGTATATGGTATCATTGTAATCCTTGGCCATCAAAATATACAGGTAGACTTCATCTTTTCTGTTATCGTGTTTAATTCAGGAGATATGATATGAAAATAATGCACACATTACACTACATCTGGGGTCTGTAAAACAAATTTTCAATGTTTTTGATATAAAATCAATTGAAAGTCAATGCAATGTCCTCATTTATATCGTGTGTGTGTGTGTGTTTTCAGACTCACAGCCTGGCAGCGTGGTGTGACGATTACGACAAACACCTTACAGAGAAGGCTGGATCTACAGGAGGGGTCAATGCTTCTCTCGCCCACTCTCTCTCTCTCTCTCTCTCTCCATACACACCTCAGCCCAGCCTCTCTCGCCCACGCAGACGCCACAGCCAATCAAAGACCTCGGTCGCGCCGAGCGCCGACACAATTGGGATAGATTTCTTCAGTGCCTTATGGAATATTCAGAGTCTCACACACTGATGCAAACTCATCGCAGGAACATTGCATCGCTCCAATCAATGCCATCATCTTATCTGTGAAATTAAAAGCGAGAAATAAAGCCATCACTTGCGATCTTAGCACACCGATCGGACTCGAGACGTCTTCTCTGGACATTGTGCTCGAGCTTGTACTACTGTAAATTTGCTTTCACACTCATTCAATCGGTGTATTGATTTATCGGATTACGGATCGGGATCTTCGTGAGTCGGTCGGATATGTTGCGGTATATCGTGTGCTTTTCTTTTGTCTGATGATCTATATTTCTCAGAAGTTCAGAAGCTATAAACCCCATTTGACCTTCAATAATGTGAGCGTCAAAAAAAACAAAAAAATCACGATCTCATTCATTCGCACACGCTTGACATGAACTTCCAAGATTTTTGTAGTTATTATCACGGCACACTGTACAAGAAACCCAAGCTATCAAACGGATCACATTAATGTAGATAAACCGCAATCCACAAAAAAAAGGACATGGCTTTTATGATGTAGTATTTGATTACCTCACGGTTCTCCGGATATAATTCGCACATGAAATCAAGCTTTTGAGATTTAGTTTTTATTTGATGAGCATTATTAGTGTTTGGTGAATTATTTAGAAAAACAAGACTAGGATTAATAACATTTACAATAGATTTATAAACTGAGCTAACGGGAAAGCTTAGCACATTTACATTTTGCTGTGACATTTAATTTTTTTGATTTTTTTGAGTTGGAGAGAAGGAAAACAAACTGTGACTCCATGGATATTGCTGATCCTGGACAGATAGTTTTATAACGAAGCGCTTTTAAAAAGACATCAACGTGGAAAACGAATCGAAAACCAACTGTACATTTCTAGTGAAGGATTCACAAAACGAGTGACTGGATTCCCAAATTTTCTATCTGCATGCGAAAACTTGTGATTGCCAAGTAAAGCCCTGCGACTTCCATTAGATTCTAGAGGGTCGGTAGAAAGTGGGTTTCAGCGTTGATATTTTGACCTGTTTCTTCCTGTAAAACTGCACTTCTTCAGCCCAGAGTACATGAGCGGGCGACAGGCTGATGTAAGACATGCATGCGTGGGCGTCCGTTCCCCAGCCCTGATAGTGAGGCCTTGTACAAAGAATTTTAATACATTTTGTAAATAAAGACCAAAAAAAAAAAAAAAAAAAAATGTATAGAAGAATGTGTGGGGGCTTTTTTTTTCTCCTGTGGTTCTCAAATTATTAATGCAGGCTATTTTTTTCTTGCTGGGAAGGGTTTGGATTACCAGTTACCACACAACAACGGCATTCTCCGTCTACTCCTGGAGTTTTATTTTATTTGTCACAAACAAACAAATGGAGACAGCATCACGTGCACAAATAAAAACAAAAATGCTAACTTAATCCTCCATGAGGGAATTTTATGGAATATGTGATATTTTGGCTATTAAAGGCAGGGTAGGCAATTTCAGAGAGGCTAGCTAGAGTCATGACGTATGTTTGTAGGCTAACCCATACGTTTCTGCGGAAAAAGCAAAAACTCAAAAACTTTTCCACTGGCTTTTGGATTACTGCAGAAAATAAGATCTGTGACCAATACAAGCTTATGATTCCTACACATTTTATTCGTGATAATATTCACAAATGAACTTTTTATGAGTTTCAAAAAATAAATAATCGCCAGAAGTAAAAAGCTAAACTATAAATGAACTACAACAGGGTCACGTGACTTCGCCAAGCTTCCGACAACTCCTTCAGTCTTGAAGAACGTTTTCCCTGAGAGGTCGAGGTAATAGTTTGTGAGAGAGCAGTTTATGATTCTCCCACGATTCTGAATAGTCAGCTCAACAAAATAACATGCAAGAGGTTCTGACATAATGGTAGCTGCTGCAGTACATTTAAAATTAAAGGATTTTTTTTAAAAACAATCAGAAAACATTGAATGACTCACTCACTCATTAATACTTGACCTGTTTAATTACTGGATGAATCAACGTTTTTGAATAAATCCGTTGAATGAATGATCCACCTACTGGTGTAACGATATCGATACGATCTTTATTCAAGTTACTTTCAAAAGGTGATTTACTCTGCTTTCATCATACTGTAGATATCAGTGTTTATATCCAAACTATAAACTTTTATCCCAGTACTTCTGTGATCATTTGAATTATTATAACACAGAAACAATGACACGGTGTGCTTGAGAAGACTGTTTTCGAAGCTGTTTCATGTGACTGCTCTCTCTGGATCAAGGCAGTGTCGACGCAGATTTGAATCGCTGATCTACTCGTCAAAGGTTAATAGACACAGATATGATCTCGTGCATGTTTTGAATAGAGTTCATGATCTTTTAATTCTGTGCGAGTGTACCTGTTCTGCTGATGACGTCCCATTTAGACACTTAAGCAACCACCTTTTACAAGACAAGCAAAACCTTTAAAAAAAATCACAAGATGGTAGTACTGATGTGTTATGTTGTATAAAACGTGAACATATCTGGAGCTTGGAGGAACGGTAAAGTTTGACTGTTTGTCTACAACTTTCACAGACATTCATTTTGACTGACAGGGTCTAAAAAAGGTCATTTTAATTTTCATATTTTAATTATAATAAGCCATCTAATAGGCTCTGTTTTTGTTCACATTTTCATTTTTATTCACGAACTGTGCATTTATTTATGAAGAGAAAGTTGAACACAGATAGCTTGAGTCACTTTTCAGGTTTCATCATGAATGTTTGTCCAATATAAATCGCAATAAGCTGTTACTTTTGATAAGAAATAAAGTCTCAGCTTTCAAATTATGTCAATTTCATCACAAAATTCAAAGAATATAGCCTACCGTTTTGGCGCTCTTTAATGGAGCGATCATCCATTCACTACCGAAATAAACATGAATGCACATCAGAAAATGTTGAAAGATATACCGTCCAATTTACCGAAATCCGTATGTCTCATGTAATCGCTCAATCAGTGTTTCAAACGCAGTCAATAAAACAGCTTGTAAAGTTAAACGATCATGTAACTCAGAAAAGCTATTTGTTGACCATTAACTTGATATCTAGCAAGAGCGCACTCGCCACCAAGTGGACAGGGTGAGAATTACAGTTACAAGTTACTTACAATTAATCTCACACAATGTAATCTGTCAAAATGACTGACGGCTTTCAGATTTTTCCTTCACTGCTAAAAAGAGTGTCAATGACGGAAAAGTTTCGGTTCACGACCTCTGGACCTGAGACTTTCACAGAATAGGTAAACAATAAAAATAAGATTCAGTCCACTTCTATTATTGATTATTGATTGTTATCAGGATGTGAAGAACATTTCAACCAGTGAAGTGTCTCTAAAAAACATTTCTCACCCTACCTAGAATAATATTTTCTGCAGTTAATTGAAAATGAATTCTGCAGTCAAAATGAACAGACGGTTGAATGGTTTGTTGGATATTCAGACACTTTCCCACCTCTGATGTGTTAAAACAAGCGACTCTTTGTGCTGCTCATGTTCTGTTTAACGCTTGGATAATAGACTTGGAAAACACTGATTAAACACAATCACAAAGAAACACCATTTAGCTGAGACTGTACTCACAGTAGCACAGCCTTTATTGCCTTAATGAAACATTTTAGCTACTCAAAAGACAACATAACTGGGTGTATATTCACACTAAAATCTATTTCATAATATGGAAAGTGAATTTGAACAGAATTAATATGATCTCTTCAACATATACTCTGATGTAGGCCTATTTAGACACACTAAGGCCACACTTAAAATTTGAGTAATAAGTGAGCCTCATTTAAAAACAAAAGCACAAGCAAAAGAAAACAGAAATAAAACTGGGTTGTTACGTGTGAAAAGATAAAACAATAGATGTACTGTTCAAAACAAAGACAAAAATCTTGGTTGTGAAATGCACATGTTAGTGGATTATGAGCATAATTAAGCAGAACTGACTTCATACATCCACTAAAACACCAGCTAGGGGGCATTTCAGAAAACATCACATAAACCCTGAACTCTTACTCGAGGTAAGCTGGATCCAAACCTGTCAGTCCACCTGGAGAACGAGACCCATTCTCAACCGGGCTCGTACTTATGCACTATTCTGTGACGTTTTGTAGTATAAATAGTACAAACGGTGTGTTCACACTTCACACTGAAAACTCCCAAAAGAAAGTGTATTTTAAATACCCAGATAATCCAGAAAAAACTGGCTGTGTCCAGAATCGCCCCCTATAACCTCATTCACTAATATAGAGCACTTGAGGGAGCGAGTTAGTTTGTGCTTGCTAAATAATAATTATTTGAAACTAAGCAAACCGGCAGCTCCAGTAGTGGTGAACATATTTATCTTGAACGCTGTCATGTATAAACCTTAATTAAACAATTTAACGATCATTTAAAGGGGTCATATAATGGTACATGCACTTTTTCAAGTTGATTGTACTGAAATGTGTGTTGGCAGTGCCTGTACACAAGCATCATATAATTATAAAAATCCATCCAGTGTTTTTGTTTTAATCTCCTTATGTTTTCCTGCCTCAAATCGAGCCGTTCGACCGTGTGACGTCACTAAATCGGACGCCCCTCCCACGATTGTTTGATTGACAGCAGCGTTTCAACACATCCCCGGCCTGAGCGAGCTGTCATCATAGTCCGCTATTGTTGATACGCTGGAGCAGAATGGCGTGTAAGCGACTGTGGTGTTCTGTTCTTGGGTGTAATAACGAACACAGTCATTTTGATGTTCCTAAATCCGAACCGCTGAAGACGCAGTGGCTGAGTTTTGTTTTCGAAGGGAATATTCCCCACGAGCAACGTCAATGCTCTCATGTTTGCGCGAATCATTTCTCACCCGACTGCTTTATAAACGAGGATCAGTATAAAGCTGGTTTTGCTAAGAAGCTGCTCCTGAATAAAGGATCAGTACCAAATATTCGTGTTCCTGCTGCACCTCCAGAAGAAGTGAGTGTAAAGTTTTATTAACCTTTATATTAATCTTTGCAAATCCCCAAAAAAAGTTTGTACATCTCACTAAGTTACTCTAACGTTACCCTGCCAGTACACAAAGATAGATCAAAGTGACATTACACTAACCAACCATTCAGAAACGTCCCGTTCTAGCCTTAAATGTCGAACATCTTTGCGGCCGTCATCTTGTTCCGGGTCCGACTCCGGTTCAAACTGAGACGGTTGCACAGATGTGTCCTCAGAGACTCTCTCTCCAAAATATACCCTCAGTTGTTGTCAAGGCAACACTCCACGTGCGGTGTGTCAAAACGCCCGCAGAACAGAGGGGCGGAGTCAGCGAAGCTCATTATCATTTAAAGGCATATGCACTGAAACGGTGTGCTGAAAACAGAGCTGTTTTTGACCAGGAAAAATTTGCTGAGAATTTTTAATTATTACAAACTTTTCATTTAGACCCTAAAGAATAAAATTAACTTGGCATTATACTTGAAAATGGCATTATATGACCCCTTTTAAAAGGAATTTATACATGTATGATACGCTGTACACACATTGGACCTGCGGTTTGGAAAATGGATGATTCAGTTACAGGCGCCATCTTCTGGCCAGACCCGGGGATTCATTCGTCGACTCTCACAGTGCATTATGGGTCTAGCGGTTGAGCGTACATCAGTTGTAGACTTATTGCGGTGCATTGTGGGATTGAATGAGTGCACTCGATAACAAGTGGTTTCAGACACCACTACAAATGGCTGTCCCTTCAAATAGTGCCCTGATTAAGGGTATAGGGGGTGATTTGGGACACAGCCCATGCAGTGTGGAACGAGACGCTCTGTGCGCTAGACTGTCACATCTGAAACTACACCGCGAGGAGGTTGACGGACTACGATGCTGAATGACAAATAACCTTATAGAATTTATACACTACACAGTTGAGCACATAGTGCATAAGTACAGTGTATAAGTGCATTGTCAATTGGGACACAACGGCTTTCACCATAGAAACGTCCAAGTCGTCATTTTTTTGTAATTTAATGGTGATTTACATCGTTAGTGCACATCGCCACCTACAGGGCAGTTATGCAATCTTTTTTTCAATCTTATATTTTAATCTTTAATATTTTTTTATTACTGTGAAGAATTGTTTAATGCAAATAAAAAAATATGGTAACACTTTACTTGAAGGGGTGTGCATAAGACTGACATGACACACGTCATGAATATGAAGGTTTTATGCACGCTTATGACAACTGTCATTGAGTGTCATTCGCTCAATTATGAAATTTTTAATGCAAATATGACATTGTTTGAGATGTCTTTATGACAACTTGACAAACCAATACATCATAACCTGTCGGTGTCTTAGTAATGACAACTTGACATTACCAAGACAACATAAATTGTCATAAATATGTCATAAACATGACATAGCAGATTAATTATACTGTCATGTGGTTGGTTTTGACATCGGCTGTCATGAGGCCATTATATATAAAAAAGGCCAGATGTATCACATGTATTTTTAATATAGAAATACATTACATAGAAAATGTCTTTTTGACCTTTGAGTGCAGATCCATGATGTGTCAGATGAGAATATAACAAATAAGCGATGATGAGCTTAATCGCATTAGTTTGATCAGAATTAAGGATGCCAAAATCCCATTGTAACAGTTATTATCGTACATGTAAACGCACTCCGTCATTTATATTTAACAGCCGTATAGTAAAATTAAATAACTCTCATACACACAATATATATATATATATAACCACCCACATAAATTTCATAATCATTAATTGCCCATTCACATCACACTGAGCAAGTGTCATCAAAACTGCTTGGTGTAAACCAGCGCCAGTGGCCTCTGCGTTTGAGATTTGTAAAGGTTTGTAGTGCATGTGCTGCTGATAAATCCGTCTTACACATGAATACATGTCGCAAGAAAACATGCATAACCTTTAGCCGTCAATGTCAAACTCGCGCAATGAATGCAGTTACTCACAAAGTATCCAATAAAAAAACACCAGACACGTGATACACTAAGAAAACTATTTTATTTAGAAAAAGCAGACACTTTGTAGATTTTGCCAGATAAAAACTCCATTAAGTTATTCGGAAAGTCATGAATTGCTTCCTTTTTTTGTAGTCCACTTATTCACGGAGAACTCCAGCTTGCCATTCTTTATACAAATCTTTTAAAAACGTGATTGAACACACAAAGGAAATCAGGAGGCGTACAGTTGAAATGAAAGTAACGGGAAATATGTCTTATTACACGGAACCATTTTATTTCTGTATACATAATATACAAATAGAGCATTTGTACTGCTTCAAACACCTAGTCTAAATATCACGTGAGAATTAAAAAGGAAAAAAAAAAAGGTAGTATTCCGGCAACCAGAGTTTTCGTGGTTTGTTTTTTTTTTTACTTAAAAGGAAGAAAAGAAAAAAGAAAACTAAGGAAAAGGAAGGTAATAGAGCGAGGTCATAAAAACGCAAGCATTTTGAAAGTGACACCAATTCAACCTGAATCTGTTTGTGATGCAAGAAGCACATTGTGCTAAATATTTAAAGGAAACAAACTTTCAGTGAAGTACTGAAAATATCACAATAAAAATGGCAGATTAAAATACGAGCTACAACGTTTCTAGGCAAAACAACAGAAGTTTGGATGCAGGCAAAACTCGTAAGTGTGCGACGGCCTCCTCTTTCCAGACGGTGACGGGACGCTGGCGGCGGAGAGAGAGCTGGGCGAGATGAGGGGGTCCCGGGAAACCTCTGCACACACACACACACAATCAACACGTATTCAGACCCGTGTCTCACTCCTGAGAGGACATTGATAATAAAAAGGAATGTAGGGCTGCACGATATTGGGAAAAAAACGTACATTGTGATATTACAGGAGAAACTCGAAAAATTAGAAGTTCATTTATTTCAGTAATTCAACTTAAAAGGTGGAACTAATGTATTATATAGACTCATTACATGCAAAGTGAGATATTTCAAGCCCTTTATTTGTTATAATTGTGATGATTATGGCTTACAGGTTATGAAAACCTTTTCACAATATTCTAATTTGGGGTTTTCATAAACTGAGCCATAATCATCAAAATTATAACAAATAAAGGGCTTGAAATATCTCACTTTGCATGTAATGTGTCTATGTAACATACACTCACCTAAAGGATTATTAGGAACACCATACTAATACTGTGTTTGACCCCCTTTCGCCTTCAGAACTGCCTTAATTCTACGTGGCATTGATTGGCATTGAACAAGGTGCTGAAAGCATTCTTTAGAAATGTTGGCCCATATTGATAGGATAGCATCTTGCAGTTGATGGAGATTTGTGGGATGCACATCCAGGGCACGAAGCTCCCGTTCCACCACATCCCAAAGATGCTCTATTGGGTTGAGATCTGGTGACTGTGGGGGCCATTTTAGTACAGTGAACTCATTGTCATGTTCAAGAAACCAATTTGAAATGATTGGAGCTTTGTGACATGGTGCATTATCCTGCTGGAAGTAGCCATCAGAGGATGGGTACATGGTGGCCATAAAGGGATGGACATGGTCAGAAACAATGCTCAGGTAGGCCGTGGCATTTAAACGATGCCCAATTGGCACTAAGGGGCCTAAAGTGTGCCAAGAAAACATCCCCCACACCATTACACCACCACCACCAGCCTGCACAGTGGTAACAAGGCATGATGGATCCATGTTCTCATTCTGTTTACGCCAAATTCTGACTCTACCATCTGAATGTCTCAACAGAAATCGAGACTCATCAGACCAGGCAACATTTTTCCAGTCTTCAACTGTCCAATTTTGGTGAGCTCTTGCAAATTGTAGCCTCTTTTTCCTATTTGTAGTGGAGATGAGTGGTACCCGGTGGGGTCTTCTGCTGTTGTAGCCCATCTGCCTCAAGGTTGTGCGTGTTGTGGCTTCACAAATGCTTTGCTGCATACCTCGGTTGTAACGAGTGGTTATTTCAGTCAAAGTTGCTCTTCTATCAGCTTGAATCAGTCGGCCCATTCTCCTCTGACCTCTAGCATCAACAAGGCATTTTCGCCCACAGGACTGCCGCATACTGGATGTTTTTCCCTTTTCACACCATTCTTTGTAAACCCTAGAAATGGTTGTGCGTGAAATTCCCAGTAACTGAGCAGATTGTGAAATACTCAGACCGGCCCGTCTGGCACCAACAACCATGCCACGCTCAAAATTGCTTAAATCACCTTTCTTTCCCATTCTGACATTCAGTTTGGAGTTCAGGAGATTGTCTTGACCAGGACCACACCCCTAAATGCATTGAAGCAACTGCCATGTGATTGGTTGATTAGATAATTGCATTAATGAGAAATTGAACAGGTGTTCCTAATAATCCTTTAGGTGAGTGTATACACGTTACGATTATGATACACATATCCACATACGTTATTTACACATTATATATAATGTGTAACACATAATACTTGCTCGAATAAATGTCTAAATAAATGCGACTTATAGTCCAGCGCGACTTCTCTATGTTTTTTTTCCCTCTTCATGACGCATTTTTTGACTGATGCGACTTCTACTCCGGAAAATGATAAACTTTCACTCTATGATGGTTAAACTTGGCAAGTAAACCCGTGAATCACATGGGTTCTGGGGGAGGAGCAGCTGGACCGTACGGGTCACGCATGAAATCGATCCTTATACATCACATCAAACTTCCTGATATGTGACTATCGCGGATTGCGCACATCGTGATACGGATATCTCGTGCAGCCCTGAAGAAACGCGTTGTGAAACGCTCGTAAAGCACGTCTCCGCTCACCTTGAGTGTCAGCATACATTATCTGTGCTTCTCTGATGATTTATGGGTGGTGAATGTTAAGGCAAACGCAGCGAGTCGATTGGCTCATTAGAACTACATCTCTACAGGTACACACTGCTGTTTGTGCTCAAGGCATCAAAGGATATTGTTTCTTCTCTTCTTTAGCGCCAGTGCTGTCTCTCTTCTTTTCCGACTTCTCTTTGTCATGCCTGGATTCCTGTTGGCATCAAACACCACATACACCACATATAAGAGCAGTCGGGAACATGAGGAACACGCTTCATGTCACGCTGGGTCCACAATTAATTAGTGTTTTTGTGTTCAATCGTTTCTGAAGTTTTGCTTTAGTCACAGGTTCCCCCTCCTGATGACGATGTCCTCGAAATATTGTCACATTTGATCATTTTTGTATATTTTACTATGACTGAAATGGAGTATAATTTTTGTTGAATACAATATTTTGTGACAAAAACACTACAGTAGTGGCCTAGGAAAATTGACATCACCCTTTATTTAAATATTATTCATTATTAGTAGTTGTGCTCTGAGTCGATTTATTTGTTTTATTTGTGGTAATCAAGCAATAAAACATGACAAATTGTTCCAACTTAATTATTGGCCAGGCTGTTGTACCAAGAAATCATGAACGTGCAAAAACAAGAGAACCAATAAAGATAATAACAATGATTTATTAATAATTGATTATGTTGTAGTCAACGTATGCTTTTTCCTGTGAGCTTTTTATATTTCTATGCATGTTTTTTCCACACAGTATAATAAAAAACCTGTTGCTGTAGTTTGCCTTTTTATGCCAAATCATTTTCTCAAATAAATTCCTTAACCAAGTTAAGTGTTGTTTTCCCCTAATATTTAATATATTTTGATGGTTTGAGTGAAATTGTAGGGTCATTAAAAACAATCATTCCCTTTCGAACATGTACATTGAAACATTTTTATACATTTTTAAACAACAACAAAAAAGATGTAAACAAAATAAGCAAGAAAGTATTCATAAAAATGAGCCCTGTTATTAACATGAACCCGTTTAACCCTCTGAGGTCGGCTATCGCGCCGGCGCGATAGTCTCGCTTTTTTCTTATCAGTGCAAAAGAAACTCAAAATACTCTGTTGATTTTGATCTAACATATTAAGTGTTGTACATCATTAGATCCTGATAAGTGTCTATTTTTTTTGTGGATACTCACAATAAAAACAAAGTGTTGTGCTTTTCGCCAAATAAAGAAAAACAAACATGATGCGCGTTCTGCCTTCTCTCTGTCAGTGAAGTCCATTCTGAAACGCGTCCTAAGATTATTTTTAATTCAGCTAATACTTGTCATACAGGCACGAGTGTTTTTCCATAATGAAGCTTGAACTCTCTTCTTTTAAATGAATTAATTTATATATAAAAAAAATATTCTCAGCTTATGTAATCTGTATGAAAAGTGAGAGATGCCAGTATTTTTCTTTCCAGCTCATTATACCTAATTACGCGTTAATGTGCCACGCCCACGGAGAGCGCGCGCTATTCAAACGCAAATGATCTTAGACAAGCCGTTCAAACATGCCAACGCCCACCAGCTGGATTATAAAACACATCGTGTTTAGTAAGTATCTTGTACAGCTGTGTACACAGCGTATCCTTTCACTGCGAGGAATATCTAACCCTGGAAAATGTACCAGAAGTGCTGGTAGTTTCATTTCGAGGAGCAACGGATCCAGCTGATGTAGTAAGTCATTTATTCTAGTGCTTTGTTCTAATCGTGATATTGAAGTGTCGGACTGTAAACCGCAAAAAGACTGTTTAAATATGAATTGCGTGTCTGTGTGTAGGCTAAATGATGAGTGAACGGCACAGGCGCGCGCGCTTTGTTTACTACAGTTATACAGCGCGTGCCTTGTTCATTCACTCTCGCACCTACATTAGTAAACGTTATGTTTACATAAACACATCTTAGTAGGCTATAGCAATATAGTTTGTATGAGTAAAAATAGACTGAAATATGTTGAAATAAAATGTCTGTATAAGCAACAAGCTGCAAATTCACATGTATATACTAATATATCATACACAATATATTACAGACTAAATATGAATGTTTAGACACGATTTTGTGATTAGTTTTGGATAGATTATAAAGTTTTGACTGTAAAAAAAGACTACTGTCACATTAAATAGGTACGCTTTTGTTCACCAATTTCTGCTCATAGTTAAATATACTATAGTATGATGTTTTGTCAAAAATAAAGTAGGTATATTGAATTATCAACTAAGATGTTATTATAGTGTTTGTTCCAATATTCATGAATCCTTACCTTTTTTTTAATACGTATGATAAAATGTATACTTTTTACAAAGAAATACACTTGAAATATTGTTAAAATTGTAATTGTTGTTGTAATTGTAACCTATTTGTAATTGGTTACAATTTCTAATTGTAAAATATGTATAGGCTATATAGATCATTTCTTTTGTCCTTGCATTCTTTGGGATCCTGTGACACACCTGTGTGAAAGGGCTAATTAATATGCAGCTCATTATGCGGCACATTATCCGGCCTTTGTCTTCTCAGGTGTGAACACGCCTCCACGCATATTGCCTTTCCAAACAAAAGGTCTCTAATAAAATTTAAATCAGTGTATGTGTTTGTGTAAATGATTAGGCAGGATGATTTTCAGATCATTTTGAAGCAAAAATTCTAGGCAACAACACTCATTAGTCAAAAGTCTTGTGGACACATATTTAGTATGTGTTTTGTGGCCTTATTTCAGACACTAAGTTTTAGTTTTTTCAATAACCATTCTCTCAAAAATACAAACATGTTTCATAATTGTTGCTCAGAAATTCCGGTAGCCCAGTTTGTGCTATATTGAGTGAATTTACACCTTTGCCATTAACATGTTTATAAATAACTGAAAAAAGCACAAATGTCAGAGCATGTCAGAACACCTCAACGACCCCAAAAACCCTTAGACCTCAGAGGGTTAATTCAGTTTTACCTCCAACCCTTTGTAAACAATCATGTTGTTCAGTAATTATTCAATGATGAGATTTATGGCTCATTCACACTGAGAACCAGAACTATAAAGATAACCATAACGATAACACTATTTAGCGTCCACACCAAAGAACAATATCATTATGTTTATTCTAAGCGAGTGCTGCAGTTTCGTGTCTGCCACTTTAAGCCAATCAGAATCCTAGAGCCGGATGGATTCTGATTGGCTGTCAGTGTTTTAATTGTTCATCAGATGAAAAATTAAATCATTCTGATGGTGATTCCAACGAAATCGTTTCTCTGTGCCGTTGTCGTTATAGTTGTGGTGTGAACTCTGCTATTCTTTTATATTTAGAATGATTTTTAGAACTATATCCATCATTATCTCCACGATTACCGTCCTTGGTGTGAACGGGCTTTAACACTGCTGTCAGATCTCTAACGCAGAGTGTGATATTCTGCTCTCAAGGTGTCACTCAATGAATGTTATGTAATGTTAACAAACATGCAGGATAAGTCATGAGTAAGGGTGTAACAATATATAGTGTCACAATGTATCGCAATACAAAAATCCAACTATGTATCGTGGATAGTTGCAATATGTATTGTGAATAGTTCACCCAAAATAAAAATGTGTGTTTGAGAAATAACTGATTTATATATAATGTTGAATATAATGTATAATAATGCAATGGGGGAATATGTGTGTGTCCTGATAATGCCAGATGTCTGCTGTTACCAGTAAAAAGTGGCTTAAATTATTATAAATATATCTAGTCAGTGACAGCACAAGCATATTCATCTACAATAATCCTGTATTTTCATCTTCAGAATCATGAATATTGTTATTCTGGTGTCTCTATTGTCCTGTGCTTTGGGTTTCCAGTCCAAGACTAATCATTTACACACACAATGTAACACCAAATTTACCATTTTAATCACCAGTACATTTTGTGTTCACCTTTTATCACATGTCTCTGAGTATCGCATTAATATTGTATCGTGAGTTCAGTCTCGTGATATGTGTCGAATTGTGACACGAGGGTCTCGTTACACCCCTAGTCATAACAAGTCAAGTTGAATATCTAGGGTTTGTTCAGTGCATTGATAACCCCAGCCACGAGCGTCAGTAACAGTGATGCTGGACTTGGAGAAGGACGCTAGCGCAGGACAGATGTGTTTGTGGAGGTGTAACAGACCTTTTTTCCTCCAGAGGTCTTCTCGGGTTTGGCCAGATCGCCCTTGTCCTTGCTGGTGGACTTGGAGCGTTTGACGTTGTCCTTGTCGTTGGCGTTAGGCGATTCGGAGGGGCTGGCGCTCTTGCTGTGTTTGGAGGAGTCTGTGTAGAGAGAGAGAGAGAGAGAGAGAGAGAGAGAGAGAGAGAGAGAGAGAGAGAGAGAGAGAGAGCAGCCATGTGAGGAAGATAACAGGAGTCGGGACGCCACGGGGAGGGCTTTCTGGTTCGCTAGCTCGCCTCTCCTGCTCTCGGCAGCGGGCAAAACAAATTTAAAAGATAGGCATTATCGACTCACTCATTCCATTCTCATCTTTGCGGCGCTTGGCTTCCTGGCTCATCTCGCGGTCGCTGTTCGCGTAGTCCTAGATGAAGAAGCGCAAATAAAAAAAAAACACGCTTGTCGGTTTGATTTTTCACCTTTCACAGCTTAATAAAACACACACTCCGGCACAAATCCTTTTTTTTTTTACCAACGGAAGCACTTACTCGTTTTCTTTCCTTCCGGTCTTCTTTCTTCTCCCTCTCTTTGGAGCGGTCCCTGGATTTGTCAGACTCTTTCTTCTCGTCGTCCTTCTCTTTGCTCTTGGACAGGACTGTGCTGTGGTTAGGATGGTGCTGAGGGTTGGATGAGAAGATAAACGAGGGGTTAACACCTCAAAGAAAGAGGGCTACATCACTCACAGCGGTTCGCTGCCACTTCATTAGCATGCTCCATTAGAGCCGCGCTAGCCTTCCCATGAGCCTTCACACCTATCAGACACACCCACAGGAAGTCCAAGCACTATTAAAAGCTCAAGGTTCCCACCAAACCCTTTCACATGTCTCGCATCAGCGCACATCGAGACAAGCATCAAACCTCCATGTGAAGTGTTATAGACGGGTGATTTTACCAGGTCGCTCAGTCGCAAGACAGAGGGAAGTAGTTCATCTTTTGATTTTGCATGCCGACAACCACATACTGAAACATCATGCAGATACTGTCTAGAAATCAGTGGCCAGAGGACGAAAGGATGAGAGGTCAAACTGGTGCTTGACGCTTGGCCTGGAGGTAAATGTAACACTGCAGATTGATGCATTGGGAAATGTTTATATGATTATGTGAAAGGCCTTAAGAGTTGTGATTGACCAACAACTTTGTTTTCTACAAACATGAACACTATTGTTATAAAAAAATAATAAAAAAAACACAATGCCCCTCAAAAATGTAAAAAATCTTCAGATGAAATCTTCCTTTTGAGACGGTGAAACGTTTCTGAGAAACAAAGCAAACGAACTCTTGGAAAAAAAAAAGTTATCAAATGTCAAACAAGATAAACTAACTGTGTTGTAGTCATTCTTTTAACCTTAACGTCATTATCCCACAAAGAATCTGCCCAGATTGCATGTTTTGATGCAGATTAGGGATGCGCTGAAATAAACTCTTGGCCGAAACCGAAAACCGAAAAAGAGAAAACCAAGGCCGAAAACCGAAACACCGAAAGAAATTATGCCAATTATTAGTACCATTGCATTTATGGCTATGACTGTGTACAAACTTTACTAAAATCAAGGCATTGCAATTGTATAAATTAATATAACATTTTCAAAGAATAAATCACATTCGAATTATGCAAATACTTATTTAGCACAATGCACAGTATAAAATAAAATTCAAACTAAAATGTTTAACTTGACCCCACTCATGTGTACATTAAATAATAATCTACTGGCCTGCAGGAAGGTTTTAAAATTAAATATTCTCTCATAAAAACAAAGCCGAGAACAATGTGATGCGATATATCGCCCAGCCCTAAGCGCAGCGCCGCGGGACAACTCCAGGTATCGCACACCGGACTGGTAGAAGAGCTGCACGATGCGTGAGTTTTAACTTGATTTATTATTAATTTTTTTATGTTAATTGAATAATAGCTGATGTTTGAACGTTAAAGGTGCACTATGCAGGAATTCTGTTTTTGTCAAACGGCGACCCCTAGAGTCGCTGTGGAGTACTTGTACTGTCGTAAATAGCACTCACGCAGAGATGGCTCTGCACTCACGGCCTGATCCCCTCCCCCTGTACACCGGTACCTGTTCAGTAGGATGGACGCTGTAACGAGTTGAAATAAGGTGTGGCCCCTTTAAGAGCTGCGCGCGCCCTTAACTGTCGGCAGTCTGTATTTTATGTGCGCCGGGTTATTTCTGTTTGATGCTTATTTTATCAGAATTTTATCAGATCTTTTTTGCCGTAAAGCAATTCGTTACATCGCGAGACCTGATATCACGCGACACTCCCCGATGCTGCGGCCGGCGGCTCGCCGGCTCAAAGTTGCAAGTGTGTTTTTTCCGCTCACATGCGATAGGGGGAGTGTGAGACGACCACCATTCAACCTGAACAGAGTAATATAACCATTCCAATGACTCCGAAGCTGTTCGGTTGAGGTGAAGTATTTGTTCACCTTTAACTGTAGTCTGACTTCTCGCTCGGTCCGTCTCCTCTTTCTTTGGTCCACTGACAAATATTTCCGAGCTTTCTTCTTGTTTTTTACATCAGCCATTACGAAAACTTGAATTCAATATCTAGCGTTACCTTTTTCTTATAGCTAGCCGGATACTGGATGGATGGGGGCGTGTACGCGTGCAGTGCCGTGAGGCAATTCGTGACCTCGCGAGACATGATATCACACGATACTTCCTAACACTGAGGCCGCCGGCCCAAAGTTGCAAGGGTGGTTTTGCGGCTCACAGGCACCAGGGGGTGCGAGACGACCACCATTCAACACGAAATCAGTAATATAAACATTACAATGACTCCAAAGCTGTTCGGTTAAGGTAAAAAAGTTACTTGGTTCACCTTTAATCAAGTAAAAGTGTCTACCACGTTAAGTCTGTTATTTTGTTGTAACGTTATCCGTTGTCTAGGCAACTATGTCACATAATACAATAGTATTTATTTAGCTAGCGTTTAGCTAACCCGAGTGAAAACAGCACAGGGTGAAGTCAGTATGAACATTAACGACGATTTGAGATGAATAAATGTAAATTTAATATATAACTATGCAAATGGCGCTCTGTGGCACGGCAGGATTTTGAACAAGGTCCTGAGCCGTAGCCGAATGGCGCCGCCGGTGTGTGTACACTCATAGAGAATAGTGTGTTCAAATTTTAAAGACATGGCGCTGCGCGACGCGACGCTTCTCGTCCGGTGTGCGACCCCCTTTAGGCTCTCTATATTCCCTCTTTTTAAGAAGAGAGAGGACAACAAAATCATCCTCACTGCTTGAAGACTCCATTTTTTTTTTTTTTTTTTTTCGTAATGGATTAATTAATACGCATCAGACTCAGTGTGCAAGATTTCTGTGTGATGAATTTTTAGGATGACGAATAAATTTTTTTAAAAAAGCATACAAAAATTTCGGCCTCAGTGTGCAAGGACCTTTTTAAAAAAAAAAAAATCCTATATCCTTAATACAGTATACATGTACATTTATAAAAAGCACTCAAGTATCGTTTCCAAAGTCATTAAACGAATATCAAACTTTGTCTTGTTATAATTCGTACATGCCTAACAGAGCCTCTTCACTGGCAAAAAACTGAATAGTCGATTAAGAGCCGTTTATTAATCATTGAATTAATTGTCCAAATGTTTGTTAAATCGGTGTAATCTTTAGATTAGTTGGTTGTCTAAATAATCTTTACTTCATGTTATAAAAAATAATCTTAAATGTAAAGCAGACAATTCATCTGTGGTTTGCTGACAGGTGGAGGTTACAAACAAACATGCGTCTGTGCAAATGAATGAAGATGTTTTCGGTGTAGACCGTATAGGCTAATATTATCCTTAAGACAACAGAAGCTGCCAAACGCATGAGACAGTAACTAACCGGCCCACATCATGTGCAGCTCCGCACAACTCATTCTCAAGAGCTTTATAAAAGAATAAAGCCGATCATTAGCAGCTATACATGTTCCAGCTGGACCCGAGGCGTACAGAATACGGGAACTTAAATAGATGATCAGAGCAAACATTTCTTGA